>OZ012719.1:23766589-24421589 GCA_963942605.1 Poecilus cupreus
AATTTGAATTCTTCTTCACCGCGGGTACACTTGTTTCTGGTGATTTTTTTCTCAGAATCTTGAAGATATGTTGACAATTTATCGATACTGCTTGCCATGAATCGAAATGAATCAATAAAGCGATAATTAATTTTATTATCTTGTACATATTTGGTAAATGAAATATATCGCTCTTTGTTTATTGGAAGTAGATTTAGCTTTCCTGGAAATCCTTTGACGATATATTTTATGATGAAGTGAGCGTCATAACCACTTAGATTATGAAATACTACTGGAATAGTGTACGAATTCTTATAATTTAAATTACAAGAGTGATGTGCTGCACCTCTATAATTTGATGTGAAATGACAGTGGTCTCGAACTTTAATATCATTTGCGTTGAAAGGTTTTCTGCAAATGTAGCATAAGGTTGCGCTGGCAAATTCAAATTCTCCTTCCGGTTGTAGCTTCATGGGTTGAACATTTCGATATATATTATTAAAATTAACAGCCATTGTATGCAGTTCGTTGGTGAACCATTCTTGACAGTTTTGACCACGATACATATTAAACTTTGATAATGAACCATCATAGGAGCATTTTAAGTAATAAGCAATACTAAAAGGTACATGTTTATGTACAAATGCAGTATTTTTCCCAGAATTATCCTCTTCTTTTTCCAAAATGGATTCCAAATCAGCGTAAATCACAAACGGAACTTTTGCCTGATGTATGTAGTTTTTAAATTTTAAAATGTTATTTTCCTTGCTTGGTACTTCAATACGGCACTTGTTCATTTGTCTACAATACTGCATATGTTTACTTAATTAATGCTCAGTTGTAAAATGATTTAAACATTGATCACATAGATATTTTTTTCGTTTATCCGTTGATAATTGAGTGCGTAACAAACGTGATAAATATTTTATCCACATATAGTGATAGATAGTATTGGATTGCAGATTGTTTACAATATCCACATCGTTATCATTATCGATTTCCATTGATTGCCCATTATCTTCCTCCTCTACCTCATTCTAGATTTTTCAAAATTCTTCTCGCTTAAGTATACGGGTACAACCAGATGTTTCTTTATAATTTTCTCCAAAGTGTAAATATTTATCGAAAGACTATTCATTTCTTCAAATTTTGATACATCCTTCATTTTAATTTGAAACTCAATTCCATCATAATTCAGTACTTTATCAAAATGCGGGTATGAGCTAACTCGATCTGAACTCTGAACAGCTGGATGGAGAGCAGATGTTACCGCCCAAAGAAAACAAAAATTATCTTCGTTCTTGATGTTGACCACAGCGTTTTTTCTTTTAATGTCTTCCGGCAAGTCGATGTAAGTACCTCCCGTTATCGGCGAATACTTGTTGATGTGCACTTTTAAATGCATAATTTCATGTAAAGCCCAGCCCGAGTCTCGCTCTTGAAATTCTTCTAGTTTGTTTAGTATTTTATCTTGAACGTACTCCTTATACCAATTATCCAAATTAGTAGCACTTGTTATTTGTTTATTACTCGTACCGAAGGTTTTTATTTCTAAACCACCTGTTTGGGGCATAATAAATTCAGCACTTAACACAACATTTACTTTTATTGTTGATATTTTAACAGCATTATTAATTTTATTTTTAAAAATACGTTTGCATTTTTCCAAAAATAATTTTGGATCTTTAAATGTTTTATTTATAAAAACAGCTGTTTTAATTCGCCCGCCAAAAACAGACTTTATATCCTGCCATAGTAGCTTGTGCTGTTGCCGTTTGATCAATGCACCAGAACCTGTTACTGTTTGATTTTGTTTAAATTGTTTTAATTTTTCGCGAAAAAACTTCAAAATCGTAAGATTAGCTTCAAGTTTGAATAAATTTTCGTTTTTGTTGAAACATCCTTTATGATTTCGAATGCACTTTGATATTAGTGAAATAAATTTATTAATATATTTACGCCAATTTTCAGCTTCGTCCACTGTTTTAATTAGATTTAAAGCTGATTCAATTTTCATAATAACATCGTCACTTAACGAGCACACGGTTTCCGGGTTACTCATTTTTTCATGCGGATATTTTACATGTTAATGAATCATGTTAATAATTCCCCCTAACCTAACCTAACCTAAAAATTAATCAACCGCGCATGCGCAATCCTAAAAAATTTATTTTTCTTTAAACACGAAAAATGAAAACTTAAACTGCGCATGCGCTGACATAAAAAAATGTAGTTATTTTTAAACATGACAGCTGTCAAATCTATTTTTAAGTATGACTTCAATTTTTAGGTTAGGTTAAAGCGACAGCTACGCTCAAAATCCGCGGGGGCAGAGGCCCGGTCGTTGACCTTTGGGATCGGCAGCGGCGTCTGCGCCATGCGCAACCTTGAACCACGTCACGTGGAGGAGGCAGTTGTAGCACAATGGTTGGTTGTGCGCCAGTATCCGTCTTGTTTATCTACTTTTGTAGTGTACAAATTAAAAATTGCTACAAAAAGAAACATTGATAGTGGAAAACAATTTCGCACAAATCTATGGCAAAATAATGCATTACTCTTGAAAATAACTATATTGATATTATCTTTATAATTTATAGTGTGTAATCATTCCATATTTCTCTATAATACATACAAAAATTTTTTGCTTCAAATAAATAGGGTTATGTAAAAACATCGTATTTATCCTATTTCCAGTCAGTAAACTTGGCAAACTAATGGCGGCAACCTTGACCATGTCTATACCCTTGTATATAGAGGCACACTAGTTGTGTTTACACCACAGCAACATCTGGATATGGTTGTTAATTTTAGAAGATCTGCTATAAACGCACTCAAAGACGACTTTTTTGATGACGTACCTTGATTGTTTTAGCGAATTTACTGTACAATATCAATTCTACTCATAATCGTAAGGTGATAGAATTTTGGTTGAATTTGAAGAAATTAAACTCTTTCCTGGGCGCACCTTTCAAAAATGACAATCTACTGCAGCTGAAAGGAATTGTTGCCGATAGTAAACTGTTTGTTATTTCGTAAGGAACAGCGGGAAAAACAGTGAACATTGAATTTGCGATTGGTTAGTGTGCAACATGGTGATTACCCGCAAAGAATACAATTTTCAAGTATACAATTTAAATAAACTAAACAAAGCTTTAAAAATATTTAGAATTTTATTGTACAATACTTAAATTAATCGTTAAACTTGAGCTACTAAATATAATTCGCGATAAAAGTTCAAAAGGAAATATGGGAGCAACATGCAAGAGATTGTGAATGATTTAGTTTAAGAATTTTAAAATATTCACCTAAAGTAAGTCTCGTTTTATAGTAAAAATTTTTTTTTAAAATAGCTTTGTAATAGTTTAAACTTTAGATATAAACATAATACAATATTTCATCAATATGTTGTCAAGTCTACTGAAAACTGGGATAACGAAGATTACAACTATTGTCCTTCCACACCAAGCAGCAGTCGGAAGCAAATACCCAATAACAGCTCAAAACAAACGTCAAGTCCACTGAAATCTGGAATAGCGAAGATAATACCATTAATAACCCCACAGAAAATATACGCAATAGTTTTCTGCTCCTTAAATCTCAAACGTACAACATGTCGAAGGAGTCTAGGAAAAAATTTAGAATGGCTGAAAGATTGCGGTGGGAAGAGTTAAAACACAGGGGAAGACAAGAACATGTGACAAAAAATGAAACATTTCATTGGTTTTAAGAAACCTCAAAATATAATCAAAGTTAATTTATCATCACACCATTTACCCATTTCTGAGTGTGGTATTCTGAATATATGCCTAAACAAATACAAGAAATTTATCATAATATTTTTTCCAATAATGAATTTTGCTTCTGTGTAAGTTAATTTAAATTTATTATAGTATTTATATTTGATTAGGCAACACCTCAGGTTCAGATTGCCATGTTGCGTTAATTAACGTATTCGAATTAAATTGCAATATAGTTTACATTTTGTATAATTACCAAAATACAAATTTCTTTCTGAAATTACCAAATAAATGTTAAGGCTATATTTAGAATAAAAAATATTTTTTCTCTTTCCTAAACTATCCTAGGCAATCTAAGTTTATATACCCTAACCTTTGCTCTTATTGATACAGAAACAAACTGCAGTGCCATAAAGGAAACAAACAAATGTGAAATACAAGATTTTTCATCTTCTGATACTGATTTTGTACCCTCTTCAAGTTCAGAAGATACTACAGACGATGAGGTGGAAGAAATTGATAAACCTACAACCTCAATGGAGATGAATATAAAAAAAAACCCAAATTTTGTTAATTCATCAAATGCGAAAAGAAAGAAACACTTTTGTATATTTTGCAAATGTTTGTTTGTCAATTTGTTCAGGCACATGGAATC
Source organism: Poecilus cupreus (assembly GCA_963942605.1). Taxonomy (NCBI): domain Eukaryota; kingdom Metazoa; phylum Arthropoda; class Insecta; order Coleoptera; family Carabidae; genus Poecilus; species Poecilus cupreus. The sequence continues at coordinate 23,770,961 of OZ012719.1, forward strand.
TGTTCATCCAAATTTACCAGAGGTGAAAATATTATGTCTTTACCTAAAAGTAAGTAATTATTATTAATAATTTAGAAAGGAACATTTCGTGATTAAAAAGCGGATAAATTTTATTTTTGGTTGTAATAAGTAGGTATATGTTGCACGATCATTTATACAGTATAGTGTAAATAGAATGGCCCGTATTCCCACCTCACTATTTAGGGTATGATTTTCAAATAGCGCTATTTCGCCATATAAAATACATAGTGAAATTGCGCTACTTGAAAATCGTAGTCGAAATAGTGAGGTGAGAATACGGGCCTATGTTTCTAAAAACATAAAAATTGATTTTAAACCAAGGGTTTCTTTTAAAAAGAACGTTATGAAGTTACTAATACTATTTAAGTCGGTATTGCTTTTTCTTATTTTATTATGCACAAAATACATATCTAAGTTTTTTTTTAGTGTGTCCAGAAAGAAGACACTTAATTGATAAATTAAGGAAACGTGGAAATTATGTATTTAATACTAATGAAAATTTCAACAATGGAGAATTAATAGTATCACGTAGACCGTCGGTCTCTACAAAAAGGACTCCAGATGATTATGTAACGTGCCCTAAATGCAAAGGTTTTATGGTAAAACGAACTATGTATCAGCATTACCAATCATGTGATCCTCTTCGTAAAAAAGGAGTGAAAAACGTTTTACTGCGAGGAAAACAATTTTACATTAATTGCCACCGCTTAGCATCGGAACATTTAAAGCAAAATATTTTCCCACCTATGCGAGACGATGAAATATTAAAGACCGTGAAATATGATTACCTTTTGGTTATATACGGCAATAAACTTTGTCAAAAATATAGATCGTCGCATTTTAATAAATATATTCGACAGGTTTTAAGATCACTAGGTAGATTAACGATCGCAATCAAAGAAATAGATGGCACAGTAAACGACTTTGCTTCGGTATTTACCCCAACAAAATATGATGTTTTGTTGGAAGCAGTAAATCGGGTAGCTTCTTTACATCTTCTAACATCAACATATAAAAAACCTACATTAGCTTTTAATATTGGCACGTACATAAAAAAATGTGCTAGACTATTAGTTACAGAGTGTATTAAACAGCAAGATTTTGAGAGAAAAGCAGATATTGAAAATTTTATGTCGGTTTTTGACGAAGATTATAGCGTCGCAGTTAATAATACTGCAATAGAAAATCAAAGTGAGTTTCGTAGAAGAAAAAAAATTGAATTACCAAATTCTGAAGATATTGAACTTTTAAGAAAGTACCTGGAAAATCAAAGGCATATAAATTATTCATTATTAAAAACTAATTTTTCTTACGAAGCCTGGTTGGCACTAGCAAAGTGTTCGTTGTCTTATGTACAAGTGTTTAATCGAAGAAGAGCTGGTGAAATTGAAAGAGTATTGCTCTCAGATTTTTCTCAGTATCACACAATTAGTAAACAAACTGACAATGATGATTATGTGAATTTGAACAAGAAAGCTCAAAACGCTGCTAATAATTTTGTACGTTTTCAAATTCGCGGTAAATTAGGTCGAACTGTGTCTGTTTTGTTGCATAATATTTTGCAGGTCCAACAATTTTTATGTTACTATACACCGTACTTAATAATTTTGCTTCGTTTTCAGACGTCACATCAATTGGTTTCATTTTAGTTGTTCTATGTTCTGTATTGTTATAATTCGTAACTAGTTTTTGTAAAATATCAATCCATTTGTATGAACCACGTAAACTGAATTCTTTAAACATTGTAGATTTTAGTGTGCGATTAAACCGTTCCACTACACTTGCTTTTAAATTACTATATGTTGAATAATGATTTATATTATATTTTTTCATTAAAGTGTAAAATAGGACATTATAAAATTCTTTTCCTTGGTCTGATTGTAAATTAACTGGAATACGTCGCTGTTTAAAAACTTTTATCATAGCTTTAGTAACGTCTTGAGCTGACTTACTTTTTACGGGCTCAGCAAAAGCAAATTTGGAGAAAACATCAATTACGGTTAATAAATATTTAAATCCTTTGTTTATTGAAGCGTATGGAATCATTTCAACTAAATCAATTTGCCATAAATCATCAATTCCTTTCGTTACCACTTTACGTCTTGGGTAATTGCGTCTTGCCGGTTTGTGGAGCTCCTGAACTACTTGGTGCTTGCTCATTTTTTTTCTCAATTAAAAACAGATCGTTCTCGTTGGCTTTTATACGACTAATATGTTCTATATTTTTAATTCTACGTAATAATTTTTGAATGTAATAATCAACATAGTATTTAACAACTGCACTATTATCTTCGGTAGGTTTATGTACATTTCGTATTTCTTTTCCTTTAGCATCATAAATTTTATTTTTTAAAGATACAGTAGTTTCTTTTATGTCACTTTCCAATCCAGAAATTCTGCCATCAATATATTTTTTTGTAGCAGCTTCATTGTCAAGTACAGGTTGTGATAAATTTATTAAACGATGATTTTCCAAGTCAAATTCTCCGTACGCATTTATATTTAAATTTTTAGATGTGCGCGAACGTTTTATTGTTCGACCAAATTTGTCGATCGACATTTTACAACTAGATCAAAATAACTATGTGTTAAACTATTATATTTGCCTCTCGTAATTCTTCCACAATAGACATAATTTCATTATTATGACCCGTATGACCAGCTGATTTCGAAGCTAATAGTAAACGTAGTCTATCCACTAATTCGTTTGGGTTATCCCAATAAACATACTCACGTTTAAAATTTGTGTAATTCATTAAACCAAAACCTACTGATTGAGATTTACTTGTATATGGTGCACCTCCTGTTGTTATGTATGGTTTTATTATGTGTAAATATTTATAATTTTGCGAGCCTTTTATTGCACCATTAGAATCATAATTTCTACGATGAACATTTGTTTTTAATGCAATATCTAAGTAATTGTTTTCATCTTCTTTTTCGTAAGAAAGTGGTCTTTTTTTAAAAAGTAATTCATACAAACCATACGTTCCTTTATACCATTTATCACCGACTTTAATGTCATTGTGTTCTATTTCAATTGGTGAATTACCAATCATGAAACGATCATGTTGATAGATGTCATGACTACATTCACCAGCCACTACTATTTTTAATTTAAGAAATACGATTGTTAGAGAAAAACAAAATATTGTATTGATTAGTTACATAATAAATAAAAAAATACTTTTGACGACACGAAAATAAATACTTTCAATTTGGTCTTTCAGAGCCGGATATTTATTATTATACTTTATATTACTATTACAGGTAATTTAGAAACAACATTTGGTCTTTCAGAGCCGGATATTTATTATTATACTTTATATTACTATTACAGGTAATTTAGAAACAACATTTGGTCCTTCGATAGCCTATACGAATCAATTTGGATACCTAGTTCATTTTAATTATAATGTCTGACATAATTCGTCGCAGTAAACGACTTAAATGCCAAGAGAAACGAGATACATGTAGTGAAGCCCAACAACCAAGTGAAAAACCGGCAATACTTGCAGAAAAGCCGACTGAGAAGATCATGACAATAGTTGCTCCTGAAGACGACCAGGCCAGCATTGCTAGTCACCGTTCTAATCGGTCATCGACAAATAGTCTATCTGCAATACGTCGCCAGAAATTAGCTGTTCAACTTGAATATGCAAGAAAGAAAAAAGAACAAGACGAGAAACTTCTGGACTTGGAAATGGAATTAAAACTGGCTGAAATTGACGAAGAAAATGACATCATTGACAACATGTCAGTTACTGCACAGAAAACGAAAGTTGACTTATGGATGGATAAACAGTCATGTTCACGTAACGAACCTGACTCTGAAATACCTCCACAATTCACGTCTTCAATCATTACAAATGATTTAAATAAAATATTATCACGACAATCATTGCCAAAAGAATTGCCTGTATTTAGTGGAGATCCAACAGAGTGGCCTAATTTCATATGTCAATTTAGAAATTCGAGTGCTGTCTGTGGATTTACTGACGAAGAGAATCAATACAGATTACAGAAATGCTTAAAAGGAAAGGCAAGAGAAATTGTTAAGAGTCTGTTGATTTTACCAAAAAACGTCAATAAGGTCATCAACGTATTAGAGAAAAGATTTGGAAAATCAGAACATATTATTTCGATGTTGTTGGAACGAGTGAAGAGAATGTCACCTGTCAAGGAAGACAAATTAGAATTGTTGATTGATTTTTCAGACGCTGTCAACAATTTGATATATACACTACAGACTTTGAACGAAAACGATCATCTTCGAAATCCATTGCTTTTGCAAGAACTTTTAAGTAAGCTTTCAAATAGCTATAAAATGAGTTGGATACGACGAAGTACACAACTGCAGAAGACTGACATAAAATTGGTGAAGTTTCAAGAATGGTTAGCTGAACAAGCAGATGCAGCTTGTGAACTTCAGATACCGCCTTTGACGAACATAGACAACAAACATCAAAATTCTTCTAAATTCCAGTCAAAAAATGTGTTTGTTACCAACAAGATTCAAAATTCTTTTTTATGTTCCTGCTGTAATCTTCAAAAACATCATTTGAGTAAATGTGACAAATTTCTATCACATACAGTTGACGAACGTTGGAAATTTGTAACTGAAAAACACATATGTTTCTCATGTTTATTACATGGTCATGGTGTTATGAATTGCCGAAATAAAGACTTTTGTAAAATAAATGGGTGCAAACGACCACATCATAAACTTTTACATACTGAAAATAAAAATGACAAGAAAATAATCGAAACGTCAAATGGAAAGTCTAAACACGATGGTATGGAAACAAACTTACACACGTCACAATCATCAAGTGACATATTGCTGAAAATTCTACCTGTCAGATTGACAAATAATAGTAACAGACGCTCAATTGATACATTTGCGTTATTAGATGATGCGTCAACGGTCACTTTAATTGACGACGAAGTGGCTAGGGATCTTGGACTAGACGGCCCCGAGAAACCACTGCAAATTCAATGGACTAATGAAGAAATTCAACAAAATTCGACATCCAAGGTAGTTAACTTGACAATAAGTGGAAAGAAAACGAAATCATTTTATATACGAAATGCTCGAACCATGAAAGAATTATCACTGCCGACCCAAGTCGTTAATATGGAATATTTGATTAAAAAATATCCTTATCTTAATATAACAGATATATCCTCTACTAAATTTAATGGAAAACCAACTATACTAATTGGACAAGATAATTGGCCTCTTTTAATAAATCGCAAAACTATATACGGCCCTTGGCAAGGACCAGCACTCAGCAAGACAAGCCTGGGTTGGGTCATACATGGGAATACTGGGAATTCAGGAAACCTATCTTGTCATCATTCTACTTGTCATGTCTATCAAGAAAAAGACAACATAGATATTTTGCATGACATAGTTAAAGAACAATGGAAAATTGAGAACCTGGGAATCAAAACAATGTCCAATACACCTCTGTCAAAACAAGATGTAAGAGCACAACTAATTTTAGACACTACTATGAAGCGAATTGGAAATAGATATGAGACAGGTTTACTCTGGAAAGAAGATAACATTATTTTTCCCGAAAGTAAAGATAACGCATTTAAAAGACTTAAATGTATTGAACGGAAAATGGACAAAGATGAAGAATATGCAAAAGCTTACTGCAACAAAATTTACGATTTAGTAAGCAAATGCTATTTAAGAAAATTGACGATAGAGGAAGCGACGAAAGAAAATCCAAAAATATGGTATTTACCTCATTTCGGAGTTATAAACCCAAATAAACCCAATAAAATAAGAATTGTTTTTGACGCTGCTTCTAAATCAAATGGAGTTAGTTTAAATGACAAACTAATTACTGGCCCTGACTTATATAATTCTTTATTGACTATTCTTCTGAATTTTCGAATCAAGAATATTACATTTGTAGCAGACATCAAAGAAATGTTTCTTCAAGTAATGGTGAGAAAAGAAGATCAATGCGCACAAAGGATTCTTTGGCGTGGCATGGATCGAGATCGAAGTCCTGATATTTATCAAATTCAAGTTGTCTTCTTCGGATCTACTAGTGGACCTTGTCTCGCTCAGGAAGCAAAGAATAAAAACGCTAGTTATTTTAAAGAAAAATTTCCGAAAGCTGCCGACGCTATAATCAAGCAACACTACATGGACGATTATCTAGGTGGCGCTGATACTGAAGAAGAAGCCATTGAATTAATAAATGATGTTATTAAAGTGCACAAAATGGGTGGATTCATTATCTGCAATTGGATCTCGAACTCCATAAATGTTTTAAGACAAATAGAACCTTCTCTCACTGTTTTTGGGGAGAAGAATATCGGCGAAATGAACGACAGTGACATATCTACTGAAAGAATTCTTGGTTTGTGGTGGAATCCAGTAGAAGACAACTTCAACTTTCAAACTAAATTCCATAAAATTAATAAAGATGTTTTAAATGGAATTCGACGACCATCAAAACGTGAAATTTTAAAAGTAGTAATGTCAATATTCGACCCCTTAGGATTTCTAGCACATTTTATAATCCAAGGAAAAATATTATTACAAGAAATTTGGCGATGTGATTTGGGCTGGGATGATGAAATCACAGAAGCTCTCAATATGAAATGGCAAAGATGGATAGATGACTTACGAAACATACATGAATTCAAAATACCGAGACAATATTCGCCACTGAACTTAAACGAACAGGAAATTGAATTACATGTATTTTGTGATGCGTCAGAAGATGCGTATGCTGCAGTAGCCTACCTTCGATTCAGCAATAATGACAAAATTTCAACATCTTTCGTTTGTGCAAGAACCAGAGTTACTCCGTTAAAAGCAGTATCTATTCCAAGACTAGAACTACAAGCGGCGTTAATGGGAGCTCGACTTGGAAACTCACTGAAAAATGAACTTAATCTAGACATCGACAAAACGATGTATTGGACAGATTCAAACACAGTTCTTCATTGGATTAAATCAGAAGCGCGACGCTTCAAAGTTTTTGTAGCACAACGAGTTGGAGAAATACAAGAATTGACAAATACCGAAGATTGGAATTATGTCACTTCCAAAAATAACGTAGCAGATGAAGCAACAAAAAGGACTAGCCTCAAATTTGACTTTAGTAATAATAGTCGTTGGATACACGGTCCTGAATTTCTTTTAGCAAAGAAGCTTCCAGTCTACAAACAAGAAGTTCCACATGAAATTCTGGAAATTAAAAATAATTGTATTGTCACAATTACAACAATACAAAATTTGCCCACACCTGAACCAAGTCACTTTTCTAAATGGCGCAAAATATTACGAAGCACAGCTTGGATGCTACGTTTTATACGAAGATGTCAGAAGAAACAAATAACAAATGATCTCTCACATGAATTACGACCAGAAGAATTAGAAAACGCTGTAAACTTGCTTTGTAAGCGAATTCAATCTGACTGCTTTTTAAATGAAATATCTATTCTTCGAGCAAAGAAACAGTTACCAATGTCAAGTCGACTATTTTCTTTATCATGTACATTAAATGAAGATGGATTAATACGAATAGACGGGAGATTAAATAATTGTACAATACTAAATGAATCAACAAAGAAACCAATAATTTTAGATCCAACACATCATTTGACTAAACTTCTAATATGTCATTATCATGAAAAAGCTAATCATTTAGGCCGTGAAATGGTAATAAATGAATTACGACAAAAATATTGGATAATAAATATTAGACAAGCTGTCAAAAATGCATGGTTCAATTGTCAAACATGTCAAATCCGAAAAGCTACTCCAAAATATCCTGTCATGGGTCAATTGCCTCAGTGTCGTATTGTACCTACCATTCGACCTTTCATAAAAACTGGTGTAGATTATTTTGGACCTATTGAAGTAACAGTAAAGCGAGGGCACGAAAAACGATACGGTGTCATATTTACCTGCATGGTTACAAGAGCAATACATCTTGAAATTGCACACGACTTGTCAACTGATGTCTTCATTCATGTTTACCGGCAATTTGGGTGTAGAAGAGGATTTCCAGAAGAAATGTACAGCGATAATGGAAAAAATTTCAAAGGTGCACATAGAGAATTAAAGGAGGCTTTAGATAATTTAAATCAGGATGAAATAGTGAGAAACCTGTCACTTAAAAACACAAAATGGAATTTTAATCCACCTTTAGCACCACACATGGGTGGAGCATGGGAAAGACTTATTCAAATAGTGAAAAAGAATATTTCTGGACTATTAAAAGAAAGATATCCTCAAGAATATGTTCTTCGTACTTTATTTGCAGAAGTAGAAAATATAGTAAACAGTCGGCCTCTAACATATGTGTCAGTGGACCCAGAGGATGCTGAAGCACTCACTCCGAATCACTTCCTAATCGGACCGTCATACGCTGCCCTTCCTTGTGCAACAACGAACGACAACAATTTATGTCTTTTATCGAGATGGAGAGCAGCTCAGCGACTAACAGACATATTTTGGAAACGCTGGACATATGAATATTTGCCAACATTATTAACGAGAAGCAAATGGCGACAACAACAGAAACAAGTTTCTGTTGACGACATTGTCATAATTGTTGATCCAAATGGACCGAGGAACACATGGCCAATAGGAAAAGTCATCTGTGTATATCCGGGAAAGGACAGTAATATCAGAGTAGTCGACGTGAAGACATCGGCTGGTATTTACCGCAGACCGGTGACGAAGATATGCGTCCTTCCAGTTAAACAAGATTAAGTAGTTGTTCCAGGAACACCTACTGAGGGGGAGGATGTCATGACTACATTCACCAGCCACTACTATTTTTAATTTAAGAAATACGATTGTTAGAGAAAAACAAAATATTGTATTGATTAGTTACATAATAAATAAAAAAATACTTTTGACGACACGAAAATAAATACTTTCAATTTGGTCTTTCAGAGCCGGATATTTATTATTATACTTTATATTACTATTACAGGTAATTTAGAAACAACATTATCGAACTCCATACACGGTATCAGAATCTATAGCAGTTGCAAAGTGAAATAAATATGAACCAGCTATATTACCAAATTGTTGTTCTAATTGTTCTAATTTATTTTCAGGATCTTCAATTGTAAGTTCAGTTTCTTCAGGCTCTGATTCAAAAACCTCCTCATCTTCCAAGAAAGATACTTCAGGTTTTGTTTTATTTAAATAATCATCTTCTAAGAAAGAATCTTCTGTTTTTGTTTTATCTAAATTTACATTCGGTTTTCTATAGTACTTTACAGGGAATTCATTTTTTCGTTTTCCTAATAGTTTTGCTCTAGGAGAATTTAATGTGTCACTATATTTTTTTAGCTTTTTTAGTATCACTGCGTCACTTGGTTTTATTTGTTTGACAACCTCTTTTAAAGGTTCGGTTACGGGTTTAAACGTTTCTTGCAACAATTCTTCAGTTGCTACTTTACCACGTTTTAAAGCCTTATATTTTTTACGTATTGTATTGCTAACTTCTATAATGTCTTTTAACGTTTTTTCTCCCTTAGTCATTATGTTAACTAATAGACACTCATTCTCATAATAAATAATTATTTACTGTTTCAAGCTTATAAATACAATTACAATTACAATAATTATTGTTATTAAAGGTGTAATTATATCACAAAAAATTCTTAATCCATCCATTTAAAAAAATTGTCGAAGCCACAACGGTAACGCCCCTCGTGACTATCTTTGTCAATTACAACAAATCCGTACTTCCTTCCAACAATGTGCACACAATTTTTTAAACGTTTCAAATGACATGTCTGTATTAACATGATCATTATATATATATATATATATATATATATATATATATATATATATATATATATATATATATATATATATATATATATATATATATATATATATATATATATATATATGTTTTAAATTCATTTCATCTTGTTTAAATAATATTGTTAAATTCGCATTGTCTCGAATTAAATGATTTGGAATTTTTGCATACGATTGAGATAAATAGAATGAGTCAATTTTATTATGACGACCCATACTAAAATATTCTCGCATACAGTCTTGTTTGTCGCACACTACATCGTCAAATATAAACACTGAATTTAGTTTTGCATCTTTTGGTTGAACTATATCAATATTTTCATTGTACGGAAAATAACCCATACCTTTTACACGTTGCAAACAATTTTCTAAAAATTTATATTTAGACTGATGCAGAGATTTGGAATAAACATATACATTTGCATATTTTAACCCATTTTCATGCATTAGTAAACCTAAAATAACGTTTGTTTTTCCACAGTTTGATGGACCGCATACAATACAACGAATAGTATTTGGTAAAAGGGGGCTGTGTCTAACTAATTTTTTATTTTGTTTAATATCAAAATTTTTTACGTCTAACTTTTGTTTTTGTTTAATAAACTTCATTTTAATTACTGAAAAGATATAAATAATGACTGCGTATTTATATATTTATTAGTCGCATACATGTTGTTATACGGGCAGGGATTGCTAAATAAAACAATAAATTCTCTCCCGGTTGAACTACACATTCCCGGATATCAGTATTGTGGACCTGGAACAAAACTTAGTGAAAGATTGGCAAGAGGAGACACAGGTATCAATCCGCTGGACGAGGCTTGTAAAGAACATGATATATCGTATTCCAAACATAACAATTTAAAAGATAGACATCAAGCAGACTACATATTACAAGAAAAAGCTTGGAAACGAGTTCGTGCAAAAGACGCGTCGTTCGGGGAAAAAACAGCGGCTTGGGCTGTAAATAACGCAATGAAAGCAAAACGAAAATTTGGTATGGGGTCGTTTAATGGAGCCATTAGGGGAGAGTGGGTGAATATCGACCAGGGGGGTAATTTCGACCACCCGTTAATTCAAAACTGGCGCTATATTTTGAAAAGGGAACACGTGCTGCCATCTGGCTATAAGTATCTATAACACATGTATAGGATGGTTTCACTCGCAGTTTAGTTGTTTGAGCGTAGCAGGACGAAACTCGTTTTTTGTTGTTATGATATAATTTTTCAAGGGTTTTAAATAAGGTATGTGAATTATGATTTTATATTATTTTTAAATCTGAATTCTGTAAATGATAGTTGAAATCTGTGATTCTGTATATAGTTCTTTACATTATCGAAAAATATTATTTTTCTTGTATGAGGATAGAATATTTACAATATGGCGAATTCGGGTAATGTCGATCAGTGCAGTCGATATTACCCGAAATAGGTCGATATTACCCTAATTAAATTTTTTATTTAGATGCCACGAAACTATTCAAGAAAAACTAATCGAGCATCATGGACGGAAGAAAACATGGCTAGAGCTTTGAAAGCTGTAGAAATGAAGAGCGTTTCCATTCGAGGTGCCGCTGCCCAGTTTAATATACCATATGGCACTCTTCAAGATAGGATAAGAGGACGTTTTACAAAACATAAGATGAAACTAGGAAGAAAATCGGTTTTTAACGTAGAGCAGGAAAAATAAATAGTTGAATATATACTGAAAATGTCTAAACTATTTTATGGTCTTACTCCATTATCAATTCGTCGTATTGCATATGAATTTGCGATGCGAAATAACATAGAAAATAATTTTAATCATGAATTAAAATTATGCGGCAAAGATTGGATGTATTCATTTATGAAAAGAAATCCAGAATTGAGCTTTAGGAAACCGGAAGCGACAAGCTTAAGTAGAATACTAGCTTTTAATCGTCGGGAAGTGAACTTATTTTACGAAAATTTAGAAAAAGTTCTAGAGAAAAATAAATTTGAAGCTCATCGAATATTTAATGTTGATGAAACAGGTATAACAAATGTACATGTACCGGGACGTATATTAAGCAGTAAAGGACAAAAACAAGTAGGAGCTGTGACCAGCGGTGAGAGAGGTCAGCTTATTACGGTTGTTTGTGCTGTAAGTGCCGCAGGACAATACATACCGCCTATGTTTATATTTAAGAGAATGAGAATGAAGGAAGGTTTAAACAAAAATGGACCTGTTGGTTCTTTGTACAGATGTTCCAAATCAGGGTGGATAACAGAAGAATTGTTCTACGAATGGATTCAGCATTTTGCAAAATATATTAATGCTACTAAAGATAATCCATCGCTGTTAATTCTAGACAATCACAGTACTCATTCCAGTCTCTCAGTTTATAATTTCTGTCGTGAAACAGGAATTAAAATGGTATCATTACCACCACATACGTCCCACAAGCTACAGCCACTTGACGTATCTTTTTTTGGACCATTAAAAAACGCTTATCGACAAGAGTGTGACCGACATATCAGAAAAAAGGAGTACGAAAAAATAGAACAAACTGATATCGCTGAATTATTCCGAAATGCATTTAATAGATCTGCAACTGTAGAAAAAGCAATTAAAGGATTTGAAGCAACAGGAATCTTTCCCGTTAACAGATTTGTCTTTAGTGATGAAGATTTTGCACCCATGGAAGAACAAACAGTAGAAGTTTCTGAAGATCAAGCCATTCTTAATAATTGTGAACAGACAACATTAAATAATAATCTATCGCTACCAGGACCAAGTAGTAATGAAAAACGAAAAACTTCAATTAACGATTTATCGATACCAGGATCAAGTAGTAATGATGAACGAACAACGTTAATTACCGATCAATCGCTAGCAGGATCAAGCGGATCTAACAGTGTAGTAAAAAAAAATAAGCCTGAACGAATTTTCAACATCATCTTCATCATCATTTTGTTCGAGCTCTGATGAAATGGAAGAAGTATTTGAAGATAATAACACTGAAGATGAAGATAAAACTATTCAACCTAAGAAAAAACATTTAGTTAATGTGTCATTAGAAGAAATGTTTCCGGTGCCAACTTTGCGGCAAAAAAGAATAACAAGGAACATACACCATTCTAAAATATTGACATCAACTCCGGAAAAGGAATATTTAGAAGCAAAAGAAATAAAAAAAATAAATAAATTAGCTCAAATAAAGAAGAATTTGGTAAAAAAGAAGAATGTCGAAGACAGTAATACATGCGCAATATGCAAGGATTATGGGCGAAATAACGAGTTATGGTGGCGTTGTCGTTCTTGCGGGTTATGGGCTCACGCGGATTGTACTGACTGTGAGGAAGCAAAAGATTTTATTTGCGTTAAGTGCGTTTAATTAATGTAATTATTATGTTTTGTAGTTTTATAATGAGAAAGTAATGTATTTTTTGTGTAGAATTAAGTTTTTTTTTTTTTGTTATGTAATAATTCAAATTGAATACAGTTTAATTCAATATTGTATTTCTATGGTTGATATTACCCCAATATGTGATCGATTTCACCCGACTATAGAGGGCAATATCGAGTTTGTTACATTTTTTAAAATTAAATTTATCAGTATTAATTTTGACAGATTAAGTTCCATTATATCCTTCATCTTGAAGATGAATGTATGCTTTGTGATATAAGAAGGAAAATAAATCGAAATTGTAATTAGTTTCTGTATAATAATTATTTTCTCTTAAGTGGTCGATATTCACCCCCTCACCCTAAAGATGCGCGTATAGCATTAAAAAAATCTAAAGTTAAAGATCCTAAAAAAGCTATTAAAATTGCTCTGAAAGCAGCAAAAATGTCTATGAAATATAAAAAACCTAAACTAACATCCCGTATAATACCAGTTCCAAAGACAGGTGGTATTTTGCAATTTTTAATACCACTATTTGCCGGTTTATCTGCAACTGGAGCTCTTGCTGGAGGCGCGGCTGGTATTGCTAAAGCGGTAAATAGTGCATCAGCTGCGAAAAAAAAATTAGTCGAAGCTGAAAGACATAATCGACAAATGGAGGCCATTGCATTAGGAAAACAGGGTAGTGGACTATATCTGCGACCATATAAGAAAGGATTGGGGCTTTTTTTAACATCAAAAAACTGCTAAAAAGGGCGTTAAACGATTTAGAGTTAAAAAAATTTGCAAAAAAATATTCCATACTTTAGAGGAGTCTACATGCGTAACGCCCTACCAAAAAAACCAAAAATAAATGAATGTGCAATTATAAATTTAGATGATAGAGATGGACCGGGAAGCCATTGGGTAGCGTTTGTAAAACGAGATCGAGAAGTAATATATTTTGATAGTTTTGGAAACTTACCACCACCGCAAGAACTTGTAAAATATTTTGGCACCAATGTAAATCTCCAATATAATTATAAACAATATCAAAAATATAACACATATAATTGTGGTCATTTATGTATAAACTTTCTTATAAATACTATAAAATAAATAAAAATATTATCATTTACAAATATGTCTTTGACTATAACACTTACTGGTAATACGTCTGAGATAAGTACAGATTTTTTTCCTCCAATAGAGTTGGATGATGATTATTGTATTGGTCTAGTAGATTTTGAAACGTATCATTCGATACCAAATATTGACGTTTATAATAACAAATTTTATTATAATAAAAATAAAAAAATTTAAATTCCAATTGGGTCGTATGAAATTGATGATATAAATAATTATATACGTGTAAAAGTGGGTGATCCAAATGCAGAATTTGTTTCAATAAGTAACGAAATTAAAAGGGAATCACATGGACAAAAACAAAACTTTTTCACTTTACGCCCTAATAATAATACATTAAAATGTGAAATAAAAAGTACTCTTGAAATAGATTTTACACCTCATGATTGTATTGGGTCACTATTAGGTTTTTCAAAAAAAGTATTAAAACTACACGAATCAGATTTGCCAGTAAATATAACAAAAGTTAATTCTATATTAATTGAATGTAATATTGTGAATGGTGCATATAAGAACAATGAAATTATGCATACTGTATACAGTTTTCATCCGTCGTGCGCTCCTGGCTTTAAAATATCCGAAGTACCAACAAATGTTATTTATTTACCAGTCAACACTCGAACAATAAACAACATTACGCTAAGTCTTATAGATCAAGACGGTGATTTAGTTAATTTTCGAGGAGAACTAATTACAGTAAAATTACATTTGAAAAAATTATAATATGGGAATTGTATATAAAAGAGTATTAAATACATATAAAAAACTCATTCCTCGTCAAACTTCAAAGAGGTTAACACCTGAAAATATAAACTTTTTAAAACAGCAGGGGTTCAAAAATTAAAAATGAGCAATATTCTACAAATTAATTCAGCCATTGAGTACGATAATTCTATTTCACGAAAAGAATTACATACTTATCAACCATATATTGCTACAACTATTAATAATAGTGACGAAATTCGTATACAAATTCAACAACAAGATATATACACAAATCCCAGTGAAAGTTACTTATACATTGAGGGACAACTCAAAAAAACTGATGGTACCGATCCCCCAGCAGATACAAGAATAATAAACAATGGTTTTGCAAGTTTATTCGAAGAAATAAGATATGCTCTAAATGGTACCGAAATTGAAAGAAATAAATTAGTTGGCATATGTAGTACTATGAAAGGATATGTTTCGTTAAATAGTGCAGAATATCAAGCGTTGGAAAATGCTGGTTGGGGGCTAAAATCTAATAAAATAGATTCACATGGGAACTTTAATGTTTGCATTCCTCTACGAACTTTACTCGGATTTGCTGAAGACTATAATAAAATTATTATAAACATTAAGCAAGACCTTATTTTAATACGTGCTCGCAATGATTTAAATGTCTACACGTCTTCCGCTGAATTAAAATTATCTTTAAATAAAATAAAATGGTGTGTTCCACATATTTTTGTCGATGATCAGCAACGATTAAAATTGCTAAAAGTGTTGGAAAATAATATTAATTTACCAATTGCATTTAGAAGTTGAGATTTGTATGAATAATTGAATACCCTTCTATACCTCAGTCAAGAAAAATTGTATGGCCTATTAAAACTTCAAATGCTCTTGAAAAACCGCGTTTTGCAATATTTGGATTACAAACTAATAAAAAAAATAAATATGATAAAGATGCAAGTCACTTTGATCACTGTAAATTAACAAATTTTAAATTGTACTTGAATTCTGTTTGTTACCCATATGAAAACTTAAATTTGGATTTCACAATTAATCAATATGCACTAGCATATCATATGTTTTGTCAATTACAAAATGCTCTTTATGGGCGAGATACTACTCCGTTTTTGAAATTAGAAGAATTTAAAAACATTGCACCGTTAATTGTAATTGACTGTAGTAACCAAAATGAGTCTATAAAATCTGCGTCGGTTGACATCAGAATTGAATTATATTGCATGTTTGTAGACTTTAAAACAGCTTATGATAGTATAAACAGATCTGAACTATGGATAGCTATGAAAACGCTAGGTTTTGATAACAAACTTATCAATCTATCAAAAATCACAATGGAAGACCAGGAAGTTATGGTCAGAGTACAAGGGGAGCTCTCCACACCATTTAAAACAAATAGTGGTTTGAAGCAAGGTGATGCCTTAGCACCCTTACTCTTTAATACTGCCCTTGAAACGGCAATAAGACAGGCAGGTGTCAATATTAAAAATACAATTTTCGTGAAGGCACACGTAACACTAGCGTACGCGGACGACCTGCTGATACTGAGCAAAAACGCAACGGAGATGGAAGAAACATACGCCAAAATAAAGCAAGCAGCCAAAAAATTTGGTTTGGGAGTTAATACAAATAAAACCAAAGTAATGATAATGTCCAGACGTAACCAGATTAATCCTCCCGACGTAAATATCAACGAGGAATCTTTCGAAGTTGTTGAGGATTTCATGTACCTCGGATCCAGCGTAAACAACAAAAACAACATAACTAAAGAAATTAACAATAGAATAATGCTGGGAAATAAATGCTATTACTCCATGATGAATATACTGAAATCAGGAAATATCAGCAGATCGACAAAATTGACTATCTACAAAACTATTATACGTCCAATTGTTACGTATGGTGCAGAAACATGGACACTAACAGTAGCTGATGAAAAAAAGCTTAGGACATTTGAGAATAAAGTCCTAAGAAAAATATTTGGCGCAGTCAATGAAAACGGGTTTTGGAGGATAAGGATGAATTTTGAGCTGGAACAAATGTTAAATGATAGACATATAACAAACTTTATAAAAATCCAACGGCTTAGGTGGTTGGGACACATAACGCGTATGGATGAAACAAGAAATGTATATAAAATATATAACTCCAAACCAACATATAAAAGGCCAAGAGGTAGACCAAAATTAAGATGGATTGATGATGTGCAGAAAGATATAAAAAGTCTAGATATACGAAACTGGAGAACGAAAGCCAAAAACAGAGAAGAATGGAGGAAGATTCTAAGGGAAGCCCTTATCCCGCAGGGATAGTAGAGCTAAAGAAGAAGAAGAAGAAGTAGTAACCAAAATGAGTCTATAAAATCTGCGTCGGTTGACATCAGAATTGAATTTGAATCTAGTAAAAAATTTTCCCGCTAATACAGCTGCGTACTCTCTCATTATACACGATCGCATTGTTGAATATAACCCACTATCAGGGAACGTAAAAACACTAGTTTAAAATTTGACTCCGAGCAAGATGGAACTTATTGTTGATATACAAGGCTTTCAAGCTATTAACTATACTATAGTACCTAAAGAAATTGCTGTACTGTTAAGGGACGGTTCTAAATTACAACATTTTCTTATAAAACCTCCGTTCGCATGGGCTGATTTACCCCAACAAAATAAAAAAAACTGCAATTTGGTTGTACCACAATCATCATGGACTGCGATGGAGCGATGGGCACATTGATTATGGAGACATGTGCGATATTTTACGAAAAATATTGCAAACAGCTAATAAAATATATGTGAAAGGGGCAAATAAAAAAGAATTTAGTTGTGGTATAATTTAAACAACTGTGAAATAATAAATTTAAAGGAATTTAATGAGTGTAAATCATTAAAAAATTGTTTATCTCTTCGTAGATGTTTTGAACATTGTGAACCATATGTATGTGCAATAAGCAATGTATACAAAATTAAAAATCTGTTAGACGATAATAATGAAACTATGTATGATGATTTATAAATAAATTTTTTTTAAATAACCCATATTTTATATTATTATATTCTTTGCATTTATTTTCAAAATTTACATCATAAAGAATTTATTTTTATATATATATATATATATATATATATATATATATATATATATTTTTTTTTTGTTCTCAATACATTTAACATTTCCATACAATTTTATTGCATTTTTCAACTCTTCTTATTTACGATTGTATATTTTTCTTCTATAACTACAAATTTATTAAACATTATAAAATTTAACATCTTCCTCTATAATTTCAGGATAATAGTGCATTAATTCATTTATACCTATTTTACAAAAGCTATTGTCTATATTTAATAACTTATTAATATTATAATATAAGTCTGCAAAAATGCTATTCTTATTACAATCTAGTGCTTTTTTTTCAATATTATTATAATAATTATAAAAGTTTAAAGACTGTAACATCTGTATAGCGTTTTGTATGATATAATTTAAATGAATCAGTTCTTTATACGA
This sequence comes from Poecilus cupreus, assembly GCA_963942605.1. NCBI lineage: Eukaryota > Metazoa > Arthropoda > Insecta > Coleoptera > Carabidae > Poecilus > Poecilus cupreus. Next base: position 23,789,545 of record OZ012719.1, read on the forward strand.
TTCTGCTCCCAAGCATATTTCATTAATATTATTTGCACTTTTTAACAAAATTACTGGCCTTTTATTAATAACATAAAAATATATATTATAATTATTTAACATTTCGTAATCAATATTATTCACACCATTAAAATAAGATTAAATTGTTGTATTTTGTTGCATAAATTGTATCCATTCTAATGAAGTAAAATTAATACCTGAGTATGAAAAATTATTTGTCAGTTTAACAGTTATTTGAAATTGATTTAGCAGATCAATTCCTACACTAATTCATTTTGTTAAACTACTATCTAATGGATACCTTAATTCGTTAAGTAGTTTATTTATTTTCCACGCTTTAGACGTCTGTACTTTCCTATTTACTGGACTGTTTGAAAATTTGGGAACAAGTTAGTTATTCGGTTCGAAAAATTCTGCTAACGTTTCATCCTCCACAACAGACATATGTTGTTGAGAAGTCACTCCTTCAGGCATCACTGGCTCAGCAGTTGACACTTGTTCATGTGTCATTCGTTTAGTTGATACTTCAACTGTACAAGGTTGAATTCGCTTTTTCGATGCATATGTTTCAATGGGATATTGCTTATTTTGGCGAACCATCTTTAAAAGAAATTATAAATAATTTAAAATAATTATGAAAATAAAAATGTTAACTTACTTCTTAATCTATTATCTACACTCATCAAATATACAATCTCAATTGTGTTATTGGGGGTTTTTTTTTTTCGCAAACGATTTTTTCGTCTACGATTTCTCAAAATTTAATAAAGTGGTCATTTTTAAATTTCATATTTGAATGTTTATGTTACAAGCTGAATAGATTTTGATAGAAATCTATTAACTGGAAGTGGTAGTTTTCTTGAAGACCTTTCAGTATTTTTGGTATATCTCGTAAATAATTGAGTTAGAATAAATTTTATTATTATAAAAAAAATGCTTAATAGTGTTATATACAATTTGTATTTGGAAGATTATTCTATAATTTGGTACACTTTAAAAATTGTTCAATAGTGTAAACATTTAATTTTAAATTGTTCATATTCTTAAATTTAGGAATATTTTTCATTTTAATTGGAAATTTTATTTACTTATGCGATCAGAATATATTTTTGTGGGGTTAAAGCAGAAACTACTGCTCAGAGATAGCAAAACAGGAAAATCTATACATTGCTTCCAGTTATTGGTGAAAAATTATTAATGTTTAGTTTCAAGTGTAGTATTTCACATAGAGCCCACCCCGAATCTCGCTCTTGGAATTCTTCAAGCTTCTTCAGTATTTTTTCAATTACATTCTTTTTATACCAGTCAACTATATCAGTACTTTTATCAATTATATTATTCATAATGTTGAATGTTTTCATTTCAATTTTACCTGAAGAGGGTAAAATAAATTCCCCACTAAATATAACATTCACCTTTACAACCGATGATACGAGTATTAGCGCATTTCTAATTTTACTTTTAAAAATATTTCTAGCTTTTTCTAAAAATGTTTTAGGATCTTTATAGCCTGCCTTATTTATTATTGCACCCGTTCTAACTCGATTGTTAAAAACTGACTTTATATCTTGCCAGATTAAATTGTTTCGTTGTTTTAAACCCAAATCAGCACCTGTTTTGAAGTTTATACATTTTAATTTCTCACGATATACTTTTAAAACAGACAAATTTGCTTCTAATTTAAATAAATTTTCTGTTTTTTATATGTAGTTTTTTGTTGATTAATACATTTATTAACAATTAAAATTATTTGATTTATACGCTTTCGCCATGTTTCCACTTCGATTACTGTTTTGATTAACGGTAATGCACTTCTTATATTTTTAATCACCTTATCACTTAAACTACTAACACTCTTACTCTTGTCACCCATGTTAATATAGAAGAAGCATGAAATAATTGTCAAAAATAACTAATTTTCATTTTATACTCCAATACCGAAAATCATCAGTCGTCAATGTCGAGTGTCCCAATGTGTGACTAATTTATAAATATTCCAAAGGAAACATTTCCTGTAAAATTTGCGATTAGAAGAAATGATACAATGTAGGAATGTCACAGCGTGTTTTAATATTGCGTAATGTTACACAACGAACGTGCTGAATTCTGTGTGTATGACGTAACAACGCTTTACGTCACGCCACTGTGCTACAACTGCCCCGAAACCCTTTGGAGTGCTTGTTCTGGACCATCAACAACCCTTGTGCTGCAACTGCATGCACTGGGGTTCTTGATAACCTTGAACGCATGGACGTCAGCGTCAACGCCATGGCTAACCTTGAACCACGTCACGTGAAGGTACGCGGGCAGTTGTAGCACAATGGTTGGTTGTGGGCCAGAACCCCCCTTGTTTACCTACTCATCAACCATCCTAACAACAGTTGTCTCTAAAATTGTTCACTGGGTGTATACATTTCTGCACGGTTCTTTTGAAACAAGTAAGTGAATCACAAAACAACTATTCAATACTATCAAATATCGCTTTATTATACCTACCTATGTGCTATTATTTTGTAATGTGTATGTTCTTTGGATAGAGTATAAAGAAATAACGTATAGTGCTAACAAACAACAATAATTGTTTCTTCCGTCGTTGTAGGGAAGTATGCCAACGTTTTACAAAAGGAATAGTGGTCCACTAGAGGCGATTGGATAAATAATAAATATATCATCACGCCTTTTACCCATTGTGGGTGTGGCACTCTGCTTACGCAGATCTCGGTAAGTGATATATTTTTTCGTATGAAGTGCGGTTACCAGCCATCAAATCATAGCCCCCAAAGATGTTAGTGGAGGGGGAACCACTGGGGTAAATTTAAATTGGCAACTGTCTGACTACTGTCAAAGCTGTCCAAGAGGAAGTATGCAGTCTACATGCGGCTTCTAAAATGTTCGAAGTTTCTTGGTTAAATCTTAAGCGCAGAATTTTTAAAGGTTGTTTGTTGAATACAGCACTGAGGCCTTCGTCAGTCTTAGGCACCGGAAATGAAAAGAAGTTAGTAACCCATATTAACCTTCGATGGGTAAGGTACGGTCTCTGAGACCGAGCCAATACATTTTGTGCCATATTTCAACAGTTTTCCGCCAGAGTAGGTTGAGCTGTCGTGTATTGCTTCAGAACACTATGCTACTTCAGTACTGACGCTGACGTTGTGTAGTGAACAGTGCTTCATAAAATAATAATTTAAACGGTCCCACAGACCGAGGTTACCTTTTGTGTCATTTAATTTTTTTTCGGTGAGGTTTAATAAAAGGTAAAATTTTTGTTTATTAAATTATTATTTTGCAACAAATTATAGATGATGAATTGGGAAAAAGAGCAAGAAAGGTTACAGTGTATAATGGATGAGCCAACAGATTCTGAATATGAACCAGACTACGAAGATGATAATGATAGTTTTACCGAAGATAACGTTGAAACTATTGAAGAAAATACAGACAGTGAGCAAGAATTTTCTGATAACGAACTGAATGAGATAGCATCAGAAGTTGACACACAACAACAACGGACTCATCGCAAGCCTATATTTGAAGGAAGAGACGGTACTAAATGGTATAAACATGTCATCAAACGAGATCATGTTAAAACACGTTCCATCAATATTGTACGTCATTTGCCTGCTCCAAAAGGAGAGGTAAGGCATGCACGGAAATGTTTGGACGTATGGCAATACTTTTTTACTGATGTAATGTTAGAAAAGATCGTAAATTACACTAATTAATTTATTCGAAGTAAATCTTATGATACCAAACAATATTATACATACAACACTACAGACATCATTGAACTAAAGGCACTCTTTGGTTTGTTGTATATATCCGCTGCACAAAAAAGTAGTAGACAAAATTCTGTAGATCTTTTTCGTACAGATGGTATGTCTATAGAAATATTTCGATTAACAATGTTGCACAAATGGTTTAAATTTTTAATGGCTCATTTACGTTTTGATGACAAACGAACTAGAATCCAAAGACGAACCGAAGATAAATTGGCGGCATGTAGGGAGATCTTTGAAATGTTTGTTGAAAATTTACCAAAACACTTTCATCCTTCGGCGTTTACGACCATCGACGAAATTTTAGCGGCATTTCGTGGAAACTGTAGTTTCAGAGTCTATATGCCTAGCAAGCCTAATAAATACGGCATTAAAATATACGCAACTGTGGATGCAAAATTGTTTTATACGATAAAACTGGAGGTGTACATTGACAAACAGACAACAGGACCTTTTGCTGTTGATAATTCAACGTTATCTTTAGTATGCCGATTGTGTGAACCACTACGTGGTTCTCATAGAAATGTCACTATGGATAATTATTTTACCAGTGTTCAAGCTATAGATAAGTTACGAAATGAGTACCAACTAACAGTAATTGGTACAGTGCGAAAAAACAAACCACAGATCCCAAACGAGCTTTTTGTACGAAGACCGGAGAAAACGTCAATGTTTGCATTTCAAGAAACATGCACAATGGTGTCGTACATACCACGAAAAAATGTTTTGCTTTTATCCTCGATGCATTTCAACGACAACATAAATGAAGAAACTAAAAAGCCACAAATAATTATCGATTATAATAAAACAAAAGGAGGCGTCGATACACTAGATAAAATGTGTGAAGCCTATAATTGTGCTCGTGGAACATGCCGATGGCCAATGGTTATTTTTAATGAGCTGCTAAATATTGCAGGTGTTAACTCGTATATAATTTATAAAATAAACAATAATACAAATCTCGTCCGCCGCAAATTCTTAGAAAAGTTAGGCAACGAGCTACTAGAAGAGCATATTACGCGACGCTCTCAAAATGAACACTTACCTCGACAAATTCGTTTAAGGATAAATGAAATTTTAGGAAAAAACGTTCCAGAAATCAACCAAAATCCTACTGAAACCCACGGAAGATGTGTTTACTGCAGCTCTAAGAAGAACCGTAAAACGAGATACAGGCGTATCCTTTGTCTTGAACATCTGAAAGGAGTCTGTGAAGAGTGTGCGTTCATTAGGCAAACTGTAGATGAATAGTTTCGTTTTCTAAATATTGTAAAATCAATAGATTTACTTTTTTCTTATTTATTGGAATATGTTCTTACCATTTTTTATATAATACTGTAATTTCAGTTTGCAGTTTTTTTATATAAAAATGAATAAAATCGTGTTATTGTCAAATGTCAAAATTTTGCACAAAAATTACATTTATTAATGCAAATTCCATCCCTAGACCTCAACATTCATACAAGAATTACACAGATATCAAAGTTTTATTAATTAACGGCTTCACAATTTTTTGGCTAATTTTTAAAAATTGCGTCTGCCAGACCGACCTTACCCATAAAAGAAAATTTCGCACCTAACCTACGGAAGGTTAAGAAATTGCAGAAATTTGAGTTTACGCCAACAAGAAACGAAGTCCGTATAAAAGTGTGTAACATTGCATTATATTTTAAACACTGACTATATAATGAGAATTTCATTTGGTCCTGAGGAAGGCTCAACCTGAGCTGAAACGTCGACCTTTATGAATCAATACACATAATAATACCAAAGTGACTGATGTACTCTTTTTTTTTTCATTTTAATTCCAATTGGCAGTCAAGATTTATATATAAATTACGAAGTTTTTCAATTAGCTACAAGACGTATTAATCACAAATGATTTAATTGATAAACCAGGTAACCTCAACAACATTGATGAATAAGGATTGCAAATGAACATCCAGTCGCCACAAAAGTGTCCAAAAAGGCATATTTTTCCCGCAGCCTGCGTCTATATAAGTAAAAAAGAAAAGGCAAAATATAGAGGCGGTATGCCACCAAGGTCGGTTATTAAAATGCCCCAAAAATCCGCGTATGTGACATGCGAATTTTTTATTTGTGGCTTAAAAATCATTTTTTGTCAAGAAAAGATCAAGGAACTGTGGTACTGATAGGCATAGCTTCCATTGTAGTTCAGTAGAGGTGCTAGAATTTACAGATAAAACATAACATAATTTTATTATGTTTACCTAGTCACACTACACATTATTCGCAACCCCTGGATATAGCGTTTTTTTTTTTTTTGTAGCATAAAAAAATATTTACTACCATGCTTATAATTGTTACATGAAAATGATATCACCCCTGAAAATTCTGGATAAAATTTCTTCAACACCAGTCATACCATCTCAAATTGGAAAAAGTTCGTAAGAATTCCTGATATTTGACAACTATTCTAAATACGATAAGCAACATTGGAACTTGGAAGATAAAGTCAGCGCAAAATCAGAAAAACTCGAGAAAAACCTACTGCGCGTAAAAGATAACAAGATTTAACAGAAAATAACAAAGTCTATGGTGAAGAAGAGAGTTGAATCTAATACGTCATCTGAATCATCTTTAGGACCTGAACTGCGGGATGAAGAAGAGTGCGACAACGAAGACGAATAATGTTGTGTAGGCTGCGGCGAAGAATTTAAATCCACTAATAAGACTGTTGATTGGCTTCAGTGTCTCATCTGTAAGCGATGGTTGCACGAAGATCGACATATTAAAATCTAGACTATAAAACCAGCACTTATTTTGTATGTCGATATCTCACCCATATAGTAGTCACCAAATAACCCATTCTGCTATAAGTGGGATGGAGATTTAATAAAAAATGAAAAATATATTTTTTAAGATTATTTTTCTGTTTAGCTTAACATTTTGAGTTATCATTTTGTTTTTGCGCTTGTTTGCCAAACAATTAGCTGTTACCTTAATGGTAGCTGCTAGCTTAAAAATATCATAGTTTATTTCAGCATGTCAAGCTTCATTCCCTTGAATGAAAATATCTTCTCTGATGAAGGACTTATGTCTTCAACAGTGACTAATCGACCAAACGAGAGCTTGCTTCCAGTACCCGAATTGATTGTCACTTCTCAAAGATGGTCAATCAGTTTCAGTTGGCGAAATAAATTCTAAATCAAGTCCAATAACAAACACAAGTAGTCAACCTCCACAATCAAAAACAATTGTCAGCAATTGGCACCAAGGAAGGGAACTAATAGAGGAAGGCCAAGGAGTAAATCTTGCATTCTCACAGACATACTTGAAAAAAGGCAATTGAAGAAAGAAAAATGAGTAGGTAAAGTAAATGAAAGTTTTGTATATGTTCCCAATCTGAGCAAGAAAATTTGCCATTACCTTCTTAAGAAAGTGGTTGTGACATTAAGTCTGAAAAACAGTGTTCGAATCCAATTTTATTTTTGTCAAATTGGAAAGAAATGTCGTGTTCAGGGCACACACAGGAGAGACAAAAATTTCCACTGTTTACATATAGACTTGTTAGGGGCTTCAACATTTTTTTCTTTCACTTCTTTCCAATAAAATCTACTACATAAATTAATCCAAATTTATTACACATTTTTATAACTACATATATATAACTTATCAAATCAAACAAAATACCTCGTTGTACTATATTTCTTCAAAAAATTAAATAAATTCCCTCCGTAGTTAATTCCAGCGGGAGCATAATACAATAGCTGATGGGAAAAAATGGCACAGGAATGAAGATTTCATGCCATAATTTGCATAGTACAGCAACCTTCTTTATGTTGGATTCGGTTACAACTTGAAAGAGCAAATCGAATTTCAACTGTTTTGGATGATGCAGGGGAAGAGGAGCAGGAAGAATTTGGCGATGTGGAGTATTTATAAGGTTTTGTTTTATTGCCGAGTTAAATAATTATACAGCTCCTACATTTAAATATTCCTTGAACTTCTTTCATGTATCTGTAGCTTCAGTTGCTGCTCTGTTTGCTTGCTTCCAAGTTAGTGTCCTACCACACTGATACTAGAATTTTTAATTACCAAATTATTGCCAAATAATTGTTTCTTCAGAATTATAAAAAATATTTTATATCGAATTTTGTAGGAAAATCTGTTGTACCTTTAACCAATTTTTTTGTATTTTCTAAGCTTGGTTTTGGTTTTTTATATTCATGGTCTCTACAATTCCAATCCATTGAAGATGACGTTGCTATAAATTTTGTTCTTCTGGTGTTCAATTGTAGGGGTTTTATTCTTTTTTGGTCTGTGACGTCGATGTTTTTTCTGTGTTATCGTGGGAACACGATACTGTTGTATTTTTCCCCGTAGAATGATTATTTTTTTTCCGTAATCATTGAACTCTCATTTGGGAGCACAACAGGACGAACTTCACCCAGATTTTCAGTTCAAATCTGTAAGAATAAAAATATTTTTTAATTACATACTCCATGTACAAAACAAGAATGGATAAATATTGCTGAAGAAAGGCCTCTGCCATATGTCGTTAGATTTAAATATGGCGCTGGAGAGAAGTCAGACCACACTCTCAGAACAGAAGTTTAAAATATTGCCCAAATATAGTGTATTTACACTCAAGTATCAAGTTAAAAGTGCATCGCTGTAATTGAATTCTTTTTTAATCATTTAAATTTACACTTAAAAGAGTATTTTGTAATTAATCTAAGAAATATTAAATTTTAATTTTGAAAGATGAAAATTTATATCTCTTAAAAGTATATACAGAACTCCACAATAATGTGAAGAATGGTCTATTTCACAAAAAAAAACTCTTTAGTAAAGTAATATTCACTTCCAAAACATAAAAATTTACTCTTTACAATACTACTACTTTCTCTTTGAAAGTTCAAATTACAACCTTTTAATTACATAATAATTTTTACAATAAGAAAACTAATTTTAGGAGATCATAAATGCAAACATATTTATGAAAATTATTTATTATTTATACATTTTGTTTGAATATAACAAAATAATTATAAAACTTAAATAAATAACAAAAATAAATTATCATGTCACATAAATATCATTCTGTTACTATAGGCAAAACTCAAGTTTCAATGCTTAAATTAACTCAGGCTATAGTGTAACTTATCTTTTATTAGCCGTTTCATCGTTCACTCCATTTCCACCAAAAACTTTTCAATTGTTGTGAATTCATTTTCACTATTTCAGAAGTCAACAACTACATGTATCATTGCAGTTACATGCAGGTACTCGATTCATGGTGTTTTTTTTTTTTTTTAAATTTAATTTTGCCCTTGTTGAGTGAATTTTAACTATTATAAAAGTGAACTATTAAAATTTATCTTACAAATGTTCAATATTTAAGTGAAAATTTTACTTTAATAAAGAGTTAATAATGTCAATCAAAGAGTATAATATAATCGACATTTGATTAAAACAAAATAATAATGCAAATTTTTTAATCTTAAAGATGAAAATAAATATTTTAGTCTCCATTTGAGTACTTATATTATTTCAATTATATATATATATATATATATATATATATATATATATATATATTATATACTCAACTTTAAACAATTTGACTAAAATATACTCAAAATTGAAAAAAAAATTTTACTTCGCAGAATATACGCTCTTCTGTTTTGAGAGTGTGGATACAAGATGAGAGACAATTTTACTTCATTTTATCATAAACGTAAAATAAAATATTGTTAAAAATCTTTCTAAAGTGCATTTATTTATTAACAATAATAATAATAATAATAATAATAATAATAATATAACTTTATTGACTGTCAGTCAATGGCGAGGTTCAGCCAGATGCTGATCTTCCACCTAACCATACAATAAAATATATAATTATAAAACAATAGCAATATGAGAACAATCAAGTAGCGTAGCACAGTATCAAAATTATAAGAAATAAATAACAATTACATATAGGTCATTGACAAATAATAATATAAGATACATCAAAATAGCATTGAAAACGGGAAAATTTTTTATAATTATGTAACAAACATTGACTTAATAGATATTTTAAATGTGTGTGATGACGAAGAGCATAGTTGTATTCTTTGTAAACTAGTTTGTTTTTTAGATAACCCGGTACACCAGTTTGAATTACTTTGTGTACTAAACAGAGGTATGCAGATTTCACACGATCATCAACTGAAATCATTTTAGCTGATTTACGGTACTCAGAGATATGATCATATTTACGTACGCCGCACAGTGGGGCAAAAGCCCGAAAAGCTATATAGGTTTATATAGGTTTTTGGGGTTGCCGAGTACGAATCCGAGATCAGAATTGCAAAAAACCAAAATGACTGATTGGCACTTTTTGGCAGCTGATTTTTACATTTATATGTTCTATTTTGGGTATCCATTAAGGTATGAATAATATGAATACAGTACTCTGGGGAACTTATAAACTTCTTAACTTCTTAAGTAAACACTCCATCATAAATTGAAGCCACTTGGAATTTTTTCAATCCATTTTGCTGAAACTATTTTAGCACCTTTTCCACTGACCGTTATTTTGTTGCTTTTGTTCTCCTCAGAACTTGTTCGCAGGAGATTCGGCTTTAAAATGACGCAGATAATCTAATAAAAGCGACAGTCGTCTACATTTACAGAAATTTGACGCTTCAGATATCACTGTACCCAACTATATAATCGAAATTCCCCATATAGTAACTTTTTTTGGTCGACTTATGTCCAGCTTTTTGGGTTGTTGCCCCACTGTGCGCCATAAGCAAAGCGCAAACAGGAATTCTGAATCAGTGTAATTCTATCGTTTTGTATAAGATTAGGAATGTAAGTGCACCAACAGTAGTCAAACAGTGGCAAAATAAGGGAGTTAATAACACATAATTTGACGGACGTACTAATATCATGTCTAAACTGAAATAAATGACGTAACCTAAGCCTTGCTGCCATAAGTTTCTTATTTAAATGTTCCCTGAACAGTTTATCAATAAGGAGACCTAACACATTTATCGAACTGCTTCTTTCAATTTGAGTACCATCCAGCGTAATGTTTGGAGTAATATTGGGATTCTCAACAATTTGAAAAGAAGATTTGACAGAGTTAATTTTAAGTCCGTTGTTTTTAATCAATAACACTACATTTTATAGCTCACTGTTAACAATAGCAAGCTGTTCATCCACGTTAGAAGGATTCATTGTAGCAAGAATAGTTGTATCAACTGCGTAAGAATGTGCATTACAAAAATTCAGTACATATGACATGTCAGCAACATAAATAAGAAAAAACAACAGTTCCAAAATCGATCACATGGTTTGAAAGGACAAACATGAGAGCCTCCAAGTAGTGAAGGATCATTTTAACGATATAAAGACACCGGTCGATGCCACCATATGAGTATAATTTTCTACTTGTTAATGCGGTAAAGTGAAAGGAATTTAAAATACGTTTTCTGGAAAAATATTTATCCGCCTTGTATGCTCATTGTGCTTCTCACTGTCTGAACTGAAGCTAGCTATATCATGGTTGCTCCGAAAAAGATGTTAAGACATTTCGTCGAAATAATAGACAGACTATTCATTTTTTAATACTCCAAAAAAAGCATTCTATTTCAAGAATGGATTAGTAAATTTTGCCCTATGGATAGATAAACAAACAGCAGTGAAGGCAACATTCTTATTAAAATCAACAATTTTGATTACATTACTTTCCATGCATGCAGTATATTCATTTACTTTACAATGAAGTAAAACGTTGAAATCATTATCGATCGATTTAGTAGAAGCGGTGCAAATGACAGAACCAGTAATCACAGATTATAAATATATTCTGCATATTATTTCGTGGGTGGTAACATTGCTACAATTGTGCTTGTCAATTTGTAACGCGCACTTTAAAAGCACCAAATAAGCTGTATAGAAAAACTAAAAGAAATGCGAACTGAGTTCATAAAAAGTTTGATAGCATTTGTTACACAGCATTAAAGATGTTGAAAAATATCATTAGTGAAATCTCTTCTCCTAGAATATCAGAATGCCAAAAATTTCGCCATAATGTTCAAGCTAATATTTCCGAAAGTTACTCCTGAATTTCATTATTTATATCTAATATTTCTCAGTTAATGTCGAAATTTTTTGATAACAAAAATATATTTATTAAAGTTATATTGTTAGACAAGCACTCTTCTCACGTTTCCATATCCTTAGGAGACTATTACAGAGCCAATTTCTTTACCTTACTCCGCACACTTCACACCGAATGCAACATCTAAATCAAGGAGTATATAATGCATTCAAAAAGTATTTTAAAAACGCTGCAGATCTGTGGATGAAAAAGAATCCAAGAAAACGCAGGGCCATCCTTGATTTACCCTCAATTGTAAAAGCGTTGCTTCCTGTGGCTACAACACCAAGTAATATTCTTGCTAATATTGATTGTTTATGCGGTTGGCACTTGGTGAAACACTTTAAATAATTTTAATAATAAAAACACTTGGTAAGTTTCACAAAAAAAAATAATTTTTTTTATTTATTTATAGTTTTACACGACATGTTTCGACTCTTCAGTCATCATCAAGTGTATACTGTATTTTTTTTTTTGTGAAACTTACCGTGTTTTTATTATTAAAAATATTCTTGCTGGTTATTCTTGCACTAGTATATGGCCCTTTAACCGACAAATTTTTAGTGAATATAATTTTGCTCCACAGGCCATTAGATAACAAGGGTTCAACGACTGAAAATGATATACCTCGAATTCAAAATGAAAGTCAACCAGAGCCATCAACAATAAGTCATATCAGGCCAGAAAGACAACCAGGACCATCGCCTACTAGACACGCTACTGCTTCGTCACAATTACTACGGATCTGTAATCGTTCCACAAAATTAATTACGCCTGAGAATCTGAAGCCATGATCTAAATATCTGAACTATTACAGAGTTCGGGGTTCGACACGCTAATAGACTTTTATTTGTAAGTTTAATAAATTCTAAAACATTGGTAGGAACATTCGTTCTTCTATTACAATTTCCACTAATGAAATATAAAGGTTTTTGACTGGGTTTGTTGAGTAAGTTTAAGTATTATTTCATTTGTCTCAGAGTTGGTTTATTTTAGTAAAGTTGTATTTCGAGTGCTGTAGAATTTACTGCAATACTGTTAAACATAACTAAAGTCAATAAATATTTAGAAATACAATATATCTATTCACAATTCATTGTCTACTTCTTGTACTAATACTTCATTATAGTCCATTCTGCGAGAGACAATTGGATGTATATGTCAAAATACTGAAAGTTTTCAAATCATAAATAGTTATTTGTGCACCAAGGATTGAAAGTAGTGCTTTGCAGACGGAGGGTAAAGTCTAGGTATGTGCAAAGATCCTCGTACTTTCGATCAGAGATACATACATTTTTTTTACAATCGAAAATATATGGCACTGTAATCATACCTGTTAAACACTCGTATAAATTTATTGTATGTGGAAAGTTTGAAGTTTGCAAACATTTCACTTATTACTAACAATTAATTTTTTCATTGTGCACACTAGCGATGTTTCTCATAAGCAAAAGTACATTTGTTAATTCTAAATGCTAATTGTAATTTATAACTCAGTAGTTAGGAACACAACTTTATCCTATAAATTCGAAATTTTTTTTTGAATTATTTATTTTATATGATACTCGTATATCCTGTAAGCGTAATATTTTTTCAATGGACTATTAGGTACTTGATTTTTAAAAAAATGTCAACTTATTTCATGTTTTATTCGAGTGCATGAGACTATTATTTTTTTTTTACCGTTACAGAAAATGAAATTAATGTGTCCACCTTGCCTGCTAGGACACCCGAATTACTGAAGGAATTAATTACAAAAATTGGAATTAGAATAGAATTTTCAAAAAAATTTAAAGATTATCTTGATATCCTATAGAGTCCTGTCGTATTGCCTTCGCCTTCCACATCTACAACCAACTCTGATATCGTAAATAAAATATACTGTTATTTATATCTAAGTTCATAAATATTATTTCTTCTATATACATTAATATATCTTTCAGTTTTTTATTAGACACTTTTAAATACGTGTTCTGTGTTGCTCAAAACAACAGCTTTTATGGCAACGAAGAATATAAGGAATTATGTGACCCAGTTACAAACCTGAATATCACTAAAGTCCTTCAAAGTTTTTGCAGTGGAAAATGCATTGAACGATTTTATAATACAAAAGGCACATTAGATCGGAAACTGAGATCAGATTTGATAGATTTAGTGATAAGGCGTTTATTTTAATATAATAGGTAAGTTTTGTACTATACTTAATATATTTTAAAGGATTTCTTTTAATATCAATTTTGTAGCCAGTAGCAACGAAAATTTGTGAACATTTCCTGAATGAACCAAAAGAAATCTATTATATTTCGCCGATTCCGAAAATTTGCTCGAAAATTGGCATACCAGGAGTGGCAAAAAGAAAATTAGTATATAAATATCGGAATGCAAACACAAAATTAATAAAAGCAGGCCTTATTGAAAGTAAAAATAATACAGTCGATAACATTGTAATAACTGAAGACATTTAGGAATTTCCAGATATGACAATATAGTAATAAACAGACCCACATCATTTGCTGATTGCAATGTTTCGGCATGAATGAGTTTGTATATTTGGCTACCTTGGGTTTGTATATTTGGCTCGAAACGAGAATTTGTGATTGCATTAGTGCTTGTTAACTGTCAAGTATTTATTGTGAGTGACTGTTTCATAACAAAAAAGGTAATATTATTAATTTTTTATATATATTTAGTATATTCTACTTGTACATTCTTTTGTTTTAGTAAAAAGAAACGGGTAAATTTGCGAAATACGCAAAGAAATAAAAAGGAATGGGAGTTACTTCCTGAATTTAAGGACTGGTTAAATTCTGGTGCTTCGAACAATGCAAATTGTTCAGCGTGTAAAGTTGAACTTCGAGCCCATAAGACCGATTTGATCAAACACTTGAAAACTAAAACTCATGTCAAGAATATTTCCCGAATACGTCCAGCTCAACATAACCAAAAAAAATTGAATTCTTGTGGAATTATTGTTAATGTAACTAAACACCAAAAGACTATTGATTTGCAACTTGCGTCATATATTGCTACGCATACATCGATTAGAGGTGTTGATCATTTATGTGAACTACAAACAGACAGCAAAGGGTCAAGGTGCGAAAATCTACGCATGCATCGTACAAAATGCACATTATGTTTCGTAATGTAATATCTTCAGCAATTAAGCAAAATCAGCATGATATTGATGATTCGTTTTATTCACTGATAATTGATGAATCAACTAATAAATATTTATGCATTTGCATTCGGTACTTTAGTGCTCACAAAAAACTGATTGTAACTGAATCTTTATGATTTATAGATGTAATTCACACTACTACGAACGTTTTATAATTTATATGATAAAATAACATGTTATTTAAAAGAATGTAAAGTAGATATAAAAAAATAAGAAGTTTAGCAACAGACGGTGCTAATAACTTATGTGGTAAAAATCACTCTGTCTCCTTCTCAAATTAGATGCACCTCATTTACAATTAATTAAATATGTATGCCATTCGTTTCATATTTGTGCATCAAAAGCATCTGAACAACGTCCATCATCAATAGATTATTTACTTAGAGAGACATATAATTGGTTCTGTCGTAGTACAATCAGGCGAGACAATTATAAAAGTATATTTGATTTGATTAACATAGGGGAAAAACAACCAAAAAAATTTAATCAAATAATAAAGATATCTGCCACTAAGTGGCTTTCTAGATATGAATGTGTCGTTAGAATTTTAGAACCATGGCTTGAGCTTAATAAAATAATACAAAATATAATCATACGTATTTTTTTATATTTTTTTGTGACTAGACATTTTATTGCAAAAATTCTTATGTAAACCATATAACAAATATTTATGCATGTAGCTTGCAAGCCGATAATTTTTATTATCAAAGCAACGTTACTTTGCAAAATGTTAGATAAAAAAATGTTATTTTTACCACAGATTACTTATAAATAAATAAAAAGCGTGTGTTCCCATTTTGGGAATGTTGGCGGGTAAATAGTTAAAGTAATGAAAATAAATATCTTATTTATTTAAACATACATTGTTTTATTATGGTGAATTATTATTAATAGTCCACGTAAATTATTTCTACATTTATTTATAAAATAAACGCTTCAATACATTACTGTTGTCAATCACTCTTACTGTAACAATGGTAATGACAAATTCCTATTTGTATTGATAAAAAAACAATTCCGGTATAAAAACACTAACAAATCACATTTCACCATTCACCTAATTTAGAATTCCACTATCAAAATCGCACAATCAACATATTCACTACTGAATAAATTCTTTTGTAAATATTTGGGATAAATATAAACTTACATTAATTATTGAACAGATAATTTTGTTTATTTTAAATATTTTAGTACAATGCTTTTCATTTATTAAACATTCATTCTAATGCCTGTTGTTTAATTATTAAATGTTTAGTAATATTATTAATTTAACATGGAAAATTTGTATTGTAAAACAATGAATAAAATACTTTCACATGTGCATTTTCACAACTGATAAAATACAATTCTTATCTGATAAGTCATCCCGTTGTGTTTTGTTTAGAAGTATTTTATTTTGCTCCAGGCCATAGATATTTTAAATGATATTCGTTCTGGTTGTCTAAAAAACATGATTATTTTGTTGCAGCATCGGATTTACGATGGAAAGCATCTAAACATGGTTATTAAGAACTATAACAAGCATAATTTCTTGTATAGCAACAAGATAAATTCAACAGGTTAAAGATAAATTACTAACACTGATCTCAATATACTAGACTGCAATTAGCAATATCATGCTAACACAGAACGATTACCTAAATACGTTCTAAAAGTTACTATACTAAATAAATAATCACATACGTTTCCCATTCCCTACATCGGAGTCTAATACTATAGATAAAAGAAATTTAAAAGCAAGTACTTACATTTTACGTAGCACTACGATGGTACATCACACACCACACGACGTTGTAACACAAATAAACACGAATGCAAAAATGGAGTAACGAACCGTGAACTGACGACGCGGACGCAGCTGCTTCTGCAGTGTTGCCAACGGTAAGAAACGAAAAGAACGTAATAACCTGAAGTTATCAACAATAAAAATTCAATTATGCTATACATATAGGTTTAAAAAATGTTTGTTTATATACTGGCTGAAAAACTGGAGAACACAATTAATAATTTGCTATACTTTTATTTGTCACCTTCAAGTAACCTTTATTAATTAATTAACAGCTCAGTCTAATTGATTTGAACCATTTGACTATTGCCAACCAACATTACAATAAATAATAGTAATATTATACAATAATAAACGTATAGATAGCCCTATATGTTACACCATGATTAGGAACTGATAAATAATTTAAACAATGCAATAATCATTAAAACTTTATGTCAAATGTCAACCGTCAAACTTAAACAATACAATTGTTTGAATTGTATGTTTCGTTTTCCATAGCACTCTGTAAATACGAGTAGCTCAAAATAATAATTTTTTTTTCTACAAACAATATTAAAAAATAAACTTTTAACATGACCTTCTGTTAAAAATGCAATATTATAAGATGCTGCGTTTAAAGTGAACTGTCAATCACTTTTAACGTGCGTTAAAAATAAACTGCCAATCACTTTTAAAGCACGTTAAAATTAAATTTCAACGGAGCATCAGCTTTTGACATTTTTCGTGTTGCACCATTCCATACAGCGCTTATATGATAATTCATATTTTGAGTTGGAAAATTTCCGGGAATTAATTTTTTGGGAAATATTCCCAAGAAAAATATAGAAATATTACGGAAACTTTCCTTCATGTTTTCAAGGTAAATAAATGACAAAAATAATATTTCTATATAAAATAACAACATTGGAAACAATAACTTTCATAATCACAATATACATACCACGCTATTACTAGAAATGTCTTTAATTTCTTGTTAAAGTTTTTGTTTTTCTGCTGATGGGCAAGAATTTCATTTTAAAACATGTTTTCTCATTTGTATAGCTGGGAAATCAGTTTTTTGCGTGCTGTTGCTCGGTGTTCTATTGGACAACAATGATTGTAGTACCAATCGAAAGATATCATTTTTCTGAATCAAACGATGTAAAATATACTACAATTTAGTAGTAATTTGGTTTCGTAAATTAATTTTTAAATTTTGAAAATTCTCCGGTTTATTATTTTTTTCGTAAATAAATATAGTCACCTGTGACTGTTTTGATTTCTGTCAAGCTATTTATTTGACGTTTCTGACATTTAGACTTGTTTAAGACAATTTGTAAAAATTATTAGTTATAGGTACTACTGAAGAACGTATTTTTATAGTAAACATATTTTTTGGAGGAAATAGGTAGCTCAGAGTGCGAGATCTATTTTCTATTAAGTTTATGAATCGACCGAATCCAAGTGAAACCACAAATGCCAGTATCCACGAAAAATACACTTGAGCTTAATAATTAAAATTTGGCAAGAGCAGAAGAACATGCTTTATTGGAAGAAACGGTTTTAGGAATGATAAATGTAGATCATTCGTATAGCACTAGATTTATTGAAAATGAATTGAAAGCACATCGTTCATAATATTTTGAAAAAAAAATTATTATTCCTGCAAAATGCACTGTAATCAAGAACTTTTTCCATTTGACGAAGAAAGTAGAAGAGTATTTTGTGAAGATATGCAAAACAGAAAAACATGAAAATGAAATTTTTTTGTCATCGATTTAAAAAACTTAATTCTTAATAAATTAATATTATTTAAAGAAAACTAGTTTTTAGACTTTTATTTATTTCATAAAATCTTCACGCAAAAATTATACAAATACCCTTGTCATTACTATAAATAACCATATTTTACAAACTGTCAGATACGTCAAATAAATCACTTAAAAGAAATCAAAACAAAACAGTCATATATACCTACATTTATTTTCGATAAAAACTGAATAAAACGGAGGATTTTCCAAATTTAAAAATTAATTTACGGAACCAAATTACTACTAAATAGTAGTGTATTTTACATCGTTTGATTCAGAAAAATTATATCTTTCGATTGGTACCACAATCATTGTTGTCCGATAGAACACCGAGCAACAGCACGCTTAAAACTGGTTTCCCATGTTAATCTCCTATGTACACCTTTAAGACAGACAGACACATAGTATATATATATATATATATATATATATATATATATATATATATATATATATATATATATATGTCGGGGATTCCTCTGTATATGGATTCCTCAGTGTTAGTATTTATTAATTTGTATCAACAATCAGATACGTAAGTGCATTTGCAGCAGATATACAACACATGCGCTGACAGAACCAGGACCACTCGATCATAGGGCGTCACATTATCGAAAGAATAACACAAGTCAGCATTATGAAAACACAACAATAAGGAATCAGTGTGACCACACAGGATTTTTGAGGGACTTCTGTTCTGACGCGCGATCGAGTTCTCCGGGATTGTCACGTGTCCGTTGTGATCTGAGTCTTTGTTATTTTATGTTTTATTTTAAGTTTTGTGTTCATTTCTGTATTATTATTATTTTATTGGAACTTTAAATAAATTAAGTGTTATTTTGATTGTAATACATCATCACCGACATATATACCGTGTGTCTGTCTTAAAGGTGTACATAGGAGATATTCCATTTTGGAAATTTTCCGATTGGCCAATACTATTCATATTAATTTTTAGATAAAGTAGGGAGTAAGTCTAAAGTTGCCCTTTTAGCAGCTTCTTCAAGAGCTTCGGGGAGTAATTCATATTAAAATATTTAATGTCAAAAATTTTCACGTAACTAATATAACTAATAAACAACTTTCAATTTTTATTGAATTCATAGATTACGTATTTCATTAAATTACTAAATAATAGCTATTTGTATATCAAGCATGAAAGAATAATTTTTTATTACGAATATGGAATAAACCATTTGAGTAATAAAAAATACTTTAATGTTGTGGTATACATTATATTTTCCCGAAATCATAAATTATTATTTTAAAATATAAGTAAATAGCACTATGTATTTGTAAAACGTCATCTAAATCTTGCGACGGGGTTGGCTGTGATAACAAAAATACTGTCAAAGATTCAAATTTCCATTATTTTTTATATAATCTTAGACGTGTTTTACATGTGATCTGCATTAAATTAAAATATAAAACGGTGTTTGTTGTATTACATACGTGTTAAAAATAATTTTATTTCATTCGCGTGGTTGCTTTACTCGGCTTCGCCTCGTTCCGAAAACTTTCCCACTCGCTCATAAAATGCCACTTTTAACACTTATATCATAAATAACTATTATTTTACATCTATATCATGACAGAAATATACTTATGCCTGGTTGCACCAACTTTAGTTAAATTTTAAACTTGGTTTAAATAAATAAAAGCATATCTAATTTTTGACATCAATGTCAATTAATCCATATGGCATATAACTTCGATTTGCTTTTATTTATTTAAACCAAGTTTAAAATTTAACTAACGTTGGTGCAACCGGCCATTAATCATTAAATTGCAGTTTTTGTTTATGAATATTTTTTGTATTCAAAGTTTGGTTCTAAAATTTATAGGGAACGAACTATCGCCAATTGACAATTTTATCATTTGTATTTAAAAATAAAAAAGAGCAGAATTTTAAATACATAAAATTAACCATCATAAATATTGAGGTCGTGAAAAAATAGTATACAGTATGTCCCATTTAAGGTACGATTGCATTGGTATCTCGTGAACTGTAAGAGATACGAGGTTGATTAAATTAGACGAAAGTTGCATCGTTAGTAGGACATTTTGAACATGTATTTGTTTTTCCTTTTGGTTGCATAGGTTTCTAGAAAGTGGTTAAAATGTAAATTTAGCGATTTTCTTTTTTTGCAGATAACTTTGTTATATGATATATATCATAATACGAGATTTTGATTGGCACTTTCTTATGAATTTATATCTAAACATTTACGAGTTACTGGTATTCTTTCATTTTTTATATGGAGGTCACAGTAAGCCATGACATTTTTAATAGAGATTTTTTTTTGCTTTAGAACAATATAAAACAGTAATAATAAATTTTTATAATTAATTAAAAAATTAACGAAATTTGTTATTTATAATAATATTGAAAGTGAATCGTAGGCTGCTATGGAAACATTAAATAATAAATAATTGAATCTCGCCATCGGGTTAAATTTAATTTCAATGTATTGTGTGAACTAAGAATTTCACTAATTGGCCCAACCATATTTAACGAAATTTTAAATGGCCTCAGAACTTGGAACAACTGGCCCTAAGGCAATTATTTTAGATAAATTTCCACTTCGTCAAATACAAAATAGGTGGTTTCGGCAGAGTGGAGCTTCTGCTCACAAATCACAGGTCATAGTACAATAATTAAATGTTCGATTTGGAGAAAAATGGATAGGGATTTTATAGTTACTTAGAAAATAAACTCTTTATTCTGGAATATTTAAATGAAAATGTACTACGAAATGCCACAGTAAGAATTCTGAATTAGATTAGTCCAAGAATGTTTAGTTATAGAAAAAAAAAAAAACAGAATGAAAGGCGCAGATATGCTTGGAAATTGGAACGAAATAGCCAATTAATAGAATATTTATGGCAGTTTTCGTAAATGTCCGAAATTGTTATTTTCTTTCATATCAGCCTATGAGTCACTTTTTTCAATTCAATTTTAATATAAATAAAAAATTTTGCTATATTTCTATTAAATGTAAAAATTTTCTATTACTGTTTTATATCGTTGTAAAGCAAAAAAAATCTATATTCAAAATTGTCATGGCTTACTATGACCTCCATATGAAAAATATAAGTTAATACCAGTAACTCGTAAATTGTAAGATTAAAAAATTTTTTTAAACATTTCTGCAAATTCACCATTAAAAAGTGTCATAAGAAAGTGCAAACCAGAATCTCGTATTATGTCACATAACAAAGTTATCAGCAAAAAAAAAAAGAAACTGGCCAAATTTTCTTTTTAGCCAATATCTAGTGACCTATGCATCCAATTGGAAAAACAAATACATGTCAAAACAACCTTTCTAAAGAGGCAACTTTCGTCTAATTTAACTAACCTCGTAGCTCTTCTAGAGATCCCAATGCATTCATACTTCAAATGGGACATACTGACTGTACACCGCAAGAGAGAAGTGTGTTTTCCCTTGTTGTACTATAGCCCTCGTCTACGGCTCGTGCTTCAATTTACTCCGCGAGAAAAAATTATACACTTCTCTCCCTTCATATGCAATATACTATTATTTGTTACGTTGCGGTATTCAAATTTCTATATTATCTATATTTACATTATCATTGTAAACACTTGGTATACATAAATGCATTCATGCTTAATAATTATTATACTTAATAAAATAACATAAAATAAAAAAAGGTGGTTCACAAGTTAACAAATAAATCTGATTTACCCAACATATAAATAAACTCACTCAAATTTAAATTTATAAACAAAATAAAATATTAAAACATTCAACTTTTGAAATATAACAATATATACTCTAAATCAATTATTTATTGAGATATAATAATGTCTTATAGACCTTAAAGTAAACTATCACTTCCCGGTAAAATATATAATCAAATCGTAATTTGAACTTCCAAATTCTATATGTTATGCCGAATTCATGCAGCCATTTTCATTTTCATTTAATTTAATTTTACATTTTAATTTTTCTTTTTTAAATGTATCATTCATGGAATATTAAATTAAATGAAAATGAATGCATGCACCAAAGCACGTCATGTATCACATTTACGTCTGTTTATCTTAAATATTGGAATAGAAAATACACAAATAGTTACGCGATTTATGCTTTGCAAGCATGGAGTTTTTTAAATAGTTATCATGATCATATACAAGTGAATATGTGTTCCATCATATAATTTTATTATTTAAAAATTAAGAAACGAAGACGAAGTCGTTTATTTAACAGACAGATGCCGCAGGGGAAAAGATTTTCAATAATCTTTTGAAATCTGTTACTACATCATGTTCATAAAAGCTCCTTTATTTTTGAATAAAGTTTCTTTTTTATCAGACAGGAAATTCCATTTTCTCATTTCTGATCAATTCTACTTAAGTCAATCTTCTAAATTATTCATATTTTAGCAAAGAATTTCAATTCTTAATGCTATAGAATATGACCTTTTCAATCACAAACGTCAAAATTTTTCATTTTCATTTAAAAGATAAAAGTTGGTTATCTTATAAATCTAATTAAATGAAAATGAGAATGGGAAAATAATTTATATGATTGCATGAATGTTTACATTTGATAAAACATATTTATTTTTTAAATTAAAATAAATTTAAATTAAATGTAAATGAAAATGGCTGCATGAATTCGGCATAAGTCCAGTCAAAATAAACAAAAAAAGTTGTAACTTCGGAATAATTTATGGATCTAAAAATTGGTACAGCCCTTGAATACACAAATACACTATTACAAATGAAATATAAAAAGTACCCATCGATCTAATTTTTGCTAAAAATTTTATTCTTTGTCAAATGCCATAGGTCAAAAATATCAATGCTTCACATATTTCTTTTAAATGGTAAGTGTAATCGTAAAATTAGGTCATACAGTTTGTAGATCATGCAATTGTCTTCAAAAATCGATTAGATACTTTTTTCCTACGAGTCAACATTCATGGGTTATCGCCATTTCAAACGTACATTCATTCGCTGCTTGTATACGTCATCCGGCATTTTATATAAGTAAAAATATGGAAGATTTTCTTTTGTATGTGACTCACACACTAAAATACATACAAAATTTGTATGTATTACAAATTATACAACTGACTGCACAAATTCTAATTGAAAAGATTATTTAAACTTAATACCTGGGAAAGCTCATATACAAACAAAAATTTATTCATCACAAATTTTACCTTCATCTCCAAAATGTCAAGCTCATATTTCATTTTTGCATGCAATAAATGACTGCGATAGTACATCAGTACATGAATTGTTTGAAAAACGTCATGATTTAATTGATTGCGCAGAAGTATTTACAGATTGACTCTTCTCTGGACATCATCATCACAAATGGAATTCGTTGTCCGGAACTAAAAATAAAACTTGATTCTCTAGTATACATATTTAAGTTTTGTAAAAACAAAAAAATTCACAGAACGATAAGAGAATACAATTATCCGCTCTTCCTCCAACATCTGCTGCTGCTTATGGTGGATACCAACTAGTGTTATAAATATAAATTTTAGAATGTTTTAACTTGTTTACATTTATCGCAGGCACAGTGAAATTGTCACAAACTTGTCAGAAATAACCATTTGGAACAAACCTTATTCTAAAGTTTGGACAGTTTTAATGCAAGGCCTCCTATACATTCTGGTAATAAATATTTAAATTAGCCATTTTGAATAGGAAGTTCTTATAATTTCAAATTTGTTTTGTTATTAATTTTATAGCAATGTATTTTAACTTATCCTTATCTAAACCTTAGAATACATAATGCGAAATTTAATGAAGGGAACATTTCGAACAAGCGGGGGACAAATAATAGCAAATTCAGATGACATAGCAATCATAAAAAAATAGAAAGGCGATGATAGAAATAATTAAGAAAGTGAAATAGGGTCAAAAGTAAAAAAAATAACCAAAATAATGATACTTTAAAAACAAATGCAAGAAAATATAATAAACGTAGGAGAATTCGAATATGAACAAGTGGACAAATTTATCTTGGAGTAATGTTAATAAACAAAGGAAAGTAAAGAAAAAATAACTGCAACAAATAAAGACATTTACATTAACAGAACATTACTAGAAGAGATGATATAAATAAATAAAATAAATATATCATCACGCCTTTAACCCATTACGGGTGTGGCACTCTGCTTGCGCAGATCTCGGTATATTTTTTCGTATGAAGTGCGGTTACCAGCCGTCAAATCATAGCCCCCAAGGATGTTAGTGGAGGGGGAACCACAGGGGTAAATTTAAATTTGTAACTGTCGGCAGTGGGAATCGAACTGAGGATCTCACGATCCACAGTCCGACACGTTACCACGGAGCTATTTACCCCTTTAGTAAAAAGTAGATCATATCCAAAACAACAAAAATGAGAATATATAAAACCATAATAAGACCAATAACTTTCTATGCAGCAGAATCTTTACAAAGAAAGATAAAGAACAATTGAGAATGAAATTAGGACACGGAATATTGAGTAAGAATGAACCACAAGATTGAGTAAGAACTATGCGGAGAAGACATAATACATCAGAAAATTAAGCAATCAAATTAAGAATGGCGCGGGCACGAATGGAGGGCTATTGAACAAGATGCAATTAAATCAATACTGCAATGGAGCGCTAAAAGCAAAAAAGAAGAAGACCAATGTCAACATGGATAAAGGAGGTAGAGGAACTAGAGATAGGAAACAATGGAACAATAGAGCCAAAAACATTTAAAATTTAGTAGGTATGGACAGTAATCCCCTAAAGAAAAAAATCTGCTGTGGACACCGCAATAGCTCCCACCATAGATTTCTTATCAAACAATGCAGGAACACGGACTACCACCACTATGAAGAATCGCTCATCTTTTTAAAAAATTTTGTTTTCAATTTTGATATTTGTCAAAAAATTACAATTTTCAACAGTTGTTTTGTTCTTTCAAAAAGCACAGGTTAGCAGATTTAAACGAAAATGTCAAAATTAGGTCAGATTTTATAAATAATATTGTATTGTAGTATAATGTGCTGATTTAGACTTGTTACACAATAATGGCTGTGTGTGAGGATGGTTGAATGGATGTCTGTGTGCGTAATTTCTCATGAATGACGAAACTTGGAAATTATAAGTTTTATGAAAATATGCAAAGTGAGTTGATTTTGAATGAAATTTAAAGAAAAGAAAAAGTTTACTGGACACACAAAACAAAAAATTCCATTTTTTAAAAATAGAATCAGTCCTAAAAAAAGTTTAAATTTAAAGATGTTAACAAAAATATTTGGAATATGAAATGTTCTAATTTTAACAAAACAACAAGGAGTTTTGTAACAGCTCAATCGACTGTTATAATAGAGCAGTACAATTAATATTTTCAAGGTTGCAAAATATAGTATAAAGAACTCGTTTCATAATTGCAGTTTATTTTGTTCGAAGGGCTTCCACATCACAAAATAAAATTACAATTATGAAACTCGTTCTTTAATTTACTATTATCGTATTAGCGTTATAACGTTTTAATATCAAACATTCATTGATACATATAAAAAAACATAATTTGTTACTTATAATATATTAATTTCGTACTTATAATACATGAGTTATGAACTTAATTCGTTAGATACTTCCATGATACTTCCATAATACTTTGTTTAAACAAATAGGGTGAAGGGAAGATTCAACTCTTCCAAATGTCAACCTCATACCTCCTCGTGGTACACCCCGGGTAACGGTAAATGAGGCTCTGGCCACCGGATCTAGGCGGTATAACCTACCTCTACAAAGTACGAACATCTTACTGGAATTGGCCAGGTCAATGGCCGTAAGGTGGCAGCCCCATCATTGACCTCGGGAGCGGCTGGCTAATCACCTACCCTTCTTAAATAAGCGGTTCCTGAAACCTCCAAGAGTAAAAGCCGGACGGAAAACCTGGAAACGACCTTTAGCATGAAATCTCGGACACGTATTGGTATCTGGAATGTATTTTTATATATTTTGAATTTTATTTTATTCACGTATACAGACATGTGAATTTTGTTTTAATTTTCCGCGGCGTTGTCAAGTTTTTCCGTTTTTTCTATAAAAAAGGCTAAATACACGCATTGCTTTATGAAGGCGTACTGAAACTATTTACATAGTAAAATTTAAAAAAAAAAATATTTTCTGCTCAACTGTAACTGTACTCTATGTTTTGATATATTTTTTAAATGTAATTATACAAGATGTACAATAAAGCGAATCAAATTTACTCCAATTCAAATGACTATAACTCGCCATTTTCAAATCGAACACCTTACATTTCATTATTCTGTTGTGTGTTTTTGTATTAACTTCATTTATTATTAAGGGTATCCTATGCCTAAAACCAATAATTTCAGAGTTCTTTACCATTTTTCACTGAATTAAAAATTAAATCCAATAAACTATGGAAAATATTTTTTTTACCTCCCGCCTACCTATAGGTAAGGGAGGTATTGTTTTTGGTCAAAAAATTGGGTAGTGAGTTTTCAATGAATAAGCACGTTTTAGGGACCCTACATTACGATTTTACTATTTTCGCGATGATGTCTGTATGTATGTATGTGTGTGTGTAGTCTGTGGCAATTTTTTCGTCTCGCATAACTCAAATTCTATATTACTAAAAAATACAATTTTGTGAATTATTGCTTCTTATATTTAAATGAAGAGCTGATTAGATTTTGGATAAAATTGGTCAACCGGAAGTAGTAGTTTACTTGAAGCCCATAACAGTTTTTCGTGAAAAATACGGTTAAATTTCCTTTTTCAACAATTTATCTTATTTTAAAAGTTGAAGAATATTTAATTTTACATGTGTTTTGATTACACTAATTTTAATAATTTCCATTAGATTTAGAGATAATAAAATATAAAGAAATTAGATTTCACAAATCTTGCATTCCTAGAACACCATGGAAAAATTTTCAAAATGTGACACATGTCATTGTGATTGTGAAGCTGTTTTCTTAATGAAATATATTCAAAAAATTAAATAAATATACGAAAGAAAATTAAATTTCTCAAATATAAATAGAAAATAAACAAATAAGAAGGTATGTTTCTGTATCATCAAATGCTATTTTGTATCGTTAAAGAGTAGTATTGGGCGGGAGGTTATGTGCTGGCCACATCAGATTTTTTAATTTACAAAATATTTCCAATGTAATCGCCATTCTTACGGAAACATATTTGCAGACAGTAAAGAGTAAATTACTTATTTATAAACCGTCTGCAATTATGTTTCTGTAAAAATGGTGGTTACATTACAAATATTTTGTAAATTGAAACAAAACTATATCCGTGGTATACTAGATTTAATTTTTAAATCAATAAATTAATTTAGTGAAAAATTGTAAAAACTCCGAAATTATTGGTTTTAGGCATAGGATACCCTTAATTATAAATGAAGGTAATTGAAAATGACACACAACAGAATAATAAAACATAGGGTATTCTATTTGAAAATGACGAGTTATAGTCATTTAAAGTGGAGTAAATTTGATACATTTTATTGAACATCCTGTATAATTACATTTTTTTAAAAATGTCAAAACATAGAGTACAGTTACAGTTGTGCATAAAAAAAATTCTTCATTTTTACAATTAAAATAACTTCAGTACGCCTTCATAAAACAATGCGTGTATTCAGCCTTTTTTAGAAAAAAAAAAAACGAAAAATTTAAAAAAAGACAAACAATTCTCGCTAAGCCGTTAAGTCCTTGAGTAGTCAAATAAATTTATGCTGTATTTCTAACGACAAGGGTGTTATCAAAGACGGGCATTTCATGTTTTTGAATCGCCATCCTCGATGAAAAATTGTAAAAACTCCGAAATTATTGGTTTTAGGTATAGGATACCCTTAATTATAAATGAAGGTAATTGAAAATGACACACAACAGAATAATAAAACATAGGGTATTCTATTTGAAAATGACGAGTTATAGTCATTTAAAGTGGAGTAAATTTGATACATTTTATTGAACATCCTGTATAATTACATTTTTTAAAAAATGTCAAAACATAGAGTACAGTTACAGTTGTGCATAAAAAAAATTCTTCATTTTTACAATTAAAATAACTTCAGTACGCCTTCATAAAACAATGCGTGTATTCAGCCTTTTTTAGAAAAAAAAAAAACGAAAAATTTAAAAAAAGACAAACAATTCTCGCTAAGCCGTTAAGTCCTTGAGTAGTCAAATAAATTTATGCTGTATTTCTAACGACAAGGGTGTTATCAAAGACGGGCATTTCATGTTTTTGAATCGCCATCCTCGATGAAACGATAAAGCTTTGAATATAACTGAAATATTAGCGATTTAAACCTTCTTCGTCACTTAGCAATGTCCTTAATTATTATAAATTGCATAATATTTTTGTTATATTAATATCTATAATTACATTTTAATAATCTTACATACAATGAGTATAAAAACTAAAACATTTTCAACACCTACATGTCCAATAATTGTGATATGTCAAAAATATGCGTCCTTTGAAATAGTGTAAAAGCAATATTTGAATTATTAGTTAGAAAGTTGTAAAGACTATATATCAATTATTATTTTAAAATAAAAAAATAAAGTTACAATGAGAATAAAAAATTAAGCGGGTCATGCGTGTTAAGTTTATAAGATTGTTATTTCATGGTATTAGAATCGCTCATCAGATGCAGCTGCGTCATCTCAATAAAACGACGTTTATTTTAGTTACTCCCAGTGTTGCCAATTATATCTACGAAAGTGCGTAAAATTGATGATGATATTAATATAATAAGAATATTATGAGATTTATAATATTCGAGGACGTTGCTTAATGACGAAGCGCTAGCCGAATCACTTGTACAATGTCCGAGAAGGTTTAAATAGCTAATATTCAAGCTACATTTAAAGCTTTATCGTATCATCGAGACGATTCAAAAAAAAAAATTGTCTGTCCTATAAAAATAATTACGTAAAGGTTTTTACTTTATTTGAATAAATTATGGAAGATTTTTATATTTCCGCAAATATTTTAGAGGCAACAAATAGTGTAAGATTAGATTTGCTGCCAGTCAAAAACATATTACAAAAAAATATCGTATGCTGAAGCAAAAAAACAATTTTTCTCTGTTAAATTTTATTAATAATGTACTTACATAGTGTATTATGGTTGTATCTATTGCATTAAATTCGTAACTAATGTATAATAAGTAACTAACGTATTATGTTGTTTCTAATTATCAATTATGTTTAATATTAAAAGGTTATAACTATGGCTGTTCGATATATTGTTATGAATATCGATGTTTGATGTTAGAAAAATATCGATAACATCGATGTATTGATATATCAATGAATTAATATAAGTGTGACAATATTTAAATTAAAAAATACAATATCGATCAAACAAATTACGCTATAATCCGAACCATCACACATATTCTATGATTTATTAATTTATAACATTGTATTATTTTCATTACTATAATACAGAGTGTTAATCAAAAATCGGGTCGCAGGCATTTAACATATGAAATCAGGTTTTTGTTTGAGAAAATTACTTCAAATAAAAGAGATTCTGCATATAATTTTACAATTTACTTCGATAAAATTTATGCCTAGCTCTGTTTGCATAATTACAGAAATAATTCATTTTAGTACAAAAAAAAAAAAACGGACAACAGAGGCACATCTTGTTTTATAGTCTGGTCTATATAAATAATAAACCATCCAAAGTTCAGGATGTCGATAATTTTTCTGTGAAGAAAGTGACGAGTTTTCTAAGATGAAGGCAAAAAATTTGAACATTGGAGTGTTTGTACACGTCCCTTGCAAGATGCTTAGTCCGGTCGTCAGTTTAGCAATAAATTCTTGCATATTTATTAGCAGCGCTATTCGCTACATACACATCGACACACTGATATATTAATACATCGATATATCAATACGTCGATACATCAATACATTGATACATTAGAATACACAGATATATTGATACATCGATACATTGATACATCGATACATTGATACATCGATAGATCGATACATCGATATATCGATACATCGATACATCGATTCATCGATTCATCGATGCATTGATGCATCGATATATCGATACATCGATACATCGATGCATTGATATTTTTTGCGTTGAATATCGTTATTCGATATACCGGGTGTTGACCGCGACCCCGGAACATAGGACTTTAACATGTAAAATCATACTTTCGTAATTTCCTGCTTAACAAATTATATTAGACAAAAAAGGTTCAAATAAAGTTGAGAGATCATAAAATTCTACATCAGAATCAATAAATAGAATTAAATTTACATGCCCTATAACGCCAGAAATTAAATATGAAAATATTAAAAATTAGCTCAAAAATCGGGTTAGCCTTGGAAATGAAACAAATTTATATACAATTGGAAATAAAAATTGTATTTTCTATTAATTATTATTATAAATTGCATAATTGACAATTTTTTTTATAATTTTGTTTCATTTCCAAGGCTAACCCGATTTTTGAGCTAATTTTTAATATTTTCATATTTAATTTCTGGCGTTATAGGGCATGTAAATTTAATTCTGTTTATTGATTCAGATGTAGAATTTTATGATCTCTCAACTTTATTTGAACCTTTTATGTCTAATATAATTTGTTAAGCAGGAAATTACGAAAGTATGATTTTACATGTTAAAGTCCTATGTTCCGGGGTCGCGGTCAACACCCTGTATAGATGCATCGATATAAACGCACAGCCCTAAACAGTCGATGATACGGTAAAGTTTGTAAAACGGTTGTTTGGTAGTTTGCTAACAAGATTTCATTAGAGACGGGTTGCCAAGCAACAAGTGATATTTAACGAGCAACGAGTTATTAAAATTTTTAAATACGCCAAAGGGTATAGCCGGATAAGCATACAAAATCTGCCCCCAGTGATTTTTAAAAATCCATATGGCTGATCGATTTCTAGTTAAAAATAATAATTTTCCTGAAAATTTCAGCTTTTAAATCCAAAGAGTTACGTCATAATTAAAGAATACGTTTTTTTCAGTTTTTATTTTATTGGAACTATTCCACTGAATATTTTTTAACAAGAATTTTTTTAGTAAGAATAATCAATAAGGGACGTTAACACGTAATTTTTTTTGTAAGCTTTAACCATTACTTTTCTTTAAAAAAAATATTAAAATTTTTATCTTTTTTTTAAATATGTTCCTTCAGGGCGTCACTCACAATTTTTTCACTGAATACTCCTTTCTTACTCTTCTTTACTCAATAAAATTTTCAACTTGATCCTTTTGGTGCAACATAATCAAAAAAAAAAAAAAAAAAAAATCGATTTTATTATTACACTCCAATATATAAAAATCATACCAAATATTCTAAAACTATAAGTACATTACTACTACTACATTAACTCAAAAACATACCGTTGTTTCATTGATTAATGAACCAGATACGAATAAAATCTCCGGCATTAACCGATATTGTTGTGATTGTGGTAACGGTAGGCCCACTGTCGTGAACTGCTCTTAAATTGCAGTTAATATATATATTATCGCTCGATATTTGGCTAAAATAATAAGACCTGCCGAGATATTAAGTCGTTTGGTTTACAGATGAAAAAGTTATCGCAGTAGTGAATGAAGATAGTGGACGAGTATAAGCTGACGTTATTTAAAACAATCTTAACATAGAGTTTCTCTTATTGTAATTAGTTAATTTTATCTCATTAAAGAAAAATTGATAAGAACTTTTATTGAGCCATATTAATATTTTAATATAACTTGTAAATAAAAACAAGATGTTGGAGAAGCAGTCAATTTAATAAAATCCAATAAAAACACCAACGTTTCGACTGCCATTCAGTCTTCATCAGGGTGCTGATACAAACAAAATCTCAGCTCCATATATTCTGGGATTATAACTAAACATTATGGACAATTATTGCAACAATAATTAGTTTATTTTATTTGTGTACATTTCAACATTCTGGTGATATTTCAGCAGTGATATTATTTTAGTTAAGTTATTGTCTAATCCTGTGTTTTGTCCTGCAAGCCCTTGATTGGCGGAAAAGTGGTTCCTTGCATCTCTGTACGATTACTTCACTAGAAACTTCTTGTATAAGTCAGTTAGTTTATGACTGTTAAGTAACATGTTTGTGTGTGTATTTTATCCTTTTTTGAATTTTTCTGTAAAATAATTTTTTACATGATATTCTTTATTTTTTAAAAACCATTTATGTAAGTCTGCTTACCATGAGATATGTATGTTTTATTTATTGTCTGTTTGTTTGTATCAGCACCCTGATGAAGACTGAATTGCAGTCGAAACGTTGGTGTTTTTATTGGATTTTATTAAATTGACTGCTTCTCCAACATCTTGTTTTTATTTATTCAATATCCAGTCGAGAAACAACTCATCTATTTATAACTTGTATAATTGGAAATATTTTTCGATTATATTAACACTGAATAATTATTCCCAAAATCTCATATAATTTTTTCATATAACTGAAAATAATTATTCAGTGTTAATATAACGAGTTGGGTCTATGCTAATATATAATAGCTATAATGTGCGACCAGTACCCGAAAGTGCACCTGCCGTTACCACAATCACAACAATATCGGCTAATGCCAGAGATTTTATTCGTATCAGGTTTATTGAACAATGATACAACGGTATGTTTATTTTATTTGTAGTTTTAGAATATAAAATAATTATTCAGTGTTAATATAATGAGTTAGGTCGGTGATAATATATAATAGCTACAATGTTAGAGCAGTACCCGACAGTGCGCCTACCGTTACCACAATCACAACAATATCGGCTAATGCCAGAGATTTTATTCGTATCTGGTTGATTAATCAATGAAACTACGATATGTTTTTTGAGTTAATGTAGTAGTAGTAATGTACTTGTAGTTTTAGAATATTTGGTATGATTTTTATATATTGGAGTGTAATAGTAAAATCGATTTTTTTTGACTGTGTTGCACCAAATGGATCAAGTTGAAAATTTTATTGAGTAAAGAAGAGTAATAAAGGAGTATTCAGTGAAAAAATCGTGAGTGACACCCTGAAGGAACATATTTAAAAAAAAGATAAAAACTTTAAAATTTTTTTTAAAGAAAAGTAATGGTTAAAGCCTACAAAAAACGTGTTAACGTCCTTTATTGATTATTCTTACTAAAAAAATTCTTGTTAAAAAATATTAAGTGGAATAGTTCCAATAAATTAAAAACTGAAAAAACGTATTCTTTTAATTATGACTTAACTCTTTGGATTTAAAAGCTGAAATTTTCAGGAAAATTTTTATTTTTAATTAGAAATCGATCAGCCATATGGATTTTTAAAAATCACTGGGGGCAGATTTTGTATGCTTATCCGGCTATACCCTTTGCAAAAATTTTGTTATGGCAACCTTCTCAATTAATATTGTGCTTCTAATTCATAAATAAAAGTATTTTCTTATATTTATTGGGGTTTTTTTTTCAATATATCGTAGAATAGTTATTTGTCAAACTAGAAAGGAAAGGGCTTCTTTTTCCCCCTTGAGTTCGAAGTTTGCCTCATGAGCGCAGCGAGTGAGGCATTTCGAACGAGAGTGGAAGAAAAGCTTTCCTCTCGTATTAGACACAACTTTTTTCACGACATGTTTCTAAAAACGATATGCTCGAACCAAAATTGCACTTTGAGAACACAACTGACAGACTGACGAGTTAAAAGTTAGATTATCAGAGATAAGGCTGTTTAGCAGTGTTGCTAATGAACTAATCTTAAATATTATTAATAAGTAGTCAAATTGTGATTTAATAAGAAAAAGAAAAATATAAGACATAATTGTAAGATAATATAAAGTATGTATATAACTAAAATAAGGATTTTCAATAAAATTAGGAAATTATTTACAATTATTATAATATATTTTTTGTAAATAACATTCATATTGGCAACACTTCTATATTTTCCTCTCAACACATTTTCCTCACTACTTCGGGAGAAGAACGGTGGGGTTTCCTATCATGTCGTAAAAAAAAATTGTACGTTACACATACGTTAAGCGTCTTTAGTCACTCAGGGGTCTTAAAGACTAGCTTTACGTACTTGTATCGTAAATAACTATTATGTATCAAGGCACTGAACATTTATTTTTATCACGAATATGTAATTTAGGTGCCGCCGCTCATGGGGCCGAAGAAAATAAATCATATGAGTGATAAAAAGGAACTGCAGTGCAGCGGTACATTCTAATTTTATTTGGAATGTATAAAATTAGAATAAACTTTTAAAAAATTATTTTATAGGTTAAGTTGTCAGTTGTCAGTTATGTCAAACATCAGTCTTGCCTACATCGGGCATTGACATTATCGGAAAGAACTCTCCAAATGAAGTTTTCTTTCTAATTTCTTCTTTGGAATTATTTAGTTCGTTCTTCTTGTACATATTGTTTCATTTTACGTATAAATTTACTACAATACGTATAAACATCTGCCAAGATTATCTTACTTGTACAATAATTATTTTCCGGTTGCCAACACTGCATTGCTCAAATCGTAATATAATGGATTACTTTAGTACCGATTTCAGAGCTTTTAATGGCGATTTTGGCGTTATTTTATTCCGATTTCAAATAAAAGTATTTTATATATTTATTGCGTTTTTTCATTATACAGTAGATAAAATATTGTACGATGCACATACGTAAGCACCTTCAATCGCTCTTGGATCATATAGTGACCCACTCGTCGTGACTAATGACTAGTTTTACGAACTTGTGTAGTAAATAACAACAAATTCTGTTACAAAAATATAAAGTAACATAACTGATAATTTTTACTCAATTTTTTATAAGGCGAGGTTTCACAAAATTGTTTACCAACGCAAAGTGATTTAAAATTATCATGTTTGATCCTAAATCTACCCCAAAACTGAATAATAATAAGTTATAATTGATGCAGCGTACACGAAAAATAATTAAGGATTGTAACAATAACAAAAATGTTTCTTATGTACAGTGACAGCGATTTAGATATTTACAATAACAATATTGCAAATATAAATATAAATATTGTTATCGTAAATATCTAAATTGCTGTCACTATACGTAAGATAAATTTTAGCTAATGTAACAATCCATTTTTTTTTTTTTCGTTTAATTGTGGCGAAATTAAAAACGAGAGTTAAATTGACAAATATTGGTGTAAAATTAGTATCTGAAATCACAAAAAATTTTATAGTGTACTACGTGTTGGTGATGGCTCATTCAAATGTTAGATGCGAGAAGCGAGAGAATATATTCAAAGGTAAATTTAATAAAAACAAGAATACGGAACAAATTATATACTGAAATTGTGAGTGGGTTAAGAGAAATAAATGAACAATGTTATTCTTTCGGAATTGATAGAAAAATGATAAATCTGAGCAAAAATAAGTACATTTAGGAAGAAGCGTTGTTAGAAAACGAATAAATAATTTTCGATGAAAGCCCTAATATAGTTTAATCTTTGACCACAAAATAAGAATTCACACCGTAGTGACACTTCAAATGTTTCATGATCCAAATATTTCAGTGGTGCGCAACGGGAAAGATGGCCGCTTAGTGTCCGCTGATATTAATAACCATGCAGAAGAGAGTTTAGTATGTCAGTGTCGGTTGTATGTATCAATTATCAAGCCACAGTATTTTTGTCATCTTAAGTTCATAAAATGAGTGCAAAACAGACAGGTGAACTTATGTACACAATGAAAAATTGAAGGAACTTTTATAGTGTAGGTGAAGTAATATTTTTAAATTTTATCCCCTTTGTAAATAACATTCATATTCAAATTTACCACCGTATACCGCAACTGACAACATGGACACTCGGTCATCAGTCGATGCGCCATAAAGATCAAAGGTGCCAACAGGGAGTGTCGCTACTGTGTGAATTTTTATATTGTGCTTTGATTATGTAATTTCAAATTAACCAAGCTATTTTAATATTAATTATGCTTTTTATACGCTACTTTGTTTATTGTTATCTTCTTTTTTATGTGTTCGATTATTAAATATATTTTTTCTTAATATGTAACGTTATTTTCCTCCTAAAACAAATTTAACATAATTTTTGGCAGAGCTGAGTATTTAAAATACTTTTTTTTCTATCGCTTCATTAATAAATACATCTCGGCGTTATGCATTGTCCGATAAAAATTAAAAAAAAAATTGTTATATTACCTAATTATTTATTTTTTAAATAAATTAACGGAATTTGTTTACTATATTTTGTTTCTGTAAAATCTGCTATGTTTGGTAACAGTGCGCCATAATTTTATTTCGTACTATTGGCAACACTGCACTGGTTACACCATTCTGTGTTCAGTTCTGTCACAGCGTTGTGTTTAGTGCGTTGTTTTGTCGTTGTTCCATATAAAATGTAAGTACTTCTAATTTAATTTTTTGATCAGTGTAAGATTCCGAATGTATAGAATAGCAAACGTATATATTTATTATATGAACGATTCATAACGTTCTTATATATTTTGGTACGATTTTGCAAATTATGCTGGTTAGAATATGAGCTCGGTGTTTGCAGATTATTTTTTGTATGCCAACTTTAGCTTCTCGCTAAACCAATATATTAGCTGTATTCTTTTTGGTCAAAATCTCAGTTAGTCTCAGCTCACTTCAGATAAACTCAGTAAAGTGTTGTTCTTTTTGTTACAACTGAACTGAGACAAACTGAGAGAACTCACTTCCCCCCTTACCGATGCTGCACCAGCCGAGAAATAAACTCAAAATGATCTACGCAACTCAGTTCGGTGAAAGGGGTAATGTTTCGTTTGTGTTGTTTGGAGAACTGTCATATTTATTAGGTTATGTACAACAAATTGCCACAACAAAAAAATATATCGATCTATATCATTGATATATTAAATGTGTGTACTTATAATAAAATATTTTCAGTGTCATCAATATTAATAGCATAAGTAAATATATTCTTGTTCCATCCCACTTTTTTGTACATAAAATGCTGTTCTTTTTGGATGCCTTTCAGCTCAGCTCAGCTCAGTTCATCTCAACTCACTTGTTAACTGAGTTGAGCAAAAACTTTCCAAAAAGAATACAGCTATTGTGCCTCCAGATCCTAACAACCAGATTGATTAGATGCCTAGTCCACTATTAAAAAATAAGTCTGTGTTTTTTTAGACAATCAAAATGGATATCAAATAAAATATCTACTTCCTGATTTAACTGGAGAAATATGGAAGCAAAATTAAATATATCTGAAATGAACACAATAGGATGACTGATTAGGTAAGAATTTATTGTATTTTATTAATTGTAAACGTTAAATTGGTGAAACTCAATTTAACGTTTTTAAAAAAACTTTTATTTGCACAAAGGACTTACGATCTTTACACTGGTAAATACAGAGTGAGAATTACAGCCAAGTTACTACACTATTCTATTTATGCTAAGATTATCTTAAAGTACGTGTTTCTGAATTTGATTCCTCTGTTCAAGGATGAGAAACACGTCTTTGCAAACCAAGTTAAATTTGGATGATGCAATATTTATATTAAATGGGTGGTGTCGCTATATAACTCCTCCACCCTTAAGAGGAAAATTTAGATTTCTAAATCTGAATTTTTATTTTCAACTTTCTTATTACTTTTAAAATTATTCCCTTTAAAATAATCTTTGCATTTACAATTTCTTACATTACATAAAATAATCAAAATTATTATTATAACTATCATAATATAAATAATTATATAATGAACATTATCATTATATTTATTCTTATATAAAGAATCCAAGTGAATATCATTGTCCGTCTTTATTTTTAATCCAGTTATATTTTTTATTTCATTTTTATACGTTCAATTTATAAGCTTGTAATATTATTATTTAATTCCATTAAATTTCCAAAGTTATTTATAAAATCAATTTTATTATTAACGATACAGTTTTCAGTATAATAAATTCCATGTAATTGTTGTATTTCTATTTTATTATTACAAACATATTTAGTCTGTTTCTTTTAAGGGAAGAATAAATAATTTAATTTAAAATTTTTTAATATCAATAACTAAATTCATATGAGATGATATACTATTATACTCACAATACTAAAAGTCTTTATAACAAATTATATTTTCTAAACATTTTTCATACTCATTATTTTACGACAGACAGTAATATTCGTTATTTACTAATTTAATACATTTATTTAATAATTTTATCTTACAATCGTTTTTAGAATATAGCCCATTTATAACATTAATTGTTTCATAGGTGTTATGTAATTTAGTAGGAATTGACGTTACTTGTATCAACTCTTCTACTTTTATATTTGCTGGGATTTCAATTAGGATGGTTAAGTTAGGGTCTGTATAAGAACAATATGTTTTAAGGATATTATTATTTTGTATATTATTTAATAACAATACGGGGTTTTTTAAGCTGTGATAGCTTGTGCTTTTTATTTTGGTCGTCAACTATTTGTCCTCTTTCTTGTATTACCTCTTTAACGACTATTTCCTTAAATTTCGGTTTTTCTATTTTACCGGAATTTCGTTTGTGAATTTTTACAAATGCTTGTGAAGGGATTTCAAAGTGGTCTTCTTGAGGTTTAGAATATTTCAGTTTGTTCTTTTCTATGTTACATTGTACTTGTTCGTTTATTTGTTTTAGTGTATCTACGTGTTTTTGTAGGTATTCTTCAACTATTATCTCTTCTGGTTTCAAATTGTATTCATAATTTTGACCATGTATTATTTCTAATGGTACCCGTTTTGTAGTGGAATGTATACTATTGTTATATGCTATTAATGCGTAATACAATCGTTCTTTTAGTTTTAGCGATTTAATTAACGGATTTTGATTTAATAATCTCATCTGTTCAGTTAATGAGGAGTGAAATCGTTCTACTATACCATTGCTCTTTGGATTATCTATTGAAATGTAGTGAATGTGAATATTTCTTAAAGTTAAGTAATTTTGAATAAGTTTATTATTGAATTCTAACCCATTATCCGAAACTATTTCTTTTGGAATAATATAATGAGTGAAATATTTTATTAATTTATTTAAAATTGTAATAGCGTTCTTATCTTTAATGACGTATGCCATAGCAAATTTTGAAAATGAGTCCACTATCGTTAATATTTTTGTCTGTTCTAAGGAAAAGAGATCAATATGAATTTTTTCAAAAGGTTTATCTGCTGTAGGTGTTAAGATGTTTGGGATTTGGATTGGATTGCGTTCGTATTTTGTGGTCAGGCAGGTGTTACATTTATTAATATAATTTTGTATGTCTTTTAACATATTTGGCCAATAGTACTGAATTTTTAATTTATTAAAGGTTTCTGTTATTCCACGATGGCTTGTTTTTGTTTCATGGTAATTTTGAATTGTCATTTGTTGATCGTTTTTATTTTCTACGTCTTGAACCATTGTTTTACACGACACGAGTTTATAACTTTCAGAAGTGAAATATGTCTGCAGTACAGCATTAAAATTTAATTTAAATTTTTCAGGAATTAAACAATAGTACGTTATACCCGGTTGTAGGTATTGTTTTATGAAATTCATTATTGTTTTATTACAATCTATTTTTTTTTATGAAGGTATATACGCATGGTTCTATTATCAAATAATTTAATAATTTTGATATCATTTTTTCCATTAGTTTCTTTGATAACTATTTGATTTCTACAGGTGTTAATGTAAGAGTCTAAGTAAGTGAGTCCATTTACAGGGTTTTCGGTGTCTGAGTGGGCTGTATCGGTTGATTCTGAACCTGTCTCAACTATAACTGATTCGTTATCAGTATTTAAATTTAATTCTAAATCCTGGGGTTCATTATAAACGTTAAAAATGATAGGGGAATTTTCAAAAATCTCTATTATTAATTTTTCTATATTCGACCAAGATTTTCTGTCAAGTCCTGAACAAATGCGAGGTAGATCTATTTCCTTAATGTCGTTTTGTATACAATATTCTAATAGTTTTAATAAGCATTTTTTAATATTTTGAAGGATGGGTTTGTTATAATAAAAATCTTTTGTTATAAGATGCATTATTAAACGAAGTTGATTTTGTATAAAAATTTTATTATCTAAATTATAAAATTTATCACAAGGATATTTAGTTTTTACTTGCGAGGCAAATCCTTTTGACATTTCTAAATCTTTTGATATGCAATGTACGAGTGGGTTTTTAGATTCAAATATATCAGAGTTTTTATAACGAATTTCGAATTCTGGTTTTATTCTAGAAAGTGCGTCGGCTACGACATTTTGGCTGCCCTTTTTGTATTCAATTGTATAATTATATTCTTCGAGTTTTAATTTCCATCGGATTAATTTTTGATTTGGTTCTCTCAATGAATTTAACCAAACTAAAGGTCTGTGATCAGTAATAATTTTGAATTTATATCCGAGAAGGTATGGGCGAAATTGTTTGGTGGCCCAGACAATGGCTAATAATTCTTTTTCAATGGTGCTGTAATTTATTTCATGGTTGTTGAGAGTACGGGAGATATATGCTATTGGGAGGTCTTTATTATTTTTATCCTTTTGTGATAAAACAGCGCCAATTGCATAGTTACTAGCATCGGTAGTTAAAATAAATTCTTTTGAAAAATCTGGATAACGAAGTATAGGGTCATTAGATAATAATGTTTTACATTTCTCGAAACATTCTTTATACTCTTTATTATTAATATCAATAGTTTGATTTTTTTTAAACAAGTGGTTAGAGGTTTAGTAATTTTGGAGAAGTTATCAATAAATCTTCTGTAATATCCCAATAAGCCTAAAAATGATTTAATTTCTTTTGTAGTTTTTGGAATAGGGAATTTTTTTATTGCTTGTATTTTGTCAGGGTTTGGTCTTACACCGTCTGTAGTTATAATATGACCTAAGTACGCAACTTCTTTACGCAAGAATTCGCTTTTATTTAACTGAATTTTTAGGTTTGCACCTCGTAACTTTTCTAAAACTTTTTCTAAATTTTGAAGATGTTCTTGCAGTGAGCTACCTAAAATAATGATGTCATCTGAGTATACGAAGCACGATTTATTTATAAGATCTTTTAAAATAAAATTCATTAGTCTTTGGAATGTGGAAGGGGCGTTTTTCAGGCCAAAGGGCATACGTTTAAACTCGTAATGTCCTGAATTGGTTGAAAATGCTGTTTTAGGTATATCGTCAGGGTGGACTTCAATCTGATGAAACCCGGATGTTAAATCTAGTGTTGTAAAATAGGTGGATTTTCCTAATTTATCGAGTATGTCCGTGATATCGGGAATCGGAAATTTGTCATCTATAGTTTTAGAATTTAATTTTCTGTAATCTATAACAACGCGAAATTTTTGTTTTCCTGAGGCATCAGGTTTCTTGGGTACGACCCAGATGGGGGCTGACCATGGTGAATAGGAGTGTTGGATTATATTATCTTTAAGCATTTTGTCTATTTGTGTTTCAACTTCCTCTTTATAAATTTCGGGGTACTTGTATTGCTTACAATGTACTGGGATGTTATCAGTGGTTTTTATATGATGTTTAATTTTATTTGTGAATGTTAATTTTTCATTCTCTTGTATAATTAAATCTTTATAATTACTTATAATTTTGAATAATCCACGTTTTTCTTCTTCTGTTAAATGTTCATCACGAATAATTTGATCTTTTATTTCAATATTATAATTTTTATTATTTTCCTGATTTAAATATTCAAATTTATATTTATATTTATGTAAAAATGTGCATTCTCCTTTACTAAAATTAAAGTTTGATTTTAGTGCTTCTATTCCTGACAAGCCTAATAATATATCGAAATTTTCGTGAAAGTTAAATATATAACTTTTAATTTTTAAATTTTTAAATTCAAAAAATGTGAACTCTGTACCTTTAGATATTCCGTTACAAGTATGAACAGTAA
Source organism: Poecilus cupreus (assembly GCA_963942605.1). Classification (NCBI taxonomy): domain Eukaryota; kingdom Metazoa; phylum Arthropoda; class Insecta; order Coleoptera; family Carabidae; genus Poecilus; species Poecilus cupreus. The sequence continues at coordinate 23,832,141 of OZ012719.1, forward strand.
AAAATTCCGGAAATGTTGTAGTGTTTTTCTTTATTAATTTTGGATGGATATAGTTTTGAGTAGATCCCGTGTCTAAGAGAACTTTATAATTTCCAATTTTTATAAAAGGTAATTTGCTATTATTTATTGTTAGGGATTCGATTCTTGTGACTAGACTTCGCGAAAATTTTCGTCATAATATTCTTCATTTTTGTGTTCGGAGGTTGTTGCTGTTTCTAAGAATTCTGTTTCGGTATCAATTGCATTTGCAGATTCTAACTCTTGGTTGAATAACTCTTCCGAGATAAAGTGTGACTGATTACGTGGGTAATTCGAGTAACGCGTCGGGGCTACACGTGTTTGTATGCTCATGGGCGTAACATTTCTGTTCATGGCGTTTCTTATATTTGCTTCAGGGACAAATGGTTTGGGTTGGGGTTGAGGTTTTGATGGAAATTTGTGCATAGGTGATTGATATTTGTGTTGGTTAAATTGAACTTGTGTTTTAGGTGGTTGTGGTCTTTGAGTGAAAGTATTCTGTATTTTTTGTTGTGTATGAATGTACTGTAAATCGTTTGTAATGAGGTTGAGTATTTCTGTTAATTTCTGTGGGTTGCGAGCAGAGAGTTGATTTCTGAACGGATCCCTACAGTTGTTAATGAAACATTGTACAAATTACTTCATAGCGTTATCAACAATAATTTTGCTGTCATCAGCGTCATATTTGCATTCTATTTTGCTTTTATAAATTAAAAATGTGTCGTTAAATTTATTAAAATAATCTAAGATATTTTCTCTCGTTTGTTTGTAGTGAGACAATTCATACATTAGTGTATGTTCTGAACGAGTATCAGAAAAATTTTGTTGTAAAAATTCTTTTAATTGTTTCCAAGAATTTATACTACTAGTATTTAAAGTTTGGGCTGCGACACCGCGTATTTTATTTTTTAATGTTAAAATTACAATCCTTTTTGTAATTTCAGTTGGGTTTGTTTGATTTATCAGAGTTATCATATCATCTATGGTGTTTATAAAGTTAGCGAGAGATTTTACATCTCCGTCAAAGTTAGGTGCTAAGTCTAACATTTTTATTATATCGTTATTTAATGTTGAAAAAATATTTGCTTCGTTTTCGAGAGGCATGTTTGAGTTTAGGTTTAAATTAATCAAAGATTCTATTAATGAATCCAGTATAGATTAATACAAAGATAAAGTATAACTTACAGTAGTAAAATGTACTCTTTGATTAACATGGGGGTTGGTATGGGTAGTTGAGTGGTGTCTTCTCCTTGGCGATGTGCCCTCGCTGTGGAGTTGACTAGGTGAAGCCGCTGGGTTCTGGCTGGAACGACGACCCGTTGTACTTCTGGAGTGGTGAATTCTCTGGATACTGGGTACTGACTGGTACGACGACCCGTTGATCCTTCTCTCTTGTCTGCCTTTTGGATGCTGAGTTTCTTCTTTAGTAGTTTGTATTTTGGTTCGGAATAGCGGCGTTAACCAGTTAAAACTGACGATTTTCACTTTTTAACGAATTTAATTCTTTCGAATTTTCGAAGTGATAACCTTTTGCGCTATCCTACAACGACTGCGCCAGTTAAATTGGTGAAACTCAATTTAACGTTTTAAAAAAACTTTTATTTGCACAAAGGACTTACGATCTTTACACTGGTAGATACAAAGTGAGAATTACCGCCAAGTTACTACACTATTCTATTTATGCTAAGATTATCTTAAAGTACGTGTTTCTGAATTTGATTCCTCTGTTCAAGGATAAGAAACACGTCTTTGCAAACCAAGTTAAATTTAGATGATGCAATATTTATATAAAAGGGGTGGTGTCGCTATATAACTTATATATATAATTCTATACCTGGCAATCCTATTAAAACATCAAAATCTTTATGGAATTCGAATATATAACTTTTAACATTAAAATCTTTAAATTTGAAAAATGTGAATTTAGAACCGGATGATAGTCCGTTACAAGTGTAAATAGTAAAATTTTCAGGAAATTTAGGAGTGTTTTGTTTAAGTATTTTAGGGTGAATATAATTTTGCGTGGAACCAGTATCTAAAAGGACTTTAAAATTTGAAATCTTTATAAAAGGTAATTTACTGAAATTATTTGTTAGGGATTCAATTCTTGTGGGGCGAGTATGGGAAAATTTTCGTTTATTGTTTCTTTTATGAATTCATCGTCGGTAACAAATTGATTTTGTTCATTTTGTTCTGGTTCAAAATATTCATTTTGATTTTGTATCTCTAAATCAGGTTCGACATGAGTTTCTAACATTTGTAAATCTTGTCGTTGTCTTTTCAATTGGGGTTTGAATGTTTTCGCACTGATAGACATAGGTTGTGGGTAATATTGTCTAGGTAGAGCATGGAAAGGTTGTCTTGGAAAGTTTTGGGGTTGTGTGTATCGGATCATAGGGGATCGATGTTGATTTTGATTTTGTTGGAATTGTTTTTGTTGAGTATGGTGTTTATATACGGGTGTTGGTGCAGAAATTTTCTGTTTAAATGAATTTTGCTTGTTAATGTGTGTATGAATATATTGAAAATCATTTTTTATTAAATTTTGTACATCACATAAATTTCTGGGGTTTCTAGCGGCTAACTGGCTTCTATATGGCTCTTTACAATTTATTATAAAATTATGAGCTGCATATGAGGACATGAAAATTTCTACGTTTTCATAGCCAGTTCCAAAATTTAATTTTAATAGGCCCATAAGTCTATTAAATATGTCTTTGTATTTCGCAAAATAAGAAAAGATGTCTTCGTTAGATTTTTGTTCATAATGTGATAATTCAGTTAGGAAATGAACTTCATTTCTTTTATCGCCGTATTCTTCAGCGAGTAAACTTTTTAAACTTGCCCAGTCTGTGTATGTTTTAGTAGCAATTTTTACATTCGCGTCTCGAACAATTTTCATTCTAATAGTGTGTATAATAACTCGTTTAATTACGTTCGATAGTGTTATGTTATCAATGATTTCAACGATTTCGTCGCAAACACTTACAAAATGAGGCAAAGTACCTGTACTGCCGAAATATTCAGGAATGACGTCAAGCAGATCTTTTATTTCATTTGGGATTTTAGGCATTGTAGAGAGTGTAGCAGGTAGTATAGGTGGGTTTGGCGGTGCCATTTTTTATATACCAACTTAATAGGTATTAAAAGTATATAATTAAAAAATTTAAAGTATTAAAGTTTTATAAGAAAATTTGCTATTTAGCAATAAAAATGAACGAATATTTAAATTAACTTACAGTAGTAATACAAGTCTTAACATATCTTCGATTTTCTTTCGACGTAGTTGCTTGTACTGCTGCTGGTGTTGAGTCCAATTACCGGACGCCTTCGTCGTAGGTGATGGCTCGTGGGCTCTTCAGGAGTTGATGGCCTCTGTTGCTGGGACAGCTACCGCGACTTTTCGCCGTAGGTGATGTCTCGCAGGCTTCTCAAAAGAGTTGGTGACTCTGCTGCCGGAACAACTATCGCGACGTTCTTCGCCGTAGATGATGTTTCGAAATCGTTTGTCACTCTTTGCTTAGAGCGTTGAATTGTCTTTTGTTAAATAGATTGTAGCGAACTAACAGTTGAAACTGACGATTTCGCGTTAAAAACGGATTGAACAATTTTCTTGTTTCCGAACTCGAAACCTTTCGCTAATCCTATCCGACTGCGCCACTTATAATTGTTGAACGCTCAAAGTTGTTTTTAAAAACTTTATTTAAGCAATTAGGTGTGAACAGAACGATGGTTACAGAGTAATGAATCTGAGCATCTGCAGGATGCTCTTCTCTCATTCAACGATTATCTTAGAAATATGAGTCGCTTTCGCTTACTAAGGACTTTTTAGAGATGATGCAAAAACTACTTTAATTATGAAATAAAGGGAGGTGTCCCTATATTACTTATATTTATTGTTTATTTTTTACAACTTCACTGCCCCTGATACATTTATATAGCAGTCAAATTTGCTATGTTGGGGACCTCGACGTGATGTGTGCTCTACATGGATTTGAAGATATCAATGTCGATCTTGAAACAGCCGGCGATTTGGAGAATCCTACAGTGGCTTCTACTACTGCTTCTGAATATTTCCGCTAATTCAGCGAATACAGAATTTGAAAATATTCAAAAAAGTACATTACTGGGGCTTGAATTTGCCCATACCTTCATAACTAAGAGGCGAAATATAACAACATAACATAACAGCATTAGCGGGCGAAAAGTGCGTTTGTGTCCAAGATTTATCTTTCTATTCAGGAACGTTTGGTCTTTTTGACGACTTGCCTGCTAACACTGCCAAGAATGGAACGATCGTCTTCTCCAGCCCTTTCCAGATTTTCTTCGTAGTGTTCTACCATGTCTTTCTCCTCAATTTCGTCTTGATACTCCAAGTTAGAGTAAAAAATTGTGAATGTAGAGGCTTGTGACTCCTCGAGATTCACTGTTTTAGCTACAACCCTAAAATTCTTGTAAAATTGCATACGTAGTATGCTCCCGTAATGGTGTTTTCTTTTTGAAGATAATTTACTAAGATAACTCCATGACTATCCCGGGAACAGTAGCTATTATTTTCCCAGCGGAAGGAACAGCCTTTGTGTTTTTTGGAGCCGATTCCCCTTTCGCAGTCCACTGTTTTGACTGTATTTTTGTTTGTGGAGTTTAGTATTGTATCTAAGTTTCATCTATAGTAATTAATCGGGAAATTGATTAGATTTTAGAGCACATTACAGGTTTAAGGTGATTTTATTGAAAAATTAATAAATTTAGGCTCATTGCGATATTAATTTGTATTAAGTGCATCAAATGGTGTCTGAAGGAATAAAAAGATAAAGTTTTTATACTAATTTGAATACTTGTTCAAATTCTTCATGTAGCCCCACAAAAAAGTCTCACATATTTAAATCTGGTTATTTGGTATACGTCGCAATAGGACTGTTTCGCCCTATCCATCGTGCAGGTAAAGTGTTGTTCTACCATTTGCAAAACAAATGATAAAAAATATTGCTGCTGGTTTATTTTTCTGAGTACCCACTCGCAAAATTGAAGTTTGCGCGTTAAATCTTATGGCAGCAAACACTAGGCGTTTTGTACGTGGTTGCTGTTGCTCTTTTAACAACCCCCAAATTGTCATATGTGCTATTATTCGAGTACTGGATTCTGGCTGGTCCCGACACTGTCCAATTATCGTTTTCAATAATAAATACGTGATCAGAGCGTGGATCTTGAACTGCAGACCTAAAGGATCCATAATCTCGCAGATGTCGAATAATACGTACAACTGTGCGAACATTCGGAATATTACAATTCAAAAAACGCTCCAAATTATTTCGTCGGGTTTGAACTGCGTTTCCTTGAGTTTCACTATAATCCAGCGCAATGCCTGTTAACTCGCTATTCATAAAATCACTCATTTTATAGATTGTGACTTCTGTAATAATAATTATTAATCGATTTGACTTTTTGCTCACAACTCTGTGCGTTTTCTGCGGATAGCTTCGCGTAAGCGAAGTAAAACTTCTAGTTTGAGCCTTTGTTTCTAAATCAGCAATACATCCACGTTTCATCACCTGTTATGACGCGTTTAAATAATTCTGAGTCGTCTGCGACATTTCCTCGGCGATGTTTCTGCGATGCCGATTATGATAAAATTTAAAAATTTTGGCACAAATTTCTCTGCCACTCGTTTCATACTCAGAATGCTTCGCACGAGCCGTATGCAATGCTCACTTCCTCAGAAACATCTCTTAAGGCCGTTTTCCACAACTTCTATTAAATCAACAGTTAACTAACAGTGAGTTAAATTTATTCTATATGTTATATTAGTTTGATATTTCAACAACGTCTTTTGCGTCTCGATTTGTTAACCTGCGATTAGTCATGTTTTTTAAATTATCTATTCATTACCAGATATATTGGCTTCGAGGAATACCTGACAATTGAAAATCAATCACATTTTACAATTCGAATTTTAAAACAAGTTTTTTTTTTAATTTAGACAAAATGAATGTCACAAAGACAAGAAAAAACAGTGGAAGAAATTAAGAGAAGGAAGAATTATTTAATATTATCGAGAAATACATGCAAGTTAAATAAAAATGTTCCTTCGTTTACTTTTTAAAAAGAACGAATTTTAATTGTGGTCAAATTGTCGATGTACTGCCTCACCTCCGATTTTCATGAAATTTTGTGAATGTATTCCTCTCATCAAGGTAAACACGAAAAAAATAATAATAAGTGGGGGTCAAAGTCGGTTGACCTTAAAAACACATTTTTTTTATTTTAAAATTGAAATTGAAATTGATTTATTGAAATTGATTTATTTAATAGCAAATGCTAACAAAAATACAAAAAATATATAATATAAAAAACAATAAACAATTAAGGATAATGCAAATAATTCCCTATAAAACAATACATTATACGTAATACGTAAGAAATACAAAATAAATCCGTAGTATACTACATGTATAATTTTAATTTAGTCTTAAACTCTCTTACGGTTTTCGAACAAATGATTTCAGCTGGTAAATTATTATACATCTGTAATCCTTTATTAAAAATTGACAAACTTGTTTTTTAACTCTTTGAATAAAGAGATTATTAATTTGCCTCGTAGTATAATTGTGTGAATCACCAACAAATTTTATATTACTTGACAAATAGCAAGGAAGTCTATTAGTAATAATTTTATATATAAAAGTTAAAACATTAAATTCTACAAACCTTTTAATTTCAAACCAACCAAGAATATCCAGCATATTTCTAATACTGGTATATTTACCACATTTTAATATAACGCGCATAGCGCGATTCTGTAATTTTTGTAATTTGTCAATTTCATTATTGTTACACATGAATAATATAGTTGAGCAATAGGTAAAATGTGGCAATATAATCGTATTATAAATTGTAATAGTACTCCAAACAGACAAATTTTGTGATACACGAGACAAGTAACTAATTTTCTTTGCAATTTTTTTACATAGATATTGTACATGCTTATCAAATATAAGTCGATTATCAATAATGATACCTAGATATTTAATCTCTAAAACAATTTCTAATTCCGTGGAATTAATTTTTATTTTACTATTACTATTATCATCACTTAATCGCTGAGAAGACGATGCTAAGAACATAACTTTAGTTTTCGATGTATTTAGCTTTAATTTGTTATTATTCATCCACATTATTACACGGTTTAAATCTCCATTGAATAAATTTATCAGAGAGTTCTTATCATCACCTTCGAGATAAAGAAGGGTATCATCCGCAAACAGGTGTATTTTACATTTAGCCAAAATATTGGGCAGATCATTTATATATAAAATAAACAACAAGGGGCCCAATACACTTCCTTGCGGCACTCCCATATTAACAGAAATTGGATCAGAGGTAACATTATTGACTTTTACAGATTGAGATCTTCTTGTTAAGTAGCTTGCAAACCACTGTAACGCTGTACTTGTAATTCCATATACATTCAATTTCTCTAATAAAATTTGCCTGTCTAATGTTTCAAAAGCTCTTTTAAGGTCGAGAAATACAGCACAAACAATTTTGTCATTGTCGAGCATTAATTTCCAATCATTTAATACACAATGTAGTGCTGATTCGCAAGAATGATTTTTACGAAATCCTGATTGTGTCTGTACAATAATATTATTATCATTTAAATATTGAATTAATTGCTTATATACAACTATCTCTAGTAATTTTTCACAAGTAGGTAGCATATTAATAGGTCTAAATTCTTCAATATTATGTGTGCCTTTAATTTTAGGTATTGGATTTATCAGTGATAGTTTAAGTTTATCAGGGACGATACCCGAGGACAATGATTTATTTATGTACTCAAGAAGTGGATAGCCTATTACATGAAAGTACTCTTTAAAAAATTTCATATTCAAACCATCAGCACTACATTTATTTTGTTGAGAAAAAATTATATCTTTTAATTCGATTATTGAAATACTATTAAATGTTTGCAGGGTTGAGTCTTTAGCATTTTTCAAAGAGTTATATAAATTATAATTAGAGCCAATCGGAATAGAATTCGTAACATCTATAATACTATTTACAAAATATCTGTTGAATACATCGACAATATCATAAGTATTTGTGTAATTAACATTTTCAAAACAAACATTTTTAATTTTTTCATCAGTATTAAGTGAAGTAAATATTTTTAATGTTTTCCACATAAGTCTTGGATTGTTTTTACATTTATCAATATTATTACTGTAATACAATTGTTTTTCTTCTTTTATAACTTTACTTATATAATTTCTTTTAGTTTTGTAAACTTTCCAGTCATTTGTCTCATTTGTTAACAAAAATTTCTTATAAGCTAGGTCTCTATTGTTAATCGCAATTTTAATTCTACTGTTGAACCATATTTTATTATTTTTGTTGAGTTTAGATATTTTTAGTGTACATTGATTTATACAATTGAGAATATTATTATACATGTTTGTAAAATAATCATTAACATTTACTAAATTATATTTCCAGTCACATGCTATGAGATTTTCAACTAAACTAGTACGATCTAATTTATTTATAATTGTATACTCATTTTTGTTGAACAAATCTAACTGTTTTAAGCAAATTGAAATTATGCTGTGATCAGTAATTTTCGGTGTATCTTGAACTTCACATTGTATACTAAAATCATTAGAAATGACATAATCAATTAAAGTTTTAGATGTATTTGTAACACGAGTTGGTTTATTAATTAACTGTTTATATCCACTTGATTCAATAATATTTTTAATTTTATTTGCGTAGTAATTGACACTATCTAACCAGTTTATATTGAAATCTCCAGTAATTAAAATTGTCTCATCAGATGTTTCATTGTCAACGCACCAGTTTTCTATGAAATGTATGAAAGCCGCAACACTACTATTAGGTGAACGATACACTGAAGCAAGCATGTAACGAGTATTATTAAACTGAAATTTAATCGCTAATAACCACCAACAATTGTGTTCATGTATTTTATATTGAATTTTGAAATGCAAATCAAGTCTTGCAAATATTATCACCCCGCCTGTATGTCTTGATGTAGAATCACATCGAATTATTTTATAGTTCGGTACTAGTAATTCAGCGTCTTCTATGTCTGCAGTTGTTCTAGCTTCTGTTAGGCAAATAATAAGCGGTTTTTCGTTTTCTATAAATAATTGAATTTCTGTTTTATTCGCTAAATAACTTTGTGAATTTAGTGAAAATATTTTAGATGATCCCCCGCTTTGCTGTAATTGCTACGCATATTTTACTTTACTTTTTTGTCTTTCAATCAATTTCAGTAAAACTTGACAGGTTCTATCCATAGCACTGTGATCTGTTGGGAGATTTAATTTCAGATTTTTATTAACTTTAACACAGTTGACACACTGTTCTATTGATGATTTACAGTCAGTGAATTTATGGTTATCACCACACTTACTGCATGATATCTGGTTTTTACATTCATTATATTTATGGCCATAGCCTAAACATTTGAAGCACCGAATAATATTAAATTCTTCATATACATTGCAGCTTTTCCATCCAATATTTAATATTCCATCTTCCATTACTCTAGCAAATGTATCTACGTCCAATTCCGCTATAACGTTAAATCTGTTCTTTCTTTCCCATTTATGTTTTATAACAATTTTCGATTCCTCTGTAACTGTATCATTTTGCTTCTTTAAATTTGTAATTATTTCATCAGGTGTAAAATTTTCAGTTAATCCAACAATTTTTATAAGAGGGTTCCGTAAATTAGCTACGCTGACTTCATATTTTGCACCAAGTTTTTTTGAAACCTCATTTTCTAATATTTTAACATCATTTTGTTTCTGACACTTAACAATAATACCCCCATTCTTGACATTTTGAACTGACTTGACTCCAACTGAGAATTCAGATGGTTTGATGCTTTTTTGTACGTCTTTTCTAGTTTGCTCACTTTTTTGATCCTCTTTTGGTTTTATAACTACTACGGGATTATTTTTGTTTACCACATCCACATACGACATTTTCTGCATGACATTTTTTGGTGATTTTTCGGAATTCAAGTTTTCTACCACTTCACGTAACGATTTCAATTCCTCTGCATATTTACTAACAGCTTCATCTATAATTTTTTTAATGTCTGCAGCAATTGGAGAAAAATTTTCGATTCCACGGCAACTTTCACAAAACCATTTGAAACCTTTATACGAATTTATTGCTGCATAATCCTTTTCTTTTATTTTTTGACATTTAAGATGATACCAATGCCTGCACGGTCCTTCACATCCTATAGCCTTCTCACCATTAAATTCTTGTTTACATTTAGAACAAAATTTTTCATCATCTTCTGAACTGTCCACCATAGTTAAAAATGTAGTGTCACTTTGCACTCACCACACAGAAGGTTACTGGGTTGCCGCACACAAGGTGCGAAACTAGTTGACCGGGCGCGCTGAGCGCAGTAAGTACTTAAGTCGTTGGTACCTGTTTAATTAGTTTTTACTTAAACGAAATTGATATTTTCTCAAATAAAACATTTGATATCATTCAAAGTACACTTAAAGCAAATCACCAATCACTAAAATAACTTACGAAAGATGCACAGATATTAAAAATTACTTTTGAGATATTTCTCGATATTTTTCGAAAAGTTTTTACCACCAAAAAAACAAGATTTTTAAGTAAGACTTTAAACATAACCACTCTTCCTAAAGTTTACTACTACTAATATGTAATCATATAATCTCTCTATATCATACGATTCCGTGGTGAGTGTGTGTGTGTGGGGGGGGGGGGGGGGGGTGTACGCGTGCGTGCGGTGTGTCTGTGTGCGCGCGTGTGTGTGTCTGTGTGTGTTTAATTTTCATTATCTTTGAAATCTTTATAAATAGCGATGAAGTCAAACATCTCGTGAATCCGCTCCGATCTATTGTGGCTCCTTATGAAAAGGAATTCGCAATAAATAAGCTGGGAGGTCATCTTCCTCGGTTCCGAAGCGCGAAATGGTTTATCGAACGTCACTCCACACTCGTTCTAAAGTATTTGCCTCTGAAAATTGAAGATAGGATTGATGAATTGAAATTGGATTGAAATTAGATGGATATTAATCATATTAATAAGTACTGGTATCGGGATCCACAAAGTTGTATGAATGGTTGACCGTAAGGTGTTGGTAACCAGCGTCACCCAGATAGTTGTAAGCTTTCCAGCAATCTGACATTATTGTCGTGCCAGGAAGGATCCATTCCTTAATGGCTTGAAGCAAGGTTTCGGCAGTACGATTTTCAACGGCAACAATAAATGTTTTTTTTTGTGCCACGGTCGTAACCGCCGAAAACCCACTTGCCCTTAATGAGACGGCCCCGGTTGTATTTCCGCTTGCCGAACTTTGCTTCATCGATCTCGACGATGGTGTTGGGTCCTTCAATAGGTGTCGCGTTCGACTCTACCCATTTGACGCACACCTAAAAATTATTATATCGATTATGTCCTCTGAAACAGAATTGTTCGAACAATAATGAGAGTAAGTTTTGTTAGTTTTGACATATAAAAAACGATCTTGGTGTGTATTCTAATAAAAATGACTATGGCTTACCTCTGTGCAAAAACTGCTGCAATCAACAATGGTATGCTCCGATAATTTTAAATCCTCACTGATGTAGTCATACCGTGGGGCCGGAACCCACAGCTATTCGGCAATAAAAAGAACTGCTGTGCGCAGCGGCAATCGCACATTGGCGAACCACGTATGGGTTTTGGCGCTTTGAAAATAGTTGCATTGAACCCGTTGCTTTTTTTTTTTCTAACTTTCTGTGGGAGCTGGACCAATATTGCGGCATCGATACGCCAATGTTTCGCGATTTAACGGAAGCACATTCTGACATCGCGGACACTTGATTGACTCCGAAAAATTGGTTTTGTCAATCAAAAACTGTATACATTTGTCGGTATTGCAAAGCTCGCTAACGAATTCGGTAAATGTGGTGTGCATGACGGACAACTGCAAACTAACTTAACCGAAGCCACACACACACATACACGCGCACACGCTCACACAGTCCGACACTACGTAGTTTATGGCGACCTTGTCAAAATCATACACTTGTGGGGACCGCAAATGGTTTGTTCCTATAATGACAGCCGCGCGATTTGCACTTTTCATATTTCTGGCCAATAACTCCGAAAATATGGTTTTGTCAATCAAAAACTGTATACATTTGTCGGTATTGCAAAGCTCGCTAACGAATTCGGTAAATGTGGTGTGCATGACGGACAACTGCAAACTAACTTAACCGAAGCCACACACACACATACACGCGCACACGCTCACACAGTCCGACACTACGTAGTTTATGGCGACCTTGTCAAAATCATACACTTGTGGGGACCGCAGATGGTTTGTTCCTATAATGACAGCCGCGCGATTTGCACTTTTCATATTTCTGGCCAATAGAATCAATGCGAGTACCCGTGACGTCAAAATATGTTATATCGTTTTACTGCAGAATATTAAAAAAAAAAAAAATACTTGACTAATAATAAGTGTGTGACGTAACCTCCGTCGGAGGTTGGGGCGTCACTATCCTTGGCTGTTATACTCGCTCGGGCGCCTTCGGTGACGGTGTCTGGTCCAGCAGCTGAAAGGGCTGGATAGCTCTAGTGGAGACGGGAAGGGTTCGAATTCGGGGTTATCAATAATAAATACCGAGGTAAACTAGATGTACTAAAATTTATTGGTCAACTTGAAAATTACACCGCGAAGAAATTAAAACTAAAATAAATATATAAAACAAAACTGTGAATACGAGCAATAAAATCTACTCGAAACTCCCCCTTTAATTCAATTAGACTAAACCGCAAATATAAAAAATTACGACGAACACGGTAACGGTGACGGAACGCAGCACGTACGGAGGGTCGAGGTGGGGAGAGAGAGAAACAGGATCGTATGCAGCAACCGCGAAGTATACCACGGCGGCTACTGACATACACGGGAACCGGATACACCAGACGCCTGGTAAACCACTGCGCTACGGTGCTCGGGGGAGAAGTGTGTGACAGCGGCGTAGTAGACCACGGCCACTGTCAAGACACACGGGATAGGGATCGACTACAGCAGACGCCTGGTAAACCACTGCGCTGCTGCACCGAGTGGAGAGGATGAAACAGTGGCGTAGTAAATCACGGCCGACTGCAACAAACAAAGGAGAAAGGAAAGAGACGGTAACAGAAAACGGTGACAGAGACGGAGACGGAGACGACACGATGTGGCAGAGAGCCAACTCACCTTTCCTAATTACGTCGGAAGACGCTACGGTCGCTTGAATGAGGACGTAGACGCCAGTGCAACTGTCTGAACTGCCGTAGAACTCGGCTTATATACTCGTTTTTGCGGGTGGGGATTATTTATTTATTAATTACTTGGTTCTGCGAAATTTATATTTAAAAATAAAAAATGTGAATTAGCCCCGGAGCGGATTCGAACGCTGATCCTTCGGAGCGCTAACCGGACATAAAACTTGTAACTTCGTTTATGGTTTATGCGCCCATTCCACTATAATAATGAATTCCTCGGAATTTATTTCCTGAACTTTCCACAGTTCAAAGAATATTTCCGGTTCTTAGTTGTAATTACCATCGTCAGAGCCATCAAGTCCTCCAGAATATGAAGTTTGGTCTCGTCCAACTACAGCTGAAACAAAAGTTATGTATTATATACTTGTGTACAAATAATAATAATTAATGATAAAATATGTGATTTAAATTTTTAACCAAAACAGTTTTTAAAACGGACTAAATTTGTTATTAATGTACTTTATCCAACACCTTTCAATAAATGCTCTATAACTATGGCGATTTTAAACAAGGAAAGTAACAGATTACCCGCTAGTGGGTATAATTTTGAGGAAAGTCACTAGTGAGTATTTTTTATTTATAACAATAATAATAACACACAACACCTTGGTAACTACTTCGATTGACGTTTTAATTTAAAAATTTAGAGCATATGTCACTGTCAAATAATATTTCTTTAACCCTGCAGCGGGCGCGCCTCTCATAATTACGTAAGCGGGCGCGCGACGTATTGAGTGCGCCGAGCAACAATTAATGTATTTTTTGACTATTTGTAGAGAAAAAATATATTTATTACACAGAATACATATTATGGGAATGTTTTGTATATTATTAAGGTAGGTAAAAATGTTACAAAAATAAAGTAAACAATGTAAACTTAAATATTATAGCTAAATAGATACACTATAATAGGTAATATTCTAACCACTGTCTGGTTCGGGTGCTGCACAATCCCCACACAAAATCTCTGTTTTTGCGTGTTTTTTGCAAACAAAATTTCCGCAGGAATTGCTGCTGATTGTGGTGTTTATATTTCTTCTCGTGCGCAAGTTACACATCTTCCTCTCTTTTTTCTAGGGAGCTCTAAATCTTTTGGCTCCTCGATTTCCTGGTATTTTTGTAGAAAAATTCGTATATCTTGTGGTAGAGTTATTATTTTCGCGCGTTCTGTCATGTGTGGTTTTATTATACTTATTGCCATGTTTTTTAAAAATATTCTTCTGGTTGTCCTGACATTTGCTCCATTTGAAGCAAATAATACCTGTGCATTGATGCCTGCAATATCTACGATTGAAAAAAATACTATCAAGGGCCATCTCCTTGTTATTCTTTTCACAGAATAAGTGCCTGACATCTGGTCAATTGTGTCAACTCCTCCTTTGGTAGAATTATAATCCAATATATCTGGCTTTTTGGTCTCTACGTCTATCGTACCAGAGTCATGCATCGTTGATAAAAGTATAACGGATTTATTTTTTTTAGGTACATATTGAGGAACATTCCTCGCGAGCTTTCTGTGGTAAAAATTCCGGCGGAATTTCTTTTTTATTCTTTCTGAGAGTACCTATAAGAGTAATTTTATTTTCCTTTAAAGACATCACTAACGAGATACTAGTATACCAGTTGTCTGTAGTTAGGTTTCTATTGCTACCCTTGATGTCACTAACTAGTCTCATTACAATCGCCGATGGTAAATTATCTACCTTATAGGGTCCATCTGGTTGTCGCCCACAATATACTTCAAAATTACTCATGTAAAACAAAATATTTTATGCCATACTTTGCAGGTTTGTTCGGCATGTATTGTATGAAACTACACCTACCATGAAATCTCTCCAGCTTTTCGTCAATGGTTACAAACTCGCCATGAGAATAATTGCGTTTGCAATTAGTGACGAATGCATCTAATGTCTCCCGTATGGCAGCTAGTTTATCATATTCTTTTCGTTCCTGTCTGGTATTGCGATTATCAAACCGAATAGAACGCAACAGAAACAAATACCTCTTGTAACTCATTATTGCTCTTAGTACTTCCATGCCGGTACCTACTGTTGTCCAGAGTTCTAGCACGTTTGTATGATTGCATTTTTTAGTACCTATAAGATACAGTACGCCAAGCAAAGCCATAATTTCGCTTCTTGTAGTGTGTTTCGCATCTCTGTCCCTTTGGTCTCTCGTTTTGTATCTATAAATAAATTTGTCTTTTGTACAATATTATCGATCATGTCCGTTTCAATAATTTTATCAAATGTCGCTATTTCTGTTGTAAGACCTCTTGCGACCGCCTTAGGTCCAGCAAATATTTTCATGATATTCTTGCGTTTGGTTCTTGATGGAAAAATCAACAGCACTGTTTTTTACCAAAATAGTAAGGTTTAGAAACGTCTTCTTGATAGGAATCGCTTTGATCTTCATTTACAACAGCGTCCTCTAACTCAAACTCCTGTTCCGAGTCGGTATCATGGTCACTGTGATTGACTATTTCTTGGTCATCCTCAGAATTATCCGCATCATCGGGTTCAATCGGTTCCTCATCAGCCGATTCTTCTTCATGTAGTATCTTGTACAACTCGTCATCAATGAGAAATTTTCTTACCCTACAATATTTTTTGTTGCATTGTTGAACGAATTACATATTCTGTAAAAATATGATAAGGAACGTACGTACATTTCTAAGATATTATGTGCTCCACCACCACTATGCGAATTAAAACTTATGTTAGAACTGAAATAAATAAAGGATTGTTATTAGAAAATGAGATCTGTATAAATTGCAGGTATTTCAGTACCAAAAACAACAAGATTCCTAAAATAAAACAAAATAAAAAATGACTTACACGAGCAGGCGCGCGGCGCACTCCGTGCAAAAATCGACACGCTTCGACAAGTCGTCTTACCTACACAACACCACTGTATGTAAATAATTGCAACCTGAACCACAGTGTGACCGAATGTCCAATGAAGGATTAGCATGAGTGACGAATCCCCCCCAACTGGCAGTCTCGCTTTTATACGCCTTTTTGTAAATTTTGCGCACCTAGTGCTCCAGCGCGCCAGCTGCAGAGTTAACACATTTTTCATTTATTAAGAAATGTTGGATAAAACGTTATACTTCACACGTGGGCAAAGTGGGATTACCCACTCGGTAAAATGATCACACTCAGCCATCGGCTTCGTGAGCTAAAATATCTCCCGTGGACAATTCCTTAGTTTGCCCACGTGTGAAGTAAATAACTATTAAGTCCCGACTAAATTTTCAGGTCCCCAGAAGTGTATATAGGACAGACGAAAGTCCCTAGTACATATCAGTGACCAAAACACACACACACACACACACACACGCTCGCGCGCGCGCGTACACATGCATACACACACACATACGTGTTTTTCATATAATCCGACGACCAGAATTATACTCTCTGAAAAAATTAGTCAAACGACGACCCAATTGAAACATGATTTGCAGTTACTGTATTTAGTATTAATGTTTCAAATCAATACAACAGTTATTGTTTTTGTGAATTGAAACAGTACAGTATACAAAGTAGTAGGTTATTATGCTTAATAAGCAAAGTAGCGATTGATCAATGCATACAACAACGCGACCACCTTAAACATCTATTTGACGACCTTTACAGCCCCATCTATTGATAAATAGTATAATATAGTCCATTAGTTACTTCTCCTCTGATGGCACCACGTGCATGAAAATAGTAAGATATTGCTTTATATTAAATACACTAAGTAGTTCAAAGGCGGATAAAGTAAGTAAATCTATTTAAATTTCATTATTAAACAAATGTATTTTAGTGAAAATAATTACCATGTCAGTTTACAACAAATTGCATATTTTTCTAAATCCTAAATTTTAGTTCATTGCAGGAAATATTTATAGAATGGTAAGTAGTCTAATTTAATATTATATTGTTGTACAATTATTATTATTACAGGATTGATTAAAGGATACTGACATACGAGGATGAATACTGAAAAACTAGATGATTTTTTATACTGTTAACGCTGACTGGAAGTTTGCACAGGAAGAGAGGAATATTTGTTATTTTGAAGTATTTTACTCATGTATTGTAAAAGTATTGTAAATATACTGTAAATACATTAAAGACAGTGAATTATTGAATTTATTGAAAAAAACTTAAAGGTACATCAAATTTTGTTATTTGTTTATATGTCATAAAATAATGAACTTGTATTACAAATAATTTAACATTGCTACTTTTTTAATGTTAAAATTTTCATTAGATGATAGTTCGTTCCACATAAATTTTAGAACAAAAGTGTAAATGTAAAAAATATTCAGATCAAAAACTGCATCAAATGCTCCTACATTTATTGATATTTAATAAAATTTATAATTTTTAGCTATTTTTAGTGTGCCATGGTAAACAAAACATACAATTCAAACAGTCCTATTCTTTGACTTTGACAGATGTCTTTGACCTAAAGTATTAAATTATTTTTAAAATTGTATTTTGTTCTATTAAATGGTAAGTGTGTCCATGATTACTGAGAAGTAATTTAATCAAATCAATACTCATTAAAAGTATGCCAAATGTTATCTGTCAAACACAAACAATACTACTGGAAATAGCTAAAAATTATAAATTTTAATTTATATCTATCTCAACAGAAATGTATTACTTCATTAGGTGCAGTTTTTGTTTCTGAACATTTTTGTTCTAAAATTTGTAGGGAACGAACTATCGCCAAATGAAAATTTTTAGATCGTATATCCTATGTCCTTTAAAAAATGTAGACACCCGGTATAGTATTATACGTTTTATTATTTTATAAATGCATCCCTGTCTTCAAACAGCACGTCACGCCACTGGTGAATCAATATCTTGCTTCAAAGAATCTGTAAAATGAAATAAGAAATAATTATTCATGTTAAATGTAAAATATGAGCGTTAAAATTCCTCACATTTTTTGTGATTGTTATAAATCCAAAATATAACGTGTTTCCATGTTCTGTTTTTCAATTCGGGTTCCTTAGCTATACATTCTTCACATGTTTTACGGCCAGGAACTTCTCCCTTTATCAAATAATCCAATAATTGGTTCTTAATGGCGTTTATTTCTGCTTCAGTCCAGGATTTCTGAAAAAAAAATTATGTCATGAAATTCAGTAATACACGTTACGTCCAGTGTAATTTTATCAATATACAAGTAATTAATTAAAATTTATTATTTTTTTTTACCTTAATACAAATATTTTGTGTTATCTTCTTGATTTATTACATTTATTAACAAGCTTTTGGTTTCCATCGGAATCGGATGACGACAACTGCACTTGGAATATCAATATAAATATTATCTAAATTTGCTCCTCTGTACGTTTCTATGTCACCCGACTGTACTGCCATAAGAAGTTTGCTTAGTTTCGCTAAATGAATTGATGTGTCTGGTAATTTGTAAAATTCCCTATGTATTTTGGGGCCCATAAAATTTTCCAAAACATCCATTTCATTTTGACGAAGACACATAACTTGTGACATGGTTGCGACGTGCTTTCTTAAATTAGTTGATCTTAAACTCTCCGGACACGATAAATTACATAGTGACGTTATTTTTCGGAACGCCTCACTTCCATTGATATAACCTTGTTCGTTATGCGTTGCAAATAAAAATGGATTATTATCTGGAATGTTTACTTTATTTCTTAATTTAAGAAGCATTGTTACATTGAGTTCAGTCGATTTTGACATTAGTAATGCCACCTTTCGTCCTTTTTTTCCGCGAGTTTCTACGTGACAAAATCCAGAAGCTATTTTTTTCTCTTCTACTGTTAAACTTTTGTATATATCTGATTGATGATTGATTTTATTCCTATTGATAAAGCTGTCACATCGTAATCTTTGTATGGTTTTTATTATACTGTGCGATAGCATTGGGCATTTTTACTGATATTCTTTTTTTGTCTGCTCGGCTATATCTGCGCACATTTTTCATTGGCTCTAAAGTGTCACAGTTAGACAAAACTGTCACAACCGCATTATCCTGTCATCTAATTGTAGTAAGTTGTCCATTTCTAACTGTAAAATATTTTCAACTTTCGTACTTATTAATTAATAATATAAAAATCGTAACACCACATATCGTCAGCTTACTTTCAAAATCTCCTATGTCTATTTGAGATAATTTTTCAGGAAAAGCAAAAAACTTGTTACATTGTTTATTTCAGATTGCAAAATATAATTTACAATAGTAACAGTTAGAAATATGGATATGTTATAATAATATTTACAAAAAAGACAAAATTAACTTTTTATTATTAAATAATAAGACAGGAGGTTTCGAAAAAAATATTTAGGAAAAATTGTATATATAGAAGGTTATGCAAGTACAAAATTTATTTATTTATTTCAGATATATAAACGTAAACATAACTATATTTCCAATATTTATTTATTATTACATTAAGGTTTAAATAAAATTAAAAAATTTAACATTCTGTATTTTTTAAACACTCAATCTTATCTTACTAATCCTTTTTAAAGGGAAGATTGTCGTAAAATAAATGAAAATCAGATGGTATTACTTTTTTCAGTTCTTGAAGGTGGTCGAATTTGCTTTTTGTTATGGGTAATTGGGCTGTGTAAAGTTGTTTTACGTCATGTTGTGTTTCAGCTTTTATTTTCCTCTGTTTTCGTTTTTCTAGCACAACCCAGGCTTCAGAAAACTTTAATTTATAATATATTTTTCCATCAGGTTTATATTGTAAAGCAACTAGATCTGTAACATTAGGGTCTCCCACTTTAAACCCCGGTCTGATTCGAGAAATCCTTAAAAAAAGCATGATTTAAATATTGAACCTGGTATGGCATAGGATTAATTCTTGCATTTTTGCAAGCTTGTATGTATCCTGCTGGAGAATAAATCTCCACATTCTTAATTTTACGTTCAATTATAGAATGCATACTGTCGCATTCCATTTGAGTGTGTCCAAGAACTAAATATTTCTGTTTGATGGTAATCTTTTTGATATTGGAAAGATGTAAAAGAGCATTAGCAAGGAAAATGTTTCTGTTCTGGTAAGAACATCCATCACTGAAAAATATTATTTCATCGCCCGTCTTCATTTCTACGTTGTTTTTAATAAAGTGGTATATTATTGAAGCGAATTCGAAAAGGTTTTAATAGACATTTTTTTAATATTATTATTTTCGCAATATTGTACATATTCACGGTATAGAGTTTGTTTTGAGAGCCAAATGGGTTCTAAATATAACTTGGTGGTGCTAGCTCTACAGTAGTGTATTCCATTTTTGGTAATTTATTAAAGAATTCTTTTAATTCCTTTTTCTCTTCTTCAAGACTTGAACTCTTTCGCTCTGTTCTATTTAATGTTTCTGTTACTTGATCTTTTTTTGACTATTGTCTAGCCCAGTTTTGAATACTCCAGCTTCCCAAGGACAAAGTATTAGCAAACATAGTTTTGCAAACTCTTACTCGTATGCCACTTTTTTTCAAATAGAAAATAAATGTATTGGCACGACGTGATACGTCATTAACTTTATTCTTTGTGTCTTTTGCCGAAACTGTGTCTATTAAACTGGATACGTAAATTCTTCTTTGCGACCAAGTCATTTCACGCCAAAATTTATGAAAAATCTTTTGACGATCTTCTTCACTAAATATTCTGCATTTTATTTTTGTATCTCTTCCACTCTGTCGGCAATTGCACATTGGTTTCAGTATTCTGGCTTCTCGCTCTTTAACTGACTCCCACTTTCCTTTCGTATTTAGTCCCATTCCCATGTAGTCATAGCCTTTTTCTCTTTTTAATTTATTCTTTTCTTTGGTCCAAGTTTTTTGGTCTGATTTACGACTTCTTTTTATTGCAACGCCTTCTTTACTGCTCTCTTCTTCATCGTCAATTTGATTGTTATTTGTATCTGAATTTCTTGATGTGGAATCATAGTCTTCATCACTATCTGAGCTTCCGTCAATCATTTCATTTTGATCTTCAATATCTCTTTCTTCCAGACTCATCTTTAGACTTCCTGGTACTTCTTTATTATTTTCTTGATCGGTTATTACATTGATTTCTTCAAAATTTATGCCCATAAGTTAATTAATATTTAGGATATTCTCTTCATTTCCTTCAATAGGCATTATTGTAATTATTTCAGTAGCTTTGCTTTCTTCGTGTCTTTTCATACTTGGTTCTCCTATTTGTCCAAAATCTTATTACCTTCAACCATAGACGTGGACATAATACAATATTCTTCACCCTCAACTACATTTCCATCAAGACTCATCACTGCATCTTGACTTGCATGGTTTTGTTTCTTCTGTTCTTCAATACTTATTACTCGATTATAATCTGCATTATTTCTTTCATTAGTATCTTCTGAACTTGCGGTGTTAATGAGAGATATAATGTATTCTTCACGACAAGAATACTTAATCTGAAATAAAATTATTTTATAGGAAACTAATTAACAATAACTCCATTTCTATATTTTTTTGTTTAAAATAAAATCGTTCAATAATTAAATACTTCTAAGTCTAAAAGTGCTGTAGCATTATAGTGAGGGTAAAACCTTCTAAGTCTGCTATGTCTCAAAACACTATGAATATTGTTACCTACAGTGAATATTAGAACTACAATACACTTAAAATTAGAATTGTACATTAGTCTTACCTTATCGGGGTTCTTCTTACTCATATTTCTGTAAATTTGAACAAAAACACTATTGACAATACAGCGTGAACATGTACTATAACTTTTAAATGGCTATACTGAGACATAGGAGTTTTTGGTTCCCGGATCTCACATTCACAACATAAATGTTTTTGAAAATATCCAATAGATGACTCTTTATTAGACTTTATACATAGAAGGTATTGCAGTACTACTTCGCAGCTATTTAAGAACCTAAAAATGATAAAACCTCTCAAAAATCGGACTTAGGAGGTTTTGAAAGTAAGCCGACGATATGTGACATTTATATTATGATTTCCTTTCTGACCAGCATATATATTAGTTTGTTCAATAATATGTAATATAACTTTGTCAGAAAAAAAAGATTTAAAAGCATCCAACGGTGAATGGATCGTATTTCTTAAAAAATCTAAGGTCGCCGAACCAGTTTGTGGGTCAAACTTGGCAAAGACAGTTTAATAGTATATTCTACAACATGTAACGGAATGGCATATCCCACGCTCGCAAACCGTAGCCCTCGCCTTTGGCTCGGGCTACAAACTTTTTGCTCGCGTGGAATATGTGCCATTCCATTACTTGTTGTAGAATATACTATTAAACTGTCTTTAGCTATGCTATTGATATCTCCAGACATAGCTTTGTATGGGCCAAACTGGCCAATAAAACTTAATACAGGATCATTAAAATCGAATCGTTTTTTTATTTGTTTGGCCAGTTCAATATAAAAATCCAATGCCCTTGGCAGAAAATTGTGTGGGTTGGCCACATCTATATCTGTCAGAGAATAGTTATTAAGATTAGTAATACTTATGTAATTTCTTAAGATGGTCCTATATAGATCTCTGACTCTGTCAAGTAAAGAATGCAATTTTGGTTTTTCCGATTGAAATTCTAAGTTTAATTTATTTACAATGTCCAACACGTATGACAAAAATGTAAAATAAATTTTATAAATTGGATCATTTAAAGAATTTAAAATAGTCCGCGTTGAATGTAAATTGTCTTCCAAACATTCACTAGTAAAAAATAGAAGAAGGGCATTCCAATTTTCCAAAACACGATCCACTGCAGCCTGCAACGATACAAAATAGATAATCAAATTTCTAAATAAAAATAATACTAATTTTTGATCAAATTGAGAAATTACCCGAAGAGACAGCCACCTAGTGTGACTGGGATGTAATAATTTATGGGGCTTTAACTGAACAAAAATTTGAAATTCTTTGAATTTCTCCAATCGTTTAATATGTGCAAAATAGTTGTAAATACTTCTAATGAAGTCTTCCAAACATCTTGGTAATTTTTGTGCAGCAGCTGACGAGCAAAGATGACAAGAATGACACACGCATCCAAGGATAAAAATGCTCGGCAAAATTTGTTTAAATCTAGCTTGCACTCCATTAATATTTCCCATCATGACCGAACAATTATCAGCTGCTAAACCTATTAAATTGTCCATAGGAATTTCAAATTTAGTTATGTACTGATAAATGGTATTAAATAAAGCTTCAGCAGTACATGATTTAACTTGAACCAAACCAAAAAATTATCTATCCACTGTTTGTGTACATCATCATAATATCGAACCACAATGGCAAGTGATTTTTCTACGCTGATGTCTGTTGTCTCATCAATAATTACTGAAAATTTGGTTTGTTTTAGCTTATCCGTTATTTGGTTTAGCTGTTCTTTAGCTATACAATCGTTTGTCAGAGAAGTTGCTTTTGTTCTGCCACATTTTATCTTTTGCGCTATTTGCGAATCTGGACAGACTGAACTAATTAAGTTTGGTAAATGATCCATCAACATATATGGCAAGTTATGTTCGTGTAAAAACATAGTTAACTTTAACTCTGCAAATTTAACTAACTTGTCAGTTTTATTAACGTTACTGTCCAAATAAGTTTCCATTACAGGAGTTTTTTCAGCCTTTTTAAAGTTTTTGATATGTAAATTTGTATTTTGATGTCTTTCGATATGTGATATTCCACCACTTATAGTTTTACAGCATGAAGTACAGTATGAGTATGGTTGTTTTAATATTGAATCCAGCCATGGAAATTTATTTTTCCACTCTGTCTTAAACTGCTGTTTGTAAGATTTTTTCGTTTTCACTGTCACTGTATCAGTTTCAATTCTAGTTTTCTTATTTGCGGTTGGTTTGCAATCATTTTCATTTGCACTACTACAACTAGAAGCACTAGTGTCATCAATACGATCTTCAACATCCGAATCCGAAACAGAATCATTTTCATTTTCTCCTTTGTTATTTGCGTAACAGTATCACTGTTTTTTATTTTAGTGATGGTAACAAACCTACCATAATAAAATTTATAGTTTTCGTTATAATTAATGAAAAACTCGTACTCTTACCTTTCCATAATTAAAGAAATTACAAGTATAACACCAAAACTCAGAAGTGGTGAATCACAAAAACAAGTTGTGCTAGTGCTACCAACCGCATCATTTCATAGATGCCAATGATGCCATCTATATAAAAATTAAGCAGATTGCAGACAGACGTGAAATGCACGGCAAATATCGAAAATTTAAACTGATTTAAAACTTGTCACCTATTAATACAATATAATTTTTTTGGTAACTGTTTTTAATGAAATCAATAAAACGTAATAGATATACGAAAGGCGTAATAGCGTAATAACTCATCTTAAAACGTAATAGATCTAGTATAATTGTAATAGACTGGCAACACTCCTACTAAGGAGATTCGCATTCGGTATCACCAAAAATAAGAAATATATTACATTTATGTCTGACGGTACTTCATAGTCCTTATCAAAAATGTCCCAATAATTGATAACACAAATTGTATACAATTTAAATAATTATGTAAATACTTACATGAAAGATAAATATAATAACTTTTTATAAAAACAATGTTAAATGTAACACTTATAGTTTATAACAACATTGTTCATAAATTATCAAATTGACAGTTCATAACCAATGTTTGGTTACCAAGAAGTTGGCTACTATTCATAAAAACAGTCATACCAAACGTGTGTAAATAAAAATAATAACTGTTTTATAATGTGATGCCTGACAGTACCGCTGGGTTTCAACGCACAAATTACTCACATAATGTTTTTACATTCATTTGAAAATAGTGGTACCGCAAAGTACCGTCAGAATTTAAAGGGTTAAGTAAAAGCCCTTGTCGTCTTCTTCACACTGTTCTGATTTATTAAAATACGACCGGTATCGACCATTTACTGGTCATCCTCAGGTAAACGGCGAGACTACAAATGAAAGACAACGGGAAACAATCAATAATACAAAATTGGATCAATGTTAACAAATTAAAATAAAAAACAATGTTACTTACACTAAAAGGTACAGCAGACCATCACTACAGACAACGAACAGAAATGTATCGCGGGAATACATAAAGTCATTAGGTTGAACTCGAAATTATTAAGTTAAAGTTAAAAAAATTAATAAGAAAATAAAAATCACTGCGGCTATGTCTAGCCTGATCAGATGTACGGAGTTCAATGACCGTGCGGGAACAAATCACTTGTATATAATTAATCAAAACTCGCCACAACTAGTAATATTTACAGGGGTTAATCTAAAAATGAGCTAGATTTCAAATTAATTTGATCGTTCAGGCAAAGTTTTTTATTTCTGCGAATCGATTTTTTTATTTCTAAATTTTCAAGAAAGTCGAGCACTTTCCCATATTTTAATAAGGAGGATTTCAAAATCTCTGTTGATATCAAAGCTATGTCCAGTATCGATTAGGTGATCCGCGAAACTAGAAGAACCGTTTTTAAGATGTGCGCATCTAGTATGTTCTTTAAATCTAGTGCTGAATTTCCTACCCGTTTTAACTATATAGTTAGCTCCACAAACGTTGCATATCAATTTATAAACCCCTGATCTTTCGGTCAATTGTTGTGTGTCAATTTTAGCACAAAGTTCATTTTTTAGACATGTGAGTGGTTTGAAGACGATGTCGATGTTTCGAGCTTGTAGCTGGTCTTTTATTTTATAACTAATGTTGCCTAGGAAATGTAGACTCATTCTAACTGGAGCATGATTATCTATACAAAGGGTGTTATTATATGCTTCCTTTAATTGTAGTTTATATATATATATATATATATATATATATATATATATATATATATATATATATATATTTTAGTATAATCGAAATTTGATTGGTCATGCACGGTGCATAATTTCCAGTATAATTGGTAGATAAGTCAAAAATTCTAACTTCTGATTGGTTCAAATACACTCTGCTCTGCTTATATTTGATAATTGTTATAGAATTCCTATCTGAAATTCACGAAATTGTTTCCACACGTACGCTTTTGAGTATTTTGTCGAGCAGTACCTTCAAGTACTTGGTCGATTTCTTAAATGAACTTTGCAGGAAAACGAGAGTTAATATTATTTGTTCACATTTTGTTTTAAATTTGCAACTTGAAAATCACCACTCGTCTTCGACTCGTGGTCCTTTTCGTAGCACTAAAAACTCAATAGTTCAGGCGGTATATTTCCGGAAATTAAACTAGCACTTAAGGGCATAATGTACCCAACTGAAAGATCCATCGTTCTCAGCGGTGTGTGGCGGCGGGTAGCAGGTAGACAGAGATGGGGCGGTATATATTTCTACAGCACAACACCCATTGATGACGCACGTGGTCATGTGACAAGATTGTTTCTGGGATATTTGGAATCGGAATAAATAAAATTCTTTAAATATGTATAATACAAATTCACTTATTTAAATAACGTTATAAATTAC
Organism: Poecilus cupreus; assembly: GCA_963942605.1. NCBI lineage: Eukaryota > Metazoa > Arthropoda > Insecta > Coleoptera > Carabidae > Poecilus > Poecilus cupreus. The sequence continues at coordinate 23,858,975 of OZ012719.1, forward strand.
AATAATTGTACTTATAATTAGGGTTGTAAAAAAAATCGATTTATTTGATTTAAATCGGTTTTTTTTTAATTTTAATTGATCTAAATTTTATTTTATTGAATTTTATTATTTTTTACAAACTATTTAATTTAATAAAAATCATTTCATCTAGTAGGAACACAGTTCTAAAAGCAATAACTGAAGGATAGATGACTTTTAAAAGGCTCTAAGATGAAAGAAATAATAATAAATATAAGTACTGGTACAACGAGCTCTGTTTTTGGGTGTTTTAGAGAAGTTTTTTATCGTCGGGTTTAGCGCTGTACAATGTTCTAAAAATCTTTTATAAATAAATACTTCAAATAAAAGTGGTAAACAATAGTTGTAAATTTTTAAGTAATTTGAATTTGAAGCATTCATTTATAAAATGATTTTAGAACATTGTAAAGCGATAAAACTGAGGCTAAAGTACTTCTCAATACCCAAAAACGGAGTTCGCAGTACCAGCCAATGAGTTTATTTTATTTTATATCGACATATAATTTGATACGATTTATTTGTATGTGAATGTGATTGGAAAACAATTCGTATTTAATAAAAAAATTTAATTGATTTAAATCATAACAACCCTACTTATAATATTAATTATGTTTTAATAAGTTCAAAAAGCTATCAGAACTCGTAGTAAATAAGTAAAATTGTGTTTATTAAAATAGTGTTAGATTAATTCGTGAAATATTCAAAGTTTATTAGTTGGTAATTTGAATGTAATAAGTAATAAATAAATAAACTAAATATACCGTCACACTTTTTACCATATTGAGTGGCAATTACTTAGCACAAATAAAAATTTAAATTCTAAAGTATATCAATTAACTGCTACGAGGTATAGGTACAAGAACAATATTTAACTAAATAATACAACTTCCAAATAGATTAATAAATATATTACTTTATCGTATCACCAACTGTTATAACCCTTTAATATTAAACATTTATTGATAATTATAAACATAATACGTTAGTTACTTATAATAAATTAGTTACGAACTTAATTCGTTAGATACAACTATAATACATAAAGTAAGTACATTATTAAAACTTCACAGAGAAAAAATGTTGATTTTCTTCACCATACGATATTTTTTCGCAATATATTTTTGATTTCTCTGGTAGCAAATCTAATCTTACACTATTTGCTGTCTCTAAAATATTTGCGGGAATACAAAATCTTCTATGATAATTTTAAAAAAGGTGAAAACTTTTACGTTTTTACCTCCCGCACATATATATGTAAGAGAGGTACTGTGATGGGTCCAAATTTTCGGTAGTGAGTTTTTAACGGATAAGCACGTTTTGGGGTCCCCAGATTACGATTTTACTATTTTCACGATGACATCTGTGTGTGTGTGTGTGCGCGTGTGCGTGTGTGTGTGCGCGCGCGCGTGTGTGTGTGTGTGTGTGTGTGTGTGTGCGTGTTAAATGTTGAGGTTTCGAACTGATTAAATTTTGGTAGCAATTATAAACCGGAAGTGGTAGTTTACTTGAAGACTTTTAAGGTTTTTTGGGTATATCTCAGTAAATAATTGAGTTACAGTAAATTTTGTCATAATCAAAAAGATGTAGAATAGTATTGGCTACAATTTTTATTGTATATTATAATCGCATAATATTCTTGTTATATTAATAACTATAATAGTTTTATGTGAAAAAGTAAAATATAAATGAGAAATAAGATTTTCTCTAATTACGGTTCCCAGCAAGTTGGTGATTCCATTTTGAATCGCCGGACTTAAATAATAAATCCGTGTTTATTTTTTTCTCAAATCTCGAATTGACACATGTTTGGAATATTGAGGATCAATTATTTCTGGCATTAGACATTTCTTATAGAATTCTTCTAACTGATTTTCCATTTTGTCTTTCCAAAATAAATCGTCCTTCATAATTTTTTCAACCTCCAGTCCTTGAGGTGTCCACACAACAAACATACAAAACTTTCTCTTCGTTATATGAAGTTGACCTTGTACTTGAAAGAAATAGTCGTGGTTTCTTTTTAACTTCATTTTATTTTTATTAATTTCAGCAAATGAATTTTCTTTTGTTTAATGGCTTCTAAAGGTGTAAACAAAGCACTTGATGCTGGACATTTAATTTCCAAAATACCATCATCCTCAATAAGTCCATCTGGCGACGCAGCCAAATATGGATTAAAGTGATCAACGAAAAGACCGCATTCTTGTATGGAACAGTTAAATTTTTTTTATATTCAGAAATAGCAACTGGTTCGTGATCAAGTCCCCATTTTGTTGCAAAATTTCCTTGGAAATTGCTATATAATATATATTTAACTGTATTTGCGCAGTGAGTGGTTCCTCTCATTTTACAAATTTTGTCAAATACGGAAGCCGTTAATCGTTTACATCTTTCTTGTTTCCATAATACATTAGAACATTGTCCAATTGTAGCTTTTTGCAATTTTTCAATTTCTGAAGGCGTTAATTTCAAATTTTCTAGAAATATTTTGGATTGTATTTCTAATTCATTTTCAGATAATGACACTGATTCCAAAACGGCGCCATATTCTTCATCAACTCGAGAAAAGATTAATTTTTTTTTCTTAAATTTTTCAGGATTTGTAACTTTTTGCTTCTTGATCCATTCATGCCTTTTCTTTTGTTTATTAATATATATTGTCGAGTATTTTCCTGGACTGGACTTAGTAATTGATTTATGAATGTACCGCGAAAATTGCCCCGTGCCTGTATTATATGAAACAGATGCAGCCTGACATCGTAGTCCGTAAGAGCCTCTACTTGAAAAATTAATTCTTTTGCCACCAATAAATTTAGCTACAATCGTATTATAACGCTCAGCTGCATTATTATCCATATTGAGGATCAAGCTATCAGCATTTCTTGAAAGTCTGCCTAAAACTATGTAAATATCTTGATATAGTCCACTTTTCTTTAGATCAGGCACCCAATTAAACTCATCCGGTTTACTTCCATTGCAAAAATATGTTTCACATTCACTATGTTCACCAAATACATGATTGATACTGTTTAAAATATCTTTTTTTAATGCCTGCACTTTGGTTTGATGACTACCGTTCTCACGTATTCTGTACTGCACAGCGCATTGTACAGCACAGCGAAGTCTTTTGATTGAATTGTTGAGTACATTTCTTTCTTTTATATTTACGCTTTTCCTACTTGAACTAACTTTTTTATGCGTTAATTCACGTAATCTAGTGCAGTAGTTCCTAAGTAAATGATTTTTACATTCTATTTTCTGAACTATATGCGTACCGTATGGTCGAGCTTCTAATAATTTTTTAGTCACACTACTGTCACCATCGCCAATAAGGTATGCGTACTTTAATCCATGCATATTAATGCTCTGTTTGAAACCTTCTAGTATGATATCGGATTCCATTCGCGTTGACGATTTGTTCCAATTTTTAAAACACGTGTGTTCAGGAGGATCCTCTTTTTTATTAGAAGCTCGGCAGCATATGCAACAATATTTGTTTCTTATTCCCAGGTACAGAATTTTTTCAGTCTTCTGACCGACTATAACGCCCTGTGAATTTTCAAAATTTATATTAATTTTTATATAGGTACATGGCTTCATTGAACAATGAACTATTTTTTAATTCCGAGTGTCGAATTTGTTTTAGAATATAGCTTAAATTGGTTGAAAAAACTTTCAGAAATAGTAAAATTATGAAAGAATTTTGGATTAAGTCTAATAAAAATATTTTATAATATTACGATGCTAAAATTTTTATGAGACTATGGTTTGTTCCCTTTGAATTTTAGAAAAGAAGTGTGAATTTAGAACAAAATTGTGAACACAAATAATTTTTTTTTTAAATCTGCATGTAATTAGTTTAATTTTTTTTATTAAATTCGCAAAATTTTCATGTTTATATGATAATGCGAGATGGAAATCATAATTGAAATAAAAGATTTACCACTCCTGAAGCAGCGTCGTAGTTAACTTTATAGGAACGTTTACTCCACGCACCATCAGCTATAACAGTAATGAGCGGAATTCCGTCAGAATCAACTTCACCAGCTTCTATAGCTAATTTCGCTTCTTCCCTGCCAGCTTCCTCCATCAATTGCAAAGCGGTATCTCGTACATGTGGAGCAACACTTTCTTGATATTTTGTGTAAGTGTGCGAATTCATACAGGGAATATTGCAGAATGCAAAGAATTCTTCCATCTGGGAAATTCCTCCACCAGTTGCAATCATACCTAGTACTGCCGCTTGATTAATATCCATAATATTTGGATGTGTCGTATCGTCAGTGCAGATTGATGATGTTGATTGACAAACATTACATTTTATAAAAAAATTACTCCGTAGACCTTGTTTCTCTTCCTTAAAAATTTCTATGTCTTTGAATGAACATGAAAATAAACCACAATGTTCGAATTTTTTAAATGAATTAAAAAATGCCTCTATATCTATTATACGTCGTCCAGCTAATTTAGAATTTTCATTCTTGCGATTTCCTTCATTTCCTTGGTGAATAATAGAAGCATCTTTAACGGCATTATAATTTGATCTAAGATACATATATTTATTAATTACAGTGCACTACCCTGTACAATGAACAAATAAATACCTGACTTGATTAATTTTATCGTCTTGATCTATCAATAAACTACATCCAGCCTCAGCCATATCTTTCTCAGAAATACTGTAAATTGTATTAAATAAGTATTCATTCCAATTATACCTATAGTGCACTTGCCTTTGAATGAATGGAAGATTATCAAAAGTTGATTTCCCAAAAATTGTTTGCTCTGTATCAGGATTTGGACAAATAATGTCCTGAACTTGAGGAGAGATTTCCATATTTTCAGGTGCAGGTAAATTTGGAATAATTGTTTCTGTTTTTTCAGTGACGCATTTCTTTGCTGTCCTTGCATTGCGTAATTTTAGTTTAACGGATTTTCGCGCTTGAGACAATCGCGGATTTCTTTTAATATCTTTATCGCCTTTCGCCATAATCAAAATTCAAAATTAATACCCACAAAACACTTCACACTTCACAGATAACTGTTCCACTTTCAAGAGTATCACACTAAATGAGAGACATTTGGCTTCAGTCTGATCTGAACACCCTAGTCCTTCCTCTCACCCCGCCTAAACTACTGCAGTGGGCAGGTCTTAGCGTTTAGCTGTGCACGCATCTCCTCTAGCGACATCTGTTGCGAAGAAATGTAACTAATTTGCACAATTTTATATTAAATATTGTGACTTTATTTGTATAATAAATAATTTTCTGTTTAATGGAATAGATAACCTCTGTTAATCTCTTCACCGGTATTAAAGCCTTTTTTAAATATTTACTTGTAGAACGATAGAAAGTGATACCTCAATATTGACGAAATGTGTAGTATTTAAAAATTTATTTAAAAAAATCTAACAAATATTTCAACAATTTTGCTCAACACCGGTGTACAGAGAACTATTAATTGTTAACTAAAAAAATATGAAACCATATACTTCAAAAATACAAATACAAAACTTAATATAGTAATGGTCTATTTTGCCATTCATTTGAAAGCTACTGTAGCGCCTTAATAGATTATGTATGAAAATATTCCCGATTTCTTTACTGTCTTTTAGCATTTAGCAATACATCCTGGCAAGCTGATATTATTTCGTTCTGAACTCGATGTGAAATGTATAATGCATTCTTCGTACTGTTTTCCAAATGGTCTTTTAAAACTGAACCTCCTTCATCAGAACTGTCTCGTAAAGGTAAATCGTGCACAGCACAAAAATTATGGTTTTTACTATGAGAACTAGTTTTGAACTATTGGATTCTATAGTTTTCCGAGATGCGATATCCAAACTTTGATGTTTGCTTATTTGTTTCCCTTTTTTTTTTACAGCAATAAAAATATTTGCTGATTTATGTCCTTTACTGGATTTATGACTTAGCACATTAATTAATTTTTTTTTTTTGTAATTATTGAAAGGTTTGTACATAAATGATCCTTGATAACAACGTTATATATTAGGATAAAATAATACGCAATAAATGTTGTAGGTGTCGCCGAAGTTCTCGCACTTAGTCTTCAAGATGTCGCTGCTGATGCCGGAACACAATCCTTCGACATCAAGTAGAAACCCGAACTTCCTGTCAGTGTCGTGCAAACGGGTGAATCGGTCGTCCATTTCTGTGTGAAGCTGGTCGATGGTTTCCTTCATGGCTCGTTCGATTTCCTGCTTTGCTGTTAATCCGGCATCTCTTGACGTTTCACCATCCATCCTCTTTCTTCGTCTTGGGCGTCGTTCGGTCTCAACTTCCCACTCTTGACAGAGACTAAGTCCAACTTCCAGATCTTCGGTCACCAGCGTTTCTCTTTCATTGTGAAAATGATCTCGTAGACTTTCCAGATCTAAGGCGGCATCGTGGAAGTTCATCGTCGGATCTTGCAATCTTTTCTGGACTTGGACAATGGGAATGAGCACTCTGGTCCAAAATCCAAGTAGAGTCAAAAATTCGGGAGTCAATATGCGGTTGTACAGTTGCGTGGCGTCACTTCTTGTGTCTGCGGTCTCCGTGGCACCATCCATCATGGCCTAAACGACTTGGAGAATCTCGTCAAGGTGCTTGTTTATGGGCTTCACAGCTTCCACGCTTGCACTCCATCGAGTTGTAGACTCCGACTTCACAACTGTGGGCACTGCGGCTTTTAGTTTTTCCCAGGGTTGAGTGGACAAGAAAAAAAAGGCGTAAAGAGCTTGAATACTCCCGAAAAATGTCACCATCATTACATCCTGTTTGGCCGTGTGTACACCAACCAAGTTGAGCGAATGATTATCGCAGTTCACGAAAACTGCCAGAGGGTTCTGCTCGATGATCCTTTGTTGAACACCACTTTTGTGTCCCGCCATCACAGCAGCCTAGCATTGTGACCGGCAGTTCTGCAGGTCCATACCATCTTTCCCCAGTTGGGTTGAGATGGTCCCAACTAAGCTCTCGGCGTCCTTCATACTTATCTCGATAAATCCTAGGAAGGATTCTACAACGCGAACCGTTTTTTTTTCTCAAAATCCACGTCCATATATCGCACTACTTCGGAAACTTGCTCACGATGCGCTTGATCAGGAGTCGAATCAAACATGAGACCGAAGTACTTAGCTAGACGAATTTTCTGGACAATATTGTCGATGTGCTTGCATGACAGGGTCAAAGGTGGCAACGAGCTTAAGGAGTCCAAGGTAATTCCCAACGTTAAAGGCATCGTCTTGTTGAAGAGATTCTCGGTGTCCTCGCAGAGCCAGTTTCTGTGTCGCAAGAAACTTGATGCAGTGAAGAAGTCAGGATATCACGCCGTTTCTGCTTCTCCATCTCAATTGCTGACTGCAGCTCTACGTCGATAATTCATCTGTTCTCAGTCAAGTTCCGCTCCAATTGTTTCCAATGAGTGACATTCACGGTGATTCTTTGTCATTTCATGGACAGTCAGTCGCTCAGGTGCTTTCCAGTGATTAAACCCGCTTTCCTGCTCCAAATTCGACTGATGGTTTAATCGAGAAAAGAGCAAACAGCACATGCAGAAAGCTGATTTTTTCGCTGGTGAATAAAGTAGCCAGGACCGAGTCACCTCCTCACCATTCGTCAGGGTCCTTTTGAACCAAGATTGGTTCATCGACCGGTTGTTTGTCGGACCAAACGGCCCTTCTCCTTTCCGGAAATACGTGGAACCTAACTTTATCATTTCCATCCTCAGTGAATCATCCACATTTACTTTTCCAATAGCAGCGGAAAATTCCAGAAGTCCAATGTCGTGTTTATGAATGATATTTGGATTGACATCTTCAGCCTCTTTCTCATGTACAATTCTAGTGACATCTGCAGCATTATCTCCATTATCTCTCTGGTGATTGTCCTCCCTGCTCTGCTCCTGATGCATTTGAACTTGGACCTGCCTCAGACTCAAGCAAACTTGACGACGGTGCAGGGGAATCTGTAGTGGCGGGCTTTCCAAAAAAACTCTTGAAAGCCTGGCTGGACTTTTTGGCTTCCTCTGCTTTCAACTTCCGCCTTTTTCGCCCTTCCGCACCTGACTCCTTTTCTTCACAAGCGTGCGTTTCATGGTCTCCTCCCAAATGTGCTATAATAAAGATAAAGGTGTAAATAATAACTTTCACAATAATGAATGTGTATCATTATAAAACGTAAATGAACAAACATCTTTTTCATCTTTGAAAACGTCAATTAAATTCAATTTTTGTAACCAAACATATGAAAATATAAATGAATTGAACCTGCAAAATTCTTACCTCAAAGGATCTTAAGATTTAACTTTACCAAGAGGACGTCGTACATACTGACGTTCGTTCTGAATAAGTGTAGATCTAATTCTGGAGGCAAAAGTGAACTGATGTGGGCTATGCTTCTGCCGTATAAAATTGCGTACTTGAACACGTCGTATCTGCCGCTCAAACCGAACAACAAGCACAGCGATCGCCGAGGTAAGAAATCAGTTTCTTATTTCATCCCATGCGGGTTTGTGCCGTGAACTCCTTCCGAGATCTCGCGCTTCGTTTGCTTCGTGCCTGTTGTCCGTACTCGTGTACCTGGTGTACTAAGACCTTACTGGCGTCCCGACGCTCTATTTCGGAGTATTCCATAGAGTACACTACACTCCCCTGGAGGTTGCAAATAAATCAACCCGGCTTTGGACTTATCAGTGGTAGCGATTATCCTGGGTTGACCCTCGGCGTCGCTCAGATGGAGAAGGCGTGGTTCGACGAAATCGAACGTGGGATATAGTCTCTGCAATTCGGTGGGCGCCAGTCGGTCGAAAGGCGTCGATAGCTCAACTGAAGGGACCGACAACTTCGCAGGATAATAATGGATAAAAGGCAGGTAGCAATAATGATGCAAATAAGCAGCGCGAAATTTAATAATAAGTAGGTATATTGAAATGATTAAATTAAGGATACAAAACGCGGACAACGTATGCCGAACGGCACTGGAACGACCAATAACTTGAGTTACAAAATGAAAGGACTGGAGGTCGCGGGGGGTCGCCGTGAGTCGCGGTATCGGAAGGAATGCGGGCCAACAAAACCCAGAGTGAATTCAAGGTAGCGCAACGACGTACTCGACGCGATGGTACCACCCTTTGAATACTTGGCGCGATTGTGATATATCAAACAGTCCTTCGGACTACGGTCACACGCGCAACACAACGCGGTCGCAGTAGAAAAGTGTTCTACGCTCAACAACAATGTGAATTGGAATGTCCCGTACACGCAAGTGCATATAACTTGTCCCGAATGAACAATCGAATTACAAATATACATATAAATAATATAAAATGAGACAAACAATAGCATAAGTAAAAATAGTAACAGTAAAAATAAAAAAGGAAATGGTGGTATTGCTTAGCTGTGAGTTGGAAGTGTCCTGGTGTTGAGTGGCTTGGCGGTCGGCAAGTGTCCGATGGATTCCGAGCAGGCACGAAGCTACGTCCCAGGGCAAGATGGCGACAAATGCGAGCCACGGATCGGGAGGATGTGGTGACGTTACGTATTGTCTCACTAATGGATGACGAGATGTTCTTTGCAAATTGGAATTGCAATCAGGGCGCCAAATGTTTCCCAGGTGCTAGTGCTCTCCAACAGCACAAATAATGCAAACCAGCGAAAATGTCCCAAGGTGTCTGGTCTGAATGACTCAATACTAACCAATAGTATTCGAAAATAATCAGTCGTACGGAATATTCGTACATGAATAAATATAAATAGATATAAACAAACACCAATATTCGTATTCGCACCTTCTAGCTCATTTGTACTTATACATAGTTCATAGCGTAGCGCTAGTGTCGCGTGACGTCATTATAAGAATCCTCCATTATCCATGGTAAACTAAGTGTCTTGACGGTAGTCCAAGCGGCTGGTAATATTTGCTTATATTTGAAAGTAGACATGAAAAAGCTGGTCGTATTAGGGCTTTACCATCAATGGTTATGGAACACCGGACGGAATTTGTAGTCAGAGAGCGCCGAAATTTGGTTCAAATTTTACTTCTATTGCCGTATTGCACATTACATCGGTTACTTCCTTCGCATGTGTTACAATGACCGTATTCTGATCTATTGGTGTAATTATCCGCTTTACCATACCGGTGGGCTCGCAAGAGATCGGACAATACTGCGTGAATTCTTTGATGGTCGCACCTGTTAACAGAAGTCTGGCGCAGGCAGCTGTAATCACAATGGCTGGTAGTATGGTCACGGTTTTACCCCCGGGGGTAACTCTGTTGTAACTAAAACCATGGCAGTGTCTTAAAACTTACTTACAACCAAGCGTAGTATCGTCGCGGTTTTAGACCGGTTGTAGGCTACAACGGAGAAACAATAAATTTGACTTGGCAACAGTGTAACTATTGACATCAACTGTCAACTGATGTTCAAATTGTGAGATTAGCGAGGTTGATTTAAGAATAAATTGATTTGATTTGTTATATTTCTTTTCAGTTTACAGTATTTTATTAAAATATCACCGTTAAAACATAATAACAACCTGATATATATTTTTTAGAAAATAAAAAAGAAATGTGTGAAAAAAATAGTGAAAATTTAACGAAGGATGAAAAGAAGCTTTTGGCTGAAATGTTTAAAGAGGTATAAAAGCATAATAGAAAGTAAAAAGATTGACATAAGTATTAGAAATAAGAAAAAGAATGCATGGAAGATAATTGAGGAAAGGTTTGGAGGGAGTGGCTACATAAGAGATGCTAATAAATTGAAGCAGCTGTGGAAAGAGATTAAATGTGTTGCCGAGAAAACAGTGGCAAAATATAAGAAAGAAAACTGGTGCTGGATCTCCACCAACACCATCAGATAAATTTGTGGAGAAAGTATCAGGAATATGTCCCGATCGAATTTCGAAAATATGTTCAAATATTGTATTAATACGTTAATTTTAAGAAAATGGAATATTGGAACCTGTAACTGGGAAGATTCAAATAAGATGCATCTTCAGTTACGGTTCTTCTTAGGGACATATAACATATTGAAAAATTGCTCTGGATGTGTAGAATAAATAAACAAATTATAATTATTCCACTATCAAATGATTTTTATTTTGTCAGGACAAGATGCTTTATTAAACTACTTTTAGCTTTACTATAAAGTATTTAATTAACAAATTTTCTCAAATTATTTTAATACATAGGTATATTTAGGTATACATTTTTCTCATTCTTATTTACATGCAACTTATTGCAGTGATATCAATTATCAAATTGAAAATAAATTTAGTACGTATAGTAGAAGATTTCGTGACAGAAAAATACTATTCAAGGTTTAACAGAAAATTAATTCAAACTCAGATATCGAATAAATAACTCTTCTTCTCATTCGGTGTTCTGCTACGTCTTGTACTTCATTTCCCTATTCAATAACATCAACAAATTCCTCAATACTTGTCATTATGTCATTATTATTTATAGCACAATGACATAAACTCACCCGTTGTAAGTTTGGTTGTAAGTTTGACAGTGTTACTATGGTAAATACAACCAAACATACTTAAAACCGCGTAAAAATTGCACTATACTACGATTTTTATTCCCAAGCTTACCCCCGGGGGTAAAACCGTGACCATACTACCAGCCATTGGGTGCTATTCACAGGTCTATATTAAGGGCTACTAAATAGGGCCATGTAAGATTTAACACTGTTGCTATGAAAAAATTGTTGATCTCCAAGGTAATCAACAACTTTTACAAAGTAACAGTGTCAAATTTTAAAATTCCCTAGTTAGTAGCCCTTATTAGGCCTGTGAATAACACCCATTAGCATTATAAGTTTTAGATAGAAGCACACAACCTGTCTCGATGTGGATCACACTTGGGTGTTAGAATTTGCTCGGCCGCCAGTGCGTAGGTTGAGTTCTCTCATGCTAAGGGTGCAGGAATGAGTCTCCTTAAGCTAATGGATTCCACCCGCGTTCGAATAATCGGAATATGTTTTCCGATCGCGGCCAGGTCTCGCGTCACCAAGCAATCAGTTACTGGCAGCCCGTAATATCTTCCGGCCTCGCTTATCGGCAGCTGGTATCCGGTCTGGTTTATCGCTTTTGCAAATGCATTGAGATCTTGTTGCAATGTGTTCATGTGTATGACGACTGGAGTAATATGTCTGGCATGACAGGCACTAATTAAATTTGTTATCTGAATTCTTATAAATGAATTTGGTATTCTATCTGATCTGTACTACAATTTATTTCTCCTGGCGTTTCCATGAGAGTGCCACATCTGGTTTCTACTTTGACTGGAAATGCCTTTAATCGTTTGTTACGGACTTCAACTTCACCAATTGTTGAGAACATTCTTTGGACGTGGTTTCTAGTTAAAATTTGGAAGTCCCAACCTGCTGAATTCCCGTCGTTAGCTCCGTGCAAATCCTTTCGTTTTCCCTGAGGTTACAACAATGAGAGATTTTAGTTTTTTATTTTTCTGTAAAATATGAAATTTTGTAAATGATTGGAACTATAGGATGTCATGGGCCGTATCCAGCGCATCCGCGCGACATATCTCCAGCCGCATGAGGCGGAGTTGTTTTTCCTCACACACGGGGAGTTGCGCGAATGCGAATATCCATTCTTCGACCTCACATATCATCGGGATCACAATGAAGCGCATCACCAGGACGAGGAGTGGGCCCGCAATATAATCACGAACCTTGGTACGCAGTCTCCAGCATCTCGTTAACCGAGTACGCCTTAGCTCGACAAAAAATTTTGAAATATGAATAACAAAAATGCATAACTGCGTAAAACATGTAAACTCTTAACAATTAAAAATAAAAACTAAAACATAACAAAACCTTGACCTACTTCTTGCCTTTAAAGTCAAGGAAATTTATATGAAGAGTAGGCGTATAGCAATACAGATATATAGAAATATGTAAGACTAATTAAAGTATTAGATACTAACCGTCGAATTATAAAAACCGTTGAAACATGGAACTATGTAAATCTGAAAAGATAAATTGTGAAAAACTATGAACCACCACCGGGACTCAAACCCGGATCTCTGCTTTGCCGGAGCAGCGCCGTGACCGCTGGGCCATGGAGGTTCGGTGAGTGGTTGTAGTCTTTCACAATTGTAGTCACCAAGAGAATACTCACAAGGAGTTATGTTTCGCGTCACGTATAGGTGTGGGACATTTCGCCACTGCATTTAAACACCTGTGAACTAGTCAAATTACAAAGACCCTGTTAAGGCGTATATATATATATATATATATATATATATATATATATATATATATATATATATATATATATATATATATATTAAATAGATGTTGAATGTAAATGTTAGCGACGTTATAATTTAAATCTGAAAAGACAAATTGTGAAAAACTACGAACCACCACCGGGACTCGAACCCGGGTCTTTGCTTTGCCGGAGCAGCGCCGTGACCGCTGGGCCATGGGGGTTCGGTGAGTGGTTGTAGTCTTTCACAATTGCAGTCGCTAACCGAATACTCACAAGGAGTTATGTCTCGCGTCACGTATAGATGTGGGATATTTCGCCACTGCATTTAAACACCTGTGAACTAGTCAAATTACAAAGACCCTTGTAAGGCAGCTATATATATTAAATAGATGTTGTATGTAAATGATAGCGACGTTATAATTTAAATCTGAAAAGATAAATTGTGAAAAACTATGAACCACCACCGGGACTCAAACCCGGGTCTCTGCTTTGCCGCAGCAGCGCCGTGACCGCTGGTTCGGTGAGTGGTTGTAGTCTTTCGCAATTGCAGTCGCTAACCGAATACTCACAAGGAGTTATGTCTCGCGTCATGTAATTTATATCAAATGCTAAAAACTTAGAGAATGGATGTGATATTGTTGCATAATTTTATTTTCTAAGTTGTCTATAAATATGTTAACAAGTAGTCCACTTATGGGGCTGCCCATAGGTAAACCGTCTTCTAGTTTGTAAGTATTATTTTGAAAAGTAATGAAATTGTGTTTAGTGGTTATTTTAAATAGTTCTGGTAAGTTTATTATGTATTGTTTAGTTAAGTTGTGATTATTTATGAAATCTTGATTGTTGTTGAGTAATTTTGTTAAAATATTAAGAATTTCAATAAAGGAAATCTGTTTGGCTATTGGGTTGTTGAAAGGTATTATTTAAGGAGGAAATTAGTTCTTTTGATTTTTTTTTATGGAATATTGAGATGTGTATCTTGGCACCCTCAAGTCGACAACTCTTGAAAATATTAAGACAACTTACTGATGTCTATACAGCAAAAACTTTTTATTTTGGGAAATTCTATTCAAATTTAAGTTTTATGGTATCATACTCTGGGGCTTGTCACCATCAGCAATGCGCGTTTTTAAACTACAAAAAACGTGCCATTTGCAACATTTTCTGTTTGACATATAGATCTACGTGAAAAGACACCTTTAAAAATGAGCAAATCCTCAACTTGCCTTGTATTTATATTTTTAATGTTGTCATCAACACATGGAAAAAATAAAGCCAATATATGTCAAATGTTGCATACATCTATAGCTATAATACTCGAGGCAAAGAAAATCTTGTAATCCCAAAAGTTAAATTACATAAATCTACTTTCAGTGCGAATCATCTGGGAATAAATTTTTTTAATCATCTACCAATAAATCTAAAAAATATAGAGACCAGTAATAAATTCAAATTTGAACTTAAATCTTTTTTATTGACGAAGAATTATTATAATATCACTGATTTTTTATATGACAAATTGTAACTTATTTTGTAAAATTATAATGTACTTTTTTATATATGTATTTTATATGTATGTAGGATAATTCCTATACTATTTTTTTGGTCTACAGGAAATAAAAAATATTATTATTGGCTCCCTTAAATTGGTTGAGTAAAGATTTGAACAAGGGAGAAAAAATTTCCGTCGGCTGTTGATTTCGAGTCTTTTTCTCCTCTTTGGGGTTTCGGCGCTGGTCTGTTGGGAGTGTCTTCGCATGTGTTGCTTCCTCTGTTTTTTCTTTTGTTAATATCATCATTATTTATCCTTATCTTGTCAACACATAATTTATTTCCCTTTAGTTGTACATTGTACATATATCTCAACGGCAACCCTGATTCACAGTCTACTGTAAATTGGAGAAGTACGAAAGGCACCAGCAGATATACGAATATCAGCATAATGGGTTGAGATGTAGTTGTTTAGCGGAACTGAGTACTATAGCTCGAAAATCAAGTTTTACATTATAATTGAATTTTAAAGTTAAAGTAAACAATCTGGATCATCTACCCTTTTAGTGATTCCAAGGCATTTTAGAGCATTTAATATACGACAGCACACTGCAGCAAGGTCTAAGACATGTAGCTTCCCCGTTAAATACGGATCAAGGGTTAAATTCAAAAATTTTATCCCATCGGCACACTGAATAGGAGAACCAAACAACTGAAGAAAATGGTTGTTGTGAGGAATACGTAAGCGACAGAAATCAATACATTTCGTTTTCTCAGCAGAAAAACGAAAGTGCTTTGCGCTAGCAGCATTGGACAAGATATTAATAGCACCCAGAAGTGTAAATAACCAAGTCATCGACATAAGGGCAATGACGAACAGTTGGAGGAAGATTAACAGTAATGCATTATGAATAAATAGCGATTAGAAAAGCATTAGATTGACGTTAGGTGCAAAGATGTCACCTGTACGTATATTGAAAGTACGGTTTAAATAAAAAATAAAGATATGAAATGTGGTAGATTGTCACGAAGTCATGTAACTGCTTTATAATGCCTTATCGCCAAGTCATATCGATTGCCTTCTTTAAATCGAGGAAACAGCTACTAAATGTTTCCGTTCGAGAAAACTGCAGTTAATGTCATTCGTAAGCTGAACATGAAGATCAGTGATATAGTGACATTTTTTAAAGTTGGACTGAAGAGAAAAGGTGATTATGCTCTAAAAACCAACATAACCTGTACAAAATCATACGTTCATATATTTAACCGAGATGACATTTTAGAGATATAGGCCTGTAAATAGTAGAATGGGTGTCATCCTTGCCTGGTTTTAAAATAGGAACAATGATAGCCTCTCGCTAGGTATTTGGGAACGTACCATTGCGCCACAGAAGATTAAAGAAATTAAGAATGTGAGATTTAATCTCGAAAGACAAGTGTTTAACATAAAATAAGAAGTGTTGTTGGGACCGACAGAAGTTTTTTTTTTTTTCGTTTTGCTCAGTGCAAAATTAAAATCAACCATGGAAAAGGGATGTTTATACAACTTATCGCCATCAGAAGAGAAGCTATAAGGAACTTAACCCATTTCTTTAATATTAAGAAATTAAGATTTTGAGATATAGCCCTGTAACTAGTAGAATGGGTAGCAACCTTGCCTGGTTTCAAAATGGGATCAACGATAGATTTTCGCTAGGTATTTGGGTACGTACCATTACGCCGCTGAAGAATAACGAAATTAAGAATGTGATATTTAATCTCGAAAGACAAGTGTTTTAACATAAGACAAGAAATGTTGTTGGGACCGGCAGAAGTGTTTATCGTTTTGCTAAGTGCATAATTAAAATCATTCATGGAAAAGGGACATTTACATACCTCATCGCCATCAGAATAGAAATCAAAAGGAACTTCACACGTTTCTTTAATATCAAGAAACTCTAAAGAGTAGTTTTCAGTTCTACTGACGTACTCAAAATGTGTAGCTAGCCATTTAGAGATCTCATTAAGATTGATCTTAAACTGTTATGAATTTGAAGAAGATTGACAGAGTGACACTTTTGATAACCGTGCATGTATTTTATTTTATTCCACAGCTCATTCGACGGACGTTTAGCTGTGATAGAAGAGACATAAGTAGACTTGGTTTGTAGAATAACATGTTGAGAACGGATTAACAATACCATTACAGTTCCATTAAAATAAATGAAACATTTGAAGAGAGAAATAAAAGAAAACAAATTGTGTTTTAGGAAATAGCTGAAGATCTCAAAGACTAATTTACAAGTTTTAAGACCGTGAACTGTGACTTAAGATTTAGTACGAGACTTGCCTTTAGGCCCAACCTCTTCTATCATGTTATTTTTCTTCTTGTTGGGAGCAGAAGATTCTCCGTCCACATTGAACGAGAAACATTTGTAATGTTCGGCGCAGAAAGATTGATGTGTCGAATGTTACACGTAAGTGCTGCTGGTGACGTATTAACAAATTTTGTACTAGATGTACTAGGTGTAGATTCATCTGACGAAGCAGTTAGGTCTCTTTCACAATACGGAATTAGTGGTTATCGTTAGTAATTAATCTTTAACGTCAGAAGTATGGCATCCGCGTTTGTGCTTGAGCGTTCTCAACAACGAAATTAGCTCAGCATTCGGCTGCGCTAATATCAGTTAGCGCAAGAGTTTGCATGCTTCATACTTTAGTGGTTAAGAGAAATAGCCAATTACAGCCAGAGTAGAACGAAAAAGGAATATTGTAGAAAAAGATAGTTGTAATGACATTTTGACAGTACTAAATAGAAAATGTATTGAAATCGCGTGTTAAAAAAGCTTATATTACTGAGCACGTTATTGTTGCTTCGTCTCCGGATGAAAAAGAAAAGACTTAGAAAAAGATGGCGAGTACGCTCAATTTTACAAAATAGGAAAAAACAAGGAGACCTTGTCAACTTAATTCAAGAATTGAGGTTGGATGAAGAAATGTTCTTTAGATACACAAGAGTGTCAGTAATTCAATTTGATTATTTATTAAAATTTGTTTCTTCATTTGTTTTTTATAGTAGCTCTAGTAGCAAAGGTGATGTACTCATCCACTTGTTGGTTTCGGATCGCTTTTTTGAGGGTTCTCTATCTAGGTGTGGCGATTCCTTATCCCATGAAATACCTGAAGATGAAGATGCAGCAAGGATAACACTTTCTTCGTCATCCTCATAAATGTTTCTTCCAAAACATTCACTTCTTTCCCAAGTATTTATAAAATTATCTTCTTCACACTCCATTTCGGGAAACATTTGTAATTATAAATTACTGGTAATTCTGAAATATGAATTCCATTTGTAATGTACATATAAATATTTGCATATTCCGCTTAAGGGTTACTTTTTTGGTTTTATGCATTCGTTTAAAAATTTAAGAAGTGGCATGAGATGCCATTTTGTTTGTTTAGAACACCCTGCACCACTTCTGCTTTCTGTCTGCTATATTTTAGTTGAGCTTCTTTCCCTAAAAAGACAGAAAGTATAAATTATTTATGTTCTTATGTAAACAACATTAAGTTAATTTACCTGTTGTTTGAAACACATAACCTATCTTTTCTTAATGAGCATCTTTTACTTTTTTGTTTATAAAATCCTTGTCTGATTTATCATACAGCTATTTGTTGCTCTGAATTAATTGCAGAAACGCTTCTTCAGCTTTAATTAGCTATTTTAAAATAAATGTAGATAATTTGGTAAACAAATAAATCTAAACGAGATAACAAAAAGTTCAAAAAGCTACAAGCACGCTAGAAGTTTACTTTTGTTGACAAATTGACATGACAGATGGGACGTTGATATTGGTGATACCTGTGGGAATATCTTTCAACTCTAAAATATTAAATAATGTACACTAGCACACTGCATTACCGACAGAACTCATAAATCGACGGCGTTAAATTGATGCATTGTGAACGACATTTTTCAAGGCTTTAACTTAACTAGTAACTACTAATTTCGTATTGTGGCGCAGCTTTAGAATTTTAAATTGATTTTGAGAGACGAATATTGGACGAAATCGCTAAATACATTTTTAACAATTTTTGTGATTTTAGGCATTAACAGAGACGCGATATCAGCAAGGTTTACTGGTGGAGGAGAAACAGGTTTCGCTGCTACTTGAGCAAACGATATTCAGGGAAGCTACACTTATTGATGATTGAAAAAAATTTGCGTCAGCATACCTATATTTTTTTAATTTTAAGAGAGGGATTTGTCCAGCAATTAATTGCTCATAGAATAGACCCTTCCACTTTGAACTTTTCGTAGTCCCTTAATGAATTTCCAAATAATTGGGTGATCCATACCAAATTTGCATTGAAGACGTCTGTGGGCCGCTTCTGCGTGATTGTTCGTACGTCGTACGTCCTTATTCTGACGACGGTTCCTCGCCTATTCATTCTCCCAACATAATTGTCTTCAAACCATTCCAGAAGAGTTTGCAATTTTTCCGGTAATATATCAGATAATGTTTCAATTGCCTGATTCAAAATCTGCAGTTGGATTGAAGGCTATGGCGCTAATAATTTTTGCTTGTAGAGCAAATTGTGCACTATTATTGTATTCGTGAATCAATCCCAAGGAACAGAAATGTTTCTTCATATTATCAGTCAAGTGGAAGAAATATCCTCGTATTTGTACACGCGGGTAATGTTCACATTCACACTCTTAAAAGTTACAATTTCAAAGTTACACAAAATTCATTCAGTGCAATATTCTGGCTGAAGTCCTTGAATTAGTTCAAACATTTTATCGTATGTCGCACGTTGTTTATTTGGAAGCAGAGCATGAAATATTTTATGCACCTCTCAATTTTTTTCTCTAAAAATAACATATACTTGTGAAAAAACCTACGGGGCGATACTAAATGTTCCATCAACAAACCACGTTTTATAATTTTTAAATATCTGAATGTTCCTTTTTCAGCCAAAAATGACAATTCTGTTTGTACCAGCACCACTGTCAAAAAGAAAAAATTTTAATTGAAATTAATTTGCATTATAAACCTTATAAGTTTGTGGTATTTCTAAGTTCTCAAAGGAATTTGGTTTCACTGGTGCGGAATACATTTTATTTCTTGTTTTCTTCTAACTAATTATCTAAGCGCATTCTGTGTTGGGAAAATCCCTTGACGCGCTTCTGACAAATTAAATTAAACCAATGTCAATCTACTTTGAAACAAACAATCTATTAAGCACCTGTTAATTTGGCTTCCGATCTATATCATTTCCGGTTTACTAGTAATTAATATCAACTTTGGAATACTACATTTTTTTTTTAATATTTGATAAACTAGAGAATAAATTTAGCAGTGGAATAAACAAAAAATATCGCATTGAAATCATAGCTTAAATGATGATTATTATTTTAGTTGTCATCTTTTTTGTTTATTCCACTTCCACTTATACATTTATTCTCTAGTTTATCTAAGGTTGGAAATTCCGGCCGTTAGAAAAAAGTTAATATGCTAGATGTGTATTTTCGGAGTTTAACAAATATTCGTATAGTTACATAATTTTATTTGACAAGAATTTCCACATCGTCGATAAAGTTTTATTTACTAGTATAACATATTGTATCAAGGTCTAATGTGAGGGTTTTGGAGCCAAATGTTTTTATGTTAGTGTCATTAACTGCAAATAAAAGAAATTTTAGATTAGTGTGTTTTAATTTACAGAAGGAATTGGGAATAAATGAAATTTCTGCTCCTGAGTCAACCAAAAACTGTAGTTTGTTTATTTTGTCAAAAACGTGTAAGCGACATAATTTGAAAGTTACACTACTAGTCGTTAACGAAGGGAACATTATTCGTTTAAATGATCTTGATTTAATTTTTTTATTGACTGGAAAGGTTTATTACATTTAAAAGCCCTGTTTCCGATGAGTTTGAGTCATATTGGTTTGTCGTATATGACATGTTTGATTGTGTCAGTTTTGTGTCAATATTTTTGATTAATTTGGTGAAATCAGATTGTAGCAAAATACAATTACTTATATATCTAGGAAAAAGTGAAATCCAATACAAAACTCAAATAAAACAATTACAGATAATAAAAATCTTACAATCTACCCATGAAAAACTTAGGATTAGCAACAGCACCAAGCGTTGTTTGTGCTCCAACTTCAGTTAGACTTAATTCTTCAAATTTTCTCCACTGCTAGAATCTAATCACAACTGAGCCCCCCTGTCCCCCTCCTTGCTACGGCCCTGTGTTCATTGAAGAGCAATAATTTATTTCAACTGACTCTTACGTCTACTCAATAACAATTGTCATGTGAAAAATAAATAACAAAGTCATGACAACATTTTAAAATACAAGGTTGCTACAAAATAATAGAAAATAAATTCACAGGCTTCTATTTATAAACATTTAAGACAAAACATAAGAGCACCTTTGTTGACGCGAGTAAAGCGATGATATACAGTATTGTGCGAATTAATGTGAACACAGTCAGATTTTTTAATGGAATGGAAATTTTATTTAAGTGTTATTACAAAGTTTTTTTTAATGTTATTTAATAGGAAATATGGCTTCCTTTGGCTTTAATGATATCCTGAACTCGTCCTGGCATGGAATCAATTAAATTTTTGCAGATTTCCTGTATCTTTTCATCACGAAACCACACTTGAATTACAGCTTCGATCATTTTTTATTTCGTTGTACAGTCCATCATTTTTACTCTGGCCTTGCATATAGCCCACAGGTTTTCAATAGGATTAAGGTCTGGCGAATTTCCTGGCCAGTCCAGAAGAGAAACCTTTTTGTCCTTAAAATATTTCACCATCATCTTGGAGATGTGACACGGAGCTGAATCTTGCTGAAATATTGGTCCACCGACTGCTTGAACATTTTCCAGTTGTGAGACCAAACATTTTTCCAACATAGCATTGTACTTCTCACTATTCATCATACTTTCAATTGGTATAAGCTTTCCGGCTCCTGTATATGAGAAGCAACCCCAGAACATCTTTTTCACCGGATGTTTCACTGTCTGGTCAATGTGAGCTGCAGTTAGGCTTTCTGCCGCACTATTTCGTACGAACTTTGAGCGGCGCCCTTGCACTATAAAATGTGTTTCATCGGAGAATAAAACTTTCCTCCAGTCTTCTATAGTCCAATGAGCATACTTTTTGGCCCAAGCCAATCTTTTTTCATCATAACAGTCGTGAGGAGTTGTTTTTTTCTGCGGTCATATGGCTTTTCTTCCAACTTCTAAAAGTCGTCTGCGAACTGTGGAGTCATGAATTTTCACACCAGCCTTTTCTAAATCTTGCTGAAGATCATAGCTCGTTTTCCTGGGGTTCAATTTATTATTTCGTAAAAGAAAAGATTCATCCCGAGAAGTTGTTTTTCTTTTTCTTCCACAATTTCCTTTTCTTTTTACTTCAACTGATCCAGTCTCCTTTTTCTGCTTTATTATTTTATTTACAGCTCCCAGACTCACGGAACACGATTGAGCAATGTCTCTCTGCGTCATCGATGTATGTTCATTAAGTGTGATAATCTTTTCCCTTTTTCTTGGTGTAATATCCATGGCTACAAATATCCACGAAAAACTAACAAATTGTTATATTTCTTCTCAAAACCACAAAAATACATAAAAATGAATGAAAATAACTCGTAGTATAACTGAAACAGGCGCTGATAAATGCTGAATTAGAGGTTATGTGATATGCGGGGAAATAAGTGTCAGAATATACACAGCAGTGATGCCATCATAAGAAATATGAAAAATTTGCTCTGTTCACATTAATTCGCACAATACTGTACAATCAAAATCGAATTACGCACGTCGGCACAATATGAATTATTTTACTTGAATTTGAAGCAAATTTAACGTACCTGTAAAAAATATATTATGTTCCATTTGAAATTTATTTAAATGGTTCTCCGCAAACAGATTGTCACTAAATGAATCAAAAACCCAGAAAATTATTTTCACAACACACTGTTTTTCAGATCTAGAAAACCCTAGAAACGTTAAACTGCTAGGCCTATTGATAGATTCCAATTTAATTTCGAGCGATCAATGTGATCATATCGCTAAAAAACTTATATCCGCTATCTTTCTTCTAAAAAATGTACGCGGCACTGTATCTGAAATTACACTAAAATGCGCTTATCACTATCTACTTGAAAGTGATATAGTATTCTGGTTTGGGGTCATTCTGCTGGCTCGCATAGAATTTTCAGCTTACAGAATTGTAATGAGTAAAGACATGTATAATATGCAGAAAATTTAACTTCAGTATATAATAACTAACAAATTATTGAAATGAATTAAGCTAATTGGAAAAAGGGGTCTTTCATATAGATTCAATATGAAAGACCGCTTTTGCCAATTAGCTTAATTACGTTTATTACCCTGTTTAATACTTGTCGGTTATTCATAACGTGTGTGTTGCATAAATCAATTTGTCCTTTAAATAATAGTTTGTCAACAGTTTTATTTCTTGAATATATAAAGTAAGATTCACAATTTTTACCATGATTGATGCTATTTTTATGTTCAGTTATTCGTTGATATACGTGTCTGCATTCACACATACCTTCAATGAAGCTAATTTGTTTCATTATTATCACTAAGAGCTAAGCAAACCGTACAAAATAATGCTTTTTTTGTAAAGCTGTATGTTAACCACAATCTTGTCGTCTGATTTGTACGCTTAAAGGCCTTATCAATGTTGAATTTTACTTCATTTTGATTTTAAGGAATTTGTGGATGATATTTAAAAAACATATTTAAATGACTACAATGAGGACGTATATATTGTTGTGTTCTTCTAATTCAATGGTGAATTGTAGGTTATGATTATAGTTGTTGAACGCTGTCAGGATCGTGTCCGTGTGTTGTTTTGGAACAGCAGTAATAATGTCATCTACATACTTTCTGATAAATGGAATGTCAAACGGTAGTGATGGCATAACGCTTTCAAGTAGTTGATCCATGACTAAATTTGCGATGACTGGGTTCAGCGAGCTACCTATGTTGAAACCTTTCTTTAGTTTGTAGAAATCGCCATTGAAAGAGAAATACCCTTGAGTGTAACAGAAGTAAACTAGCTCTGTAAAATCTGTTAGCGGAACGTTTGTTTTTAATTGTATGATGTTCCAGTTTACTTCTATAGCCTGTAAAATCAGATCAGTTATAGGTTATGTTCCTTAAAATATAATATTAGTGAAATAAGAAGTTTTAAATAATAGCACAGTTGTCTCTTTACAGAGAAATTCGTAGTCTGTGCAACGCACAGAATGTCTCCACTCGGAGAGATTTGTTAACGTAGGTGCAATTAAATGCACATAATCAACAGAAAATAATCAAATAATTACTCAAAACTCAATAAAATTATATCATTGTGGCCGTTCTCAGTATCGCAAAATAACGTTTAATACGGTTAAAATTACCTATAAGATCAATGCAATTGAACTTAGTATTCCGCAAGAATCTTTTTTTCAAAAACAATGGGTTAACTCACGATCTGACTCGTAGTAACCTGTACAATTAACAACAATAATCTACAATCGGTCCCTGCCAAAATAAATCGGGACTATAAAGAAAAAAAAACTATGCTCCGTGCTTCGAGTACCAAAGCAGCAAGATGGGTAAAAGGATTATCCATGCCTCGAGTCGCCAAAGCAGCAAGATGGGTAAAAGGATTATCCGTGCCTCGAGTCGCCAAAGCAGTAAGATGGGTAAAAGGAACATCAGTGCCTCGAGTCGCCAAAGCAACAAGATGGGTAAAAGGATGCTCCGTGCCTCGAGTCGCCAAAGCAGAAAGAGCGGTGAATTTATTGAGGTGTTGAGGTAAATTGTGAACTCACTCTGGCAAGAATCAAAGTAGAGCTCTACGAGAGACCAGAATCGGACTCTCGCGAATACAACACATCAAGCAGTTTATATATAAAGATTTCCCTCTCGTTCCCTCAGAATACCCAGGGTGACACGCGCAGTCAGTTATCCTCTCCACCCCGCAGAGACAGACTGCCTTACGCCTGTAGGGGCAGCTGCGGGAGTACGTCGCAGATTTCACACTGATCCCCCTCACGTCGGTCAAGTTGTTTACTTCGAACGAGCTGATGTCATCTCATGACGTAGTGGCCACGTGCGCTCGGCCCGCGGAGTCTCTTTAAATTTGCGTAAACCAAAAAAATAAATATTTACAAATTGTCGTACCGTTTCAATCTCCCCCAAGATATTTAAATGTATCAATACATTTACAATATCTTTACTCAGTACTTGTACCTTGTACCTGATTTGGATAAGGCGGCCTTTCCTATCATACGTAGGAAGTGGTAGTTGCGGAACGTCTTACTTAAAGATTAGAAGAACAATCCATATGTTTATATTTATTTACTAATTCATATTATAACTTTTATTTTCTATTTCTTATTTATCATCAATGAATTTAACAACTATCTTATTTGCCTGTCCTTTAAAAATAATATAAATTATTTTCTGTTTCCCTGGTTTTCACACTTCAGCAATAATTTACGACGCAAGTCCCGTTTTTCTCTAAATACACGGCGCGATCTTTCACTATGGGCGATCTACTTACCGTGCTGCTTCGTAGGGTCCTTGTCCGTCAGCTGTTTGTCATTGTTATTCGCTGGGTTTTGTACCCGTGCGTCTGTCTGGGCAGTCGAGTTGGTGTCTGGCTCCAGGGGTTCCCCCGGTGTTGTAGGGCACTGCTCTGGTATTGGTTATTTAACCGCAGGTGTTACTCTGGCTTCGCGTACTAGCACATTGGCGAGGATGCGAATCCTGGAGATTCGCCGTTTTCTCTCAATCTCTTCCCAATTTATATCGGCTCCTGGTGTCTGTGGTCGTGCCATATTAGTGGTGTGGTGGTTGAACAGATACTGAAGTGGTGCGGACTGGATGCATCCTTTATAAAGCGTTTAGTTCGGGTCATAATTTTGTCCGCTCGCGTATTCCCGGACTCATCAATTATAGGACCGCCCGCTGTGGTCATTACTGGTACATTTTTAAGTTTGCTGTGTTAAAAATTGCCTTCACAATGCCTGTCGTTTCCTCTTGTAATTTATAGGCATTTGGAAAAGGGATTTCTATTATTTTATACGGACCTTCATACAGTAGACAGAACTTAGACATAATTTTTTCCGCTAAATTAGAGATTAGGTTCGTTTTCAATAGAACTTTGTCGCTAATTTTATATTTTCGACATTTTGTAAATTTTGCTTTTTCTTTCTTCGCTCGAAACAATATTCAATGTCTTGTACTTTATACACCCACATCGTATGTTGTTGATGGCAGTACGCTCTAAAAATTCTTCCCAATTCACGCATTATTCTTTCCGAAATGTTAGAAGCCGGGTACCGGATGGATGAGTACAGGTACTGAATGTTAGCGTCTTTCGATGTCTGTCTCCACTTTTTTGTAGTAAATTGTGTTCCATGATCGCTGAGAATACGTTCTGGTTGAATAATTTTCACGAAGTCGTTAACTATCCGGTTGACACATGTTACTGCGGTCGCCTTTTTCAGTGCATACAACTTTACGTTTTTTGAAAATATGTCCAAGACAACAAGAATGTAGGTAACTCCCCCACGGCTCTGTGGTAGTGGACCAAACAAATCGACGGCAACTAATTCACCCACAGTTGATGCGAAAATAGGCTGTATCGGACCTTCACGATGTCGGTTGGGCCACTTTGTCTTCTGACATAAATCGCATGTTCTCACCATTCGTCGTATTGTTCGGTCCATGTTTGAGAAATAAAATGACTTTTTCATCACCGCATAAACTAGCTGATCCAAAATGTCCCAATTCTTGATGGTAGTGATTTATGAAAATCTTTACTAAACATTCGGGAACTTCAATTGTAAGTTTTTTCTTATAAGAATCTATGTGCTTCACGGTGTCATTGTGTAGTTGGAAATTACCAGCGATTCTCCGTAAATTTGGTGGAAGTTTGTCCAAAGGTATTTCCTTGTTTAAAAATTTCTTAATTTGTCCTAGTGATGGGTCATATTCCTGTATTTCTTTTATATTGATAAGTGTTTTCTGTGTTTCCTTAAGGCTTTTACGGGTTCTTGAGGCCTATTTTTTTGTATTTCTTTACTATCAGCTGGAAATCGAGATAAAGTATCTGGAACTATATGTTCCTGCCCGGGAATATGTTGAATTTCGTAATCAAAGTGTTGTAAAAATAACACCCATCGAGTAAGACGTTCGCCGAGTAATCGGCATTGTTTTAAGAATTTTAGGGCTTGATGATCCGTTCTAATAATTATTGGTACTCCTTGTACATGTGATCTAAATTTTTGTAAACAGAAAATAATGGCAAGTAATTCCTTCTCAATGGTGGTATAATTTATTTCCGCATGATTTAATGATCGACTAGCGAAGCAGATTACGCGTTGATCCTTATTTTCGTCTTCCTGGAATAATACTCCCCCAATTCCATATTCGGAACTGTCTGTCTGTTTTACCTGGATTTAGGTGCGCCAGCATTACTTTCTAAAAAAATACTCTTTTTATGTTCAGAAACGCTGGTTCCTCTTTCTCTCCCCACTGCCATTTTGATCCCTTTTTCAATAAATGTAGTAATGGACGAGTGGCATCACTATAAAATTGTGGAATTTTCGATAAAAATTACATACACCCAGGAATGCTCGAAGATGTTTAATCCTCCTCGGTGTTCGAAAATCCTGAATAGATTTAATTTTCTCGGGTTCCGGACGGATGCCTTCAGCTGATAAAATATGTCCTAAAAATTTTACTTCTTTTTGAAGAAAATTTGTTTTTTCTATATTCACCGTCAGGTGTGCATCTTTTATCGTTTCAGTACGAGGTCAATGTGTTCTAAATACGTTGTTAAGTCAGGTGACGCAATCAAAAGGTCATCGATGTAATTAATCGTGAATTCTCTAACTTCCGGTCCTAAAATTAAATCCATCGCTCGAGAGAAACTTGCTACTGGTGTTTTGAGGCCGAATGGGAGTACTTGGTAAGTATAACTTTGTCCGTTATATAAAAATGATGTAAATTTTTTACTTTCTGCGCTAAGTGGTATTTGCCAATAAGAAGCTGTTAAATCAATTGAAGTCAGGTATTTAGCGTCATGGAATTGTTGCAGTAATTCTTCTGCGCTGGGCGGTGCTTCACAATCCGAAAAATCATCTTCTCATTTAGTGCCAGAGCGTCTAAACCAATTCATACTGATCCATCCTTTTTCTTGACCACCGTCATGGGACTTGAATATTCTGACGCTTCTCTTTTAATGACCCCTAAGTCAAGCATTTCTTGTAATTTTATTTCTTCATTTTCTCGCTATGCGAATGGAACTGGGTATGACCGTTTGACAAACGGTATGGTATCCTTCATTAAAATTTTATGCGTGTATTTTTGTGTCAGTCTAGGTTTATCAGAAAAAAAATCTTCATATTTTAGTAAAATATCATATAATTTCCCCTTGTCTGTACTCGAAATATTTGTCCCTGAAATTTTATTCCTTGATTTTGTTATCAAGTCCGAATTGTTTTCCATTATCTTAGGTATATTACTTGGTTTTTGTTCTGTACTGCATGAATATCGTTGCTGATAACCGTTGATTGCTATTTCTCTTTTGGAAGAGTATGGCCAAGATCTCATCCTCCAGCATACAATATATATTTTCTTTTTCAAAGTCGATTTGTACTTGATGGTTTTGCATCCAGTCCGCTCCTATTAGCACTGGTCTGATCAAATTTTTAACTATTAAGCAATTCAATTACACCTTTTTATTTTCTATTATGACATTTAGTAATATTTGTTTGGTAATCCTTTGGCTACGTTGTCCCATGGCGCCTCTTAATTGTATTGAAGTTACTGGTAGTATAGGTACTCGGAATCCCAGGGCGTTTAGGTTATCCCATAAATCTTCTGACGCACAGGTCACTTCACAACCCGTGTCGACGAGGGCAGTGACTGTTCCAATAACGGTATTCATTGATATTTCTGGTAAACACGAGTCAGCTGGTGGTTGTAGCGTCCCTTTTTCCAAGAAGTCCGAATACATTGATTCAATGTGTTGTTCCGATTTCGGTAGACTGTAGGTTTTTGTAATGTTTTGTTGTGGCTTAAATTAAAATGAAATGCTGGTTTGATTTTAATTGGTTCCTTTGTCCCTTGATGATTCTTTCCCAGACCAAGCCCAGGCCTCTAACCCATGCGATATAAAAGTTTAGCGCTTACATTTGAAACTTGTACGCCCGAATTATTTAAATTGTGGAGAAACTGTCGAGCGTTCACTTCCTCGCTGGTTCGTTCCCCGTCTGGTCTCCGGTTGTTTTCACAATTTCTTGAATTTTCTCTGTCGGTGTTCCAGTGTTATATATTTTGTTACGTTTTGTCGGTGGTCCGGCATGGTAACCCGAGAAGTATGGTGTGGCCCGTTGTCTTGGGTACGACCGAGGGTGAAATGCTTGCCGGTACTGGTGCGAGGGGCCGGCCTCCTGCTGATCAATCATCATAACTGCGGTTTGTCGAATTTGTACTCTTCTCTCTTGTATTAGCTTTGTTGTCCCTTCTTGGCGTCGTCCGCGAGTTCTTTTCTATTTCTCTTCTCTGTGGTATTCCACAATGATTGTAGCGGCAACGGATAATGTCATATCATATCAGCCACGAACACATTTTCGGGTATAGTATGAGTCAGTGTTTTATATAAACCCACGTAGTGTGCCAAATGTGTGGTCATGTTAGTTTTCCGAGCGTCCCAACGGTCGGAGCCGATCTGATGCCGTATTTTATTTTGTGTAGCTTCTGACCAATAGTAGTGCAGAAAATCGGTTCGGAAGTCTTGATATGTGGTCCACGAGCCATAAAAGACCTCTGACCAGGTAAATGCATCGCCTTTAAGACTTCCTCGGGCAACTTCTAATTCCATATCCGTTGGTACTTTGAGTCTATTAAAATACTGTTCCAGTCGCTCTAAAAACCGGTCGGCGTTTTCTTTGCGTGTGTATGGTTATTTTCTTCATTATTTCCGGTGCCATTAATTTCTGCATTTTCATTTGGCGTATCAATGACATCTGTATCTTGATGATTTATGTTGTTTCCCGCCGTTATGATGGTTTACACTGCTTGTGCCAAATCTGTCATGGATTGTCGCATATTACTACATAAATTTTCCACAGTTTTCTGATGTTCGCGCTGCCTCTGTCCTTGTTCATCTTTCCATTGTCGCAGTATTTCTACTAGTTCAGCTACTTCTGGGTTTGGTGCGGAATTTTGATCCAGCGTGCGTTTCGGCATTTTCAATGATTACCGGTATGAACTCTATAAGATCAATGCTAATTAACATATATATTATTTTGACATTGATGTTTAAAACGTTACGCATTTGTTCATCTCTTGTTTTTAATTCCATGGCTGTTATTATTAATTCGCAATTCCGTGAATTTTCTAATTTAATTTCTGGAGTTATGAAGCAATCAAAATTAATTTTGTTTACTGATCCGGATCCAGAATTTTATGCCTAACAACATATATTTGAAGTATTTTTGTCTAAAATAATTAGGGAAGCAATGCGAACGGAAAACCGATTTACCATGTTAAACGCCTATGTTTCACTATTCAATATACACCCGGTATATAAGCATACATTATAAATAGAAATGTACTTTAAATTTAAAAAAAAAATGCAAGAGGAATTTCACAATATACGTGTGTTTTCAACGAATGTCGATCATTTTCAAAAGTGATTTCCGAAATTATAGAAGTAGGAAAAGTATTATATTTGGGATTATGGTCATTATTCACTCGGGTGATTTGCATAAATTTTTTAAAGTTGTTTCTAAAATATTTATTCGTTATTTTCCGAATTTACAGAAGTACAAAAAGTATAGTATTATATTCGGAGTTATGGTCATTATTCACGAAGATTAAGTTTGCGTCACGAGCCGTAGACGAGTGATGCAAATCATCTACAAATCATCTTAGATAATCCCTCATATAATAATATTGTAACGTTCGTGGGTTTTAAACTTTTTATTTAAATAATAAAACTATTATTAATAACAAATAATTATAATTATTATAATAAATAGTAAAAGTTAATTAACACTAGGTATATAACACTAAAATAATGAATACAAAAACTTATAAACTAACACTTATCACTACTGAAATAAACACTCTTATTTATATTAACTAGCCGAGCGATATTTATTTAAGACGATATATTTATATTCAGACCGCACGATATATTTATGTTCACAAGCTCTTCATAGTAGCTTCGGAGTCGACTAAGTCATCTGACTTACTGAGTCTGAGTCAACTAACTGACTGGCCGACTCAACTCGACTAACTGAGTCCGAGTCATTTAAACGACTGACTGACTCAACTCGACTAACTGAGTCCGAGTCCTCTAAAAAACTGACTGCTCGGGAGTCATCTAAAAGACTGACTGACGGCTGCCGGCGATTCGCTTTTATATACCACGTTCCTTGTTTCTTGAATGTTCTGGAACAATCCCTATTGTGCAGTAAACGACTTGTCCGAACTAGCTAGCGTTGCGTCATTCACTCGGCGGCGCGGCGGCGTACGCCGGCAAGTTTCAACTTGTCGCTGCCGCGTTCGTTATAATATACTATTATTTCACTGCAATTTCAATGACAATATTTTTTGACAGTAAAAAAAATAATGTTTGTGTTTTGAGAAAAATGTATTGTTTCTTTGGCGCATTCGAATGACCTTTTTACCTCAGCCAATGCTTCGACCTAAATAAAATAATCATTTTCTGCACTAGGAAAATATGTGACGTCAAATTCGTCAACGTAATAAATAAATAAAAATTATCGAAGACGTAGACGCGATTGTCACTTTACGCACCCCGAGGTCGGCGGGTGTGCGGCCGTTAGCTTTGACAGTGGAGAAGGGGTGGTTCTTGATAATTAAAAAAAAGGATAAATAGGGCGCCAAGTAATTTTTGACGCGAAAATTACGAAAACTAAAATATTCAATAATAACTGCTCTTACCCACCGTAAAATTATGGTGCCTGAAAACATCAAAAAGAAGGTTTTTCAAAAATAAATTATCAGTGATTAAAATTGACCTGTTTACTGACGTTAATAAAAATAAATACAAAAAAAAAATCGAAACGTTCGGTGACGCAGAGGAGCCCGCAGCCCGAGTAACAATTATACGACGCACGGTTGGCCAACGATGGGACGTAGGCGAGTTACAGCCAGATGGTCGGGATACGAGCCGTCCGCGACAAACAAAATAGTCGAATTTACAATTAAATAAATTACTATTTTGATGTAAAGTATAATAATAATGAAAAAGAAAATTATTATTTTTAGCATAACAGGGTAATTATGAAAATAATGTACTCCAAGACAATCTTGGTATCAAAACAAACAATGTAAATCTTCAATCGATGTTTTCAGCGCAACAGGTGTTACAACAACATATAAATAAATTTTAGAAAACTTAGCCACATATCCTGTGGCGGCTGGTTCCAGGGATGATGGAATTGGGACAGTTGTTGACCGGATTGCAGGGCAGACCGTGGCGGGCGAACGGCAGCACACCGTTGAAAATTTCCAAAAGTTGACTTCTGGAAGCAAACAACGAATCCTCCGTAGAGTTAGACTCCTTCCAACACCAAAATGTCCCCAACGAAACACGTGGGATTCGCGGGACACCACACAAAACTAACGAAGCGAGTCACAAAAATTATTCCGGTGCTAAAAATCCGCGGACAGCGTAACCACACAGGGTTGCAGAATAGCTCCCGGAAACTTATTCACTTCCACGTGTACGAAAGAAAAATATTGCACGCCGCGACAACGACTGTTCTCTCCAAGACCACTAAATCAATCTCTTCACAACGGAAATTTATTAATTACCCAAATCCCTCCCTGAATCTATCGGCGGAAGAAAGGACGAAACAACATGACGAGAGAGAAAGAAATACATTTTTGAAGTGACATAGGGGCAATTAGGATTAGGAAATTCCGAAAAATAAGTAAACAAGTAATGCAAAATCAACCATGTATTTAATACGGAAATAAATATCCTTAGTTTGAATTTTAATTAATTTTAAATATTATTGCGAAAAATCAAACAACTAAAATGATGCGCAGTGTGAACCTAGCTTTACTAAGCGATTCGCGCTACCTGCTAGCTAACGACAAAACAATAAACTATTTTTAATTAACAAATGTCAACAGATTGAACATCTACTAGGATCAAGAAAACTAAATTTAGAAAACAAAATGATGACATTGAATCAATGAATTCAAACGATGAAGGTAACAAGGTAAGTACATCTCTAATTTTTAAATAAAAATAAAATAATTAAGTTATAGCAAGTTAATTCTGTTTTTAGGTTATTGTGGAAGGAAATATTTGGAAATAGGACAAATAGAACAAAGGACTAAATTGGAACGTAACAAATAACTGATTCAAAATTCTTAATTTATTGGATCAAACCTTAAATGATTATAAAAATAACAATATAGTGTTAAAATGAGGTATTAAATGCCTATTTATTTGTAATACTGTTTTTATTATACCTGCATCATAATACTTGTATAACAACGAAAAAAGCTTGCGAAAACGCAAAATTAAAACAATTTTAAACAAGTTAAAGGATATTACATATATTACATAGGTCTCAAACAGATTACGATACATGCAGAATAAAAAAAATTAGAATACGATACACGTATATACTTGTCTTTAAAGCACTTGTGTCGTTACTCGACAAACTAATAAGATTTTAAAATAAAGATAAAACACCTTCTATATTTTCTGGCATGTGTACAGTTTCCTGCAATATCCGTGAACTCACCTTGTCTTCTGCATGTGCCTGTAAGGGTATAGTTGTCGAAGATGTCTTTGAAGTATTAAATTTTACTGTATAATCTTGCATATGTACAGTTGTCTGAGCTGATTCGGAACTTATTATTTCTTCTGTGCCTTCATGTGTGTGTACAATTGTTTGAAATTCATCCGGACTACTATTATTTTGTTCTACCTTGTCTGAGGGATTACTAACATCGATGTCTACATCATAATTTATTTCGTCGAGGCTTTTACCCTTATATTTTTCAATATTATCGGTATCAAGGGTGTATAGCTTCACTAGGCAGTCTTTAGAAATGTCTATGGATATTGATATTATGACCCATATAATCCGCTAATATAGATAAATCATTTTCTGTTAAATTTAATGCCTGTGATACTGTTGCAATATGCTTTCTCAGTTTTGTACCTCTTAACAAAGCCGGCTGATCTGCATGACAGTAGTTTGCAGCTTCTCGTAAACATCATGCACCAGTTAATAAACAAAATAAAAATGGTGAATAAAATGTATGCAACTAAATTTTTACCGAATGTGGAAAGAATGGTTTTTGATTGGGATCAAATTATGCGAGTATAAAGGATGAGCGGTTGTTTGGAAGTCCGTTATCCAATTGATTCATAGTTTGTTACGGATGCGAGTGTAAAGAATGGAAAGGTTGGAATAAAAATGATTAGAAATGTGGTCGAAATGGAAGAAGTGTGTCAGGAACGAAATGTTGGATACGTATTAATTCCTGGTTAAATTTGCAATATTTTAATGTGTTTTGGAAAAATTAAGTAGGAGGATTTTTAGAACTGTAAAATATTGCTATAGGAAACTGATTAAATTAAAACATCAGGAAAAAAAGATAATTTGTTTAACGGTTTGTTGCAATCCTATTTGGGGAAATGATATTTATGTATGAACGAATAAAAGAAACTTACCTTCGAAATATTTATTCACTCCTCGACCGAATACATAGGGATTCTCATGATGAACATTTGCTAATGTTCTATATTTTAGAATTAAATCAATTGCTGACACTTCCTGATTGCTAGACATTAAAGAAACTGCCCTTCCTAGTATTCCTCTGATTTCAACACGTACATATCTCTGAGAAAATAATTGTTCACTTGGTTTCAGATTTCTGTATGTTTCAGAGTCTTTCTGAATATTATGTTTATTTTTATAATCATTAATTGAAAGTTTTTCCATTTCACCAACCCTCTTTCTGTTAAAAATAAGTATTAACAGTAATGTACATTTTGACCATTCATTCCAACAACTGATTTCAAAACCCTTTTCAAGGGATGCAAATGCTCGATTCCAATTACTTTTTAAGTAATTATTTAATTTTAAAATATCTGATGTTAATGGTAACAAACGTGGTTTATTCCACTTTTGGCAAATTATAATATTGTTTGCTCGCTTGCTCACTACATAAAATTCCTTTTTATAAACGAGAAGCCAAGCCTCAACGTCTGAGCGTAAACAATTATCCCTCCGTTTACTAATTTCTCTGCACACCCCTTCAATGCCTGTTCAAGTGCACAGACGAGAGAAGGGGCCCTGTAAGTACCATCATTTACATTGTAGCCAGGACATTTACGTACTGCTTCTACAAATTTATTATATAAATGTGGACGAATTACAGACTCTAGATCCGAAACCAATGGTTCAATAGTTCTTATAGTTATAAGAAAATTTGCAAACTGTCGCAATTTTTGCCGAATCATATAGAATAAATGATCATCACCTTCGTGTCTTTCACACAAATAATTGCCATATAACAATATTAAATTATCATTTTTTCAACGTAAGAAACCTCATCATCTAACATTTATAACGAAACATCGAATTTTATTAAAAAATAAACTGAACTTTAAATCAGAAGTATTTATTATGTACATTCATTATCTAAGTGACTCTTATGTAACAAGGCGTCTAAAGGACATGAACGAAAATAAAATTATAATTGCAAGTTTAAACATGCAATTAGCCTCTCCCCATAGGGCGGGACATTTAAATTAAACACTTCCCCGAATTATTTTCACACCTCCTTCGATTGGCTGAGAATTTGGCGGGGAATTTTAATGCCACAATCCTAACTTAAGGGAACCCAGTTTAGAGGGACCTAGTTCGTAGCGTTTTTCGTCAATTTGATTAACAGAGAAGGAATAATTATATTTTTTTCAAACTAAGGGAATATTTTAATAATGCTCAGAAGTATATCTCATTTTTTTTTATTTCTGCCTGTTCTGTTATCTAACTGCCCCAACCTTCACGTGACGTGGGTCAAGGTTGTCCACGAATCAGACACCGCTGTGCACCTCGAACCTTAAAGGTCAAACCGACTTCACGTGGTTCAATATTGCTCATGGCACCGTTGTACACGTCGAACCTAGATCAAGATCAAAGACGTAGCTCCAGACGCAGATACTGTCTAGTTTAAAAATATATTTTGCGTAGCTACTTCGTCATGACGTTAGTGCAGATGTCTGATATTCAGGTATCTTAGATACAAAATGGCGATCCGTAAGAATGCTGACAAGTAAAATTATATTCTAAACAATTAACAATTTAATGTTTTTTAATCAAGCTAATTTTATAAATTATTATATTTGCCATGAACTTTTCGACAACGTGCAAATAGCACTTATAAACACAAAATGGCCCCAGTTTGATAAAATAATTGTGTTTTTTAGAAAATTTTATTACGCCTGTGACGACTATAACCAAATAGTAACCATTTACCCTTAATGAATATTATGCAATCAGTATAAACTAGTTTTATAAGACCTGACTGCAACAACTAAATAGCTTATTATATTTCAGTTTGAGAACTACAACAAAGCTTTTGTATGATATTTTTATAACCGTTGTTTAGTTATTTACAATAACGCATTTTTGTACAACATTTATAAAAGTATCTGCGGAAAGTATAAGAGTTATTTAACAATTATATGTGAGAAGTAAAATATGTCTGTATACGAGTAATAAAGATTATGTACAGTATTATTCAGAAGTTATGCCCCATAACCCCTTCACAGGTACCAGAACCGAAGGAAAAATCGACATACGTTCTCGCTGGTTGAATGAGAAGGATAAACGATACGAAATGAAGAACAGGTATATTATCCATTGTTCACTGGAGATAGCTAAACACCTCGTAGAAATTATAAAATTTCTCACTTCTGATCTTACAATATTTTGTAAAATCAAGTGAATATTAGATGCTGTACACAAGTTCGATGACGCATCCAAACTTCTTGAACTCTGCGATTCCTGTTGAAAATCCGATTGTTTAGCACTCTCAGAAAAATCATTATATAAATGTGAGTCTGTATGGTCGTCAATGGAATGATATTTTTTTAAATCAGATATTTTAATTCTTTCAGTTTCACCTGCCCTTCGACAGTTGAATATTTGAATGTAGGCTACACAGCATTTTGCTAATTCTAGCCAACTGTTGAAGGCATAACGTAACTGTAACGTGTCAAAATATTTCTCTCTTTGGCATTCTAGATGCTTAATTAATAGTTCTATATCGTTTGTCGTAGGTAAGTTTACTCTTCTTGTTCTCTTCAATTCCATCTGATTTTCTACACTCGTTTTATTTACGGCAGTACTATAAATAATCCTCTTGTAAAATTGTTAAGAAATTTTCTACTTCGTCCTTCTTCTTGTTGTCCATTTCTTTTATTAATTGGGTAATTTGTAATTTCGCACACTTTTTCATTATTGTTAATATTGTTTACTAAAGTAGGTTTCCTATATTTGCAAGATACGCTATCTAAATGTGCAACCTTATTAACAGCAGCAATAGTCTGTAATTGTGTGATCAACTTCTTTTATAGCTATTAAAACTCGCCCAAGCGTATTTTCCAAAATGACTCGCACGGTATTTTTGACAAAGTTTATTTCCACACTGAATTAGTAATTGATCATGACGTACAACACTAAATACAGTATCGTCTCGCATAACAGGAAATATTCTTGTTTTTAAAGTGTCACAAGCAGAAGAATGATAAAATTTTGAAAGAGCTTTCTCGTGCTGTAATATATTTCTTAGACCTATTGGTTTTCCAGACTTACATTTTGAATAATGTTTGTACATAGTTTTTTAAGCCATATATCCTTTGCAATTTGGACATGTTACAAAATCATTCACAGTTCTCTCCTTTGTGGGCTGTGGTCTTTTACAAACTATTAAATTTCCCCGATTGTACAATGGGTTCGTATTGTATTCGTAGTTTCCTTTCTTTCGTATAATCTCAATAAGTTTTTAGCACTCTGAAGATACTAAAAACAAATATTAATTAACCAATATTAATTTTCTTAAAATAAAGAAACAAATTAAATTTATATTTCCGTATCAATTTATGAAACTAAAATACGGGGCAACAGGATGTGAAAATTTTCAAGATACTCTCATAGGAGTAATTTTACGTATATTATATACAGGTGTTCCTTAAAAAATGTATACTTCATACATGTCTACTTTCTCATTAGGAGAAAAGTTTTTAATTTGTTGTTATAATACAGAAACACAGAAGGACTCTTCAAAAAAATAATATTAACATTTGTTTTAGCTATTTGTTTTCTCTCATGGCACTCTGTGTATAGGCATATTTAAATAAAAATGATACATTTTTAATTTTACATTTTCTCAAATATTTTGTAATATCCTAATATTACAAAATATTATAGATATATTTGTAATACTGTATTACATGTCGATATGGTTGAATTCAGAAAAAAAAAAACTGAATCGAATAAGCAAATTCAGAATAGGTTGCCATTTAAAATAAGAAAGTTGCACTCCGCATTTTAAGAACCATTGGTCTAAAAAAAATCTTGTTTCGCTCATTTTAATAGTCTTATAATATAGAAATTGTTTACTAATTTAACCTACCTCTTATGTCTTAAAGTTCTTGAGATAGCGATAAGCACTTAAATGGAAGATCCTATATCGCACCATTGGCGAAACATTGACGCAATTTAAAATAATGTTTGTCAAAATACGGGACACTAATAGCAAAGGAAAGTGGAATACTACCGTTCATGGTTTGAATTAGTAGTTTATATTATTACATTTAAAGATTTTTAGGATTTTTTGCAAAATCACCTTCTTTCGTTGGGGCTGAATGGGAAGAAATTGGTAAATATGTCATTGTTTCTAATAATAATAATAAGTAATTTATGGTCCAACAGAAAAATCTAATTACAGGACAAACACAATTTATAAGAAAGATTTAAAGACAAAAAAAACTAATAATTACAAAAATATATTATTATAAACAAATTCTGCATTACGATACATTATAAAAATTGGTGAACGCTGCAGAATATCCGTGTTTGAGGTTGGTAGGTGGAATGTTCTATGTTGTCTCGGCCCCGATCGTGGTAGACGAAGTGGGATACGGGATATTAATTGTGGCGCGTCAATTCTGTTGTGGAGCAGCATCCATACAAACCTAGCAGCAAATGAGTCTCTTCGATCTGTCAAGGAAGCTACAGAATGATGTTCCTGTAAAGAATTTTGATCGATACCTCTAATAGGATAAACTTGATCTTCTTTATATGATAGGTATTTTAAAAATCTACGGTGAATTCGATCCAAAGCTAAACGTTGGTATTCATAGTAGGGATACCAAATTAGACTAGCATATTCTAGTTTACTAGCAACATATGCAAAATACAAAGTTTTTAGTAACGTGATATTAAACATTTTCTCATTAAAAAGCCTAGCGTTTTATTTGCAGACGTGCAAACATTATTGATATGTTCAGAGTGATTAAAGTTTGAGCAGAAAGTGACTCCCAAATCTTTAGCTGATCGATTTCTAACTATTGGGGGTATTATTCATGTTGTAAGAATATGTTAATGGAACATCTCGGCGAGTATAGGAGATTACACTACATTTATCAACATAACAGTTAATTTGTTGGTTTCACACCATGTTAACATGGCATCAATATTTTTCTGCAATAACTGACAGTCGTTAATACAATTTATGTTGCAAAGTACTTTAATATCATCTGCATATGCTAATGCAGAACAGGTAAATAAATCTAATAATTCATTAATAAATAAAATGAATAATAAGGGCCCTAGGTTTGATCCCTGGGGAACACCTGATGATGCAATGAATTCATTTGAGTCCATGAGATAAGAATTAATTAGTTTTAGTAAACTTGGAGCTGCACCAAAAGTACTTATTTTGGACAGAAGAAGACCAAGATCAATGGAGTCAAACGCTCGCGATAGATCTGTATAAATAACATCAACTTGACC
The DNA here is from genome assembly GCA_963942605.1 of Poecilus cupreus. Lineage (NCBI taxonomy): Eukaryota > Metazoa > Arthropoda > Insecta > Coleoptera > Carabidae > Poecilus > Poecilus cupreus. Next base: position 23,898,852 of record OZ012719.1, read on the forward strand.
GCGTACATCTAGGACTTCAGATACATATTGAGATAAACAAGCGAGATTGGTTGTGGATGAGCGTCCTTGCATAAAGCCATGTTGATTTATTGAAATAATTGATCTAGTATGCTTATAAATTGTATCATAGATTAACATTTCAAAGATTTTAGCAAAATTGTTGAGTATAGAAATTGATCGATAATTTTTTATAGAGAACTTATCACCTTTCTTGAAAACTGGTACAACTCTAGATCTCTTCCAGCGTTCAGGGAAAGTATTTGATTTAATGGCTAAGTTGAAAATATAGCAGAGCGGTGTAGCAAGGAAAAACCTGCAATCTTTAACAATCTTCTCCAGCTGTATTTTTATTGGACAAAGATGCCATTTTAGAAATAAGAATATATTCAGTAGAGTGCGTACACGTTAACTTCAAGCCACCTATCCCATCGGTCGTCCGGTGCGCGGCAAGGAGAAATAGCGTAACGCGAACGTTCATGTTTGGCTGCAGCCCGAAGCCATAGGCTCCTCAGATTTTAATAAAGCTGGGGGCTACTTACATTAGTCGCTGTCAGATATTGACACAGGATGTACTTCCAAATCGCTTTTTGTGTCTGGAGTCAGTTTCATCGTTTGAATCACATTCCTCTGATGATGATCCTGTATTTACAGTGAATCTGAGCCCATCCATTGTATCATCTAATAGGTGTTCTTTTTCAATAAACTCTGTTTCAAGTTTTTTAGCATCACATATTTTTTTCCACTCACTCTGACCTACTTCTTCAAATTTTTTTCTTGTGAGGTCGTCTACATCTGACAGTCTAAACGTGATGTTGCTTGCCGCAACCCAATTCTTCACTAAAGCCCAATTTTTTTCTATGGAGTTTAAATCAGGGTGGTATGGAGGAAGCCTTAAAACACTATGACCATGTTGTTCCATAAGGGAATCAAGTTTATATTTTGATGGGAAACGATTCTTATTTTCAACAATCTTTTTATATAGTTCTACTTTAGTCGAATTATTTTGACATTCTAGTCCTCGTTCTTTTAACCAATTGATCATATCCGATTTTAAACTAGCAGAGGTAATATTTTTTTCTACGGTAACATTATGATAAGAAGCATTATCAACTATCAACACCGATCTCTCAGATAAATTTGGAATTAACTGTTCTTTAACCCATTTCATAAAATTAGAGTGGTTCATATCATTATGGTAGTCGCCACTTTTTGTCCCTAAAATAACTAATAACTAAAATAACAATACACCACCACCAATAGATCGACCAACTAGAGCAAAATTTCTGTCACAGCGTATAACATGAAGGAAAAAATTCCTCGTTATTACAAGAACTAGTCAGCTAAGTATCAGTAATCATGATAAAGTCAAATAATTCAGCACAATTAACATAAAATGAATGTGCCTTAGAATTGAGACCCCTGGAATTTTGATAATAATAATTAAACGTAAGAGGATAACTGTTGGACATATTTAGTATTCCATTTTAATAATTTTAGGAATACCATTGAAATATTTTATTTTAATATCAGTTTCACCCCGGGCTTTACGATTATTTAATTCATTATTCACAGATTTATAAAATTCAATTTGCATATTTGTTTTATCACTATAGATTGACAAATTTAACCATGTGATGTTTTCTTTTATTTTATTTTTATTTCTAAAAGCAGTATTCAAGTCTTCAACAGTGGTCAATTGAACTTTTATAGGACGTGAGCGAGGAGATGAAGCATCGTATTTACCAACTCGTGTTAATTTTACAAAAGGGGTATTAACGCCCATTGTTGTAAGAATACTATTAGCCAAGTTTTTATCACATTCAGCTTGCTTAGCTTTAGGTAGTGTATGATTTTCAGCTGAACCGAAATTCATAATGATTTTAGATCGTTTTTCACGTTTGGAAATTTCATTTATAATAGTTTCAGTGACTACGATGAACCTGGAGTTTTTGAATAACCACTGGCGATTTAACTTCATAAGGCTGCTGCTTCTTTTGCTTTTTATTGCAAGTCTTCTTATTTTCTTCCTGGATCTTATGTATTTTGAGTCTTGTGCCATCTCTATCCTCTACTCTACTGATTCTTATTATTCTCTTTTGAAGCCATTCTTCTAACTGGAAATCAATTTCTTCTATTCCTTTGATTGACAGTCTTCGTGGATGTTGATATATGGTCATCAGTGAGTATTATTTTCGTTTTAATTTAAGTAGATTTCTCGTGCTTGGGTTTATTACTATTTATTATTTCTGGAATTTCCGATAAATTTGTGTTCTTGTCAGGTAATGCATTTACCGAATGAATGATATTTTCATGTTCTGGTTCTATTAAAGTGTATCCTAGAATGACGAGCCAGATATTAGGACTAAAACGCATTTGATGGTGTGCTTCGACAACGTCGTGAAGATTTTCGTCTGACCAAACATGATTATTAGGAAAATTAAATATTCCATCTTTAGTAAAACCGGCGTCATCTGTAAAATGAATATTCGAAACGAATTCTGGATTATCGACATTCTGGTGTAAAAATTCCATTCTGATTTGATGATCAAGACGATAAGGACTTGTACCAGTTGAAAGTGGTACGGATATAAAAGCTGGGAATGCAGAGTTCTCCAAACAAGAGGATCACTGATACTCACTTCAGCGGATATCCTTCGAACGCTTGTTTCGGGATTTTCTTCAATAACATTTAAAATTCTTTTTTCAACTTCGGGTGTACTTACTCGGTCGTCCACTATCGGCAGAACGTTTATGTAATGAACCAGTATCCCTTAGTTGTTGGAAACTTTTTTAAATATGTAATAGGCAATGCGCGATTAGGATAGGTTTCTTTATAACGTGCGTTTCTATTACCACGACCATATATAAAAATCATATTGGCCATTTGGAATATAAAGGCATGTTTTATTATTTTTTATAAACTAAAAAATGTTTTCTGCTCAATTTTATGATCAGTGACAGTACAATACAAAACGTTAGAATAAAATTAATTCATTTGTTATTTAACATCAGTTATGTGATTAAAAAATCCATTATTATGTTGATTAAAAATTACATGTCAACTAGTGGCACTTGAAATGTACTCTTCTAGAAGCATGCCCATAATTTTGTGAATTAAAAAAAAATTAATTGTGAATCAGCACATTAAAATCTATATACCTAATTTTTTCCCATTTTTTAACTCCCTGTATATTATAAAGTAATTCTTATTCAAATAAGAAAAATATATAATAGTTGTATACTTGATTAACATTAAGAATTATGTGGAAAAATAATGATCGGGGATACAGTCAAAATATCTTTATTTTCTATAACGCCGACGTTTCGACACCACTTTTGTCTTCTTAAAGGCTAGTAGAAAAAATTATGTATAACGTTAAAAATGCAAAAAATAAAAAATAATAATTCACAAATAAAAAAAAAAAAACAATATATTCTTGCCCGTTTCCATTTCTTGAAAATTATTGCCTTTTTTACAATTTTGATAAATGAACAATTTGCAGAGCAGTATTGTGTAGCCTATGGTGGTCTTGGTGAATTTTTAAATCATGACCCATAAAATTTAGCAGCTAACTTAAGGGCGCACTGCAGCCAGTTTGAATTTTACTTCTGTGCTACTCCCCTTACGTTTCCACACTTCAGGGGCCGAACTTTCTCTGTGTAAGTCTGTTTATACGGGGAGAAGTAACGTCAGAGACAGAAAGCCAATACAGTGGACCATGCAAAACATATTTCAAATACGCTCCGCTGAAACTTAGCCAGTAGGCAGTGTTTTGTACTGTTTAGAATTTTGGTAATGGTATATAGTTGTCAGTGTTTCAATTCGCACATTTTAAAAGCTTTATAATAGTTAATGTTTGCATTGTTCATTTTATAAAATAAACATTGACAAAATAAGCAAAACTATAAACACAATTTATAAGACAAACAATCAATTTATTACATAAAGTGTAAAATACATCTTGAACTTGTTTCGCAAATGTATAATTAAACATCTCAATAATACATATAAAAATACATAGTCACACAAAATAAAAATTCGTATAAAAATTAATATTACACACATTGAATTCATTTATAACACAAATTATGTATCACTTAATCAAAGCGTAAATATTTTATTGGCATATTTTTTGCAAATCAAGGGTCTATGATCAGTAAACATTTGTGATAAAATGTATTTAATACTGGAAACATTTTATTTTTCCAGAAGTCCTCGTAAATCTGTATAACATCAGTTTCTATTCCAAATGATGTCCATATAATAAAAACACAATTTTTTTTTTTTTAGAAATATAAAGTTGACCTTGCACCTGATAAAAATAATTATGATTTTTTTTAACTTCATTTTATTGTCAATTAGTTCAACACAACTTAGATTATTATTTTCTATTGCCTGCCGTGGTGAAAGTAATTTGTAGGAAGGTGGACATTTTATTTACACAATTCCGTTATCTTCTATTAGACCATCTGGAGAAGCAGCTAGAAATGGATGTTCGTCATCAATAAAAAGACCGCATTCTTGAATTTTTATGTTACACATTTCTTCGTATTTTTTCTTGGTTAAAATTTCGTGTTTTCGTGTTTTCATTGCCTCTAAATTTGGTGTACAACAACTCTTTTACAATATTGTGACAATTTGTAGTATGGCGCATTTTACAGATTCGTCCAAAAAATGATGCTGCAAGTTGTTTTGAACGCTCCTCCAGCCATTCAGAATTACTACTTTGACCAATAGTACTTAATTGAATTCTATGTATTTCTTCACCGCTATGACCAGGACTATGGCCAGATATGGTTTTAATAATATGTCGTGGATACTGATATTAGCTAATATTATATGAAAGAGCCGCTGCATGGCATCGAAGATCATAATACCCTTTACTGGAATAATTTACTCTTTTCCCTCCTACAAATTTCGCAACAACAGAATTGTATTGCTCATCAGTATTTGTATTCATATTAAGAATAAGACTATCAGCGTTACGAGCTACACGACTAATAATTAAAATAATATCATCAAATAGTCCACTTTTCTTCATTTCTGGTAACTAATTATATTCGTCTAGTTTAGATCCACTACAAAAATATGAGTCGCAAGAATCATGTGAACCAAATATATGCGCAACACTATTCATTATGAATAAAAACGAGATGTTGGAGAAGCAGTCAATTTAATAAAATCCAATAAATACACCAACGTTTCGACTGCTAATCAGTCTTCATCAGGGTGCTGATACAAACAAACAAACAATAAATAAACATACATATATCAAGGTAAGCAGACTTACATAATTGGTTTTTTAAAAAATAAAGAATATCATGTAAAAAAATATTTTACAGAAATCTGTCGTCAAAAAAGGATAAAATACACACTCAAACATGTTACTTAACAGTCATCAACTAACTGACTTATGCAAGAAGTTTCTAGTGAAGTAATCGTACAGAGATGCAAGGAACCACTCTTCAGCCAATCAAGGGCTTGCAGGACAAAATACAGGATTAGACAAAACATTAATAACTAAACTAATATCACAGTTGAAATATCACCAGAATGTTGAAATGTACACAAATGAAATAAACTAATTATTGTAACAATAACTGTCCATAGTGTTTTGTTATAATCCTAGAATACATGGAGCTGAGATTTTGGATATCTGTTTGTGCATTCACTGCTTTTTTATTTCTTTGGATGTGTAGCATTTCCATGGTTAACCGTTTATTTAAATTCTTTTCAGTGGCAAGTATTGTGGTGTTCTCAAAGTCAAAAGCGTGCTTCTCTACCTGACTGTGTTCCACTAAGGCACACTTAGCGCTCAAATTCGGTTTTTCAAAGTTCCCTTTATGTTCTTTTAATCTGGTACTCAAATATCTTAGTTTGTCCTATATAGACTTGGTCGCAATCTTTACATGGAATCTTGTAAATTATGTTGGATCTTTGCATCGTGTCTATAGGGGTTTTGGTATTACTGAACAAATTATTTACTGTTTTGTATTGTTTAAAAGTGATGTTGATGTTGAGATGACGTGACAAAGTATTTCTGACTTTATGAGATAAGTCAGAAATGAACGGAATGGTGCAGTAATAATTGTTAGTGTCAGTAGGTGGGGAGCGGGGAGGTTTGGGGTTGTTTGTGTTGAGGATGCGGTTTACAAGGGTTTTAGGGTAATTATTTATAAGAAGTAGTTGCTTGATCTTCATCTCGACCTCGGTGTAGAAGCATTCTGACGTAAGTTTCAGCGCCCGATTTTTTAAATTTACCGCTAAGTTAATCAGTTGGTGTCGCGGATGGTGTGAATGGTAGTTCAGATATCTTGTTGTAGATGTCGGCTTTTGATACCATTTTGACAAAATGTCACCTTCTTCTTGTCTAATTAGAAGCATGTCAAGAAATGGTATTTTTCCTTCACTCTCAACTTCCATCGTGAACTGTAGGTGGTTGTCGTATCTGTTGAAAACTTGTAGAATGGTTTCTTTTTGGTCAGACGGTATAGCTGTGATGATGTCGTCAACGTACTACTTGATAAATGGAATGGGAAAAGGAAGGATGGAGACACAATGCTGAACTAATCGATCCATGACTAGATTAGCGATCACAGGACTTAGGCTGGAATCCATTACAGTACCAAATTGTTGCAGGTAGAAAACACTTATTCATTATATCTTGTTTTAATTTTTTTATTTATTCTTCATGTGTAACGGTATTAGATAAATTTCTATAATATTTTACTGTGCACTATACAGCCATTCTGAATCGTCTAAGAGAATTATTTAATTGATTACGCTGTTTAAAATCTACTGCCCTACGGGCATTACTAGTTCTCTTCTGTGTCAAATCTTTTAGTTTGTTACACATATTTCTTAGCAATTTTGCAATTTTGCGAACAATTTTCGTTCCATAAGGTCTTGTTTGCAATAATTTAGTTGTGACACTACTATCTCCATCGCCAAATAATAATTCATAGATTAATCCACGCATTGTCATACTCTGCCGAAATCCTTCTATAATTATGTGTGCTTCCATGAACGTAGATATTTTATTCAAATATTTAAAACATGTATGGGAAGGAGGTTCTTCGTGTCTATTTTTTGAGCGGGCACAAACGCAGCAATATTTATTTCTTATTCCCAAATATAATATTTTACCGGTACGTTGGCCAATTATCACTCCCTGTAATTAACAAAAGAAACTTTACAGTTACTATAATTTGTATAAGTATAAGTATATAGCTTGTACATCTATAATTGGGCTAATACCTGAGTTGATAATGAGAAAGATGGCCTTTCACAGCAGGTGGTTGATCCATTAGATCGCCTGAGTCGGATTATGTGTAATTTAATCAATGTGCAATAATTTAAGCACTTCAAATTGTATTGTTTGCTACTTATTTAAGATACTCTTATGTGTATTAACTTGTAAAACCGTATATAAATATACATTTATGATAAACTATCAAACGATAGGAATAATTATTGTATTTTGTATGTACCATTTCGTATATTTATTATCTTTTAATGACTTATTGTAAATATTTATACAGCAGACAAATATTTACAATCAAAGTTCTGTACTAAGGTAGAAAATAAGATCAGAAAAAATGAAATACGATTTTATTTTTTTCACACTTTTACCCACATAAATCAACTTGACTGACCCTTGCAACACAGGTACTTTTTTTTTAATGGGTAGGAGAGAATGCTCATGCACATCTAGTGTGATGCCAAAAGCGCATACCCCCCATATGGGGGAAAGGTAGTGTGGGACTCTAGACATCCACTTTCGTTTCACTTGCCTAGCCTACCCACTAAATTGTCCCGTCTCTCTTGCCCAATACCCTGGAACCGTTGTGGAGATTTCTTCAGGGTATGGGTTTTCTTAGCGTTTACTCTGCCGCTTTATCCGCAGCCTCCTTCCTTTTAATCACCATTGTTATGAAGTTGTTGACGGCCTCCCAATGGTCTTCATTTTGTATCATGCTGTGCACCATGTTTTCCGGTGTTACCTGTCCTATTCGCTCGTTCAGCTTGTTTCTTTCCTGCTGCCATGTTGTACAGTGGAACACCGTGTGCTCCACGTCGTCCACTTCTTCCTCACAGAAGTTATATCTGTCATTGTCAGCCTTCCGTACCCATGCAAGGTATGCTCTGAAGCATCCGTGCCCCTTCAGCGCTTGGGTGAGGTAGTAGTTTACTTCCCCATGGTCACGGTCTAGCCATAGGTCTAATACCGGGATGAGTCTCCTTGTCCAGTCTCCCTTCTTTCCAGTTTCCCATCTGGTGTTCCACCGCTTTCTTACCTCCTCGTCTCGTTCTTTTTTTGTTAGTGTGCGTCCGTCTTCGTCCCTGCTGCCCCATGTCTGGGCCAAGAGGTCTATAGGTGGCAGATTTGCTAGCACTAGAACTGCTTCCTCTGAAACGGTTTGGTACGCGCTTGTCACTCTAATTGCTGCCCTCCTCTGTACCGCAGCAAGTTTCTTCCTATGTATTTCTTTTTTCATTCCCGCCCAGACAAGTGCCGCATACAGCATGATCGATTGGGTCACGTGTCCGTACATCCGGCGTTTGCTCGACCTCGGCCCCCCAATGTTGAGCATGATCCTGGCTAGTGCAGTACCCACCACAGTTGCCCTCTTCGCAGTTGCCTCTATGTGCGTACCGAAGGTGTCGTTGTCACTAAACGTTATACCGAGGTACTTGACTGTTCGACTTGGGGTAATCTCTTCGGCTTCTATCTTGAAGGCGACCTGTCCACATCTTCTTCCCGCCAGGATAATTGCCTCCGTCTTTTCGGTGGCCAAGGCGAGTTCATTTCTTTTCATCCACTCATTGATAGCTGCAATTGTCTCGTTGGCGGCATATGTAAGTTGGTCTCTGTCTTTTGCGGTTATGATCACCGCTAAGTCATCCGCAAACGCGACTAGTTCGACGCCTTCCGGTACCATGATTTTAAGGACGCCATCATACAGGACGTTCCAGAGCAGTGGTCCTAGCACCGACCCTTGCGGGACACCGCACGTTACACCCATTGTCTCACATCCTTCTTCACTTTCCAGCTGAAGCGTTCTATCAGTGAAGTAGGACTGTATCAATCGAAGAAGGTACGCTGGTATTCCCCTATCTCTTAGTTCTTGGACAGTTATCCGCCAGGATGCCGAGTTGAAGGCGTATTTGACGTCGAACGTTATGAGGACACAGATGTTTTGTCTCCTCCAGTTACCCTGTTTAGCGTCCGTGACCGCCTGGACGACCTTCATTAATGCATCCTCCGTGCTTCGGCCTGGTCGGAAACCAAACTGGTTATTTGACAGGTCGCCTTTCTTTTGAATCTCCTCCCTTAATCTTTGGAGGATCAGGTACACAGGTGCTAGCCCAATTAGAGATGTACAAGCTATAATTATTATTTACTTACCACTCCTGATGCTGCGTCGTAATTAGCTTTATATGAACGCTTGCACCAAGCTCCATCAGCTATAACAGATATCAACGGTGTTCCATTTGAATCGACATTTCCGGATTCCACAGCTAAATTATATTCTTCTTTCCCTGCTGCGTCACGAATGTAGGTGCCGATTTCTTCTTCATGCCTAGTATAGGTATGTTGACTTAAAGAGGGTATATCACATATGGCAAGAAATTCATCTAATTGTGCGTAACCATTTCAAGTAGATTACAGTTCCTAATACTGCTGCCTTATTTGTATCAAAATTATTTTCAATTTCATTGTCTGTGTACATAATTTTTTCACTTTTGCACATATTACACTTCATAAAAAATTTGCTCACTAAACCCACTCGCTGTTCATTTACAATTTCTACATTTTGTATAGAACACGAAAATAAACCACAATGTTTAAATTCTGTTATTGTGTTAAAAACCAGGTTCATGTCAACTATTCTCCTTCCATGTAATATATATTTTTCATTAGTGTCTTCCGGATTCATTTTATGAAAAATCCAAATAATTACAATAGCAACAAATATTATAGCGTATAATTAGTTTACAAAAACTTACATTGATGAAGATAATTCATTTACTTCTGATGCATTTTCATCAAGAATACTAGTATCATGTATTTTATGTGTAATTGAATTTAAATTAATATCATTTTCACATAATTCAAAAGTAGTTAATTGGATATTATCATCGTTAGATTTTGTATAATCATTACTTTTTTCATTTTTCATTTGCGTACATTCATTGTATTAAATTACATTAGGATCATGTGTACTTGTACTTTCAATCTGTTGTTGATTAGTTCTAGAAATATAAACAAAATTTTTTATTCTGTATTAAAGTATTAAAGAACAGTAATTTGCAAATTTTCTAGATGCTCTTCGAAGGTGTCACCCAGGACGATGATGTCGTCTAGATAGACGAATGCTTTCTTTGACATGTCGGGGCCGATAACTTGATCCAGGAGGCGTTGAAACGTAGCTGGCGCAGAGTGTAGACCAAAGGGCATGACAGTAAATTGGAATAATCCGCGACCTGGCACGGTGAAGGCGGTAAGTACTTGACTGGACGTAGAAAGTGGGACTTGCCAATATCCCTGTTTTAAGTTAATGGCGGAAAAATACCGGGCCTCTCTCAGGTTATCCAGTATGAAATTTATTTGCGGCACACAGGGTAAGCATCTTTGATGGTTACTTCGTTTAACTTCCGAAAATCGATGCAGAAACGGGGTTCACCGTTTCCTTTGGGGTCGATCACCACCGGAGAACTCCAACTGCTGGTGGAGGGTTTCAATAATTCCTTCTGATAACATTTTGTCGACTTCTGCATTCATTATTTCTTGCATTTTCGGATTGAGTGGTCGGTATCTTTGTTTAATCGGGGCCATATTGGGGTCCTTCAAGCGTATAGAATGCTGAGCGGTGGAGATGGGTTCGGTGATCTCCTTGAAATTGCCGATTTCTTGTTTTAAGAATTTTTCTAATATTTCTGTTTCAGTTGCCACTCCCACACTGCTAAAAAATTCAATCTGATTTGTGTTGAAATTTATGCTGACTTCGAGTTGTCTAAGTATGTCAACTCCCAGGATAATATCGGAACTTAAGTGTGGTATTTCGCCCACAAGAAGTTCTTCGGATTGTCCATTTATCTGGCAGGGAAGTTGGTATGTTTGTTTAACTTCTACTACCGAACCATCGGCTAACGTGATATTTCTGTTTCCAGGAACTTTTCGTCCTCCGTGATGTAGACATTACGAGGCGGTTGTCTTGTTGATGAAAGACTTATCCGAGCCAGTATCGACTAAGGCTTGGAACTGCTTATCTCCGATGAATATTTGTATGAACGGTCTCTTTTCTACCTTGTTTTTTTCTGCTTTTGAGGTTCCGAAAGCCACTGACGAGTCGCACCTCATTATCGGCTCGTCATCTTCTAGTTTTTTTTCTCGCAGCAATCTTTGTTTTGCTTTCCTTCTCTTCTGCACACTGTGCAGAAAATTTTTCTGGGATTGGTACAATGTGTGGCCACGTGGCCATCTTCTCCACACCGGAAACAAATGAATTTTGATTTTTGACTCTTTTCTTGTGGAGGCGATTTCCACGTAGGTAGTGACGTTTTCCTCTCTGGTGGCGGAATACTTCTTGGCGTAGTCGTACCTCTCCGCAATTCTTCTTTCAAGTTCTCGTATTCTTCGATTTCTCGAATTAAATCGTTCATATCTCGCAATGAATTCTTTCGGATGTATTGTTTATACTCGGGATGTAAATTACAACCGGTATAAAACTTGAGCACTTGAATATCCTCCGTGTCGTCGGAGCCTTGTTTGTAATGATGTTATGTAATCTCTTCCTTTGTCTTCGGTTCATGATTTCTTCTTCCAAATTCAAAGTGTAGTCACTGGGTAGATAAAACATTTTAAATTGTTCTAGGAAATCGTCCCAACAATTCATTTCTGTTTTATTATTTCTATACCACATCAGGGCATTTTCAAGTAACATTTCCGGCAATGCTTTGAATAACTGACGACCGGTGAATCCATTGGCTTCTTGTAGTTCTTCCAATCTTTCGAGGAAGGCAACTGCGTCTGTTTTTCCGTTAAAAACATGGTTCCATCTTCTTACGCTTTCTCCTATAATTTCTACTTTCTCCATGTCTTTGTTCTTCTCGGTTTTCGGTGTGTAATTAATGTTCTCGACGCATTTTTCATGATCTGATTCTTCGAATCCATTTTCAAAAAAAAATTTTAATCTTTCTTGTTGTTCAGCCAAAGTTCCCGTCGTTGGTAATTGAAACTTTCGCAATTCTTGGTTTAATTCAGTTTTTGTAAGTGTTTGTATAAATATGTATTTCTCAGGTGAAATATCTGTGTTATTGTTTTTGGAATTTCTTTTATTTTTACGGTTCTTGGGAGCCATTATGTTCAAATTTGTACTTTTATAAGAATAAAATAAACTGTTGTGAAGAGTTTTAGGAAAATAAAGACAAGTCCCTGCTCGGGCGCCATGTGATAAGTCTCAAAATGTCATGACAGCGTCCCTGCTCGGGCGCCATGTGTAATATTACTAAATGTGTCATGTGAGGAAAGCAGCAGGTAAGTATTTAAATTTTTCGGTGACTTGTAGATTTAAAATTCCCTCCGACAAAAATTATGTCTAGGGAGGTTTGAATTTGCCAACGGATGATTTCTCAGTGATAGAACAAAACTTCACTGACAGTTGATTATGTAGATTCTTCGGGCGCCATTTGTAACTAATCTGAGTGAATGTAAAAATCAACTATCCTGACTGGGTCCGGTCTCTCCGTGAATGAGATTTTAGTGAAATAAAGACATTTGTTTTAGTAATGGTAAAAAAAAGTATTATTGTTCTAAAAAGGAAAGTTACAATTTAAGGTTAGCTTAAATTTATTTGAACATGGTGCAGTGAATCTGAAATATGGTGAGGATGTAAGGAAATACCTTGGAGATGTGGAGGAGATTCACCTGACAGTGCAAGTCTAGATGAATCGCAAATAGGTGTTGGTGACTTGATTTGTTTCTTTGGTTAAAAACTTTCACAATTCGCCCGACAGTGCAAGTCTGGACGAATACAGGTTCTGGAGAACAAAGATGATATAATAACTGACAGACAAGTCGAGTCTTTACGTTTGGTCTATAGTACAATTACAGCATTCGACATTTTCTTTTGTACCTTTTATGCCGAGTTATTAATTCGGCATTGGTAAGTGTACACTGAGAGGTAACTAAAGACTGTGCGAGCCATCTGTTGGGAAACGGCCGCATTTTGGAAGTTCGACCTTTCTTTCGCAATAAATTAACTGTCAGATTTGACGTGTAAACATAAAGTATGGTTAAGTGAATGTGTTTATGTGACAATTTAAATTTCAGATTCTTTTCTTAATTAATTAACCTAAGTAACAACATATTTACATGAGTTGAGACAATATGAATTGAATATGAACATCAATAATAAAAGTGAACATTTACAATACAGTAATTACTTTGAGGTAAGTTAGTTGCTTAAATGTAAAATGTTTATAACCTATACAAATGTTTATTTTTGTAGGAAGAAAAGAAAGGTAATAATCCGGAGTGACAAATCTGGTTCACACCGTTGCTTAGTCCTTGTATGTCGGATCTGGAATTAATGTTGTTGCTGTCGTCTCTGATACGTAACAGTTAATATAACTCCAGAATTTTCTTGGTTCACTAGCAATCATATTTTCAGACCTGTGAACAAAGCTTTTGTACTCAATCTTAACATCAGCTCTGATTTTAGATCTATGAGCTTTAAATTGCAAATAATATCTATCGTCATTAGTGTTTTTATATAACTTATGGTATTTATCTTTAAGTTTAAGGAGGATAGAGAGATAATTTTCTACGAGTGAGCGGGACACAATCCCTGAAAACATTATCGAGTATATCATAGAATTTGCTTAATGCTTCATCAACGTCATCTTATTCTTTTAAAATATTCCAATCTACATTATGAAGAAGAATATACATCAGTTAGCAGAAGGAAAGTTGAAAGAATAAGTGTAATTAAATTGGGAATTTGGAATAAGAGATGGACGAACATTTAATGATATTGAAAGAGTAGGATGAAATGGATCTTCACGTGTTAAAATAATGTTACTGCGAGAAACAAACCCAATTTTATTAGTTAATATCACATCAAGTAAACGTGAATCACAATTCAGAACGTTGTTCAAAATATTGGTGATATATGGATTGCAGTAGCCATGATTATAATGATCAATCAATTTACTAATATTTAAGTCTCCAACTAGAATAAAATCCGCCTGAAAAACTGAATAACAAGATTCAAAACACTCATAAATCGATATGTTGGTCAAGTGTAACCGGTGGGGGAGAATAAATAACAACAACAATGAGATTCTGACGAGACAACAAAGATACGCGAACACATATAATATCAGCAATAGAATTCGGGTGTAAATCTAATTTTATAGCGTTAGAATTAAATTTAGTGTTAACAGCACAAAACACGCCTCCTCCCATTGTTTTACCAGTTCTAGAGTTATCACGATCATTTCTATATATTTTATATTTAGAGCTATCAAGAATCTCAGAATTGCTAACTGAATTTGAAAGCCAAGTTTCAGATAAAGTTATAATATCAAAGTTGTTTATAAATGAATTATTATAAATATCAGCTAGTTTGGTATTTATTCCACGCACATTTTGATAATAAATATCCATATACCAAATTTAAACGTACAAATGATAAACTGGAATTAAATAAGTAAATATAAACGCGCAAAATATATGTCAAATCTTGCAAATAATTAACAATATAATGAACTACGAACAACAAAAGTTTAACTTGTGGATGGTGATATTTGCAAAATACGGCATAAAATTGAGCTGCTCCTTATACAAAGAAATCTAATTAAAAACTAACAAAACAGTGCTACAGTGAATCACTATTAGTTGATAAATCAGCTTTATTGATGAGGCCATTGAGTTTGTAGAAAATGTTACCATCAACAGTCCAAACATTTCTGAAGCCAATTTTGTTGGAGATAAGTTTCAAGGTATTTAGACGTTTTTTTGTCAAGTCCTCTTTAATATTAACATTCGTACCTTTAAGTTTATACATTGATTTAAGCACAAGATTCCGGGAATTGTAAGTGGCGAATTTAACGCTAATGGGGCGAGGTCTTGCATCTGATGGTGAATTAGTAGACACACTCCTCGTCACAACACTATTTACAACACCAGACTTTTTACCCACACGATGACACCGATCAATGGAATTGGGAGGTAGGTTGACCGATATAGATTTAATAATAGCTGTATTCTTTTTGGAAAATTTTAGCTCAACTCAGTTGATAAGTGAGTTAAGATGAACTGAGCTAAGATGAGCTGAAAGGCATCCAAAAAGAACGGTATTTTACGTATAGAAAGAGTAAGAAGATATACGACAAGGTGCGATACAAACATTTTCAACCACGTGTCATCATTTGTATAGATTTGAAATAGGTTAGTTTAGGTGGATTTAAACGAACAATTATGGATGACACTGAAAATATTTTAATAGTAAGTTTACATATTTAATATATCATTGAAAAGGAATTACATATTTTGATTGTTGTAGCAGTCTGTATTAAAAAATAAGGAATCAGACACCTCTTCAAGCAGCAGTTCCAGTAGTAGTGATTCAGATATAGATCTAATATTCAATGTAAGAACAAAACGAACAAGGGTACAAAACTTTTTTGAAGAAACTGTGGAAGGATACAGCGAGGATGAGTTTAGAAAACATTTTCGAATGTCAAAAAACACTGCCCATTTTTGCATTGGTAATATTTTGAAATGATACAATAAGTTATATGTAAAACATTGTATGGTACTGTTTTTATTTCAGAACAGCTATCCGAAGCTCAAATTTTATCAAATTATTCTCCTGGGCGTGAAAAAGTAACAGCAAGAAAGGCATTTTTGTTAACCCTTTGGTATTTGGCTAATCAAAAGACTTTTCGTCAAGTATCAGACCGATTTGATATTACTGAAAGTTGTAGTTGTACGATTATACAAAAAGTAATTAATTTCTTAATAACATTAAGTTCAACATACATAAAATGGCCAACAATAGAGGAACAAGTAAAAATTGAACGGGAATTTGCCAAAAAACAAGGTTTACGTGGTGTTGTAGCTGCAATAGATGGATCCCACATCACAATTAATCGTCCAAAACATGACCAAGAGATCTATTGCAACAGAAAAGGTACCCACAGCATATTACTACAGGGTGTAGTGGATCATCAACGTCGTTTTCTTGATGTTTTTTGTGGAGAGCCTGGATCTTTACACGATTCAAGACTGTTGAAAAAATCTGCTCTGTACGAAAAAGCACAAAATGGTGATTTGAACTTGGACGACAGATATATTCTGGGAGATTCGGCATATCCTACATTACCGTGGTTAGTGCCACCATTTAAGTATAATGGTCGTCTAACAAATGAAGAAAAAGAATTTAATTTTAAACATTCATCCACTAGAATTGTAGTAGAGAATGCTTTCGGTTTATTGAAAGGAAGATTCAGACGACTTAGGCATTTTGATAACAAACACATTAATTTTGTTGTGAAATGTGTGATGGCTTGTTGTACATTACATAATATTTGTTTAATAATGGACAATTCAAATGTAAATATAGATTTATTTATCAATCAATGATAACGATATATAATAAATGACAGCCTTCAGTAAATAAAATAAATTAAATATCAGTTCTGTAAAACACCAATAGGTAATTATAATTTATATTACCTATAACAAATTAAAAAAATAAACATTCTGTTTTAAATATGTAAACTAAAATATTTATTTAAACATAAGAAATTAATTTCTCTTTTGCTGAACCAGCGCTTCCAGCGCTTTAATTTTCCTTTCCTCCAGTTCAAGTTTTCTTTCCAGTAGTTGTAACTTTGCTTCATGTCTTGCCTTTTTATCTTTTCTTCTCATTTCCCACTCTGCTTCTTTTTTCTGAATTAAAATTTCTTGCAATGTTACAGATTGCCTCACTTCTTTTTTCTTTTTGGGAGGTTCTTCTAATAATTCTGAATTTTCCTCCAGTTGAGTATTTAATATTACACTTTCACTCTGGTTTTCATTTGATTCATTTTCAGACGAGCTCGGTGTAATTTTACTCACGTCTATGGAGTGAGGACTAGAAAAATTAGGCTTATCACCTAATATTTAATCCATTTGGTCATAAAAATAAAACCTTATAGGTCCTCGTTCACTTTTATTTTTATTGTCCTTACACGATTTATAGCTTCGGACTAAATTTTGCCACTTTTTCTGACACAGTGTTGCAGAAACCTAAAATCGCAAATAGATGTTACGTAATATAAATTTTCTAAGACATACTTTTATTTACATTTACATTTAACTAAATCATTAGCTATATTCATCCATACATGTTTTTTAAATTTAGGATGGTACAATTCGCTAGAGTGACTTTCAACTGCACTTATTAAAAGCAATGTAGTGTCGTACGTCCATTTTTTTTCTTCTCATCTGTAATATAATAAAAATATAATTTTACACAAATTTACGTAATAATAATATATAATAACAATCTTCTAACCTGTTGCCGAACACGAGGAAGATGATAAATTTTCCTGGGTATATTCCATGAATTCATATTCTAAAACATAAAAAATAAATAAATACTATTTTCTCTACATGAAATATAATTATTCCTTACCTCCATCCACACTTCCATTAAATAACATAGTATACGACATTTTTATATGAGTAGTAAACAAAACCATATAACCTTATAAATATGACAGTTCTGGTCACGAAGTATAATATAGAAAGGAGTTGGCACTTGTGCGGATCTGGCAGCACGGAATTTTACTATTCATGATAGTTGGAAGGGAGAGGGTAGGTGGCCGGTTGTTGTACAGTACGCTTATGGGTAGAACATAATTTTTCATTATTTTAATATAATATTATTGTTACAACATACTGCAAATATGACTTATATGAATTATGTTATTTACTCTAAGAAATCTATAATTTTTCGAATTTTTTATATGGAGTAGGACAAATAATTAACCAGTCTGATTTATATCTTCTGCCTTGTTTCTTTGTTTGTTGATTGTTGGCATATTTTAAGGCACTGCATTATTAATAATTTTCGAATTGATGGCGTGTTTAATTCATTTAATTTATCATTCAAAACATTTTCATTTATTTAACTGATTTTTTTCAATTTTGTTGCATGTGCATACGCAGTCGAGTGATATTCTTTCGATGATTTGGTAATTTGTTTTTACCGCTTGGGGTTTTCAACTGTTTCTTTTGCTTAATTTCTAATTTAAATATTTACTAAATCTGCATATATTATCTGTACCATTGGTTGTTCTAGTGCATTTTTTGTGACGTAAAGTAACCAAAACTATTTTCCAAACTCCAAATATCTAGTTTATCAATAGTATATATTAAATGTCTCGAAACGGGTAATAATATTAGCATTATTTTTATATAACTGATTAGAAATAAAATTTTTATTATTTATATTTTCATTAAGAACAATTTATTTTTATGATGATTGACCGATGACTCGAATCGAATGATAATTTAATGAAAGATATGTAACTATTCCTATTTTCTTCGAATTTTTATTTTGTCCTTTAATTATTAGGTAATTGAGTATTTATCCAAGATAAATTAAAAATAGCGTCTGATTAAAATTTATATAGTACAGGTTCACTTTTATTTTGATCTGAGCACAAAATAAAAATAATCAAATTAAAACCCTTAAATATCTTATTTAGTTATTTACATACCACTGTGCAAATTTAAATAATTATTTATTTAATCATAAGTTTTTGTGTTATGTGCAATGTCACATTTAATATTTTTTCTTATTTTTTATTTGTTTGTAAATGTAAATAACTGGAGCAATTTGGAAAAACAGTCGAAAGTGCACCTGAAATGGTACCTACAAATGTATTTAAACTTAATTTTAAAATAAAATATATTCATATATTACACTTGTGGCTCCGCAGGTCCATTCCTTAATAACATCATCCGCCTTAAAAAGTTTTTCACATACAAAATCTTTTGAGCTGAGCACTATGTCTTTTCTGGGAATAGTTCTCCGCTGCAAATTTAAGTCTATTTCGTCCTTAAGTGCACTAAATATTGTAATTTTTCTTTATTTGACGCATAACCGCACGTTTGGCACAAAGCACATTTTGACCATTTTAAATGTAATTAAATGTAAATAAACAAAAAAAGTTTAAAACACAAACACTTCTCTGTACAAATCAAACGCAAACAGAGCACAGCGATGGCCACCTATCCCCTCCACAAGCTCAACAACCCAAGTAAATTTTGGTGCCGCTAGCTTCATGGGCCTGGTGTACGAAGTGTCATCTCCTTTCTATATTATACTTCGTGGTTCTGGTTCTGTTCTCCGGACAACACAAACCAATACCCCTTCCACTGAACTGAGTTGCGTAGTTCATTTTGAGTTTATTTTACGGGTGGTACAGCATCGGTAAGAGAGGAAGTGAGTTCGCTCAGTTTGTCTCAGTTCAGTTGTAACAAAAAGAACACTTTACTGAGTTTATCTGAAGTGAGCTGAGACTAACTGAGATTTTGACCAAAAAGAATACAGCTAATGTCACTGACCTTTTCTTCGACATTTTCAGTCGGATCTTTTGGAACTCCAAGCACTCTGATACAATTTCGTCTGGAGTATTGTTCAAGGCGATCGATCTCATTGTGGAGTAGTAAATTTTCTTGAGTCATTTAATTAATGACTGACTCATAATGAGCTTTTTGCTCTTCGAGTTTTTGATCAACACGTGCGAAGACCATATCGGACAAAGTGTTGAGAAAGGTAGTATCTTTAAGTACACTACTTACAATCTCTTGGACATTAGAAGATGTGCCAGGTTTTGGCATCTTGGTGGTGAGTTTAATATAAATATTAAGGAAAATAACACTTCAGAAAAAAAAAATTTAGAGCAGCAAAAAAACACAACTACTCACGTCGAAACATGAATATTGTTGCACTTTACCTGAGTAGATGCACACAAACAATCCTCGGCTAGCGATGGACAATGCGGATAAAGTGTTGGTGGGTCCGGTTCTATCAGAGAAGGAAGAGATAAAATGGGCGCCACCAAATTGAAAACACAAATGACATACAAATATAAATTTGGTATATATTCTAGGCAGAAATGTAGACAGGTTACACAAATAATACAAATTTAAATTAAACCAAATCTGACTCGAACTTACTCTAGTTTGGTGGGTGAAACTAAGGTGCTGACTGTTTACAAAAATATTTCCGACGCTGATATCTAGCTGAGTTCTTCTGCGAGGAACGTCAGGGTCAGCGGAGCGGTCTGACAGAGAAGGCGGCGTTGGGATGTCGGAGAACTGACCTCGTGTCCCGGGAAGGATTGTACGATGACGTGCCAAGGTAAAAGATGGCCTATTGAACCAATTCGTGGTATTTCTTGGGCTGTACACCTTCCGAGAACGGGCCAGGACGACAATAGCTGTAGTCGCTCTTGTGGCTGTGTTAATGGTTCTGGCGTTCGAAGCGTCAAACCAAGCTCTACGCTGCACTCTGTACGCTCTCGCCTAGAGTTCCTGCGTCGGCGTAACAGCTAGACAACAAAAAAAAAAACAAGCGACAGAAAAACCAAGCCACCAAAATAATATAAAAATACTGGAGTAGTTACAAGCAGATTACAAATTACAAAAATCGTTACAATATTTTACCAAAATCAAAAAAGTTATACAATGCAAATTGAATTTACGCTAAGCAATAGGAGAGGAAAGGAAAGAGAAAAAGTTAGTAAAAGTGATACAATGTATGATGTTATAGAAGTGCGCTGTCGAACTATGATGTACAAAAAATAATAATCGAATGATTACTTACTTTATCAAGCCAGTAATGTCTGTAACTGAACTCATCAACCCTACGTAAAAGTTACTCAAATAACCAATATCACAAAACGTAGGCTGATCAACAACTTAATAATAATATCACAAAGTTCAAGATGAACTACAAAAAAATAATGTCAGTTTCAGATATACAAAAGGGCTACGAAGAGCAAATATAAAGTTGAATAAAGCTGATGGTACTGGTTCAGGAGTTCGTCGAGTCTGCACAAGCACTCTCACAGTCTCTCACTATCAAACGGGTGAGAAGGGAAAGGGGAAGAGGTAACTCGAGTTTTTTAATTATTATGATTACGCAGAATTACTAACTATGTGATAAATTTCCAAATATGTAGAGCAACAACAAAAAAAAAAAAATGGGAAACAAACGCACTGCGGCGTGTTCCGTATATCCTTAACCTAATTTATGCAGAACTACTAATAATATGAGAAATTTCAAAAAAATGATCGTGGAGTGGCCTCAGCTCACAACCACTTAGGGGTACCAAAAAAAAAAAAAGGAAGGCTCTAATAACAAATATCCTGCTCTAGGGTGAGACTAGGGAGTCAACACCCAAGAGAATCAAAAAAGGTGCTGCTTGTGGGGTAGACCATCGAACGAAATATAAAAATAACAAGATCTAAATAAACAACAAAGTAATTTAGTTTACTTACATGAGGTTGAAATGGAAAAAAGAAGCAAAACAAGAAATGCAAATACGTGTTAAACGTTACTCGCTCAACACACAACCTATCAGTACGGTGGTTACCTCACAAGAGAGAGATTTGATCGGCGGATGTTGGCACGCGCGAGGTTTCGCGTGGTCAAAAGAGCAACTAAAAAAACAGGGTTTGCCAAAATGTCTTGTTGCAGGGCTTCGCTGAAATTAAGACTGCAACAATATGAGTATTCATTAAATAAAAAGTTTCCTTCATAGATTTTGTTACCATAGATGGTAAGCTTCTCCATTCAAGTTCTAATTCTGTACTGCTGATATTGTAATTGCTAAATCGCCGACCCAAACGATCTAAATTAGGAATTTTGTCTCAGCCTTTAAGTTTTAAAGCAATTTCGGGACTTAAAAAGCAAAATTCTTGGAAAATATTACTTTCAAAGAATCGTTTTTGCATTTCTTCGGCTGCTGTTAAAATTTTATACAATTATTTTTAAATACACGTACATTAGTAGAAGAAATGTTATTTGACTTTAAATAGGTTTCGCATTCTTGTCCCACATAAATTTTTTCCTAATCTGATACATTTATTTCTAAAATATTCATAGTCTGAGTAAATGTTTCTGGTTTTAAAAAGTTCTGACATTTGAATTAGTAGAGATTCTGATCTGCTATGTAACTCATGGATTAAAATCTTATTGCTTTGAAACAAGGCGTTGAACTGATTGAATGAGTTCAGAGAATATTTAAAAAAATAAAAATACTATTATTGGTTTTTAATGTACCATCACTCTATCTTATGATTAAAACATCAAGAAAAGGAATACTGTTGTTTTCAAGTTCAAAATTGAATTTAATACCGGTGTCATAATTGTTAAGAATATATAATGTTGTGCTAACGCATTCAGCAGGAATAGCAGCAATCTTGTTTTGTTGCCTGTGTACAGGGGTAACGTAATAAACAGTCAGCGTCTGTATGGGACTAACCACTTTTATTAAAGATTTCATATTGGTAATCCTGTAGTTAAACGCTCCATCTGGCATGTCTACCCACAGAGTGGCTACACGGAATTTTCTTCCCCACACATACGGTCTTAATTGTGTGAGTGCGTAGACAAAAGCTAGGCATTCTTTTTCCGTGATAGAGTAATTAGCTTCGGCTGGTGTTAATCGCCGTGAGATATAAGCTACCGGATACCAGGCGTCGTTGATGTTCTGCAGGAGCACTCCTCCTAGTCCGGCATCGCACGCGTCAACACGTATCTCAATTTCTGCTTTTAGGTCGCAGTGAACCAGCACTGGTGACGTGGTGAGTTTATCCTTCAGCTCCTCTATTGCCGATATCTCCTTTTCTGTTAATTTAAACGGTACATCCTTTTTGGTTAGGTTGTATAATGGTCTGGCTATTTGTGCAAAGTCCTTTATAAATTTTCGGTAATAATTAAATAATCCCAAGAAACTTTGTACATCTTTTATTTTTTTGGTAAGGGAAAATTTCGTATTATAGTTAACTTTTTCCGCTGTGACGTGAAAACCTAATAAATCTATCGCAGTTTGAAGATAAGAACATTTCGTGAGTTTTTAAGTTAAATTTGCTTCGCGTAATCTTTCAAAGACATGACGTAATCGTTTCAGATGTTCCTCGAAGGAATCGCTAAACACGATGACGTCATCTAAATAAATAAGAACTTCTTTCCATTTGAGGTCTCTAAAAACAGTGTCAGCTAAATTTTGACAAGTAGCGGGGGCTGAACAAAGACCGAAACTGAGAACATTAAATTCATAATGCCCATCTGGTGTCACGAATACAGGTTTGGCCTCGTCTTCCTCCTTTACTGGTATCTGCCAGTAACCGCTAAAAAGATCTAAAGCAGAAAAATATTTAGCATTTTCTAAATAACTGAGCATATCTTCAATTACCGGAAGCGGATACACGTCAGGTCTTGTGACGGCATTTAATTTTCTATAATCTACACAAAATCTCCATGTTTCGTCTTTCTTGTTTACCAATATAACAGGAGGAGATCAAGCTCCCTAAGATGGCCGATTAATGTGTGACGTTACCTCCGTCGAGGGTGGGGACGTCACTTCCTTGGCTGCTGTACTTGCTCGGGCGCCTTCGGTGACGGTGTCAGGTCCAGCAGCTGAAAGGGCTGGATAGCTTCAGTGGAGACGGGAAGGGTTCGATATTCGGGGATTATTCAGTGATAACTACCGAAGTAAACTAGATGTACTTAA
Organism: Poecilus cupreus; assembly: GCA_963942605.1. Lineage (NCBI taxonomy): Eukaryota > Metazoa > Arthropoda > Insecta > Coleoptera > Carabidae > Poecilus > Poecilus cupreus. Next base: position 23,922,661 of record OZ012719.1, read on the forward strand.
ATTTATTGCTCAACTTCAAATTACACCACGAAGAAAAATAAAATAAATATATCACACAAAACTGTGAATACGAGCAAAAAGGCTAGACTCCCCTTTTTAAAAACGCAAATATAAAAATTCCGATGAACGCGGTAGCGGTGACGAGAATATACGGAGGGTCGAGGTGGAGAGAGGGGAGCAGGATCGCATGCAGCAACCGCGTAGTACACCACGGCGGCTACTGACATACACGGGAACCGGATACACCAGACGCTTGATAAACCACTGCGCTGGTGCGACCGGGGGAAATGTGGGCGACAGAGGCGTAGTAGACCACGGCCAACTGTCGACACACGGGATAGGGGTCGACTACAGCAGACGCTTGGTAAACCACTGCGCTGCTGCACCGAGGGGAGAGGATGGAACAGCGGCGTAGTAAACCACGGCCAACTGAAACCAATAAAGGCGGAAAGAAAGAGACGGAAAGAAACAAACAAACGGTGACAGAGACGGAGACGGTAGAGAGCTAACTCTTCTACGTGATACTCCCAGAGAACTTTGCGCCACGTAAACGCCGGAGCAACTCTGTCTGAGCTGCCGTAGAGCTAGGCTTATATAACCGTTTTTGCGGGTGGGGATAACTAATTTATTGATTACTTGCTTTGCGCATGTCCGTCGGAGCGCTAACCGGTCACGCGACCACTCAGCCACGCTGGCTGATGCGATAGCATAGACGGACGCGGACATAAAAATGTAACTTCGTTACAAATGTTATCTGCTAACATGTCTTTTACCTGTTCCTGAATTATTTCTCGCTCCTTATGTGATACGCGGTAAGGTATTTGGTGAATCGGCGCTGCATCGCCGGTATTTATCTCGCGCTCTACGTAATGCGTTAATCCAATCTGCTTTGAATTCCATGTAAAGATATCACTAAATTCTTCTGTAACCGGTTGGTTACTAAAAAACTATGTTCAAAAAACTTGTGAAGGAACGGGAGAGTCAATTTTAAATCAGATAATAAATAAATTTAACTATATTAATATTTAATAGAGATAGAATGTAATATGTTTAAAATGTAAAAAAATATAAAAAGTAAGAATTAGCAATTGATTAACACATGTACAATTATATTCAAATACAAAGAGAATAAGCCACTTATAAATTACCTATAATATTTTACAAAGTTACGCCGTGGTCTCGGTTATACAAATAGATATGTTTATTCTTAAGTAGATAAGCGACAGACAATTTACTTACAGTTATAAATCTTCAGTCCACTTCAGCAGGGAAGTCGGCTCTCAATTTTCAGCTTTGGAGTAGAAAAAATAACTTCCACAATAAACTATACTGTTAAACGTTCGCTACACCACCGGGACCCGACTTAGCACTTTTTATGTTGGTTTTACGAAACGCGGAATTGTGCTCCACATCTCAGTCAGCCAAACTGTGTCCAACGTTTGAATTTTCTTCAAGTAAAGTTTTTGCAGCCACAGGAAGTAGTCTGTTGCCTCCATGACGCACCCAGCGGCTTGCCCGATTACGAGGTTTAAACTGTGCGTCAGACATGGGATGAAAAAAGCGCATGTACAGTGTTCCTTGAGTTTCGCTTGCAACCCGCTGCCCTGCCATGTTTGGTGCGTTGTCGAACGTCCAAACTTATACCTTTTTCTTCAAGAAAAGATACAACAGTATCGGACAAGTACGCTGCTCCATGTCGTTCAATTGGTATGAAGTCCAAGAAACGTTCTACTGGAGAACATTCCTTCATGTACCGCAAGACGAAAGTGAGCTGATCGACGTGGGAGATATCAGGGGTAGAATCGACGCTTATCGGTAGTACTTCGCTTCCTTCAGTTCCGAAATAATTTTGCTAAATACTTGCTGTCCTATTACAGCTATGAACTCATTGCAAATATTAGCTGACAAGTAGGAAACTTGTCCTTTACTTTATTTGCATAATTATGCAAATGATCGGCAAGAAATGGATCAAACCTGCTCAGCAGTTCCAGCACGCCCAAATAATTACAGTTATGTTGTGATCCGATGACTTGATTTTCCCCGCGGAACGCCAGACCTCGTGATGCCAAGAATTTTATGACCTCGACAATCCTGCTCAACACCCGTTTCCAGTCAATAATTTCGTCGATCGGTTGAGCAGCGAGACCGTCACTTACAAGACCAAGGCTCTTCTTTCGTGACAAATGAGTCATGATGGCTTGTTTGTGTCTCAAACTGTTCTCGTGTTCCAAAATGCATGCCCCGGAATGTTCTCAATCGTTGAAGCCTTTTGAAGAACTGAAGACGGTACCCGCGGGTGAGAAAAGACGACACGGAAAGCAGAACAAAACTTTCTCTGTTGGAGAGTATAATAGCCAAGATCTTTCAACCGTCTCGCCGTTTTTGAGTTTACGAGAAAAAACCGATGGTTTCAGGCATCGAAGCTTTACTTTTCCGTCGTGTTCCGTAGAACTTCTGGCCGAATCAGACTAATCGCATTTTTTGTTCTGGAAAAATTCGGGCCCCTTATTTCTTCTACATACGTAATGATAATTTATTAATCATTTGGCTGAAAGTCAACTACGAAGACCCGAATATATTGTGACAGTTCGTCCTATTGTCTAATTCTGAAAACTCGAAACAAACAGATTAATATCTGCACCAGTATAAACGGTACAGTAAAAATGTGTCTTTATTTGCATTTTTACAACTTAAAAAAAACTTAGAAATGGGTAAAATACAAAAATGTGCATAGTTATTTTTCATACTTTAATCAGTAACTAACAGAACGGTATCATTTTTACTTTGAGAATTGGTGAAGACAATAAATGTACATAAAGATGTATTGGAATGCTCATTTGAAGGTTTATTACAGTCTCTCGGTTGATCATAGATTTACGATTTACAGAAGAGTCACGGCTTATCACAGATTCACAGCTTATCAGACGAGCACGGTTTGTAGAAGACACCGACACCCCATCACAGACCGAAGGCCCATCACAGACTAGACTAACTGCCGCTAGCCCGGCAGCCCCCTTATATACTCCAGTATGGCAGGTTCTCAAACTTTTCCCGAAGCTACGAGGAACGCCAACGCCTACTGATCAGGTGTGACGTCACTTCGACAGGTTTGAACAGGTCTGTTATCGTTACAATATCATTAGTGTCTAGTACTTAGCAGCCGATTCGCTATCCCAGTTATGTGTGAAAGCGTCACATAACAAATGTATAGAAATGTATGTACGTATGACCAAACCTGTGTATTGTATTCCACAAATACTAACAGACTTTCCAGAAATTTTTCGTAAATAATGATATTACAAATTTTATGATAATTTAAGGAAGGAAACACAAATTTCTACGGAAACATTTTCTTTAAATCTCTCTAATATTTCAACTGGAAACAAAAGAAAAAAGATTGACAATGAAAAATTAGTTAAAAATATTCTTTCTATTTTTGAATGTATTGTTGAATATTATAAGTGGACTGTATATTTTAATGTTTATTACACATCTATTTTACAACATAAACTTTACATTAAAATACAACCAAAGCTACACACAACCTACTGTCTTAAGTATTTTTTTTTTTGAACAATTTATTTTTTAAAGTTTAATTATTATTTTACAAAGATTACCTTAAATCTAAGTGGTAACAACTATGATAGGTTAATGCTCCTGTTAGATAACTAACATATCATCAAATAAAATAATTATATACAATGAAGTTTAAAAAAGTTAACAGGGTCATAAGGAGTGATGTGGAGAAGATAGGATTAAAGGTGTAATTAAATATATGTGTTTGCACAAAGCAAATACATTTTAAATATTTGAAAAGTTACAAACTAAAAATAATACTACCTAAAATTAGAACCTATTTTAACAATAAACTAATTAAAACTAAGTAACACTAAGAATTCTGACAGAAAATTTTAAAGATTATTATGAGATTCAAAGCAAGAAAAGTATTTTTAAATAAAAAATAACAGAAACAGAGTGATAGTTAAATATTATGTGGTAAAATGTTGTCAGTTATTCCTGAAAGCTTTCATTGAAGATAGGTAATATTTGGTATGTCAATTTGTGGGTATGTCGTACAGTGTCGTCATCATATCGTATTCTCGTCATGTTATGAATCAGTTCGCTGTCTTCAGAGGGAGTCAGCCATGTGTTACGATAAAATTTTGTAGATAGTTTGTTCATAAAATCTGAAATGTATGGAGTACAAGTTTCTTCATGAAGTGTTGTTATTCGTGTATATCTGTCATAGCCAGTGACTAATCGAAGCATTTTGTTTTGCAATACTTGCAGGGGCTTTAGTGTTGTGGGTGATAGGTGTGTGAGAGCTGGAGCTGCGTATGTAAGTACAGGTCTGATTAGTGTTGTATACATGAGTTTCTTGGTATCTGGCGTGAGTGTACTGTTTTTGCATAGTAGAGAATATATTTGTTTGATGGTGAAGTGAGCTTTCTGAATTATTTTGTTAATATGTGTGTGAAAGTTCAATCTTTTATCAAGATGCATTCCAAGGTACTTGACCGTGGTTGCGGGTGTAATTTTGTGTGATTTGAGTTTCAAGGGAGAGTAAATGTTAATTTTTGTGAATTTTCGAGAGAAGATTATGGCCTCTGTTTTGTTAGCGTTTAATTTGATCTTCCAAGTGTCAGTGTAATTTAGTATTAAATTTAAATGTTTCTGTATTTGTCGCTACTGTCTTAAGTGTTACCAACTCTCGTCAGTGTTAACAACTCATTCTCTCGTCAGTGCTACCAATCGTCTAATTTTCTTCGCTTCACTTAACATACCGCTCCCTTGAAAGGCTGGGCTTTCAAAATAAAACTCACTGGAAGCAGTCAGATTTTCTGTGTGGGCCTCTTAAAGGTACCAGTTGATGTTTTTATGATAAATGCTCGAGTTACATTACCTGTCCCTGATTGGATGTCTACTACGCATCCTAACACCCACTGAAGAGGTGGAAAATTGTCATCTTTCAAAAGTACAATGCTGCCCAGCTTCATGTTCTCGAGATGTGCATGCCACTTGGCACGGGTGATGTGAAAAATTCGGAACATCAGAGCAGTAATTATTGGCAGGTGGCATTGTTAATTGTAATTGTGGGACATGTTTTCTTAACGGTTTGTTACAATCCTTTTTATTAGAACGATTATTTTATCGTTAGTTTTTGCTTCAGACTGTTGATTTTTCCTTTGACATTTTATATTTTACTTTGTGTTCCTTTTATTAGAGGTACGTCAATTGAATTGACATTACAATTTGCAGGTTGAGTTCCTAAAATCCAACTGTACAACAAAAAAATGAACTTTGTGGAAGCACGTCCACTATTCCAATTAATATTTTTCCACGATTTATATGTGCGGAGAAAATTTCTGTAAAGAAATAATTGTAAGTTGATAAATTGATAATAATTATGAAAATGTTTCCACCTCAAGTGATTGGCTCAGTAATTCATTGCTTGTTACTCCAAACATGCTTTCTTTTTTTCGGATGTTGTTCTACGGCGGTAATGAAAAGTAAATTTGAATTATATGTGTTATTTTTCAACATCTGCTCCTTCAGCTTGAAATACGGCTGTCGTAATTAAAAATGGCGTGGACCAACAAAGAAATACAGCACACTAGCCCTCTCGTACTTGTTTTAACAGCTCAGTGAAATACAAAGTTTTACACAGAAATGAAATAAATCTTACTAACCGGTTGTCACTACCATGATGCACTATTCAATATTAACACTTTAGCACTACTAAAAAAACACAAAGATCGTTCTCCAACGATGCAAAGATTGTTTTTGGTTTTTTCTTACTTATGTGCGTTCATCCCACGTTAGGTACCACTGTATAGTTGACTTAAGTACAAAACTGGTTAACTTTAACTGTATTTCTCAAACTAAATGGATACCTTCATACTTTAGTTTTAAGGGCAAACAAATATCTACCTCCTTATAAAGTTGCCAATAATATTTATTTAGCAGATAGTGCAAGAATGACAATATTCACCTACAGGTAACACTATTTGACGAATAAATATGTTTTATTAGGCAAATAATTTATTAGGAGGTTTTAGTAGCAAATAAAGTATTATCGGCTACTTATGTCAAACACAAAATGGACATGTTTGAAGATTTTGAAGAAGTTGTTGACCAGGAATTACACGATAATGTGAATTTTGTAAACCGTGAACGCCGACCCTCCACGATGAAAGCAAGGGTAGATAATTTCAATAAATGGGATGCTACAGAATTTTTGCAGCGTTTTCGATTATCCAAAGATACATTTCAAGATTTGCTTCATAGAAGTGAAAACAAGTTGCAACATCGTTCACAGAGGTATGTAAAAAGAAAAACTTTAACATGCATAACAATTGACTAAACATTTACAGAAATCATCCTGTACATCATCCACAAGATTCATTCAGATTTTTAGCAAGTAGCAGTTTTAATATAGCAGCAGGAGATGTTGTCGAAGTACATCAAACAACAGCACGAAAAATCATTGCACGTGTTATTAATGCAATTACTGAACTTAGAAGGGAATTTATTCATTTTCCACAAACACCTGAAGAAAAACAAGAGGCAGTAATAAGATTTGCAAGATTTCCTCGTGTGGTAGGTGCGTTAGATTGTACACACGTCAGAATATTATCACCAGGTGATCCAAATGCAGAGAATTTTCGAAAAAGAAAGACCTACTTCTCTATCAATGTCCAGGTTATATGTGATGCCGAATCACGTATCATCGATGTAGTTGCAAGGTGGCCTGGTGCTACACATGACACACATATCTTCAATAATTCACTTATAAGAATGTTGTTTGAAAATGGCGATATGGATAACTTATTACTTGTAGGAGATAGTAAGGTCGTTTCTAATGACCCCCTTAAATAATCCTGCAACTCCTGCCGAAAATCTCTATAACGAATCACAAATTCGCCCTAGAAACGTAGAGAACATTTGGTATTTGGAAACGTCGCTTTCCCATATTATCATTAAGGTGCATATTACCTCTTGCACAAAAAATAATTACTGCTACAGCAATTTTGAACAACATAGCACTTTTACACCACGATGACTTACTAGATGATGGAAATGGAGAAGAGATCGAGGTCCTTGTTGACAATGAGCCTAATGTTTTACGAGGTAATGACACTGTAAGACGAGGGATAATATCCTACTTTCAAACACTATTATAATAATTTTCAATTCATATAAAATATAATTTATTGTATAATATTATATACATATATAATGCAACTTAAAGAAACAGAAAATAAACTCTTACATGATGTACACTCTACTCAACATCTCGAATCTGAAAGAAATAAAAAATGAATTCTAGTTATTTTAATTTAATGTCTGTTGTCCACCAACATTTCGTAATCGATGATTTCGAGTTATAGAGGTTCGACTGTAATTAATAATATTATCTTTACTTATAAGTAACCAAATCTATATGTATAAGTAACTATTCTGTTAAAAAAGTTTGTAATTGATTAAGCAATAACTTTTCTTTTAATTCGTTGTTTTTAATTTTACCTAACAAAAACTTCTCTTTCAATTGAAATTCTTTTTGCAACTCCATTACTTGCAATTTCTTAAGATGTTCTTTCTTTTTGAGTTTTTCATCCTGCTGAGGAGTGACAATTTGCAGCTGTATTAGTTCTTTTCGTGAATCAGTAACAGCAGAAATTTTGTCATTGATGAGATCTGTCTGTATTTTTCTAGCAGTTAGCACTTTGTGTTTAGGTTGTTTTAGTTGCCGTGCTGTCCGCTTTGCTGAAGTTTCTGGTGACTAAAAATGCTGCAATGTACTTAAATAACTTCAGCAATAAGATATCTACATTACCAATTTATTGCTTGATGTTAATGTAACTTCCTGCTCAAGTGCTTCTTTCTGCAAAAACCCTATTTGGTCTAGTTCATATTCAATTTCAACAGGAGTAGATTCTTGCACTTGTTCACAGTTATTTATCTCTTATTTTATTTTTAGACTTTTCAGTAGCTGTAACTAAAACAAAGAAGGTTGATATGTTGCTTATTTTTCTAATACAATTATCTTTTTACTTCCTACATCATCGCAATCATTTTGTGAACACAGTCCATCAACACTTAAAGTCAAGTAGCTTAATAATTTGTCTTCATAGTCCACAAAATCTTCTATAGTGGCTATACCACCTCAGGTCTTAAACATTTGATATTTATTATTTGTTTGCTTTTTTTAACTTGTTTTTTAATGCACTCATATTTTAATCGTAATTCCTTGGTGGTTCGATTGAGCTGATCAGTTAAATTATTAAATTCGTCTTTAACTACTTCCCAAGTCTCTGCTTTTTGGCGCCATGTAACCGCATCACTTTGTTTGTTTTCTATTATTTTAATGTGTCTTATATTGCAATTTACTAAAATTCGACATTCGAATCCTGTAAAATTAGTTGCGCGTTTGCGTTTTTCTTTGTTAATATTCATGTTAAAATAAATCATATAATGATAAACTTTTACAAGTTAAAACGTAAATCATTTATTTAATTACTCACATGATTATTTCCTTTCACACTCCAAATACTATATGTAGTACAACACGATTTTTTAGGTTATGATTACAATCGTTTTACTTTAAATCACACTTGTAAACAAATAGTACATCTCTTTCTATTAGAATGAATATTGTATGAATCTTTCTGAAGTTGTGTATTACTTGAACAAGACTACCAACATAAATTTCTACATGGAAAGTATCCAGCAACTATTCGGTAAACAAATTTGTATGGAAATAAGGCCCAGTCTTTCCAAGTGTGAATAAAGTTGCTAATAATACTGATTTATCAAATAAACCCTAGATACGTTGTAAAAAATACCCTGATCAGATGGTTGCGTGTTCATATCACGTCGGGGTCACCAATTTGTAAAAGTATTTAAGTATTGTATTTTATTTAAATTATAAAATATTGACAGTATGAAAAATGTATGTTTATTTATAGTTCATTAACAAAACAACTGTAACTATTTGATTCTTCAAAAAACATTTTAACAACAAAAATACATACTTGATAATACAACTTGTTTGACATTAAAAAATGTCATAAAAATATATGGCAGCTGCCACAACGTCTTTTCACTATTGGATAATATATGTTCGAAGAATATCTAGCTTTATTCTACAGGTAAGTTATTTGGAATAAACTGGTTCGGGTGGTGAATAACAACCGACTGAATCCGAAAAACTACGAACTGCGTTCTTGTCAACTGTTTCTAGTGTTTGCGATTCTAACCTAGTTTAAATTACAAATAAAAACAGCTATTTATTGTATTATCTATTAAATTAAAAGTTGAAATTCCTAAGAGTTTTGAAAGCTTTTTCAGTGAATGTATACTTTTTATTATACATTTTGTGTTACTTTTACAGGTGGGCCCAACGCTGAAACGTTTAGAAATCGAAAAGGATTTATGTCATTAAACGTACAAGCAATTTGCGATTCCGAAACAAAAATAATAGATTTAGTAGCTAGGTGGCCCGGATCAGCACACGATAACCACATATTTACAAATTCACTAATAAGAAGGAAATTTGAAAATGGTTTAATGAATATTATGTTATTGGGTGGGGACAGTGGATACCCTGTGAGCTCTTATTTAATGACACCATTGTTGAATCCAAGAAGTGCTGCTGAAATTTTGAACGAAACGTCGTTTTCCAATATTATCTACTGGAATACGATGTAGTTTACCGTTAGCTCAAAGGATTACTGTTACTGCTATTTTACATAATTTAGCTTTAAAATATCATGACATGCCCGATGATGATGAAGAATATGAGGATCCAATAGTTGATGTAGAACCACCCAATGAAATAATAAATAACAATGACATAATTAGAAGAACTATAATCCAATATTTTCAAACTTTATAGTAAAAAAAAAAAATTACTTACATAACAATGTTTCTATTATAAAATAATTTCCTATTTTATAGTTTTAATAAAAATAAACATTTTCTTAAAGTATTATCCATTTATATTACTCAAAACTTTTTGTAATTGTAACTGAAGCAGTTGTTGTTTCAATGTTGCATTTGCAATTTTCAACTCAATTAATTGGCTTTCTTTAGCAATAAGTTCCTTTTTTTCTTGAATACCATTTCCTTCCAATTTAATATTGTTTAATTTTTTTGCATGTTCCGCAGATTTCATTTCTTCATTTTTCGCAATGCCTATTTGTAAAACCAAAAGTTCTTGCCTGCTGTCTGTAACAGTAGCAATCTTTTTGAACAGATTTTGAATTGTTTTTCCTAATGAGAGCTTTATGCTTCACAGTTTTTAACTGAGTGCTATTCCACTGGCTCCAAGTTTGAGATGTTTGATGAGTAAGTTCATAAAAAAAACTTATTTTAATCCACAACAAATTTTACACTTTAATAACATACATTTGGTTTGCTGCCTTCTAAATTAGTATTAATGTACTATAAATTATTCAAATAGAATATTAATTTAATTTTTATATAGAATAAATAGTTGAGCTGTACCTTATTTTTCTTATTAATGTCGTACGGATTTACTATAATTTCTAGATTGTTATCTTCGAAATTATTATTGCACTCTAATATTTGATAACAAAATATTAGCAAATTAACATTATACCAAGCTCTACAATTTTAAATTATTTACTAACCTCATTTAGGTCCTGGCAATTCACAAAGTTTTCTTGACTGTTGGCTTCCAAATTATTATTACATTGTACCTAGAATGATATTCAAATAATAAATTTTAATGTACCTAATTTTACATATTGTTAACAAACTTTATTTTTTATATTTCTGTCGTTACAAAGCATGTTAAAGTAATTCTGTTTATTGATTTAGATACAGAATTTTATGCTCTACAATATGTATTTGAAGCATTTTTGCATGAAATAATTTGGGGAGCAATGCGCAAGGAAAAAATATTTTTTCATGTTAATCGCCTATGTACACAGGTATGATGATGTATATATATATATATATATATATATATATATATATATATATATATATATATATATATATATATATATATATATATATATATATATATATATATATATATATATATATATGAATATGGATCGGAAGATGTGGAATCCCTTTGATTTTTTTTATGGGATCACCTAAAATCAAATATTTTCTCAAATAGATATGATTCTATTGAAGCAATGAACAGTGCCAAAATACATTAGTGTAGGAAAATAACTAATAGACAATTAGCTAATGTAAGACCATGTTTTGACAATAGGTTGGGATATTGTTTAGCTCAAAACGGTGGCACTTTATGAACATCTTTTGTAATTGAAATAAAAACAATTTCTGGATTTCAGTCACAAATTAAAAATTTTATTCCAACCTCTACCGGTTTCTAGCCCACTTGGGTCTTCTTCAGGAGGTGAAAGTCAAAACATTAAAAATAAATTTGTCAAAGATAAAAACATTTTAAAACAATAAATAATTAATAAATAATTAAAATCGGACATCGTACTTAACAAAAATTGAGAAATCTTACTTAAAACTGTTTACTTATTGTTTTAAAATGTTTTTATCTTTGACAAATTTATTTTTAATGTTTTGACTTTCACTTCCTGAAGAAGACCCAAGTGGGGTAGAAACCTGTGGAGGTTGGAATAAAATTTTTAATTTGTGACCGAAATCCAGAAATTGTTTTTATTTCAATACAAATCACAATCAAGAAGCGTACATATTATCTTTTGTAATTTTACTTTTCTTAAGTTAGTTGTAAAAATAATTTTATCCACACCTCTCAATAAATGCTCTATAACTATGGCGATTTTAAACAAGCAAAGTAACAGATTACCCACTAATGGGTATAATTTTGAGGAAAGCCACTAGTGAGTATTTTTTTAATTTATAACAATAATAATAACAAACAACACCTTGGTAACTACTTCGATTGACATTTTAATTAAAAAATTTAAAGCATATGTAACTGTCAAATAATATTTCTTTAATAAATTTTTCATTTGTTAAGAAGTGCTGGATAAAACGTTATACTTCACACGTGGGCAAAGTAAGGAATTACCCACGAGAGAAATTTTAGCTCACGAAGCCGAAGGCTGAGTGAGATACTTTTATCGAGTATATTTATTCTAATAATTAAAAAACTTATCAAAAAATGTATTTATTGTTCTTGAAATATGTCATTATGAAATTTCATTGCCCCCCAGAACTCGTTAAATTCTAGTTTGATTTTTTAGGTTGCTTAAAATTACAATTTTTTAAATTATTGTAATCAATACGATTACATTGTTCTAATCAATACGAATACATTGTTGTAATCAATACGAAGAATACATTGTTGTAATCAGTAATAATACATTGTATTCGTCACGATATTTTTTTGTGTGATTCGTAAGATCGGCAAATCAATTTATTTTTTGTATTTTTTCCTTTCTTTATGTTTACATATATCTTCATTCTTAAATTTATACTTTTCTTAGTTGTGTACCTTTTGGTTTTCTTTAAACTTTTATAAAACTGTTTATATATATATTATGTAATGTTTATATTTTGTAAGGTTAGGTGGAAGAACAGCCTTGGCTGAACCTCGCCTTTGATTACTTTTTGTCAATAAAGAAATTTATTATTATTATCAATACGAATACTTATCTTTTTTTTTGTCGTTGGGTTGGAGAGAATGCTCATGCACACCTGATATCATGTCAAGACAGCGGATATCCCCCGAAGGGTAAAAGGTTTGTAAACTCTCCCATCCCTTGTCGCCACAGTTAGTGAAGGAACCGCTTTCACATTACCTCTTCGCTAAAAGTTTGTCTATCTTAATGTCTCACTCGATAGTATAATCAAATTTAGTTAATTATAATTTCAAAATGTACATGTTCTCCTTTTTCTCGCTTTTTCTCATCTTCTTTGCCTTTCATGATGTACAATATTGTTTCTATCTGTTCCCAGTTTTTCTTTCCCTTTAACATTGTGGCTATAATGTTATCGGCATTTATTGTAATTTGGGTTTGCAATCTCATATTTTCTCGTTTTCTCTCCCATCTATTGCATACAAATAAGCTATGCTCTGTCGTGTCGATTTCCCTGCAATAGTTGCATATCTGTGTTGCCGCTTTGCCCATCCTGTATAGGTATGCTTGATAACACCCGTGTCCTGTGAGGCATTGCGTCGAAGCATAACTTATCTCGCTATGTTCGCGCTCAACCCATTCGATTATATTTGGCATTAGGCGGTGTATCCAAATGTTTCCACTGTCTTCACTCCATTTATCTTGCCAAGTTTGGTTCCTATTATTTCTTATAGCTTTTCTTTCGGATTTGTCTGCTATATACATCTGCATTCTTTCCCTCACTAGTATCTGCATCGGTACGAGTCTGGCTAGCACCTCTGCTGCCGCCCCAGATATAGTCTTATATCCCCTACAAATACCAATTCCCAATTTCCTGTTTGTCCTGTCCAATAGCTTGTGATGTTTTTGTCATACCAGCGTCCCTGTTCGGGCGCCAGTTTGTGACGCTTTTGTCGTGAGAGATGAAGCAGGTAAGTATTTAAATTTACGGTGACTTGTAGATTTAAAGTTCCCGCCGACAAAATTGTGTCTAGGGAGATTTTGAGTTTTGCCAACGGATGATTGCTCGGTGATAAAGCAAAAAAAAACTTCACTGACAGCTGATTGTGGAGATTTTTTCGGGCGCCTTTTTAACTAATCTGAATGAATATGAACAAGAAATAAAATCAACTATCCTGACTGGGCCCGGTCTCTCCGTGAATGAGATTTTTGTGAAATAAAGACATTTGTTTTAGTAATGGTAAAAATTATTATTATTCTCAGAAGGTAAGTTACAATTTTAAGGTTAGCTTATATTTATTTGAACATTATTGGCAGTGAATCTGAAATGTTGTGAAGATGTAAGGAAATACCTTGGAGTTATTGATGAGATTCGCCCGACGATGCAAGTCTAGGTAAATCGCAAATATTTGTTGTTGAGTTGATTTGTTTATGTTGAATCACCACAATTCGCCCGACAGTGCAAGTCTGGAGGAACAGGTGTGTAAAAAGTGTTGAATAATAACTGACGAACAAGTCGAGTTAATAAGAGTGTGGAGCTATTTTGATTTTAAATTATCTATGGTCTATACCAGATCACAGTATTCGACATTAACTGACGAACAAGTCAAGTTAATAAGAGAGTGGAGCTATTTTGATTTTAAATAATCTATGGTCTATATTCGACATTTTTTTGTACATTTTTATGTCGAGTTATTAATTCGGCATTGGTAAGCGTACCTGAGAGATACCGAAAGACGGCGCGAGCCATCTGTTGGGAAACGGCCGCGTTTGGAAGTTCGACCTTTTTCCGAGATAAATTAACTGTCAGATTTAACGTGTAAATGTAAAGTATGGTTAAGTTGGATGTGTTTATGTGATAATTTAAATTTCAGATTCTTTTTTAATTAGTTAACAGTTGAGACAATATGAATTGAATATGAACATCAATAATAAAAGTGAACATTTACAATACAATAAATACTTTGAGGTAAGTTAGTTGCTTAAATGTTAAATGTTTATAACCTATATTTACAAATTTTAATTTTTGTAGGAAGAAAAAAAGGTAATAATCCTGAGTGACAAATCTGGTTTGTCACAAGCTTGGTACAGTATTTGTATTTCAGTACATCTCCCTATAATGGAGCTGCATATAGAATAATATTTTGGGCCACAGAAGCAAGTAGCCTTCTTTCAGCTTCATTCGGCCCGTTAATTCTAGGGTATAGTCTTCTTATGGCATTTATGGTGGTGTCCGCCTTTAGAATTGTCTTTTTTAAATGGGTGATGAATGTCATGTTTTTCTCGAAGTACACTCCTAGATATTTAATATTTGCTTTCGGTGTTATTTTCCTTCCACCCTTGTGGCACCCCACATGTCATATGATGCCTTGCTCCTTGGTAGTCCACCCACATATTATCAAGGTATGATCCTATGATGTTCATAATATAATCAGGGAAATACATCCTATTCATGGCCTCGATGATTAGATGCCACGGTGCTGAATTGAAGGCATTCTTCACATCCACTGTAATAAGTGCACATAGTCCCCTTCTCTTGACGCTCTTTTCTATTTCTTTCCTCGCCGTATCCCGTACGACTTCCATCGCCTGTATTGTTGATCTTTTCTCCCTAAAGCCGAATTGCTTGTCAGATAGCAAGTTTGCGGTATCGATGTGGTTATTGATCCTAGCACATAGGATGCTCTCCAGTAATTAACCTACTGTGCTTTGTAAACACAGTGGTCTGTAAGCGGATGGTTCACCCATATCCTTTTTGCCTGGTTTCGGTATTAGCACCAGATTGGCAACCTTCCATCTGTCGGAGAAGTTCCCGGTTCTAAGTGAATTATTAAATGTCGCTAGGAACCATTCTGGTCTTTGGGAAGCTATTATTTTGACGATCTCCGGAGGTATACCGTCCGGTCCCGGGGCTTTTTTGTTCGTCATTTTTTTCGCCGCTCTTGTTATTTCTTCCTCTGTGATTTCTGGGATGTCTTTTGTCGTGGTCGCAACATTTTTCTTCTTTGATTTCGAGGCTGAGATTTTTCTTTGCCAGTTTGTAGTTTGCCTTATGTAGGCCTTCGCTGTCGTTTCTTTCTGCGTGTACTTTGGTCCTTATGTAGGTGCGTCTCATTTTTATGCATACTCGACGGAGTTCCGCAATTTTCTTCGACCACCAGTATGCTGAAGTTTTGTTATTCTTGGTTTTGCCGCATCTTTTCATCGTTTTGTCCCTCTTCCATTTTTTCTGCACACTCAACCAATTCTAGTGTGGCAGTTACTTCCTTGATTTTTTCTTCGTCTAGCGTTTTTACGTTCCACCTTGGCTTGACAGGGGTTATCGCAGCTGTCGTTTCCATATCGATTTCGTATCGGATGTGGTGATGGGGACTGTATGTTTCTTCCTGTGTATCCACTCTCCAAACTATCACTTTATTCGCTAGATGTTCCGAACACGCTGTTAGGTCAATGAAGGATTCGAGAATGTTGGTGTAGACCCCTGGTTGCAGATATACAAATCGTGTAGTTACAGCCTTTCCAGTAGTTTTTCGCCTCGTTTGTCCGTTACCGGGGAGCCCCAAACCTCGTTTTTGGCGTTGAAGTCTCCAGCAATTAAAACGTGTTTCCCCGTTGCCACTATAATTGCTCCTAGTTGGTCTAGGAAGTTGTCATTTGCCTGTTCTCCGCAATTCAGGCTTATATAGTATGTCACGAGTCTTAGGTTTGCGGTTTCCAGCCAAGAGATACTTTTTGTTGCATGGAAATTGTTTATTTTGACGTCCTGGGTATTGAGCAACATAATGCCCGTATCGCATGTCTACTTATCCTTGTTGCATACCCACTTGTCCTGGTTGGTCGCTATATTCACGTTTGGCTCTGAAGCTAGCACTACGTCGATGTCTTTATCTCTAATCGCCCACTCGATGGCATTGTGGGCATCCTTGCACCTGTTAAGGTTAATTTGAAGGATTTTTATAGTCATTGTCATTGTGTGTTTCTTGTCTATTCTGGGTTCTCCGGCTACCCTGTTGTTTCAAAGTTTCATTTTGCACATTTGACTCCTCTGTGTGGTCCTGTGTCTTATGACTATCTGATCCTCGGTTGCTACCCAGGTTTTTCGGGGTCCTCTGTCCTTCTCGCCAAACTTACGCAGTTGTTCTCTATACATGGGACAGCTAGTGGTGTTGCTTGGATGCGTATCCGCACCACCGAGAAGACATTTTATCTTTTTGCATTCTACTGCTTTATGTCCCATCTCGCCGCATTTACGGCATTTGTTTCTTCTATCTGGTCCTGTGCACTCGTTTGCTATATGTCCCGCCTGCAGGCATCTGTAGCATACCGGCATCTGGATTCTCTCTCTGATAGGGAATTTGCTCAGTCCAATTGTGATTCTTGCTTATTTGATGAGAATGTTTGCCGAGTTGGTTTGCATGACCAGTGTTGCGTTCTTGGTATCGCCATATCCTGGTCTAAGTGAGGAGACTGTTACTTCTCCCTCAAAGTCTTTGGTTATTTTTTATTTCCTCGATAATCTCTTCCTCAATTGTTTCAGAGTCCATTTCTTTTATGTGCAGCGTCTTCATTTGTGTCTTCTGTTTGCGAATTGTAACGTCCGTTAACTTGGAGTGGATAGTTTCTTTTAAATTATTCAGTCTGTCTGCTTCTGTTTTCCCGTTCAATATAATAAGCATGTCGCCGTTCCTTGATTTCCTGATAGTTCTTAAATCCGCTCCGGTTGCTTGTATGTCTGTCTTTATTTTCCTTACATCGGATACTAACTCGGCATACGTTCTCTTCCCCGATTGTAGTATTATAGCATCCGTTTTACGTTCTGTTATCCTCTTATTTAAGCTTGGGTAGTTCTTTCCGTAGGTCTTATCCTTTTCTTTGTGTATATTATCTTTTGGCTTACTAATCGTCTGTTTGTATAATTTATCCGTAAGGAGTCACTGCTCATAGTATATCGCAGGAGCTTTTTCATCGTTGCTTCAAAGTTGGTGGCTAGGTTTACAAAAGCCAAGTTAGGCCTGTTGTTGCTTGTTGCAAATGATCTTATCTTCTCTACTGCTTCGAATAATTGTTTTACAGTTACTTCGTTCTCCTCTCCTTCGGGACATTTGATGCTAAATATGTACTTCTCCATATCCAGTATCTCGCTGTCCTCTATTGTTATATTACTTGTGCATTTTAGTCTTGCAGTCCCTACGTTTGTTACTGTTCTATCTACTATACTCCTTCCTCCTGGGTAGTTGTCTTTAATTTGTTTAAGGAGTCCTTTTTCTGTCCCTTCGTTCGCCCAGTGGATTATAACTACATCTGTTGTGTCTATCAGTGGATTAGCAGTTTTTACCTGCATGTCTTCTTGTACCTTTGCTGGCCATTCCTCCTGCTCTAGTTCCCAGAATTTTTCAAAGCTCTTGTGTTCTTCTTTTAGTTTGTTGTTTAACTCGGCAAATCGGTTCTTTTTAGCTATCTTGGCGTATCGTTGGTTGTCTAGCTCTGGCCATATTTCTGTTTGGCTGCTCGCCTCTGTTTAGGGTCCATTTGCGTTCGCCTGTATAGGTGTTTTTCCTCAGTGTATTGTTTTCTTTTTCTAGCTGCCTAATTTTGGTTTTAAGTTGCTCTATCTCGGCAAGGTGTTGTGTATGGTTCTCTCGTTCCAGATTCCAATCCCTTTCTATTTTACTCCATTGGTATCTAATTTTTTTTTGCTATTTTTTTTTATTTCAACCTTCGTGTTTGTGTATGTTTCGGTCTGTGTGCACAGTTCTCTGATTAACTGGTCTAGAGCTTCCGTATTGCTAGGACTCTGCTTAGTTTTCTGCTGGATCATTGGATGGAGTTGAAGGTCTGTCTTTTGTCTTTCACTTCCTGCAGGTCTTGGCACTGATAGTTTCTTCTTATCTTCATCCCCCTCTGGCGAGAAAGCGGCCTTTCTTTTCTTTGGGGTAACGTCTCCCGTAAGATTCACCGTACCACCCAGATCTGGTGTGGACATCGCCCTCTGTCGTGGTGGAATCCGCATCAGTCTTCTTCCGGTTGGGATGTAATTCCCTTGCTGTTCCTCTTTCCTTTTTATTTTTATTTCCGTTCCAAAAAATCCCCCCCCCCCCCCCCCCCCAACGTATCACTTGGGGCAGTGTCTGCGCCAGCAGACGACGGGATTCCCTCCACAGGAGGAGCTGCCCGGGGAAAATTTTCTTTATCGCTTACTTCCATATTGAAGTATTCGTATCCTGCATTTTATTCGTCTTTAATACCGCAAATCGAATCGTGTCCATTAGCATTGCCGTACTTATCCCTGAGCTTCGGCATTCGGGGGTTTTCCGTCCTTCCCAATCGCTGCCTAGGGTCGTCATGGTTTTATTTCGGAGTTTCCTTCTCCTAGACAGGTTGCCTTCACGGCGGCTAACGAGACCTGTCTCCCCGGGACGAATACTAACCTAACCAATCAATACTTTATTGTCATCAATACACTTGTAATCCGTAAATTAATGTAATCAATTATTATTCTTAGAATTAATGTATGAAAAATATTTATAAAATTGAAAAAAATAATATATTTTAATATGAAAATAAAACATCTCGTTTCGGAAACGTATCGTGTTTTTCCGAAGTGCAAACTAGTTACAGAAACACCAATATTGAAATTATTTCTACAAGTTTTTTGTAATTTTCTGAAGCTTGTGAATTTGGATGTTTTTGTATTTAAATTCGAAATAGGTATTTTTTTCATAACTTGGAAATTCACACTTATTATATTAATTTATTTAATTTTATGTTTTTGAACTGTAATAAATACACAGATTCCAATTTAGTTTGGTATTTATTTATAACAAATTATACTACACTTTTTATGTATTAAAACTGAATAATTGAATATTATACTAACTACTATATATAAATGAATATCCCTGAATAATAATTACCAACTTATTCATGGAGGCAAATTCAAATAGCTGTCAGCGCGAAGTGAAGGTTTTAAACTCAACATATTAAATCTCGAATATTAAAACTCTCTCCTGAATAATATCATTTTATTATTTGCAGATTTTCTTCATGATTAAAATTCTTATGAATTTAATTCCTTTTGACAGTTCAAACGTCATGTAATTGTTTGTAATTTCAATTTCATGGCTATTACTACAAATGAGCAATATTTGTAACTTTAAAATCTATTTTACGGATTAAAAAACATGTAAAATAAAATCTGATTAGTGATTTAGATTCAAAATTAAATTCTCTACAATTTTTATTGGAATTAATTTCATCTAAAAATCATTTGGTAACTTTTGCGCACGAAAAAACTGATTTTCCATGTTAAACGCCTATGGCCCGCTTTTAGATTTACACCCTGTATACCGTGTGTCAGTCTTAAAGGTATACATAGGAGATTAACATGGGAAATCAGTTTTTTGCTTGCTGTTACTCGGTATTCTACCGGATAACTTAAGGTATATCATTTAGTATTTTATACGTTTCTATAAAGTTCTATACAATACATTTGGTACAGTCCCATAACATTTTTGTTTCTCCTTCATCATCAGTAAATTCTACATTGTTGTTCTCCTCGTTAACATCGTCGGATTTTAAGGCACTGTATTACCACATATCATTTTGAGGTACGTAGTTTTTAGCTTTTAAAAAGCAGCTCAGACAGGATAGTATAGGTCAATGTTTTTAATTTAATTAATTTTGAAGTTTGAAAAGGATAATAAACTTTATGATTTACTACAACTAATTTCATTCGTATTGTTTTCATACAGAAAAATTTGCTTATAGAAAATCTTTGTTTCTTTTTCTTGAGAACCTTTTTTTTAATATTTTATAATGCACAAAATTAAATATCATGTTTTGCTTTCCTTCAACAATTTTGAATTTCTTACCGCTGTTTTGCAAAGGCGTAAATACTCTTTAAATTTTACGTATATACTTTTCCACTACTCCAAATGATCTATCACATGGTAGAAATGAATGGCCCGGCTTTGGAAATCTATGAATTATTTTAACAAAACGGTTAGTACTAACTAAAGAAAATAAAAATTTCACTAAAATACTATTTTTATTTTGAGCGGCAAATAAGTTTCAAAATAATGTTTTAAGAAGCTTATAGTTTCATTTGGTGTCTTTTTTGCAGTTGTTTCGTGATACATGTAAAAATACGGCAATCCAGTTTTACCAGAATATATACAAAAATTATACACCCATAACTGCCTCAATTAAAATGCGTCACCTGATGGTACTTTAAGTAATGCAGCGTTTTTTTGATGATCAAAACAAAGTACTTCTGTTTCAGGATCAGTCTTAGCTAGTTGGCACTTTTCTTTTAAATCGTTATAAAATACATCAGCCTTTCTCATATGCAGCTCTTTCTTAGTTTAAAATTTTTGAATATCTTCAGCAATTAAATTCTTGTTTATTTGATCACAAAGTTTACAAGTATCAAAACGTGGTTATTCAAAACTTTTATTAAAATTTGCTTTTAAATATCTGAAATAAAAATCGTAAGATATTTTCGGCTTAAGCAAGTGCTTCTCGTTTTCAGATTCAAAATGTGCGAACATATCTGGTTCATATTTCATTAAATATAGAGAGCACATTCTTTTAAAATTTAATTCTGGAGATAAAAAATATTTCTTGACATTTTTGTTCCTGCTATAATGTGAAGATCTTCGAGGAAATGATTTTATATGCAAATTTACTGGGTCGATAAAGTCGGTTGGAATAGCATTAGGTCTATTGCTATGTTGTCCCCGGTTTTCTTTCGGTCCTGTAATTGAGTCAGTTTTTGACAAATATAATGTCTGACGTTCGACTCTTTTCGAGGATATTCCGTGCAAAAAACAAAATACTTTCTTGCATACTTTTGTGCACACGTTACTGAAGCTTATCTACGAGCCCTAACAACATAATGTTCGGACACTTGATTTTTGCTAAGCATATTTTTCTGACTTGTCACATAATATTCATATTTAAAATGAACGAAGATAAACCAATACTAAATATAAAACTATAGTTTTTATTCATATTTAGCAACAGAATATGGCGTATCATAAGAGTAAATTATTGGGTTCAAACTCAACTTCTCCAAAAAAAATTTGTATACTATATGTTTATTAAAATATGTTGTAACAGCATATTTTAAGTATAATTTAGTTTATTGTTATATATTTTTATTATTCTGTCACTCAAAAAATAGTTTTCAAAATTTACGTTTTCGGCAATTTTTTATGTTTTGTATGTTGTCACCTAATATTTATATACAAAATGGGTAAAGAATGCCTAGAAAACAATGGCGCAGCATAGAGGAAAGATTTTGGATTCTAAAATCCTATTTTTTTTTTGTCGAACGTCAAAAATTGTCGAAAACGAAAAATTTTGAAGCTATTTTTTTTTTTAGAGACAAAAATGAAAATGTATGTTTGTAAACTAAATTATGCTTAAAATAAGGTGCTACAACAGATTTTATTGATCATTAAGCGGAAACAATTTTTTTGTTAATTTGAGTTTGAACCGAAAAAATTATCCCCTATAATACGCCACTGTCTGTTGCTAAATATAATTGACCCCTATAGTTTAACATTTAGTATTGGCTTATCTTTATTCATTTTAAATATAAATGTTATATGATAAGTAAGAAAAATGTAATAAGTAAAAATCAAGCGTCCGAACAATTTGATGTTAGGGCTCGTATAATAAAAATAATAATAAGAAACATATATAAAAATAACCGATTTAGAAAAATATTACGTTATAAGTATTATATGCTGCCTTTTTTCTCCTGATTTATGTCGTTTAACATGATTGGATTGTATGAGCCCACACAAGTATCTTTCATTACATTGTCCCAATATCGTTAAAATTTTTAAGTAATATTTCGTGTTGTTCTTTAACTTTTTCGAAATATTTCTTGCGGCATTTACAGTCTTTATCAGTTACTCTGGGTCCAATAAGTTTATTGTTTGTGCCCGTATGTGCTTCACCTTCAGCTAGCTGTCTCTTCGCAACATTTGGTTTCCAATAATGTTTTTGTCTTACTTTTCTTTCACGACTAATCTTTGCATTATTATAAGATATTCGACTACTATCACTGGAATCTGAGCTTTTATCCTCTGGTATATAGTTATCACTAGAACCACCACTAAAATCACCCTCACCACTCATTTTGAATTTAAATTATTACACAGGTGACACACAAGACACTTCAAATTTTATAGGTTATGTTTTCAGTAACATTCTTACGCAGCATCCTAACCAAAAACCTACAATATTTGGTGCAAAACCGAGTTATTTCAAGGAGATACCTCTGTATTGCCCCAAATAGTTTTGGAAGTATATACTATTTTGCTACTCTCTTATGAACGGCGATATTTACATCAATCTTACACCAAACGATGGCAAATAAAACGTATTACCAGAATATATCGTTACCTCCATTTTGTTAAATAGTGGAGATATCTCCTTCTTGCTGCAAACTCTTCAATTTTGTTGGTAATGCAAGCAAGCTATGTTGAAATATGTACAAAAAGCTAAATTTTATCATTGTTCGATAAACTAACATTAGGTGAAAAATAATTTTTATATCGAAGGGTTAAGGAAAACACGTGTTTCACCATCCCAATACTACGAAAACAATAACAATTGAAGGACAAAAACTAGTAAAATGGTAAGTTTAAAATTAATATAACCCCAGTCAACAATGAAAATTATTAACAGTGTCAACTTCAACTTGGTTCTGACTGAATGACATTTGAAATGTTAGGTTTATAGGTAAATTTTAAAAGATGTGATTAAATATTGCTCAAGTCATCAACATCTTTACGTCTGTTCATCGTATTAATGATATTATTTATGTGTACCATTTCTAGAAAAGTTCGTTTTTTGCATATTTTTCTCACTGTGCAAAATTTTTGTGTTATGATAATGCATTTGGTGATTATAGATTATTTGGTGAACAGATAACGCATTCGACTGTGGCTTGAGCTTGGTACCTTCGATACAATCGATATTATTTGCCATGATTATGAGTTCGTTTGACTGTAATTTTAATTTTAAGATTTTTTTTGAAACACTATTTTCCACTTTCAAAGTTAAACTATACTGGTGTTGATTAACTCAGTACTCCGAAAATGTATTTGGAATTTTCAACTTATGCTTGGTTTGGAGGGATTTTAGACATGTAAAATAGTATATTACAACATTTATTATCTACCAATATCATTAAATTATCATGAAATGGTTTAGTTATATAATTGTTACATAATGATATTATTAAAATGTATATGAGCAACGCTTTCTCGGTGTATTTGACTTTCT
Source organism: Poecilus cupreus (assembly GCA_963942605.1). Lineage (NCBI taxonomy): Eukaryota > Metazoa > Arthropoda > Insecta > Coleoptera > Carabidae > Poecilus > Poecilus cupreus. The sequence goes on from OZ012719.1 coordinate 23,946,525, forward strand.
ACAGACTCTGGGGGTTGTTAGATCCTTCGGGTGGGTCTGGCTTCTTAAATATTGACTTAAAATGGTTATTTAAACATAATATTAAAATCCCAGCCTTTATACTTTAACGTGCACCTTTATTACCTGATATCTGTGTAAGTCACCGTTAGTCATGATTTGTAACCCCCGTACATTCTTACCGACAGTAGTAAGAATACACACAAAATTTCGGCCTTTATACTTTGATGTATGTCTGGTAGACGCAAGCTCTCACTCTTAAGCGTTTATAAAGTTTGTTATTGTAAATTTCATATGTTTCCAATAGTATTTTCGTTTTAAATATTCTAATTTCATTACTGCTTCTATGGTTAGTATTACTTTCATGATGATTTTTTATTATTTCTTTTTTGTTTTATCTATTACAGTATTAATTACGTAATGCATTTTTAAATTTTGAACCTTTTGCAGAAAATTTGTTTTATACCACTTGATAAATTGTAACATTCGGTGTAACTTCATTTTATTGCTCTATTTTAGAAATAATAAGAATTCTGATTCCTTCCTTTAAACATGAGGGTTTATTAATTTTTTACAACTTCGATACAGATAAGCCCCAAAATTTACTTTATGGGGTAAAAATTTATTGCTTTAGTTATTAATAAATACTTAACAATTTTTACTTTCTTATACAAAGTATACAATTGGCTCGTCGAGATTGGATAATACTAAATCTAACCTTGTACCAAAGACTTTGGGAGTATTATTGTAATTAGTGAAAACGGGAAAGCTACAAAAAATAGACAAGAGGTTTTATAGGAATTTATTAGTTTATCATCAAAATTAAGAGTGTTAAAATCTCTCACAAATATAACATTTCCCCCCGTGAGAAATTCTTCAAGGGACTCAAAAAAGGTCTCGAAATGAATGGTATCAAGATTGGGTGGAATATAGATAGCACATAGAATAAATTGGTAGTAGCCAATGTAACATTTACAAGCAATGAAATCAAAACTTGACAATTGTATTTGAGATTATGCGTTAAAAACTTCAAACTTTATAAAGTTTGAAAACGCATTAAGAATAGCACCTCCTGTAGATTTGTGAGTACCATGAATGTTACGGTCACATCGGACTATATTATAATGAGATGGAAAGAGTTCAGAATTGTATACAGTGTTTTGTAACTATGTTTCTCATAAAATAATAACGTCTAAGGACGTGGAACAACAACTAGATAGAAGTTATTTGGTATTGTATTAGTAATTAGTCGCCTGTTGGGAATATTTAGTTTTCCGACATGAGTTTTGGAATATTATTAAAATATTTAATTTTTGTATTAGTTTCCCCTTTAGTAATTCGTACATCTTATTCTTTTTTAACAGTTTTGTGGTACTCAACTTGCATGGGGGTTCTATCGCTAGAAACTGAAATTTGATTCCATTTATCCCTAGGTGTAACTAGTTGAAATTTATAAAAAAATTTGGTTACATGATCCGGTGAAGGCAGTTGTAACTTAATAGGGCGCAGAACAATTTTGGTACTATCAAAGCGACCTAGGTACACCGGTGTGATATTGGAGTTATCAACTTCTAATTCACAGTCAGATAAAAGTTCTTTTAGAATATTAATGTCATTAACAAGCTGTTGTTGTCTGGGTGTATTGTTTTCACTAAATTTTATCATTATATTACGAGAACATTTTTCACGCTCTATAATTTCAATAATAATTTTTTCTGTTACAATGGGTCGGAATGACTGCTTAATTAATAAGGACTCTTCACATTTTTGTCTGAGTGATGCTATATTATTCTGAAGATAATTATTAAAGATTTCAGACCATTTATATCTTTTGACTCATGCAGGACAATCGCTGCTCAATAATCTGTTACGTAGTTCAAATTTTCTAGAATAAAATCTAGGTGACAAATCTTATTGATTCTGCGTAACATACGCTTTATTAAGCACACTTTCTATACTAATGGATGAAAGCTATGATAATTCAAAACTCTGCTGGAAGAACATGGTAACTTTATATTCTTATTGCTGTATTAGTGCTCATTTGTGGCACGTTTATTTCTGCGAAATAAATTGCATTGCAAATATATTAATTATTTATCGTCATATGTACTTATTTCTTTGAAAAGCATCTGTAAAAGTAAAAACATCAAATTCACAAATGTAGTAATATGCACCTTGTGTCAAAATATAGTACAATATGTTTTAATTTCCCGCTCGATTCAGTTAAGTTTGGTAAACCATATTATTGGTTAACAGTTTTTCCCTCTCCACTAGATGCGCAATGCGTCACCTATGTATTTACATCATGCGTTTACACCAAACGTAAATAGAGAACTTCCCTTAAGTCCACAAACGACCACGCGGTGTCATTGACCTCACATATCAGTCAAATCAAGTATAAGTTTGTGTATATGTACTTTTAAAAAGCCTGCAATAAGTTCTTATTATGACCTATTTGGGGAAGTAAACTTACAGTCATGTCCATTGTTTTTTTTTTACGTATACATCCAGTGGCGGATTTCCTATTAGGCGAAGTAGGCTGAAGTCTACGGCGGCAAATTTTCGAGGGATAACTAATTTCGACTTTGAAGCTTTTATAAATTTTTATTTAAACGCGAAACTTTATTTCTCTCGGCTATGTACCCTAACTGAGCAAATTTAAATTCATAGAAGAACAAATTATTTATGCAATCCCTCCCCATGTGATTGTCGCTGACAGTATCAGTGTTTTTGTAGCTAAAGTAGTAAGTAAGTATGTAAGTAAAATAAACCTAGCTAAGTAAATTACTTAAATTATAAGACATGGCTCCTTTTTTATAGCTGGCAGTGTTCCAAATTTTTGAACAAATTACATGTTTAACGTATATTAATTTCTTTTGACCGCTTAGAAGAATTTGATCGCATTTCAGCATTACGGACTTCCATGCATAATCAGATGATTCACTTATATTACTTATCTTAGGTGTTTGAATAACATGATCTTGCAAAGGCAAAAGCTCCTCATATTCTTTTTCATCTGAGTTTGAATTGTCATTATCGGTGAGATCTTTGGAATTTGAAAAGTGTGAAGTTACTAAATTTTACGCATTTCTGCAAATTTCGTAATTTTTTTTGATTGAAGTAAATTTTATATCAGTTACCTTAACTAAGTAACTCGGGTCATCATCTCATCTTTTTTCTTCTTCATGCTTTTGTGTTATGTCATTATTATTGTTTTCAATTACCTTACCCAAATAATTTGTGTCATGTTTTCGTACTTTCAAAATTTTTCCTTTCATGTCCTTTAATATATCATTTATTGGTAATCCTTAATTATAATCTTCTATTACGCATTTACTCTCATTTAGGATATGTATTGGCATTAAATCTGAAGTCTCATTTGTAAAGAATATTTTGTTTGATACTAAAACCATAGGGAAAATGAAAAAGGGTAAATAGTTATTTACAAGTCTTAATTTGTAATATTTTTGCATTTTGTAAATTCATACTTAAATAGTAACTCGTAATATACCTTCAACATTCAAAATATTTCCACGTGGAATTTCCAAATTGTTTTCCTGCATCTCATTTAATGTATCATTTTTAGGTAATCCATAGATGTACTGATCTTTTATGCATTCAGTCTCATTATGGACATGTGTTGACATTAAATCGGAAGTCTCATTTCTAGGTACACTTTTATTAGTTTCTTCTGAAACCATGTGGCAAATTAAAATGGAAAATGCCTGGAAGTGGTGATGAGCAAGTTTGCACATCTCTTTGCATGAGTACCGAGCGACATTTCTCCTGTTTCTCGAGAGAGGGACAAAGGGGCACTTTCTGATTAAGATATTGTTATAGAATTTATTAGTTGCCTATGGTTTTACATGAATTGAACATGTCTCAAATTTATTCTCGATCGGTTGATAAATAACAGATAAATGACAAAGGGTTTTCTTTATTTTTGGTCCAATGTCGCTCATTTTCAAACATAGATCTAAGATTTCAATTTTGAATCTATCCATAAAAGTTTGTGGCAATAGTCTAAGGCAGGGGTTCAAGATATTGCAGCTTTTTAAAAAGTGCTGAAAGGGCACTTTCTAATGAAGATATTGCTATTGAATTTGTTATTCGGCCATGGTTTCACATTGAATAAAAATGCTGGAAAGTTGGTCAAAATTGGTTTATAATTAAAAAGGAAATGACAAAGGGCCTTATCTATTTTTGGACCGATAGGAGTAATCTTATATTATTTTTTTAAATTTAAAAAACGACCAAAAGGACATTTTCTAATTAAAATATAGTTGTCAAATTTGGTATTCGAGCATGTTTTTAAATGGAATAAGTCACAATAAGTAAGTTTTAAATTTGGTTCCGATCGGTTAATAAATGACTAAGTAAAGACAAAGAGCCTTATCTATATCGTGGGCCTATTTGGCCCATTCACAAACCTAGATCTACGATTTTTCATTAGAATCTGCGTACAAAATTTTATCAAGATTGCCTAAAGCGTTAACAGCGTTAAAGCCTTACAAATTATCAATTAATAAATATTTAAATACCTTTTAACTTAAAAACGAATGGGAATTATGAAAACATTGAGACACCGTATAGCGTTATTATGAAATATTTCAAATACTGTAGTATTATATACACATGTCCAATTTGTTGGCGTAATACTCAAAGGATTTTTGGTAGTTCTTACTGCACAGTTTTAACAGTCCTTGATGACATTACCAGATTATACTATCACTACACGACTTTTTTCGCGAACTGCAAATATGAAATGAAATCATATGAAAACACCCTTATCACCTCTTCTACGTCGTTGCCATTTAGCGGTGGCGGAAAAGTAACATATGTGATACAAAATTGAGATTTATATAATCGGAGGCGACAACGTGCCCTCCTTATATATTTTGTGCAGAACTAGCGCCAACGGTATATACCGGAACTAAACAATTTTTTTGTGAGTATGGAAGCTACGTTGTCCCCTCCTACCTATTTTTTATTTTAGGGCTTTAGATGGTGTCCTAAGGCCAAAACCGACGAGAATATGGAAAAACTTTGTCGCCTCCGAAGTCGGAGGTGACAGCGTCATATATGAGGTGACAACGTTTCTTCAGTATCTACTTTGTTTTTTGTTTATGTCATAAAAACATATATTACTATTATTGAGAAGAAAAATGTTGTAATTGTCAAAAATATATAATATACAAATAAAACGTATACAATATCAAAAAGGATTCCTGTGAGTTATAGAAATATCTTGTGCATGCAGTTTCTAAGCAGAATGGGGGCAAAACTGTCTTTGAGCTAGTGCATAGTTTAAATTTGGATTTACGTCCCACATTTTCAAACAGTTGGCAACACTTTATACAACAGGGCCTAAGAGTTATAAATGAAGAAACAAATGATACAACCGTAGGATTTTTATTACAACCTAGTTCTCGAAATTGCAATAGTGTACCACTTAAAATGAACATCATGTATATTGAACGGAGATTTTCGAATAACAAAAGAAAATCTAAGAGTTACTCCAGCTTCTCTGAATAGTTTAGTGGAATTGTTGAACTATGAAAAAAAAGTGGGTTGGAGTGTAGAATTCGAAGTAAAATCACAATTTATTTTATTTCAAAATATTTGAAACAGATGAGAGGATATTACAATATGTGATTAACGAATTTTGTATATTATTTCAGGTTATGATCTTTTTGTTTTGGCTGACTTGCGGAACTAGTTTTAGAGTAGTTTGTGTCGCATTTTCGATAGCAAGGAGTACAGTGTTTGATATTTGTGAATCTTGAACTTGATGGTTCACAAAGTTAATTAAATAAACATAACACCCGAATGAAAATGAAGTAAGAAGAATAGGGATTTCGTTTTCTGATATGACGAACAGTGCTGTTTTTCGACGATGTGCTGAAACTATAGACGGGTGTCATGTAAGAATAGTTTGCTCCGCTCATTTCCATGATCAGTATATTAATAGAAAATTATTTTACTCTATTATTTTGCAAGGCGTTGTCGACGATAAGGGACTTTTTTTGGACATATTTGCTGGATATCCTGGATCCGTACACGATACTCGTGTATTACGACACAGCAATATATATAGAAGTGGAGAGTTTCCTCCACCTGAACATTTTATAATAGAGGACAGTGGATACCCATGCCAGTTAAAGCCATTTCCCATAATTTCACCGTATAGAAATGCGAATACGGAACTTAAACGTGCCTTCAATCATGCCTTAAGTTCTGGGCGCATAATAGTGGAAAGAGCTTTTAGTATGACGAAAGTAAGATGGCGAAGCATTTTTACTAAAGCTCTGAAAGTAAAGGTTCCAAAGGCAACTAAAGTCATTGTTGCATGTGCAATGATGCAAAATGTTTGCATCACAAACGATGATATTGTAAATGTCCTAAGAGTTCCTCAGCAACAAATTCGAAGACGACGAATCGAAGGTGAAGATCGTGCCATGGAGTTTAGAAATGAACTTCTGGAATATTTCGCAGAAGAGCAGGGTATTGTGTAGATAATAAACTAAATACATAAATATGAAAATATATTTTCTTATGATTACACTAGTAAAAAGTAAATGGCACTTATTTCCTTTATCACGGCAATACAGATATGTTTCAAAACATAAATTATCAAAAATAAACAAAAATACTATTATAGTATATAGAAACTTAATATAATTACTTTCGAATAAGTTTCTCTGCAAGATTCTCCAAAATTTTTATCATTCTGATTGTATTTTATTCCTCTGTTTTCATAAATTCCAGCAGCAGTTTGCTTGTTTCACATTCATTTTTCCCTTTTTTAGCTGCTGTTTTTCGATGAACTCTAGTTTTTACTGGACATAGATTTTTGTCAACGGAACCAGAAGGAGAAGCAGCCGAAGATTCAGAAACACAATCATTTTCCCTGTGACAGCAATTGGGATGTTTCACGGTTTCCATGATTTTCATTTTTATTTGTAATCAATTTTTTTGATTCCTGTCTACCACATTGTGGCTCATTTATATTTGCAGTACTAATAACCAATGTGGGTTCAATACAATGTTTTTCAGACATAAAATCGTCCATTAGAATATAGTACGGCCACGTAATGGCAGTATCCTCACCATCCTCTGTACTGACACCAGTTTTAGGTAATTTCAAATCCTAAAGAATAAATTAACCAATAAGAATAGATTTATGAAATATTTGAGATTACATTATACTTTATACTTTTTCAATAAATTTTCCCATTTCTTCTTACATATAGCAGCCGACGCTATATTTGACATAACAGACGAAATCGTTCTAAAAATCAAGATAATGAATATAAACCAATATTTTATACATTTACTGATATAATATTGCTCCCATCCTAATTTCGCGCATCCCCTTTTGCCAGAGAACATGCCATCAAACGATTTTCTTAAACAAATCAATTCTATGGTGCAATCATTTGTCCCTGAAATAGAAACACAACTTATATGTAGTAAAATGTTATTAAAGACATATTTTTAATACTTACACACAAAATACGAAGCCATTTTTTTTTCTTCAAAAAGATTAAATTATTAACAGGTAAGAACATTCAACAACAACTTCAAGGCGTAGTGTGCTCTTGCAAATCCTAAAATCTAATAGCTAAAACCATGACGTCATTTAGGTCACATAAATTTAGGATTTGGTATTTATGGTAATCAAAGTGACACTTCGAACACGGCCTTAATGAATTATTGTAAACTAAACTGAGCAGAAACAAAGATCAAGAAAGCTAAATAAAAAAAAAATTTAATACTGAAACCAATTCGATGAATTTAAATAATGAAGAAAATAAAATAAGTGTACTCTAATTTTGAAATAAAAGTTATGAAACTAAGTTGCAGTAAAATTTACTTCTATTTATATGTTATTGGTAAGGGAAAGTTGGAAACTAGCACAAATAGGAACAAGGAAAGGATTTTCTGTAATACATCTTTGCTCCACTATTGTCATACGCTCAAACAGCAAACGGGCAGTTAGGAACAAATCCGCAACCCGGCGAATATTTAATTGGCTTAGTATTCCTAAAAAATATATAGTTCAATATTTTTTTTAATTTATAATTTTTTTTAATTCATTCTTACCTTGTTTTTTTGAGACATGGACGCGAATTGGAACAGTGTTGCTCATCGATGGTACATTTCTCATACAGCATGGTGCCGAAAGTTGTCGAAGACAGAGGACTTTCAGGAGAATTAATATTCAGGATTTCAAAAAAACAGTAGTCAATAAATTTGTTATTATTAAATCATATACGAAATGAGTTTTTTATAGCAACCGATTAGTTTTGCTAGCTATCTAATAACTTTAGAGAAAAAATAAATACACACAGGCTCATTTTTAAACTTCTACTAAAATACTACCCGCATACCAAATTTCATCCACTTACAATTTTTTCCGACATAATCTGTGGGCGCTGTACAAGCATGTCAGTGTGTGTAGTCAGAATAGGACGCATGTTTTCTGGCAAGCGCCGAACCTAGTAAGTTTTATGAAGAAACTGCGACGGCGTGGGGTCCTCAATGTCTTCGGTCTCTAACAGCTGCTGCAGCCGTTGATTCTGGGTGTGATGTCTACTTGTGGTTCACAACAAAATTACAAAACTTACCACCAAACACTAAAGTAGACACACACAAAACCGCGGCTAGAGGTTTAGTTGCGGCGCTGGGTCGTGGGTTAACAGGCGCCAAATAACTCGAAAATGAAAGGAAATTGGGAATGCCAGCGAGTTAAGAGGAACCAGCACAAAAAAATAAGCACGAACAAAGACTTTAACTTAGCGGAAAACTTTAATTAAATAGGTTAGCAAAATTTGATCATACAAAATAAAATAGCTAATACCAAGCAGTACTAAAATTACAACGACTGAGTCTAAGATACAAAATACAAATCAAAAAAAAATATACCATAAACTGAGGAGTGAAAGTGGCGTGCTCTAGGATGGCTGCAACTAGCTACTATCTTCTGCTGGCCGCGGCAGGAGGGCCTGATCAGCCAGTGAAGATCGGGCGGCTGAAGCTGACACGGAACTCGAGCAGAGTACAAGGGGTTGCCGTTCGTAGTACTAGTGTCAGTAAAACTTCGGGGCCTCCGGTTAAACAACTGATACGGCTAACCTCCGTTCCTCGATGCTCGGTAGATAGCAGGAACTCTCAGCACAAAAATAAACACAGCCCAGGGAAATCCTATGGTGCCGGCTGGCTTCAGGCTCCTCTCTACCGGGTTCAGCCTAACTTCCCTGGCTGGTAGCGTCACTAAAACAATGGAACAACAGACCAGCAGCAAGCCAAGCAATACAAACAAAATATTAAGCAAAAAGCCAAAGCAAAACCACTACCCAATCAAATTATATAGCTCAAACAAAATTTAAGCCCTGTAGCGATGTAAATCAAAATGAGATCAAAATACTACGATAAACTACATACAAAGCTTAACAGAGTTAAACTCAAATCAAACAACACTTGAAGTACAATATAATGCAAAAAAAGAACAAGTAAATGAATGATGACGGATGAAGATGATGATGATTGATAAATAGAACTGGCTACGACGGAGTAAGTGCGACTTATTTAAAAAGGTACAGGCTGAAAAATCAGTTTCACACAGCTGGCCGCGATTCACCAAATAAAATCAAAATCAAATATAATCGAGCCAAACCAAACATTACAAAAAAAAACACTAATCGAATTGGCTACGCAAATACCACAAAAAGCGAAGTGAATTCAAACTAAATCGTAACTGAAAAAAAAAGTTCAACAATGAACAATCCAAAACGACTCTAAATTTACCTGTACAGTAATAGAGGGTCTACCAAGATTCAAAAATTATCGCATTCAACCACACATTCATACTATGAGAGGATGAGAGAGGGGAATATGAAGGAGATGATATAAAATGAACGAAGAAGTAAGAAACTCTTGGATAAAGATTATGGAAGCTTACCTGAGGAAGTAAATACTGTGTTCTACAACTTATTTGCCAAAGCAATACACAACAATGTTAAACGCAAAAGCAACTTCAAAAATGCTAAACTCGATAAAACTAACCTCTGCCATCGCAGAGAAAAAAAAACAAACGAAAGCAAATAAATGACAGAAATATGTACTTACTTTTCAGGTTCTTCAATAATCATGCACTATTCACAGAAATTTAATCCAAAACAAACTACAAAATCCACAGCACGTGGCATAAATCAGAAAATAATAAACACAACTTCAACTAAACCGTTCGCTTCCACCGTCCCAGGCCAAGAGAGCTAGCCAGCGCGCTGCGCGGGGTAAAAACATGTTCACGAATGCTCGCAGCGCAGAACAAAAAAAAAAACGGTAAATTATAAAATTAAAGTAAAATGCACAATTTAACCACTACCGGGTTAACGTAAAATGTAAAAGGAGGAAACGAACTGTTACATGGGAACTGGACAGCCGATTAATAAGCGTCGATTTCCGGTTAGCGTACCTGGCCCTTTCAGGTTGCTTCGTGAGGACGTCCTCAATTACGTTCAGTTGCGTGCTATACAGCGCGTTGAGCAAGTAGCTGTATTTTGTGGCGTCTGAAGTAATACCAGCTAGTTTTAATTTATTTTCCAACTGGATACACCAAGAATTTGGTTTAGCAGCCAAGAACGCCGGAACTTTCATGCTTACGTGATCTACATTATTTTCGTGTACAACACACAATTTACATTATCACGTCGGGGTCACAAAGTTATAGGGAACGATATTATTTAAAACATTTAAATATTTGTTCATTTAAACACACGTCAAAATAATATAAAAAATAATGTACATAACACATAAAAATAGAAACAGAAAAATTGAGTGGGCAAAGGTGAAAGTAGCGCGGGCGCGGACATAATACCCTCAGGGAAGAAAAATCGTCTCTAGCATTTTGGCGTGACTTGGGATAATTTTTTTTTAATCAGACGCGCGCACTATTGCACGCCACACATTTTTGGAGATTGAAACAGTTAATATAATGCCATAGACGTGCCCAGAGATTTGATAATGTAGATAGTCAGGTAAGGAGTGGAATAAAATTCACGCTATTTTTGTCAGTGTAGTTAGCAGGAGAGCTTTCATTGAAAAGAGCAATGAATTTGCTGTCCATAAATATTAACGGGTGTGTTTTAATAAGGTGGTGGGAGCAGTAGTTTCGATATTATAGCGACAGATGTCACACTTCCTTCCTTATTCCGTAAATACATAATTAACTTACATAATACAAAATTAACATTTATTAATAATTACATATAACATTTTACTTATATTCTAAACGTACAGACGGTTTTACATTACGACGAACTCGTTGTACGACAGTTTGAGTGCCGCTATTCTAGCCTTGCACAGCTTCGCTAGGTATTACAATGTTTACCAGTGTATCAGGAATACCTTCCAACTTGTCATTGTCGTCAGTATATGCATTATGTGTATCATCCCTAGTTAACACATTTGTCGGTAAATTACTTACCTTATATTTTAACATTTGATGTGTCGTTTCCATTTAATATTATTTAATTCAGGTACACTTACTAAATACGTGGTACGACTAAGTTTATTTACAATTTTAGCCTTAGTCTAAGTAGGCTGTGTTACATTTTTGTAATTTCTAACTAACACTACCTCACCCATAGCAAATCGAACTTTACGATTCCCTCTGAAATTTTGTTTTTGTTTACCTTGCGCCTTAACCCTCTATTGCATACTGTTCCCGATCGGGAACATAAAATCTAAAATTCTTCTTTTCTTTTCTTATGCAGTTTACATTTGGGAACATTATATACACTTTGTCAATTGCCAATTAGGTCATTCCTCCCAATGTGACCAACATAAAAAAAAAAATTTGAAGTGGAAAAAGGATAATTACAGAAACTGAGATAGAAAATGTAAAATTTGAAGGAAGCAGCTTATTACCTGCTGATATATTACAGCTAAAAATACCTTTACAAAATTTCCAAAAATTTTTTTTATCTGATGTTTTCCTAGAAGAGGTTTGTTTATCAAGTAATTTTGTATAGTACACAAAGACGACGCAATAGACCAAAGTTCTATTGTAAGTTGAATTTGTTCATAATGTTCCCAATAGTGAACAAAACTTTAAAAAAATTTTTTTTTTTATTTTAAGAAAAAAATTTATGTAACACACAGTTGAAATATATGAATATTTCTTTTGTGAAAAATAATTTTTTTGAGCCCTTATTTAAAATAAAAATAATTCATGCAATAGAGGGTTAATTACATTTTCTAAAACTTTGAGTGAACTACATTTGTTTCCAATTTTTTATACAATGACTGCGGTAATACTTGAGAAAATCTGTTTCTAAGATTTCTGGCAAACATAAGTTGAGCAGGAGTTGTTCCTGTCGTGCTATGAACTGAATTTCTATAATCTATCAATATGTTATTCATTATGCAGTGCCTTTTTTAGTGAATTTTTAATTATTATTATTTTCTGCTGCTCCATTTGATTGTGGGTGGTAAGGTGAACCCAAAATGTATTTAAGGGATATTTTTTACTGGGAGATTCGCCATACCCTTCTTTGAACTGGCTTGTTCCACCATAAAAAGACAATGGACACATATCAGAGAGCACAACGCACCCTTCCCCCTCAAACATAAACTACCCTACCAGACGCTTCCCGTCTTCCACCAACGCGAACCTGAACCATAACATTTCGCACTAACAACCATACTAACACTACAATAATCACCAAAACAATTAAATGTAAGCAGACATCATAACCGCATCAACAATCATTCAGTAAATTATAAGCTCACAAGCATTACATCAGAAGAATAGGGTGGCGGTTGTTCGCTTGTGTATTTTTTTAATGAGTGGGGCTGCTTTGTATTGATTTATGTATGCCAGGTGTTTGAAGGAGCGTGTCTCTGTATTTTATTAGGGTTTAGGAATTTTTTTGTCGGCGTGGACAGTGATTTGTCAGATAGGATGTTTTGTTTATAGGTAGGGTGTTTTTTGTTTATGTGTCGCCAGAAAGGACTTGATTTATTTCCAAATCAGGTAGCGTGTTTTTGTTTGTGGCGTTAGATCTTGATTTGCAGAAATTTATTTATTTATTTTTCGTTGTCCGGTTTAGAATTAGTGGTGAAGAATACTTTTGTGTATTTTATTAGGGTTCCGGAATTTGGGAATATTGTAGGCGTCGTTTTTATTTTTCATTATGAGCTGGGCCGCTTTAACCTTATTTATGCGATGCAGGTGTTTTTAGTTTTTTTGTGGCGTTTGACCCTCTTCAGGTACAGATGTGCAGGTGTGTCTTTATTTTTTTCGTTGTCCGGTTTAGAATTAGTGGTGGGGAATACTTTTTGTGTATATAACAAAGGGTTGTGAGTTTTGAAAACTGTATATCTGTTTAGACTTAGCAGTTTTGAACAAGTTGAATTCTAAACAAGAAACCATTGTCGTTCATTTTCATTATGAGTACATATGAACAATTGTGTTTTGAACTCTTTGGAGACGATAGCCAGGCTTGTAGTCAGCCAGAAGCGAAGAAAAAGAAGAAGAATCATATTAAAATTATTAGTGATGTTAAAGTAAAGTCGGCCCGGTCTACGAGTAGAAAGAATAAGTTACAGAAAAGTGAAAAATTTAAATTTGTGAAACCATCAAATGAAAATCAGCAATTAACAGGTTCAACCATGGATGAATTAATCTACACGCCCAAGCGTCCTTTGACACCGGACATCGTTGTCGTTGTTCCTACGGATAATGAAAAACAACAAGAACTCCAGGTCCAACAACAATCTATGCCAGACATCAGTGAAAATATTAGTGATTGTGATTTGATTAAACAGCGTGACCAAGTGAAACCCTTAACATCTCCTTGGTGTTCTCCAATCTGTACACCAGAACGTGCTCCAACACCAGATATTATTTTCATCGACGATGAGACCGAAGAACGTCAGGTGCCAGAGCCGACATCTTCTTCACCGGTGAACTCGGTACCGTTAGAAGAAAATCCTTCATGGCTGGATCAATATGCCCAAGACTGGTCCGAGGAAACAGAAGAATTCTGCAATTTAAATTTAGAATTCTTAACAGGGACGGCTCCGGTAGATGCATGTTTCACATTACCCGTCAATATTAGTAAGTACGACCATAACAATAGATTACTGCAAGGAAGTTTTATATATATTGATGAGGTTGAACGTAAAAAATTTGTTAATATCGGTTTAAACCCTCACAATAAATTTAAAGCAACAGTTAGACTTGTAGACATTAGAACCAGTCAACAAATTGACATGATTAATGTAGAAAAAATTTGTGAATATTTAAATCAAAATATAAAAAATTCTCTATTGGTAAAGACATCAGGATGTAACAAGGGTGTTTATGTTAGTGGTGTTAATATTACGAAGTTGCCAATGCAGAAAATTAAATTGTTATATAAAAGAAATTTTATTGTTTTAAATAAAAATGAAATTGATAATTTAATAAATGCGCAAAAGCTACTGCAAAGAATAACAAGATGTTTAGAAAATAGAATATGTAATATTGAAATTTATAGATATTATTTAAATTTTCTTCAAAAAATAGCCGTTTTTAAACTTATTGATACAACATTAGATTTAGGAAAATTAACGTATAGAACGTTGTTACAGAATTGTGAGATGGATGATTGTTTTATAACAGTAATTTTATGGGAATTATCTACGTATTATAATATTAAGCTAAGTATGGATATAGAATATGTGTATCGTTATATGGATAGGGAAAAAAAAATATGTAACATTACCAAAATAAAAACACTTATTTTAAAATTAATATGTATATGTATTTTTCTATTATTAATTATATTGTTCGGAAACCAGCTTATGTTTATAAAAGGTATGTGTAACAATAATAATAACATGAAAATACAGAGTTATAATTAAAATATGTTTTTGTATTTATTTTATATTTTCAATTTAACCTAGTTACATTGTACCGAAATAATAATGAAACAGTCTTTTAATATAAGCATCATTTTGCAGACGGTCATGTCTATTAAACATTTTTTGAAAATATTTCAGAGAATATCCTTTAATTCTAAAAAACAAATAAATTAGACAGTAATGTCCACATACCGACGAAAAATAGTCCTGTATATTAAATGTATTATAATTCCAAATTACAGTATTACGTTTTAAAAACTGAATATGTTCTACAATTTGCGGGGGTCTTCCATAGCTGTCGAAATATTCTCCCCGCCCCTTGCGGTCAATAAAAACGGCTGTCCAGTGGCTACCTGGTTTTGAATCGTCGTCACAATTGACTACAACTGCACAGGGGTAGTTTACCCTGAATGGTAATCTATTTGCAGCATAAACTCCATAATGGCAGGCATTCTTGAAGTAGCGTTGAAGAATCGTCTCTATAAGCACCGCATTCATCTTTTGAATAATTGTTGTACCATCTACGCAGGTGAAGTATATTCTCCGAGGCACATGTCATACCACAGTGTGCATACGGAATACAGCATTTAGTAATAATTTCCGATGTTATATATTGAAGACGGCGCAAGTTTTTAAGGCTTGGACAGCCCAGACTTGTTAAATCATATAGATTATTGCGTTCTAGTATATTTTCAATAAATATTTTTTTCTCTAAACCCTTAACAAATACAAACTTTTCATCTAAATCAATTATCGTTGTTAAGATGTCTTTTAAATTATCATATTCAATAAAACCATCATCCCAGTCGAATCCGTGATGATATTTTTTCAACCAATTTATTTGTGAAATTTGCTTTACAGACAGATGATTTTTAGAATACGGTGGTTTGAATAAAAATTGTTGAAAAACCCTTCCATCAAGCGATGTTACGGCAAGCTCTTTTACAACTAATTCATCTTTTTCACCATTGAAATATTGTACGTCGATAATATAACCCATTGTTGTTAAAGGTTCAAATGAAACTAACTAACATATACAAGAGATTATATATTATATTTATTTATTAATAATGATAAATGTATACAAAATTTTTAACCACCAAAATCTATAATAACATTTCTATCCTTATCTATTTCAATAATATTATCAAATTCTGCATAAATAACACAATTCATGGTTTCTTTTAGAGCCTCGCCGAATCCAACCTCGACACGTACAGACCCATGACGTGTTAGATTCCAGTGATTCATCGTATTCGCCGACAAGTCTGGAGTTAGATCGAAAGCCGCTAGACAGTATCCATTTGGAAAACTGTCTCTATCAATACAATTCCCATCATTTGAAAAATGAATTCCTGTTCCAGAGTATAGTGTATTGTACATTTGAATATAAGATTGAACGTTTGAAAAACTTGTATGCAATGGTTTTGATGGTAATTGCTGACCGTTTACACAGAGTGATAAGAAATTAATTTGAAAATGGTCAAAATTAAACGGATTTGTATCATAACTTCCGTGAAAAGCTTTATTCGATACAAATCCTAGAATACATCTTTTAGGTAACTGGCCTAGAAACACATTATCTAAAGACTTCCCCTGCACCCCCGCCGGAATTGTCAATGTTTTGCACTCGGCTCTAGTTACGGGGTATTTAGCGGTTGTTAACTGTAGTGCTTTGTTATGGGCTAGTAAGACGCTAGGATTTAATTTTACTCGTCGTACAAGTAATGTAGCTTCCGTTATTTGAGTTTTCACATTCGTATTCTCTAATCCGGATAAAAGATTGAAACTGTCTCGGGAGCGAACAAGTCGCATTCTCAATTCAACGCCATTGATAAGAAATTTTTCTTGATTAAAAATATCAACGTGTAGATGTCCCATCAAATCAACTTCATGGCTTGATGCTGTATATTTTTTTCGTTTTTCAAAACCTTTATTATCGCTAGTTAGTTTATCCATTTTTCCTGAATCGTCAGCGTACCACAATGATGCTGTGAGATGCGAGTTTTTAGCATCGCTACCATAGTTCAATAACGTTTCAATGTATGAACGATACGCATATGTATTGTTTGGAGGTGAAACAAGTTTCTGGTTAAGATATACGTCTACCTGACTGAACATGGAATGAAGCCAGTTATTTACAGGACCAACTGCAGTATCAGCGGCTGTTAGAGCCGTACCGTCGGATTTAATTATTTTTGCTTTTAAGTGTATCATAGTTTGTGATAAATCTAAATATTCATCACTCTGACCGGGCACTACAAATTCTACCGGTCCATCTTCAGTTATAGATGATAATGGTTTATAATTAACCCATTGACCATTTTCTATACTTGTTTGTGTAGGTGGTAATGAAAATAAATCAAGCTCAGTTTTAATACACTCGCATGATTGTGTATGTAGAAAAGCCATAGTTAGATTATTATTATTATTATTTATCGAATACGTCCAGAACTCTATTTATTTTGTTCTTCACACGTCTAACCTGCTGGCTCGAGTGATTACGTTTTAGAGACGCTCTCTTCTTTTTATAACCAGAGCCTGTCATAAGTGTATCAATTTTGGATTCAGCTTTTCGTTTCAAATTATTTCCTGCCTCAGAGAGTCTTTGCTGGAACGCTTCTTTTACAGGACGGTTTTCACCCAAGTCTCCTAAGAAATTCACGCCTGTTCTGAGTGCCTCTTTACCAACAGCACTCGCTCCTCTTTTTATAATTGGTAAGACTGTTCTAAACAAACCACTAAAAAAGCTCCGTAGCCCATGGCCGCGCTGGTATGCAGAACCTCGAAAAACAATCGAGCCAATACCGGTTCCTGCCTGATGATTATAATAAATTTGATAGGGGCAATTTTTCATTTTGAACAGCGTCTAAAAGTGTAACTTAACACTTAAAGCTCCAAATTGGAATGGTATTGACAGCCATTCAACACATCTTATATCGATTTCAATGTTTTGGAAATCTCGTCTTAGCACAGGAATGTAGTGCAGTGAAGAAAATGCTACCTATTTACTAGAACTGTATTTGAAATGTCAACATGTAAAAGTTCTTAACATAGGTGCAAAGATATATTTTATTGTTCGGAAAATAATTCATTGAACTATTACTAGGTAAAAAAAAAAAAAATAAAATTCAATTTTAGATATTTTTTCCGAGATATTTTAGATATTTTGCGGGAATCCAAGAGTTGAATTTATCAGAATATCCTTTCCACTTGACAAGTACTTTCTTTCTGCTACCCTTACCTTTCGTTTCAATTATTTTATCAATTTTAAATTCATCATCAGTGTTTATATACACTTTCTGTAATTCCTGCTCATAGAATACACCTTCAATGTTTTCTTGGTTTAAATCCTCCAGCCTGTAAACGGGAGGGTGTCTTTTAATTACGGTTTTAATCCTAAATATCTCTTCAGACCAGTTACTCGTATAGCCCTTTTCAAAAAAATGTTTTTCTCTTGATATACGTACAGTATCTCCAGCCTCTAATTTAGGTAGAATTTTTTTAATGTTTTTCTCATTTTTATACTGATTTCGCCAGACGTATAGTATGTTGCTATCATTTACATCTTTCGGTGCTATTTTGATTGACGAATGTAAGGTACTATTATATGCTTTTAAAAGTTCCGAAAGCATGTCGATATATCGGTACGTATTGTTGCGTGTAAAATAACGATACATTCGGGTTTTTAAAGTTCTATTTAATCGTTCCACGAAGCAAGCTTTAACATCAGGATTTTGTGCAACATAATATTTAATATCATATTCTCGCAAAAATCTCCGTACACTACTCGCTATGAATTCCGTACCTTTGTCTGTTTGTAGATATATAGGTATACGATTACTATCGTTAAATATTTTTTTAAATGCGTTAATGATAGTACCTGGTTTCTTATCAGTTAGAGGTATTGCCCAAGCAAATCTGCTAAATACATCAATTACAGTTAAAATATATTTAAAACCGTCATTGTATTTACTAAGACTTCTCATATCGTTCAAATCGGCTTGAAATAAATCATTAATATTGTGAACCTTGTATTTGTTTCGGGGAAATCTTCTTCGTATCGGTTTATGTAAAGTATATGCATCTTGGCTACTTAACCATTTTCTGACAGTGTCAGTGGAGTATTTACCTTTAACTGATTTTTTAAGATTCGCTAACCCTGTAAAACCATCAGCATGTGAAGGGTCGAAATAAATATTTGCCAGTGTACGATTCATTTTTAAAATTTAAACGATTCCCAGGTAACGTTGGGCAAAGATGAGCGTATAACTCTACGGGTATTCTCTTTATTACTACGAATAAAGGGCGGAGACGTACCAGTAAATTCTCTTCTTCTGCGAGGGTTTCCAATTAACTCGTTAGGTATGTTATTTTTTTTCAACGCTTTTGAAAATTGCTGCCAGCCCATAGGGTTGCTACCCTTCCTCGGTCTAATAATGTCACCAACTAAATCGGTAATATTCGAATCTGGTATTTCACTATTATTAATACTGACTAAACCGTGTTTATCCCATGTAATATTTTTATCTGATTTGAGTATATTTAAAAAAATATTTGCCTTACTACGGTATGTTTTCGGTAAAGAATTTAAAATCATTTCGTCAGTTAATTGTTCTTTTATTTCAGCAGATGTTAATTGTTCTTTTAATTCATTAGAGGTGTCGACTGCTATGGTATCGTTAATAAGAGGAATTTTGACAGGCTCACGTAATTGTTTTTGAAAATGAAGATATCGTTGAAGAGTTTCTTGATACAAGGCCCATTTTTCATAATCAGAAATTTTTAAATTTAATACTTTTTTCATATCTTCATCAAGTTGTGTAGTTATATTATTATTATTATTGTTATTATTATTATTATTTACGGCATTTTCACGAAGATGATGTAATGCTTCTGGTGTAATTAATGCATATTTTTTAGCATATTCCATTTTT
The DNA here is from genome assembly GCA_963942605.1 of Poecilus cupreus. Lineage (NCBI taxonomy): Eukaryota > Metazoa > Arthropoda > Insecta > Coleoptera > Carabidae > Poecilus > Poecilus cupreus. Next base: position 23,966,375 of record OZ012719.1, read on the forward strand.
AACTCTTATTAAATATACTGCTTAATACACCTGAAATAAGCGGGGCGATTAACAATGGTAAAAAAGCTCCACCTGACTGAACTAAAATTTTTTTCTTCTGTTTCCAATTATCTCCTCGTTTCACAAGCTTACGTAAAATTTGTTTATGACGCCCAAGATTAGTACGTTGTTTTTTATTTAGTGGAACTTTACCCCGCAGAATATTGAGTATACATTCACAGATACAGCGAACGTTATTGCTGTCTGCGTTTTTCAGCAAAACAGTACGTTGAATTGGTTTTAATGAATGTAATGCACGCAGGAAGTTTGCGTTATTGGTTAACGTTTTAGACATAGTTACATAATAACCTCAGGCACTTTTGTATCATTGTATTTATACTTTTTTTTCGGTATATATACGTAAACCTGTCCGTCCCGTACGGTTCTAAATCGACTCCATTCAGGTGTGGATTGTTTTAAATCGAAAATTAGATAAGTGTACGGTTCAGACGTAGCATTGTTATAAGCATCTTGAATAAATTTAGTATTTTCCGGACAAACCTGTCGCGATAAATGTAAAATTTGTGCTTTATCTCGAGGATTCTTAAAGTAAATTATATAATGAGCATTAAGCGATATATCACGCTGACCTTTCCCCTGATTAAATATATTCTGGGTAATGAAAAATACAGATAAATTTTTGTGATGACTACCTTTTGTAAAAATATCAACTACCCGCGAATCTGTTTCACGCATAAGATCGTCTATTATTAACAAGTGTGGGTTATTACCGTCAAAATTATCCATATCCGGTAAACCTTGTTGAAAGTGTACATTAGGTAGTGTATTATATAAACTCTGCCAAGTACTATAAAACCAGGTGACTTTTAGAAATATTGTGTCGCACATGCTGATCATGTTTTTCAAGAAGCTAACAACAAAATACGATTTACCACTGCCCGAGGGTCCGGCTACAATGGCGTTAAAGGGATGTTTGAATTTAATAGGATCTGTCATTTCACTATAGGACAAAAGTTATAAATGAGAAAAAATTTGCAGGACAATTCATATATAATCTCCAAACAAAATAAAAGAATAATAATTTTGATGAAATTTTATTGAAACTTGAATAGTACAATTATTTTAAACAGTTGGTATTGTTACATAATTATTCCATATTCATATAATGATATACATATTTAGCTTAGCTTAACATTATAAATCATTTTGTACAACGTCTAAAGTGTAATGTAACACTTAAAGTTCCAAATTGAAATGGTATAGGCTCTCCCTTGACACATCTTATATCGATTTCTATATTCTGGAAATCTCGTCTAAGTACGGGAATATAATGATACGGAGAGAATGTTGTCATTTTACTAGTACCATGATTATAGTTTGCCACATCTACATGCACAACTCTCAGGAGAGGTGCGAGAACATCTCCGACAAATTGCTGTTCAACAATATCACAGTACACAAACATTTCTGATTGTACACCGTGATACAGATTTGCAGGTTTATATGTGACCCTCTGTGTAAAAAGATCGGTTTCTGGTTCAAATCCCAGCTGTTGTGAAAGTTTTGGTGACAATTTTAAGAAACACATGTTTGTATCGTTTATAAAATGTATTTTTATTCGACTGATGTCTCTTTCAATTTCGATATTAATATGTGTACTTAGTTTATGTTGTTGGTTTATCGCAGTGACTATTTCGACTATGCTACTATAATACCCTGCGGTTATACGTACTTCCTTTTTATGAATTTTAATTTTTCCATCTTTTCCTATTGTTTTTAAATGATAATTAATATAGTTTTCGTGTTCACATACTGTATAAAATGTACATGGATACTGAATTTCGGCTAATGCAACCTCCCATTCCCCGTTAAGCTGTACATTCTGTGGTAATTGTGTAGTAAATAGTGTCGTTTTATTATCAGGAAAGTATTGCATTGAACTGTTGCTAGGCAGCGTCATATAAAACTCTTTTTTAAACATCGTTACTGAGATACTGTATATATATATATATATATATATATATATATATATATATATATATATATATATATATATATATATATATATATATATTTTAACGGGTATTCAGGAATTAAATATAACGTTATATCCTCTCTACTGAACCACCAACTACTTTCTGCTATCCAATCCTCTGTTTCAATTATTTTATTTATATCAAAAGCACCGTCAGAATTTTCAATCATAAATGATTTATCTTTACATGCTAATTCTTGTTTTATATTATTAACTTGAACAGCTTGAATTTGATAGGATCTGACATTTCACTATAAAACAAAAGTTTTATTTTAACAAAAATTTTCTGAACTGAAAATATTAAAAACATGGAGGAATCAGTAAGGGTAAACAAAATATAAAAATAAAAATTAGATGTACTAAATAATACTAGATTTTATTTTATATTTACAAATAATTAATTAATTTTGTATACCACATCAACTTATTATCTAGTATAAACATTATTTTTTTATTAAGTATTCAAATAAAAACAGAAAGTATAATAACAAATTAAAAATTATTGCTTAATCATAATTTACTCTAGATCTCTTAAAACCATAAGGTACAGAAAAATTATTATCAATTAAACGACGTTTCATAAATTTTATATTAAATATTTTACTTTCTGTACGGGTAATTACGTTATGATCTAGAGTATTTCTTATATTATTAGAAATAATAACAGCAGGATTACAATTTTCATAGTTTTCCTCAAGAATCATACTTTTTAAACAATTAAAATTAATTACTTGAGAGTTTTTGTAATTTAAAGTGAAACCTTTAACTTTACAAACCTGCTTAGTTTCATGACTGACAGGATTATATACTTTATAAGCGTACGTTTTCGGTCCACCGGAAACAAACTCAGTAATATAACTACCTGGGCCGTAACTGTTTAATTCATCGGTCATATCTCCTAAAAAATTACCTGTGGGTGGCTCATACATATCTGGTAGATGATAATAAATAATTGAGTCTGTATCATAGTATAAAACGTTGGTATCTAGCTGATGAAGATATGTGTGTAAATGTAATCTAGCCTGTGCTGTTGTATATGCTGCAATTACAACGTTTACGGTTCTAAGTTGATCGATGGCTTCTTCTTCCTGTTCCCAGCTGACATACATCATACGTTCACCGGCAGGGATGATCCTATTAACTGTGACAGCTGTGTTAGCTAGTAGATCGTATAATTCTTCAGCCGACGATATTATTGTTGTACGTGGTCTGTTCTCGGCTTGCGCGAATTTCCCTGTTTAAAAGTTGAAATTAATTACATTTAAACAATGTTAATATTAATAATAAATTTATAATTACCCCAGAATGAATTGAGCATTAATTTAGCAGTCGATCTTCTCCCAGAGTTTTCTTGAATATTTTGAGGATCCAGTGAAACGCCTTCTTTATGAAAATAGTTTTCGATGTAATGAGCTTTACTGATATCGTCGATACAGTCTGAAGGATATCCTGAGGCTTCCTGTTTCATTTTCACGAAATTATTTATATATTTTGCAAATAAACCACCAGATTTAGTGTCTTTGTTATATACAGCTACATTATACTGCCAAATTTCATATACGTGTAAAATTTTATAACCATGTTTTACTGCTCGTTGAAGTTCATCTGACACCCATGTACCGCTAAATTGTCTTTCTTCGTTGGTATGTGAACAATCGTTTTGATTCAGAGTATCACAACATATACGGCACAATGAAAACATTAATTTACCATGAACTTTGCGCGGTAATACAGGGTGGAATAAATTTGTGGGCGGTAAGACTTTACATTTAATTAGATCCTCTATTTTATCGATATTATTATTAGGACCTAATATCTGATGACACTCGTCGCCTACAAATATTCGAGGATGTCCAATAGGATACTTTGCGTACTTACATACGTATGGATAGAGACTACATACATCCACATATTTAATTTTTCCGCCGTTTTTAATATTTCGATACATAGAAATACAGCCTGTGCGCCCTCCAAAAAACGAATCGCGCGGTCTTAATGGCAAATAATTTATTAAAGGATGATTTTCTAATAGTTGACGCTCTTCTTTATTCATAGCTTTTAATTGAATCCTAAACTGACATTCCCAGATTTCAATCACATTATAACGTAACTCTCTTAATATTCGTAGTTTTTCTTCAGTTCTCTGAAATCGTGCATTCAAACTTTCTTTAGAATTATTGTAAATTGTTTCATTGTCGCGATTTGTTTTGTAACATAATTTACAGCCGTGATAAAAACATCCCATAAATTCAAATACTAAACGATCTGGAGCATAATATCCGTCAACTTTCATATTATATCCTAGAATAATTTCTTTCCCATGACCTGCATGTTCTATACGTATTTTTCGAAAAATTTCTTCTCTTATAAGCCATTGTAATGCAATTTTTGACTGATTCTCCGTGAGTCTGTAACCCTCTGTAGGTATTATGCCAATGGTGTTAGGTTGTAAAAATTGTCTTCGGAATACACGGTTACAAGCCGAGGCTATTGTCACGGCTTCCGTAAATGGGCATACATTACAATTTTCAATAAATGTTTTTCTAAATTTTTCGCACGCCTGACGTAAGATATCAACATCGGATATGCAATATTCGGCTATCTCTTGTTCCATTTTAAAAACAACATTGTTACGAGTCTGATTTGCATGCCATTCTAGAAAATCTTCCCGTGTATTCGTATTCATATTGTCTGTATCATAATACTCAATAGCCGGCAGGGGTCCCGTGTAAAATCTGTTCTCGTAGGTGTTAAACAGATGCGGAAAGAATCCTTTTTTCAAGGAAACCGGTAAATCCATTGCTTTAGGTAGAGCAGACAAAGACATCGATAAATAATTGATTGAATCGATAAATCGTATTTTATAATTAATGTCCATTAATAAGATTTTTGTACCGTTTAAAATTAATTTAGGTTTTAACATTAATGTTTCAGTTAAATATTTAAGAATAATTGCGCATCAAAACTTTTTGCATTATGTGCAATACATGTTATTTTATCAAACATAGGCCGCGGACTACAAACGTATTGTACAAAAGATGCGAGAGGGTCTTGTTCAAATATATGCTGGCGAATACCGCATACACTGCATGGTGAATTTAAATTCGCAATATCAGAACAAAAGGTGCATGATTGCTGTGTCACACATAAGTTCACTTTGTGAGTTTTATAATTAAACTCAGTTTCTACCTGTTGAGTTTCAAAATCATAATAAATAAATAACAACTTTTTTTCTTTTTTCGGTTTTTTGTCTATGGTTATGTAACACTGGTGTCCGCGTGGTTTATAATCTGTACATAGTTTACAAAATATTTCACCACATATATGTGTTCTCTGAGCGGCATTGGTGTATAATTTAAAACAGTTCGCGCATTTTTTCGTATTATTACATACACTGCCCCTATGATTATCCAGACATTGTTTTCCACGGAAACGTCTGTTACAGTTACTACATAAGAGAGATTCATTAGCAGGTGAGCATTGAGGTGTATGATGACAATAAGCACATAAATTATCACAACGATGTTTACCGCGAGTATTATACGGTTTATGACATGGTTCACAAAAGTATGAAGAGGAAAAAGCTGCACTTAAACTTTTAATTACACTATAGTGATTATTATAATATAACAAATTAAGTCGTGGTAGGTTCATGTTTTTAAATCCTTCATAAATGACGTGGCCTCTACCTCCGTACTCGTACACTACAATATTATAATCTGATAAATATCTTTGGAACTCTTTAAGATCAAGTATGGTTGCCCCATCATTAAGTGTCTGAATACCAGCTTTCAGCATAAGTGCCTGTGCTCTTACTGTCTGTATATTTAAATGATTTTTTGACACTCTTTCGAAATCTGCTTCCTTTTTCACCCATGATTCAGCAACAACTAATGCTCTTGGTAAACATAAATTATCAATATTTGTTATTTCAATTATACCGTGTTTACGTCTGCATAATTCAGCAAAGCTTAACCCTCTGCCGTTGAGATTTTTACCCCGACCTATAGGCATAGATACTCTTGTCAATTCTACTTCGAATTCCCCGTTAACGAATATATTTGCATTGCTCTGTAGAACGTTGCTTATTGCGCTCCAGACGACATCTATATGTAACTGGCTCGCCTGTCTAAAGCTTACCCACACAGGACCCTTCTCAAATGCAGGCGTATGTAAAATTAATCCGACGAAATCGGATCCTGGAATTGATTCAGTAATATATTTCACTAGATTCTTCAAACTATTTTTAAACCATTTTAGAGGGTTCTTCTCTAATGGAGGATCAATAAAGCGAAACGTTGTTCGTTTGCCTGTTAGATTAAACCTTCGTACATGATTTTCTGTGTTTGAAATTATGGAAAAGTATTTTTTATAATCGTCTTCAATGCTGTTATTTTCAGGTGTTAATGCACCGTGTCCTACTTGGGATGTCGACTGTTGTGACTGGATCTGATTACACGAAACATCGATAATATTTTCACAAATATTGAAAAAATGTTTTACATTCTCTTCTTCATCTACTTCTCTTTGGATTATTTCATCACAAATATTCTGTATAGATATTAGATTATTAATTTCATTATTATTAATATTAGACATTTTTATTTTACTGAATTGTATTACTGCACGTAAACAAATAAAAAAAAAAAAAACACACACACACTGTTGTAAACCACTCGTGTTTTCTCTTACGGTATACAGATAAACAAAAGCACTAGAGATTATTTTAAGTATCTGTCTTATAAACCCGTTCCTAGGAATCACCCCCTCCCTTTCCATTACAGGGTACCCCCTCTATTAGGGATTTATAAAACATGTTATATTAATCGAAATAATACACGGTTAATAATGTTTAAGCACACATGCTTTATTGTTATTAATAATTCATTACAATTATACAAATTCTACAAGATTTGCCTTCTTATTTTTCCCAAATTCTTTAACACCCATATACTTTAAACACTTATTACTAATATATTTCCTTAAACTTGATATTTCTTCATCCGATATGTCGTCAAATCGTGCTGGTAAATAGGTTAAAAAATCTTCGCATACTGCAATAATTTTCCTACCGAAGCTAGTATTAACTTTTCGTAAATCAATTAGTTTATACGGTTTATTGATTTCTAATTCACTGATTTTCTTCACTGTTATGTCATCCTTCAGCATCCCTCTTTTGTTTAACAAAGCGAAATCCATTTCTGTAAAATAAAATAATAATAATAATAATATTAAATATATGTGATAATAAACTAACACACAGGTAGACTTACTTGTTGTTTGTTACGATGTTTCTAGGCTGAAGACTTCTTTTACAATGATTAAACTTCTAAATACCAATATTCCTTTTATACAGTATTCCCCGAAAAATAATTAAATACATAACTGTACAACAACGAAAAAAATAAAGACACACCTGCACATCTGTACCTGAAGAGGGTCAATCCCCAAAAATTAAAAGCCAATTTCTGCAGATCAAGATCTAACGCCACAAAAAAACTAAAAACACCTGCATCGCATAAATAAGGTGAAAGCGGCCCAGCTCATAATGAAAAATAAAAACGACGCTTACAATATTCCCAAATTCCGGAACCCTAATAAAATACACAAAAGTATTCTTCACCACTAATTCTAAACCGGACAACGAAAAATAAATAAATAAATTTCTGCAAATCAAGATCTAACGCCACAAACAAAAACACGCTACCTGATTTGGAAATAAATCAAGTCCTTTCTGGCGACACATAAACAAAAAACACCCTACCTATAAACAAAACATCCTATCTGACAAATCACTGTCCACGCCGACAAAAAAATTCCTAAACCCTAATAAAATACAGAGACACGCTCCTTCAAACACCTGGCATACATAAATCAATACAAAGCAGCCCCACTCATTAAAAAAATACACAAGCGAACAACCGCCACCCTATTCTTCTTACATCATAATCACACCATCTATTAATCCATATAATATTAGAAAGTGTCATAACCGCATTGTATATATCATTAACAATCACTCACAATAGTAGATAAGTTCATACGCACAAATCATTATGTTCATCTCACACTTCTAATCTTCATATTGTAAGTAAATATCATAACCGCAGTGTAAAAATCACACCGTCACTCATTTAGCTCTTAAGTTAGTTTTAAGCACAATTGTCTCAAGTAGGTTTTTTATTCTTTTTTCCTACATCACTTACACGATCATTCATTATACACGCTATACAACGCTATATTTCATCGCAATAAATAATGAAATTTAATTTTTAAAGAAACTATAGCCCTGTATAGAACCAGGAATGTTTGAAATTTTGATCTGCAGATATTTAGCGTGTAGAAAATACCTGGAGAATTTATTTGCTCTTGCGATTTCTCTGGTGAAAAACAATAATCTGGAAACATAAATTAGAATTAGAATTTTAATAAATTAAAAATTATACCGTTTGGCTATCTTGAAGGTGAATATATGAGATTAAATTGCCATATTATTTTAGAGAAAAAGTTAAAAGTTTCCTGAAATTAGATAAAGTTTGTAATATGTAATTTCAGTTGAAAAAATGTAATTTCAATTCATTTCCATGGTTATTCTTATCAAAAAAAATTTAAATTAAATTTTCGCAGTTATGAAATATCAAAACTATATTGAATAGAAAATGTCTTCCTTTACAAATTTAAAGTATGCATCTCTAAAATAATTTGGTGAATAATGAGGGTTAAAAAACAGTAGTCCCATATTAATCTCCTATATTCACCTTTAAGATATTAATCAGTTTATTTAGAACTTTGTTTATATTTACAAAATAATTTACCTGAAACTGGAAAATAATTTTAAGTTTTGATAACTAATTGAAATTAACGGCCAACGTGTATAAGATTAAAAGTTTTTATCAAATTTCTACAGAAATAGGGCAATTATGTAATATATTTACCTGGATCTTCTATACTGTCATCGCTATCAGATTTCAACGAAGAATTTGTATTTGTAGAAGAAGGATTTGAAGCCTTGTTCCAATTCCTTTGATGGCGCAACTGATATATTTTCTTTTCTTTAATAATTTCTTTTGTGTTAGTAGATTCTGTGAATGAATATATATATATATATATATATATATATATATATATATATATATATATATATATATATATATATATATATATATATTCTCATAATTACAGTTTTTTCATTTATTTCTGCATTTGATATATTTGTTTTCTTCCATGGCAAACTTTGTATATGCATATTTTTGCATTTTTCTCAAGTATTTTGTATTATTTGGTCATAACATGTGAATATCATTGAATTCAGAAAAAAATACTGAATCGAATAAGCAAATAAAAAAAATTGGTTGGCATTTAAAATAAGAAAGTTGCACCCCGCATTTTGAGAACCAATGGTCTAAAAAAATTCTTGTTTCGCTCATTTTAATTGTCTTATAATATAGAAATTGTTTGCTAATTTAACCGACCTCGTAGCTCTTATAGTTCTCGAAATAGCAATAATGTACCACTTAAACTGAACATGCTATATACATGTAATAAGTAAAAAAATTAAATTTATTATTTCAACTTGTTTTAAAGAAATTAAAGTAGCACTCCTCTGCGCAGTTTACCCCGAACTTGAACCCTCACAAAATTATTTACAATATTTTCCATATCGGTTAATGTTTTATAAATATCAGAATCTTCTGTAACAGTGTGTCTTCTTTCATATTCTTCTAGTTTCATCATTTGCCCCTCCTCAACTCGCCTTCTGTTAAATATTATAATTTTTACTAAAACGATTTTAGATAGTCTATTCCATGTTTCATATGAATATTCTTCCAAAAGTTTCTTGTGAAAAATTGATTCTTGTTCTTCCAAATATTGGTTGAATTTAAGTACGTTTGCTGATGTACTTAATTCTAATGGTTTATTTCATTTTGATGCTTCAAGAGATTGCTTCGCAAGAGAACAAAGTATTTTTAACTTTAGGTTCATTACTGTTACAAAATTATCTAAACTTTTCTTTTCACCTTCATCTTCATTTTCTATTGCTAAACTTTTTGAACTCGAGAACCTTTTGAAATATAGTTACAACATTTTTTTGCATGTATGAACAATGTTTTTTTTTTTTAGAATTAAAACCTAGACAATTCGTGCAAGGTAAAAAATTTGATCCGGAAGTTATATCTGTCGGACGACGTTTAACTAACAAGCTTCCTGTTTTTTTTTCAATACATTCTTGATTGTAAAAAAAATTTCCCCTTTTTCTAAGTTCAGCAATTATTTCTAATCGTTTTTTCGATTTCTTAGGTAGATTGTTAAATTCTGTAACTTTATCTTTGTCACTATGCGTTGCATATGTCTTGTTAATTTTAAAACTAATTGTTTGCAATAGTAGCAACATGTCCTTTTATCACATTTGTTTTTAACTGGTTCGACATTAACGCTTTTAGCATCAGCATTTGATTCAGTACGATTTGAATTTTTGTTTGAACTAAAATTATTTTCTGTTGAAGTAGATTTATTATTATATTCCATACACAAACTACATGTACTAGTTACTAGTACAACTGTAATGTGAATCTAAAATTTATGCAATTTTCAATAATTTACAATTTTACTTAATTTTGCAAAACATACCATTTTTCCAACTTGTTGCCATGGTTCGGTATAAATTACGTTCATTCGCTTAATTGTTTTACACAAATGTAACAATTTTGATTCATTTATTCAATAATATCTGTTGGGTCTGATGTACTACACCATATAACTTGTGAAGCAGAAATACACTGACTAGACGGGTGAACGGCAAGGAGGGTTCCTTACCTTTGCAGCTGTTCTGAGTTCTGACCAATACCTTGCATTGCACCAGCATATGTCGTTAAGTCACTCTCCTTGCCCCGCGACCGTCGCGCTCAACAACATTGCTTTGACTTTGACAAATGCCGACAGCCAACAGCGTCTCAACCGCGCTTTGTTTGAGACAGGGTCGGACTGACAAATGGCTGACCCACCCGGCTTCACAAATTCGTTCACCCGCGTAAACATTTTATAACCACTAAAACAGTCTAATGTAAAATTCAATTTCGTATTTTACGTGGTTTATTTAACACACAAAAAAATTTTGAAGTTTAAATCTTTTACACAAATCTCTGCAATTTTACCAGATATTTTTAAATCACTATGCTGCCAAAATGCGTTTGCAGTATAAAAAATTAAGATTTTCCAGTGCTTAAAATATTAATTAATAATATGTAAAAATCATAAAAAATTAAATCGCCGTCTGGTAGATTTGTACTGAGGTACTGAGGATACCAGGTTCCAAATGCAAACACTACCACTAAGCCACGGATCATCTCTAACGTTTGAACATTTTTACTACTTCAAAATATGGATATACATATTTACAGCAATTTAAAAGCATACTCTGGGATAATATATATTAATATAAATTTCTACAAACATTAATAATATAATTACCAAGTATCAATAGTCACTTGCTTACTGATTCCTTAAAAATTGCAAAAAAAATTTGCACATGTCGGACCCCTTTTTTCTGTTTAAAGTTAATTGTGTGCTTTTCAAAAAATTTATTTTCTGGACTTTTATGCCCGTTATCACCTATTTTTATTAAAATTCAACAGTGGTTCTCAAACAGTAGAGTATAATTATTATTTTTTAAACGGTAACCTATGTAAATTTTAGTCCATTAGATCAAGAATTTTTTTCTAACAATTATTTCGAGAAAAATGATATTAAAAATCAGAATAATACTGTAATGTACTAGGCTATGCAATGAACAAATACAAACAAATGATAATTTGTTAGTAAAACACATTATTGTACATGTAAGAAAATAATATACTTTCGTAACGTAGGCAATAGTCGTATTAATAGTTGTTTATTGCATGGCATACTTCAATATTGTAAAATTATTTCTGAATTTTAATATAATTTTTCTCGAAATAGTTATTATACCCCATATTGTTTTTATATTGTTGAAATAAGAAAAAATTCTCTATTTAATGAGATAAAAATTTATATAGGTTACTATTTTAAATATAATAATTTTATTCTACCATATAAGAACCACTGGTTGAATTTTTTATTTGTTATTCCTATTAAATGAGGCCCCCTTTCCTGGTCATTTTTTGTTTAAAACATTTTTCTCGATAATCATTAGTTCGCCCAAAACAGCACTGGTTGTTTTAAAGGAAACACCTGTATATATTCTATAAATTTTCATTGTAATATTTATAAATATATGGATTTTTCTATATTGTACTATACATTGCACTGTAACAATGTATATATTATCGATCATTGACTCAGTATAGGTGTATTGTTTTCGAAGTAGATGACAGAACTTTATTTAAGTTTAGATTAGTTTATTCCAATTATTTTTTACCGGATGATATTTAAAAAATGGACATTTAGATACTTCGGAATCCATTGACAGCCTTAAAAAACACTAAAAATTATGAGGCATTCATTTTACAATTTATGTTATTTTAAAAAACGAACGAAAAATAAAATCTCTTATTTTAATCAGGTATTTCACCAATGTCACTATATATATAAATAAAGAAAAACTTATTTTAATCAAGTAAAAAATATTAGTCTTCGTATTGGAAGATCACAGAAGGCAAATTAATAAATATATTATTTAGGGACTCCTTTAACTTCTAAAAGCTTTACTTTCCTTTTTTCAATAGATAACCTTTCTTTTTTTTAGTTCAACTAACTCTTGATGTCTTCCTGCATTCTCTTTCTTCATTTTTTGCTTTTAATTTTAATAAATACTATTCATTTTTATTAACCATTGCAGTGGTTTGTTTTTTTTTTCTTGTGCCATCATTATTTTTAGAGCCTTTTCTTTTTTTATTTTCACAAGTATCTTCTTGTGGAGTTTCTTGTATAATTTCTTGAGTAAAATCTTGGGATATTTCTTTCGTACTTTCTTCAAGGTCTTTTGTAGGATTTTCAGTCAAATCCTATATCTATGACATTGTTATTAATCACAATGTTAGAAGGACGATTCCCTAGAATCTTGTCCATTTTTTTAAAATATTTATTCAGAGGAGCCTCTGCCAGTTGGCATAGGGTATCTTTCTTACTTCTATATACACGGACCATTTTCAGCCGCTTCCTCTCACATTTGGCTGACGAACGCTAAAAGTAAATGATCTTGTAGAATTAAATCATCAGAAATAAGTTAAAATACCTTACCATAACACCCAAACTGCACAATTCTTCGGATATCATTTTCCAGACGTTCTTTTGCTTTTTAGCGTTCCGGAAATCTTCACCATGACTTTCGAACGAAGATAGTAGTGCCAATATTTCTTTTTCTGACCAGAAGCCATCGTCTCTTTCTCCATTTTCTTCTATGTTGTTATCTTGATAATATCAATTTTCATATATTAGTACATTCGTAACAAAAAAACAAAACCATAACCTTATATATTACTTACCAGTAGCATTTCCATTACTGTTTGCATTAGGAAATGTGTGAAACGTTTTCTGATGTAAAATAAAATTCATGTCTCCTTGGATAGAGCATAATGCACATTGAAAACTTCCTTCCAGGTTTGTACTACTTCTCGCCATTTTATTTGTTATTGAATCATAGTAATCCCGAAAACAGTATGATTCAGAAGGGAAAGGGGATTGCAGTTCTTGATCACAACAATGAAAGAGTGGGGATAACAAATAACGAACGAAGAAACATGATTCTTCCTAATCATGTTCACTTTGATCACTTTGATTACGAATCATAGACCAAAGAAACACGCCTATAATATACATGTAAAATTGTTATAGCAATCTATCATAAGAGCCTATAATAATCACATACATTCTTACTGTTCAACATACCAAAAGACAACCTAATTTAATTTACTTTAACATTAACTTAATGCCGTAACATTAGGATACAAACAGAGCTGGGCAAAGTACCTAACAAATGTACTCGATTATTGGAGTACGAGTACTGATAATAAAAAGAACTCTTGAATATTTTTCTTGAATATTTGAAAACCCGTTCTACGCTGAGTACAGAGTACAAGTTTTCTGTAATTTTCTACAGTTTGTGGCTTTATATTTTTAATTTTTCGAATTGAATTTTTTTTTTAAGACTATGAACAATTCTTTAAATACTTAAGAATGTTGCGAATTTGAATTATTTGTTAAGACTATGTACTAAGTTGAAAATTAGAAAAAAATAGTTCATTCTTTATGTCAAATTCAAAATCACGAATATATCCGAAGATAACCGGCCGCGTACGAACATAAACAATTCTGATTGGTCAGCATTAGACTTATGCCTCAAAAATTGAGAAATTCCCATATTTTAGGCTTACAGCACAGCTACACTAATACCGGAACATGTGTTTCCATGTGTTATTTGTATCCAGAGCTGGGCAGTACTCGAGTACATTACTCTGAAGTTCTACTCAAAGTACATAATTGGTACTCTGTACTCATACTTGAGTACATTTGAAAAATCAATACTTATACTCATACTCTACAGCTTTTTGCTGTAACACTCGTACTCAATACTCTGAATGGTACTGTAAGTACATTAAATATTCAGAGTATTTTTAAATAATCTGAGTATTTTTAGAATTATGAGTGTTCTTTATGTGACTCAAAGTAAATGCTTCATGCGATTCAAATTGTTTATTTGCAAACTATATGTTGATGTACAAAAATTATTGACAAACATTGTCTGTTTATTTGTTTATAGTAACGACGATGCTAACATATTATCAAAGATATTTCGATTCAAAAAATGTGAAAAATATAAATAATATAATGCATTAACAATGAGTACTTCAAATACTTATACTTTATGTTTGTTTCAAAGTACGAGTACAACGATCAAGTTAAAACTTGCAGAAAAATATAATGGAACATTTTGTTTCATTTTACTTGATATCGTTTCGCGTGTCACATCTATATCAGTACCTATCTATGTAGTTAACTTTGTTTCTTCGTTCATTCGATTTTTATTGATTGTTCTAAGTGACAGTGTTTGAATAATGGTGAGTACTTTATAAATATAATATTATATTATTTAACGAGCACATAATGTGGGCTTTTATTTATGAAGACGAGTGTATAATCATTTGTGTGAATTATAATCATTATGTGCGAGTCAAATACCGCATTTTATCTACGACTATTTAAATAAAACATTCTTACAAAGTGTTTTTTTTTTTCTAAAACAATTTAGGCTATGTGTCAGACTACAGAACCGCCGCTGTCAGTTAAAACTTAAATGTTAAATTATGGATTTATAATACAATAATATGAATTATGAAGGAGATTATCTTATTATACAATGAATGTATTATTTAATAGTCGTAGATCTATAAAACATATTATTTGTATCGCTTATGAAATTTGTATGTAGATGTTAGACTCTGATTCTGAACACGATCCATTTTCTACGACTACGAACAGCGATGAAGATCCTGAATACAGACCACATTTAGAAAACAAAAAGTGAGGTATCGAAACTTATTGACAAACATTAGCACAGTCAGCATCAAGCGATTCACTGCCTTCTTGTTCTTCATCATTTCTCGGATCATCAAATACTCCAAATAATGCAATAATTGAGCCTAAATTGGTGCAAAATCAAGATATTGAAGAAAAAATTAATAAAAGTCCATTATTTGATGGTAAATATTTTGTTATTATTAATAAAATTTGTAATGACATGAATGCAGTAGGCGAATGTCAGTTATGTATGCCAAAAAAAGTAATTATTAAAGGTGGTTTTGCTACAACGACAAACTTTATCAAACATTTAAAGACAAAACATAGAACACAATATCCAGTATATTTAACTTATAAAGCATGGAAAATAAAAAATTATAAATCTTGTAAAACTCAACAAGAAGGGTCTGGAAATTGTTCATCCTCTTTGCCTTCATCGAAAATGAAACAAACCAAACTAGTTCTTGACCAAAATAAAAAATATTTCAGAAAAAATTTGATAACAGGGTTCTTAATTTATTATAGAAACAATGTCGGCTGTCTCTATTATAGAATCTTCAAGTTTTAAAAATTTGTTTAATGGTTTCAATTAAGTGTGATGAGTCGGAGAACGTGTGTACGAAAAATACGTAGTATGTTTCTTGACAGTCAAAAATCATTAATTCAGCTTTTGTCATCTGTAAGTTGTGTTTGTACGACAACAGATATTTGGTCTGCTAAAAGACGGAGTTTTTTTTAGGTGTAACAGTACATTATATAGAAGATACTGAACTTAAGAGGCACTCTTTTGCAATCGCGTTACGATAAAATTGCATCAATGCTGGACGATATTCACGCTCAATATGGGCTTCAGAATAAAATAATTTCGACTACTACTGACAAAGGTAGTAATTTTGTCAAAGCATTTCATGAATTTGGTGTAACTATACACAATATTGTTCACAATGAAGAGGAATACGATAGCGACACTGTAGACCCAGATGCAGACGAACACTCTGATGAAAATAGTTTAGAATTTATTTCACTTCAATCACTAACACAAAGTAATGAAATAAATTTACCGCATCACGTAAGGTGCGCAACGCATAATTTAAATTTAATTGTTACAACTGATCTAAAAAATTTATTTAATTCAAACACTGCTTTGAAAAGAAAACATATGGCATGCATGCAGAAATGTAGTATTCTTTGGAATAAAGCGAGTCGCCCAAAAACAGCTGAAATTATTCAGGAAACATTAGGACACGCTCTGCATAACTCACTGGCATTCATTTTACGACAGTATTTCGCAAATTTTGAAAGAAAAGCACAAATTAAATATTTTATTTGAAAAATTAAACATGCCTAATAATACCATCAAAGGTAGCGAAATTCAGTATCTTGCAGATTATTGCACAATATTAAAGCCAATTTCTGAAACTATTGATGTTTTGCAAGGTGAAGATCATACTTTTTTCGGATATTTAATTCCTTGCCTTATATCTTTAAAAATTAAATTAGAAAAAATGAAATCAAACACTATCAGATTATCAAACAACGCTATTCTGCAGACATGCATTGATTCTCTAAAAAGACGGTTTAGTAATTACTTTAGCCTTAATGAAGCTGCTGACGATGCTATTATTGCGGCAATAACCATGCATCAGTTTAATCTTAGGTGGTTTAATGTTATTCAAGAATCATGTTCGTCAGTTACTTACTTTAAAAATTTTACACCAAAAAGTGTTATTTGTAACAGAAATATTAGTTGTTATAAATACTGATACTGAGCAAATGAAAGTAAATGACGATCAAATCAATGATGACTTTTTTGATTTTAATGAATCCTGTGATTTGGCCAAAGAAAGCAGTTATGACAACAATGGTACAAAAAATAAAATTGAATTAGAGATTTTGAAATATTTAGAAGATAATAAAACAAAATTAACAATGTTGCGTGATTATCCAACAATAAAAAAATTATTCATTAAATTTAATACAACTTTACCATCGTCAGCGCCCGTTTGACGTTTATTTTCATTTGCGTCTATTATCAATTCTCCAATACTAAGGGCCAATAAAAATTTGTTAGAACTCAAATAATTTATTATTATTTTTATGTTGTAAATGCTACTTTTGTTATGTTAAATATGTGATTTTTATTTATAGGTACTATTAAGTTAATTTATAAAAGAAAATTATTTGGTTTTGCTTTTTGTATTATAAGAAAATATAACAGATTATTTTTTAAAGTAATACAATTTAATTCTATTTATTTAGCACCATATTTCCGATTTGCATGTAATAGTAGCTAAAAATATTTTAAAATATTGCATTGATAAACATTATTTGAATAAAAGTACTCACTTTTACTATAATGACGTCACGAGTACTCAATACTCTACGAATATGAAGGAGGGGATATGTGGAAGCGATGCTGACGGCACAATGTCGACCGAGCAAAAAATACATTTGATCGAATATATGAAAGACCATGCCGATTTTGCTCGAGGCAAATTTATGGAGGTCGAAGGGAAAATAACGCTTCAAAATATGTGGGAGATTCTTGCGGATCTAATAACTAAAACAAAGAGGAAGGCTGCGATGTGTAGGAAGTTAAGAGTGCAGACTAGAGGTTTCTCTCCATCCACACCCTTAACAGAACTTGATGAGAAACCGAAGAGGCAGTGTATGGCCTGCAAAGCGAAGATGTTGTTTTGGAATCGGAAGAACCAATGCTGACGACATCGCAGGCTAAACGTAGACCATCGATAGCACATGCCCGTGTTGAAGTTTGCCATCAACATCGCAGGAACCAATCACCAATCCCTCAGATGAACCAAAACCATTGACATCGTAGGCAGATGACCATGATTATTGTTCAAGAAAGTGCAATAGTTATATATAGTACGTACAGAAAAATTCATGTACCATAAGTTACACAAAAATAAAACTATTTTTTTAGATGCTGACAGATGAGGAAGAAAGCCGTAGCAGGGCGAGTACACCAAGCAGCAGAATGAGCGATACTACGCCATGCAGTAGAAGAAAAAGTAAATGTCAGTATTATACGATTTTATTAATATATTTTAAAATTCAAATGATAGATCATGTAAAATTCATAAATAATATAGAACATGCTATACAATAATGATACAGAAACAATAAATATCTATTGCAATTTTCACAGACATTATTCTTTGAATTTTATGAGAACTTTGAAATTTTACTAAATAAATTACTATTAAAAACTTACTTTATATTTTACTAATTTACTTATGTCTGTACAGCCTTCTATGTAAACAAAATTTTCTAACAAATAATTATTTTACAGGAAAGAGAATTTTGAGCTGAGACGCAGCAGTCGAGTACTTTCAAGAAAGCGCAAAAAACTTGACAAAAAATTAGACACGGCGATCGCTCTTTTGCAAGAAAATAATCAAACATTAAAAGAAACAAATACATAATTAATGGAACTAATAAAAGTAATAAAGGAAAAATAAAAAGTATTTTACATATTCTATGTATTTTTATTTCTGGTAACATTGGTAGAGCAGCAATCTCTCACATTTCCCAAAACAAATAATAAAATACCGACTGATTAAAAATATATATTTATATAGAGTTGTCTGCTACGTTTCCCCAGTTCTCTGTATTCGGCATCGTGCGCGGCGTCCTGTGGGACTAACATATCCTGTTCCAAATCAATGTCGTCCCCCGTTGGTTCTGGATCATCTTATCATCTATCTTGTATTGCACCGCAATGTTGTGCAATACAGCACAAGTCATAATGATTTTGGCAGCTTTTTTTGGTGTGTAATGTGAAACTCTATGTTTAAGTAGGCACCTGAAGCGCCCTTTTCGATGCCCAATACATCTTTCTACTACACTTCTAGATGTTTTTAGCCGCCGGTTAAACCCAGCTTCCGCCGGCGTTTGAGGGTTGTTTCAAGGTATTAATGTCCAAGGTAGACATGGATACCCCGAATCACCTATAAATATTTTTTGTTAAAATAAAGTAATTATGTGGATAACATTATGTTTTTTTTTTTTATTACGAAGATGGGAGGCGGACTAACTACTATGGTCATATGTCGCCTCATGAGTGGATGATAATGAATTTGTGTGAACACAAACGACCATGCTCTTCAGTTGTATTCGAACCCACGACCTCTGGCGTGCTAGGCTAGTGACATAGCCACTACGCCACCGAGATCGGCAAACATTATATTACCCATTATTTTGTATGCTTCATCCCCATTGTCGAAGTTCGCTTTCATGGTCATTCCAACTCTGCTGCTTCTCCAGATGAAAGCATCACGAGAACTTCCAGGATACCTCGCAACAATACTAATAATTTTTGGCCCCTCATTGCAGACCTACATAAATACATTATTTCATATAATATGTGATATGGTTTGTTAAATTATTATCGTACAATTTGCACATTTATACTATGGTATCCCTTCCTGTTCACATAGACGTGCTCATTTTCGCCAGGTGTAACGATGGCCACATGCGTACCGTCTACAACGCCTATTATATGGGGCATCCGAAACTTCCTCATGAACCTGAATCACATTATGATGAGTTAATTTCATATAACATAGTTTTAATATTATTAAATATACCTCTGACTAGCAATGCGTTTTTCTTCATTGTTAAGGGGTAGCCTAATCCACTTATTGAGACAGTGTATTATAATGAGTCTTGACACTTCCGTTATTGCCCGACTTACCATGGCCTGACTCAAACAAACCCACGGACAAGAACCGGAGCTTCTTTGGTAGCTTCCCATGGCGAAAAATAAAGGGCTGATAGCACCTGCAGAAACATTCAACATAATTTTTTGCAACGTTTTAACATTAATAAAAAAGTATTACCCTCAAATGAATGGGTATTCTGGAAGAAAAGCTTCCGGCACCAAAATGAGGAGTTAAATCCGCAAACAGAGCATGACACGCAACTTTCAACAAACGAAAATTTGCTATAAATTCCGTGTCGGCTATTGTGAAAGGGTCTGTCATGTCTCTGATGGCACGGCGAGAGATTCTTGCTTCATTACTTATGTCGTCCAAAATGCCGTAAGCCAAAGTTCTGGCAAACATAAAATGAGCCATATCTATAAAAACAAGAAACTTCAGATAATGAACGAATTATTAACAGTATTTATTACTTACCTCTTTTTTTAAAACAAACGAATTAACATGAACGAGTCTCTACTTTACATGAACTCTATATAAAAATGAATAAAGGCTAGATTTAAATAATAAATAATAACTAATCTATGTAATAATATTAGCAAAAATTTTTTATTTCTTTGCAGATGACAGGGAGAGATGATGGTGTGTGTAGCGAGCACCGAAAAACAATTTAGAAACATACCCAATTATTTTTCTTGTTGCAGTCCTGAACTAATATACTAAAATGCATTTAAACAAGACTTACGTACATAAATACTGCGCCAGGCTGGTAATTTGACTGCGTGTTAGTTTTCGCAGCTCCGCTTCGGCTTTTGCTCTGTATTGCAAAGTCAGCGTGAACCACCAGGTTCAGTGAATGTCCGAAAATGCATGAAGAGAAACAGAGAAAGCGGTTGTGTAAAATGTCGCAAGTTTATTATTATTATTAAACGAAATTCAACTGTGGTTATCGCAACGCAACGCAAAGATCGCAACGCAAGCAATATGATGTGATGATCGCACAGACAGCGGATGCACACGTCGTCAAAACGTAGCGAACGGGTTAAGAGGATGTAGAACGGTTATGCACAACTTTGGAGGGACGGGTCGGGTGTGCGGGACGCAATGCCAAATGTGGAGCCTATTTCGTGACGTACTAGTCTAGCCACGCCTATTAGAGTACAGCTCTATTAAAAAGTAGTTGTTGCTGCTAGTGTTAGATTATTGACATTCGAAGCTCATCACCGCTCACGTCAGGGTCGGTTGGGACGCCCGGACACTGGGGAATTGTCCGGTAGGCCGTAAGGTTGTAAGTGCCGCCAAGACCCGTATCGCGGTTAGTTAGATAATTTTCATTTAAAAAATTTCGCTGATTTTAAGTATATATTTAGAAATTCACAACATTCATTTGCATACTTTTGAAATTCAAGTAAAATTTTCGGTAATTCTTAGCAACGGATGCTATACTCAGTATCTCCTGTCGATTTGACATCTTCAGAAATGGATGAGTAAAACTAACATTAAATAAATTTTTAATATAATTTAATATAGTGAAATAGTAAACTTATGCATTATCATTTTATTTTAATTTTAATGTATATTTTTTAAGTGAATCATTCATGGAACACTACAATATTAAATTAAATAAAAATGAATACATGTACCAAAGCACGTCAAGTGTCAGATTTAAAGTCAGTTAATCTTAAATATTGGAATAACAAATACACACATAGTTACGCGATTTATGCTTTGCAGGCATGGAGTTTATTTTAAATAATGATTATGATAATATACAAGTAATTATGTGTTTTATTATTTAAAAATGACGAAACGAAGACCCAGTTAAGTCGTTTGTTCAACGAACAGATTCCGCAGGGAAAAAGATTTCTTCAATAATCTTTTGAAATTTATGTTACTACATCATGATCATAAGAGATTTTTTATTTTTCAATAAAAATTCTTTTATATATAAGTGGGTAATAGTATTCGTAATGTAAGTATTGCTACTTTATTATGCTAATTAAATTTTATTTTTTAGTAATTCAATAAGAAAATTACAATCAATTTGTATACATTTATTTGTGCTTTTATAATAGTAACTATATTTTAGATAAAATATATAAAATAAATTATTTCACAAATTCTGTATAATTATATTCTCATTACATTATGGGTATTTACGAGGGTAATTCTAATTATTGCAGCATACTGAAAAGATGGAAAGAAAATATTCAAGCAGTAGTGCTATACGAAAATTTAAGAATGAGAAGATTTTTCAAATTATGAAAGCACGATCGAACCTGAATATGATCTAGACTAGACTATAAATATAATTTCTATGTAAATGTAATAGAATAGGTGTTTCAATTGTTTCAATAGGTGTTTTATGGTTTGCTAATTATTTCTTTAATTTAATAGTGCGTTCCGAAACTTAACCATAGCGACCGTGGTACTTTTTTTCAGCGAACCGGTGAGGTTTCGGAACGCGGTACCTGAAGTTTATGGTCACTTTCTAGTAACCGTAGGAACCGCGCAGGAAGGTCGGTGCTTGTGGTTAGTTGGTAGCTTTCCCGCCGTTCACCTCGAGTTTTGAATATAGTTTTAGTGTTGAACACTAATAATACATTATTTTTATAGCGGTGAATTATTTAAAATTAAATTCTCAGTTTCTTCGTTATCATTTTAATGCTCATTTTGGATATCATAAACATTGTCTTCAACAATATCAAATATGTCATTATTTAAATTAAAATATTAAAATCTAGTATAACAATTACCACAGAATTGAAAAAAATTAAAGTATAAAATTATACTAAATTATTATCACAACAATAAATTATTACAAATGAAATTTCATCAAAACATTTAATATATTATTATTTAAAATTAATAGCAAATTCTATTTAAATTATTAATAGACTTTTAATATCAGATCTTCGGCTACAGTTTTAAAATCATATTATTCTCGAAAATGAAATTAATATTTGTATTCAAAAATAGATGATACACAACTATAAACTGTAACAGAGCTCATCGGTTATTTATTACAAATGTCAAAAATTTTTAATTTTTATATTAAATTATATACGAATTATATTTCAATTCCAAATCATTGTACTTATCTTCAATTTACTATACACAGACTTATTTTGAGGATAACTGAAAAAAATAAGATTCAGTTTTAAATAAAGAACTATTACCCGCCACTTTTGTAACCAGAGCGTTTCAAAACTTACCCAGAATTTCAGGTACACGAAAGTAACCAGTCACATGGTTACCGGTTCTTTGGTTAAGTTTCGGAACATACTATAAATAAGCATCCGTTTTTTTTTGTAAAAAAAATTAAAGTAAATTTTAAAAAATATGGAGACGGTGGGGAGTAATATGGCTCCAGAGCCCTGAATGGTGTAATCCGGTCCTGCTTGTTTAACATCCTGCATACAGTTTCACATAATTAACTGAATCTTAATTATTTCAGAATAATTTTTTTCTTGCTTTTCCTTTCAATTCATTTCTTTTCTCTATTGCTGATGTTATGTACGGTGGATCTCTTATTACACCATTGCGCGGAAATCGAGGATCTACTAATTCTGGGATCAGGCAATCCATATAAAATTTTATTAATTTGTCTCTCATTAAGTTATTCCAAAATTCACGAACCCTTAATATTTTAATGACGTACATGGGTTTGTCTTCTCCCAACCATATTCCAAAAATACATTCATTTCTTTGTGTCACTTCCAATTGTCCTTGTACCTGATAAAACCAGCTAGAATGTTTATTTATAATGATTTTGTTATTATTCCATTTTAATATGTTTATTTTCTGTGCCTTTACTGCATCTTCTATTGACATCCCATATGCTGATAAAGGACATTTCACTTCTACAACTTTATCAATTCCAAGAATACCGTCGGGAGTTGCACCAAGAAAATTATACTGAGGATGTATGATAAGTCCACATGAATTAATTTTTATATTTTCTTGACTTTCTAATTTCAATAGTGCATCTTTTTCATGAAGTTTTCCATGATTGATTGATTTTATATTTTGTAAGTTATAACTATAAAGTAAACTTTTTAACACAGCTTGTTGTATTTCTCCGGACACAAATTCTAAAGAAATTGGAAGCAGTCAATAATTGTCGTCGCATTTCCATCCATTCTCCACTATCACTTTGTAACCTAGTTGATAACTCAATTTGAATTCTGTCTTCATCTGTTTTTTTCAAAGCCTCTAAATATAATTTAACCTGTTCTTCATATATGTCTTTCGGCAAATCAGGTTTTTCACAATTTTCACCATAATTAGAGTCGGTATTCGTCTTCTGTTGTGATTTTCGTCGTTTTAGATGTATTTTTGATTGTTTATAAATTTTATTTTTTACACATCGTAACATCCTGTGATTCTCCATTTTTTTAATCAATTTTCTAGGGCTTCTTCCATACATTTCTTTGTGTAATTCGGTATGAGTTTTTTTTGTATTGAATGAAACAACTGCTGCAGAGCAACGTGTTTCGTAAGAACGTCGAGATGAGTAATTAATTCTTTTACCTGAAAATAAACAACTTTATTTTATGAAACTGATTGAAAAAATACACACATACCTCCTACAAATTTAGCAACAATAGCATTAAATTGTTCTGCAGCATTACTGTCTACATCATGTAACAGACTACGTGCATTATGAGACATAATTTCTACACATTTGTAAATATTTCTTAAAAATTCCTGATTTCTTTCCAACAAAGGGTAATAATTTGTATCGTTTTCTCTTTTACAGAAATATTTTTCACAGTTCTTATGTTCGCCGAAAGTATGTTTAACGCTATTCATAATGTCCTTTTGAAATAATTTAATTTTTTCTGTTTGTTGGATATCATGATTGTTTTTTCTGTATGTAAGGCTTCCAATAATTGCTGAACGTAAGCGTAAAATTCGATCTTTCAATAATTTACGAACATCTAAATTATAATGTGTATTATCACAAAGCTTGTTCAAATTCATGCAATATCTTCGCAACATATGATTTCGACATTCAATTTTTTCAACAGTGATATCTTGATATGGTCTTGAGTCTAATATTTTTTTATATGTGCTGCTGTCACCGTCTGCTATCAATTTATGATATTTAATGCCGTACATTTTTTCACTTTTAAATCCATTAACAATTATTTCAGCTTCCATACTACTCGACGAACCGCTATGATTTTTGTAACACTTGTGTGTCGGTGTTTCAGTTTCTGTCGATTCAGCTCGGGCACAAATAATACAATATTTATTTCTCACACCTATATATAAAACTTCCCGAAATTTGAAACCAACTATAGCAGCAACCCCAGACAACGCTCGATAATTTGTTCGGTACGATCTTTTCGACCAACATCCATCAGCAATCACTGTTATCAATGGCACTCCATGTTTATCTACACTGCCAATTTGTTTTGCGTATTGCGCCTCTTTTTCTGCAGCTTCTGCCATGGTTTTCAGAGCCGTTTTCTGCCACGCGATTGCCACACTCTGTTGAACCGTCGCATATTTTTTATATGACATGCAAGGAATATCAAAATTAGAAATATATTCTTGCATGTTTGAAAAACCAGCCCCAATTGCCATTATGCCTGAAACGGCACAAGTATTTGTATCCATGTAATTATTTTCCTTCGCGGCAGTACATACTGAATATTCAAAGTTACATAGATTACATTTAAAAATGAAAGATGATTCTAAACCGTTTCTAATTTCACGTATTATAAACATATTGCGAAATGAACATGCAAAATTTGGAGAATGATTATCTAAAAGCCGCAACTGATTTATAAAGTACGTAATATCAATTATTCGCCGTGTTCCGTCTAAATTGCAGTCTTCTGTTAATATTTTATTTAAATGATTATCCTCTTTTTCGATATGTATGACTCCTTCGGAAGAACTTGTCTCGTCTGGGGTTTCTTGCAAACTTGTGGTAGTATTAAAAATAATACTGTTATCATCAGATTCTTGGTTTATAATATTTCTACAATAGGGTTGTGATATAATTATGGTTTTGTTATTTAATTTTGAACATAAAGTAAAATAAAGCTTACGTGATGTTTTCTGGAAGAAGTTCGTCCGAGTTCGCAGTAGAATTTTTACTTAAATATGGCAAACCTGTACGTTTACTCCTATAAAATATAATATGTTTTATTGTGAACGGTAAAGTTTTCTTTAAAGATTATTTATATTAAATACCTGTAATACATTTCTAAATTTCTACTTTTTTTTCTGCGAGCAGATAATCTCAGTTTAGATTTACTGCCGCGTCTTTTGTCGTCACTCATGTTCTTGAAGTTCTCTGT
The DNA here is from genome assembly GCA_963942605.1 of Poecilus cupreus. Lineage (NCBI taxonomy): Eukaryota > Metazoa > Arthropoda > Insecta > Coleoptera > Carabidae > Poecilus > Poecilus cupreus. Next base: position 23,992,903 of record OZ012719.1, read on the forward strand.
TCTAAATAGCTTATAATATACTGGCAAACTACCAATGAATAACACAATGGATGAAATAAAATGACACTATTTTCACATACCCAACAAATAAGTGAGTGGAACTCTTGCGCTGTGTTGGATATTGCCGAGACTTACGCACACTCGCCAGAGCAATACTTTTTTCCACAAGAATAAACGAAGATGTAACAGATGAGAATAAAGAATTACGGGTTGAGAAATTTTCATAGAGAAATATGTTTAGCAATATCACGTTTGAAATTATGTATAAGCCGTTTTAGAAGGATAATCTCGAGGCTACTATAGTAATAACAAAAGTTTATGCTCTATAGTGTACAAGGGCGGAGCTAAATCTTAATATTTTCGTTAGCCGCCAGGTTCGCTAGTGCACAGTAGAAAAATTTACGAAAAAATGAAGCAATAGCGTTATGGAATATCCTACAGATTTTCTTATACCGCTTAAGATATTTTTTTGAAATAAAAACTATTATTGAGATAAAGGTTCAATCTAGGGCCCTTAATTGTTAGAATTTGAAAATCTCATTTAGAAATAGTAGAAAATGCATGCAAATATACATGATATTTAATGTATTATAAAACATATAAAAAAACAAAAAAAAGTAAATGTATTAATTTGGGGCCCTAGATTAACTCTTATACTATTGAAAAAAAATTAAATAAAAAAAATAAAAATTTAAATTTATCTTCAATAGTACGAAAATTCTGTGGGATATTCGAACGCATGTTTTACTACCGCTTGGAGCAGGGTAGTACATCCTCTTAAACAGTCTGAAAGACCTCCGCAGTGAGCGAATATGTACGCTCATAACATTCGAAATGGCCGGTAGGTAATCGGAACATCTGAAGTTAACTTTATTGTCATATCAGTAGATTTTGTTTGTCCCAACTCCTCCATATTCTCAGCGAAACAGTCACGATACTCGTTCACTAACTTAGCCAATTTATTGCGTGAATCTTCGTCTATTGTACCAGTTATAATATCGTCCAACGAGAGAGACTGTAATGCACATTTTTCCGTCCTTAATACTTCGGTAAATTTTCCATCTTGTTCGAGATAAGATGCGCTACCTTTGAATTCTTTCGGATCGATAATTCTTTGTCCGATAGATTAATTATCGGTAACACAGAGGTATCCTTTCCCCCTATATGGATAACTATTCCTGGAATGCAATTCAGTGTGTTCTCCCTTTCCTGTAGAGTCCGCTCGACGAACAAATCTCCGATGAAGCATTTATCCTGTGTTTGAACAGGTACATAAATCATATAATTTGGTGGAATTATCGTTGCAGTTTTCGCCCATGAACATACTTGCTACGGTCATTTGTTGTTTCCACTCTTCCCAAGTATGTCTTACAGTGGACAGCCCGTTGTACCAAGTTGCAGCCAACCCACGAAGTTTACCAAGGGGAATGATATATGGTGGCCTCCTCAGACCAATTAAAAAATTCGCGTAGTTCGTCTATTTTCGTAAGCCATCGGACGATGTCACTACTTGGGTCATCCGGATGAAATGGCGTAATGGCTTCACCGCGGAAGGAATTCACCGGAATCGGTATATTGGTCGTCTCAGGAGTCTGTCGCCCAACTGTCTCGGCTAGTTGTTGAACGATGGATGCTAGTTGAGTAATCTGATGGTTGGACGTCTCCTGCGCGCCTGAAGAAGCCTGATGAAGGTGCACAGAATCCTCAGCACGCTGTTTCTTTATTCGTTGCGTATGTGGTGGTTCTGTTGCGTTCCGTCTCCTAGATTGTCGAGTTTTTTCCGGTTCAGTTTCTAAACGATTTTTATCGATTTCCATATCGCTATAATCGGATTCGTCCATCATAGCTATAGCTGGCACGTTGTTCTGATCCCACTTCTGATATTATTAGCAAAAAAAAATATTTTTTTTGTAGATGACAGGGAGAGATGATGATGTGTGTAGCGAGCACCGAAAAACAATTTAGAAACATACCCAATTTTTTTCTTGCTTCAGTTCTGAACTAATATACTAAAATGCATTTAAACAAGACTTACATAAATACTGCGCCAGGCTGGCAATTTGACTGCGTGTTAGTTTTCGCAGCTCCGCTTCGGCTTTTTTCTGTATGTAAAGTCAGCGAGAACCATTAGATTCAGTGAATGTCCGAAAATGCATGAAGAGAAACAGAGAAAGCGGTAGTGTAAAATGTCGCAAGTTTATTATTATTATTAAACGCAATGCAACTGTGGTGATCGCAACGCAACGCAAGCAATATGATGTGATGATCGCACAGACAGCGGATGCACACGTCGTCAAAACGTAGCGAACGGGTTAAACAGTCTGAAAGACCCCCGCAGTGAGCGAATATGTACGCTTATAACGTAACAAACGGGTTAAACAGTCTCAAAGACCCCCGCAAGCGTATATGTACGCTCATGGCCCTCGTTGCGCGAGTTTACGCTCATAGAGCCCCCGCGTGCGGGTACACACGCACAATAACTGTAAGAAAGAGATCATTTCGCAGTGAATGAACTGTACGCGTAGCTTAAATCGCTTGACGCTAAGCATTGTAGTGAGATATGATAAGAAATTATCCAATTATATTCGAACACTCACCGTTAAAGTAAATCCAAATATCACAACACACAGAACTGATATTTTTGGGCATTTCAATCCCAGACAGCAGAATCACAACTGACTGCAAAGTAATTTTATTCACAATGGATAGGTCTTGTGAAATAATGAAACCTTAGATAAGCTTGAATGGCGGTATTCTTTTATTTGATAAACAAATATGATGTGATATGATATTTTACAAAGACAAAACATAACGTAGACTTATTGAATAGCCGATTATACTCGTATCTAATTAGGACGCTGACAATAATAATAATAATAACTACAGCCAATATGATTCACGATCTTGCTATATCCAGGCGGCGCTAGCGTCAGCCGGCAGTGTCAAGTGATAGCTGTCAAAGTGTAAACACATGAATGTCATAAGTCCCAATTCACAATGAGCATAAGCATAAGAACTACATAACATAAAACGTAATAAATATTACGTATGTTCACAATGAACATAAACATAAATAATGAAATTTAGTTATTTTAGAATGTTACGTTGGTAGTGTATAGGGTTTAATCTTGTTTTCATGTTGGATGTACTAGCTGTCATTTATTAATATTTGTTATAAAATGTCAGAGTCAGAAAACAATTTTGCCGTCTTGGCTTTATTATTAAAACTTAAGTAACTCATGAAAATAATTGTAATTTTTATAGAAGACAACGATATTGCCATTGTATTATTATTGTTAAAACTGAGTAACTTTATAAAATTTATGTTTTTATCATATAGTCAAATGACCTAAATAAATGAATAAACAAACCATTAAATATTAAACATTCTTTTAATCAATTTTATATATATTTTATTTGGTCTGAAATACTCAATTAATGGTTGACGTTTGTTAACGAAATGAAACGCATGCGCAATTTTCCTAAACATACGTAATTTTTACGTAAAGTTGAACCGATTCCAACTTTACGTTTTTCTTACGGATGGTCTTATGTACCTACATAAACGTAAGAAATACATAACGGCATTGTGAACACTGCCATTGAAAACCATTAGCTCAACTTTACGTTTACGTATTTTCTTATGTAGTTCTTATGCTTATGCTCATTGTGAATTGGGACTAAGAGAAAAGCAAAGAAAATCATAACAATTGAACTTACAGGTAAGTTACAGCTTACAACAATGTACAAATACTCACAATTCAATATTTCAGGTACAAAGTAAACCAGGAATAATACAATTGAATGAAATACATTTCCAACGTAAACATAACCAAGTTAGAGTGAACTTAAAATCACAGGTACGTATTCAGTCTCACAGATTGCAATTATTAACATTTTGTTGTTTCAGGTACCAATGAAATAATATGAACAATATAAGCAAAACATGTGTCAAGAAATAGTTACAAAATAAATGTCTAGAAAAATGTAAAATATACAAGAAAATCAAGAACTTGGTTAGCTTAGTAAGAGTTGATGTGGTGTTCGCAAAGCACAAAGTAAACCCGTGCATAAAAACTACAGAGACCAGGGCGAAACATCACACCCTCCTCCTACTTCGCCAAAGAAAAATTTAAAATTTTTCTTCAAAACATGGAACAAAAAAAATACAGCAGGCGAGGTATAAAACCAAAAAGAAAATGAACAAATTTATTTCTTTCTTTCTTTATTTATTATAAAAAAAGTTTTATATAATTTAATTTAATAATCACCATATGTAGTATATATATATATTGTTCTACTACATATTATAATAAATATTTATTTTTACAATAATTAACTTTTATATTATGGCATAATATACACTGTTCCAAGAAATTAACGCACCAAAAAGCAAAACTTATTTTATTTTAATATTTGACAAAAATTACAAATTATAATTAATCCATTAACTGTTTACAATTTCGAATACAATTATAATATTTAACCCTTAAACACTAACAAAATTAAATGAAAACCAAAAATATAAAAATACTTGAAAACATAATTTTTGAAGAAAATTCTTAATATTGGGTATTTCTACCTCTACTTCGGATCACAGCCTGACAATGACTATTCATAATTAAAATAATCGTCCGTATGTCATTCCTATCCAGACCATTCCATATTTCCACAAGTCGGCGCCCCACTTCCTCCAGGTTATTGGGTTGGTTTGGGTGATCTCTTAAACGTCTACCAAGGATATCCCAGACATGTTCAATCGGGTTGAGGTCCGGACTTCGTGCTGGCCATGCTACGGTGTCGATTCCAAACTCCATAAGAAAATTTTGAACTATCCGGGCACTGTGAAGTCGAGCATTATCTTGCATTAGCAAAAAATTTTTACTAATGTTGGACGCAAATGGCACAACATGCTCTTCAAGAATGTCCCCTTTATAACGTTCAGCATTAAAAATGCCATTATTTAGTACCACTAAGTCCGTGCGAGCTGTCAAAAAAAATCCCCCCAGACCATTAGTGACCCTCCACCGAAAAAAGTGATATTCATTATGTTGCATTGAGAATATTACCCAATTGGTCATCGATATACTCGAAAACGTATATCCCAATTATACAGACAAAATCTGCACTCATCTGTAAAGAGCATTCGTTCTCTATCGGCTTCTAACCAATTCACTTGATCCCTGACAAAATTTAACGGGTCTTCACGATGATCTATGGTCAAAACTGGACTTCGAGCAGAAATTCGGGGTACTAATTCAGCTTCCTTGAGACGTTTGCGAAGAGTTTCAGTAATTATACGAACACCATCTACTTGTAGAAGCTAAGACTGCAAACTTCTGGCGGTTACAAACCTTTCTGTTAAGGCGGAAACTCTTAAGAAACGATCTTGGGCCAGGGTTATTGCACGATTTCGACTTTGTCCAGGTCTTCTGGAATAGCCACCAGTCTCCCTATACCTGTGTATCATTCGAGACACCGATGTATAGGACACGCCAAACCTCTGTTCTAATCTGTGGTAGCTCCAACCTTCTTTCACCAATACTACTGCTTGAACACATACATTTTGTGTCAAATTTCAAGTTTCGTGTTGCATGATGATCAATAAGGCAGAAAATGTAAAAAAATTTGACTGCCAATCAACGCACTAAATCGAACCTTCAGTTAAATAAATTTGCTACATGCAACAAATTTATTATCTGTCTCCAAAAACTAACAAAGTGAAACAATGCAATGCAAATAAAATCGCATATACCGTGTACGAACATCATATACAAGGTTCTTTCAAAATAAAATTAAGCGCTAGAAATATTATTTAAAATAATCGAGATTTTTTCATATTTATATGTGGTGCGTTAATTTCTTAGAGCAGTGTATAAGATATGTCATCAATAAATTTTAATAAGGATAGCAAAAGTGATATAGGTACAATAAAATACAAATTTGATGTAGTACAAATATATTTTATCAATTTAATATCAATTTTAGTTTGAACGCAAAAGAATTATTTTTTTAAAATTTGATAATACTGGTTAAAGTATTGGTGATACTTCTTCTAATTTTTGAATTAAAGTAGATTTATAAACATTACTCTCTAATACTTCATAACCGCTATAGTACGAGGGCAGTTTGATAAGTCCGTGACTTTTCGAATAAAAAAAAAAAAAAAAATTCGCCGAAAAAGCGTTGTATTTCTCTACATAGTCCCATTTTAGCTCAATACATTTAGTCTACCGTTTTTCCAATTTTTTAATTCCTTCCAAATAAAAGGTTTTCTCAAGACCCTCAAAATAGGCGTTTGTTTCAGTGATGACCTCTTCATTAGACCCAAATCTCCTTTCACCCAGCCATTTCTTCAGGTTTATTAAAAGAAAATAGTCACAGAGGGCTGAATCTGGAGAATATTCTAGATGAAGTAGCAGTTTGTAGCCTAATTTATAAATTTTTGCCATGGTGAAGTTGGTTGCGCTTATGCTCGAATGTGAGCAATTGCGGCAGCCATCGCGCCGATAGCTTCTTCATGTCCAAATATTCATGTAAAATGTGATGTACCCGCTCAGTTGAAATGCCCACAGCCTCAGCCACCTCACGCACTTTCATAATCCTATCGTTCAATATCATTTCATGAATTTTATTGACAATTTCTGGCATGACGACCTCTTTTGGGCGACCTGAACGTTCGGCGTCATTTGTACTGGTACGACCACAACGGAACTCAGTAAATCACTTCTTAACCATTGAAATTGATGGTACAGAGTCCCCATAATATTTATTGAGCTTTTCCTTGGTTTCGGTGTTGTTTTTTTTACGAAAAAATTAATGATTAATAAGCACACGATATTTACTTTTTTTCCATTTTCGTTAAAATTTACGAGGTAGACTGCTTTTAATGGCTGACAAACAAAAACGCAACGACGCAGCTTACTCAAATTTTGACTTTAGTCTATTACTAGATGTTAGTTGACGGGAGCAGTGTTACCATCAAAGTTACTACACGGGAAATTCGAAAAGTCACTGACTTATCAAACTGCCCTCGTAGCTATGAAATCATAGTTTTAAATATTTTGCAAATAAATAGTACCTACTTGATTAGTAGAATCAATTAATATGTACTGAATTATTACAAAAATTGGTAAAAGATAATATCTTAAAAGAATAACATTCAAATAAACATAAATAACAACATTATTAACAAATAAGAAAAGTAACGATATCTTCTTCAATAAAAAAATCAGTTTAATATATTTCATTTAAATTTTCGAAAACATCGAAGATTACAGTATGGACATTAGGAAACTGTTTATCCCAATTAGTTATTACTTCATAAATACTTTTTTGCATAAACATCAAAACATCCATACTATCTCCCACTCCTCGGGATAAGATGCATTAGTTACATGCACTATTTTAAATATACAGTCTACAGCAGATATTATATTGTTTAACATATATCTAAAGTTATCCAAACACGCAAAATATTTGGGATCCTTTTCCAATTCTCCTGCTACCAAAATATGGGGTGTAATGTAATCTTCAGAGATTTCAATTTTTTTTCTTCGCCTCTCAATGAAATTATCTGCTTCTGCAGTAGACTAAAATTAAATAAGTCAAATTAACAATACATTCATAAATTATATAATAAATATTAAAAATTAAATTAAAATACATATGTGATTGAACTTTCAGCTGTTTCTTGCTCAGACGGTCTCCAAGAACTTTTTTATTTCTTTTTATAGTTCCCACCGGGAAAAAAACGAGGCACGATAAAAAATGCCAATAAGTTCTCATCTAAATAGTAAGATATATGACATAATTATAGACAACTGCATTAATATTTCGTCGATATTTATTTAGTTACCTAATTCTCTGGACAAATCTGGTCTCATTTGTCTTTCGTTACCAATAGAAAAAAATTTTTATGCAATTTTTGGCCATGTATTAAAGAGGCAATTAGCCTTATTAGGATATAATTTTTCAAAATCACCCATTAACTGAAAATAATAATCTACCTGTAGGAATTCTAAATCATTATCACTTCATCAAAGCACCTACCACTGTATATCCATTTTGCAAACTTCTGCACGGATACAAATTCAAATAGTCTGTGAGACCTATTTTCTTTAATTCTTGTTGCCGAAAGCATTCGTTTCGTTCCAATATAAACAAACTTTTTCAAGTATCTATACCACCGCTTTTATAAAATTTATTTTTTCTATTATGTTTGTATCAGGGTCACTATCATATTCATGGCCACTAGTATCTGATTCTACAATTCATATGAAACTATAAATTATAACTATAATTATATTACAAAAGCAACATTTTACTTACCAGACAAGCTAGTACAAGACTTGTAAGCTCTTTTAATGTTAATATAGCGACTCCAAAGTTTGCCCTTTGCCAAACTTTTTCTAGAAAATTTAGTTCGAGCCTGATAGGGTATGTAATAAATATTTTTATTTTCATTCGGGAAAATGTTTGATATTTCTTCAGCAGCTTGTTGAAATTCATCTCTACTTATTTTGAATAAAAACACAAATTTATACATAGTGAGTTTTATGTATTTTTAAAAACAAATACCTGTAATTTTTGTCTTCGAACAATAAATAATTTATTGGATCGTGAGATCCTCAGTTCGAATCCCACTGCCGACAGTTACCAATTTAAATAGGCTGGTAACCGTACTTTATACGAAAAAATATTACACTTACCGAGATCTGCGCAAGCAGAGTGCCACATCCATAAAGGGTAAAAGGCGTGATGATATATTTTTTTATTTATTTATAATTATTCTAACTAATCTTTGGCGACAATCGTTTCTTTCAAGTTTCAATTTATTGTTAACTAAAAATTTTTCTTCTAATGTATGATTTAGACTCTTAAGCCCTAAAATACATATTCTTAAAAAATATTCATATATGATTAATATTATCATCTTTTTTTCTTACATTAAGAAATAAACTTTTTCTTTTCTTAGGTGGAGATCAAGAATTATGTTGGAATTGGAATGACGACCTCCCATATTATTAAATTTGAACGTATTTTAGTTTCTTCGTCGACACGCGTCTGTAAGTCACACTTGCGCGGGGCTGGCCTAACCGCGGCTCGTGAGCAGTGCACACTTTGCCCTCCCCCATATATCCGGCTCTGGTCAAAAACCACTCTGAGCTATGTCGTCATACTGTCTTCCTTGCGCACACCGAGGTACAGCAAGTAAAAATTTTGCGGTGGGGACTGTTTTTATTGAAACCTGGATATGTGGCCTAATTCTTCATATTTGTTGATAAAGTCTGTGTACTCGTTTTTCAATCTTTCGTTTTTCTGTAACTTTTGTTCGAATGCTAAGAATCTCTGTTTTGCAAGTGTTTCTGAATCCCCTAGAGCAGTAAGTGATCCTTTGATAGGGACGGTGACAATAAAGCAACCATCACTGTTTCTTCCAGTGGTAATGACATAATTAGATTCGCAGGCCTTCTCCTCTGTTGAAAATATTTCCTACTTTGCGACTTGCTCTATCTCCCAAAATTGCTTTAGCTGCTGCGAAATATCCGAAAGTTTAGATGAGAAATTGCAAGTGGTGGTTTAGCTAGTTTGACCATAATTGGGAATTTTGCTGAAACTACGTGATGATTCATGACAACAAATCCACACCTATGAGCATGCCAATATCCTTGGGGAGGATCTTCAAGCGTAACATCGTCAGGTATGTGCAGCTTGTTCAGATTTATGGGCTCACTGGGCAGACTGGACGTACTTCGTTTTGTCAGGTAGAACGTCAAGTTCGTCCTCAAGTTGCTGCACCTGAACTGGATGGTAACTGTAGCCATTTCAGTAATCCTCGACTCTGTTTGATTTACGTCTATTACGTTGATGTTCGTCCAATAATGCGATACAATCATGTGGTTTTCCATTGCTATCAAATATTTGGACTATTGCTATTAATAATACGTGCGATGTGTTTGCTCTCTGCCCAACGTGACTGCGTTCTGCGTCTGTTCGGTGGTTTCCCTGCTCTGTGTGGAGCTTGAAGCCTTGCCCATATGTAACAATGTGTTATGTGGCTTCTGGCATTTTAGACATCGTTGTGTTGATTTGCAGTTTACAGGTATGTGCCCTTCTCGAAGGTAGTTGAGGTACCTTCTGAGTCGTTTCACCTCGTCAATCCGAGAGCTGATCGACAAACCTAGAAAAGTGCAGCAGGAGAACAAGTAATGTTGTTCTTTACAAATAGGACAAGACAATGATTTTGATGATGTGTGCGATAAGATCGTTTTTTTTATACTGACTTTGTTTCCCAGATAGTCGAGATGAAGCTTGTTCAAACGATTCCTTTGATGATTTATCGATTTTTTCAAGCAGCTGGCACTGCTTTTCCATGTATTCGATGAGCTTTGTAACATCTGGTAGCTCTTCGTCAATTTATTCCTTTTCCCAATCGCTTCTTGATTTTGAGACAAATTTATCAATTACGATATAAATTAGCAAACTGCCCCAATTTTCTGCTGACTGTTCCAAAGCTTCTAATGCGCGTAAATGCCCTTGAATTGCATTCACTAGATTGCGCATTTGACTGAAACATTGTTTTGTAATGTTTGGATAGTCTATTATACCTTTTATATGATTGTGGACCATTAACGCTTTGTTTTTATATCTTCTTTCTAGCAGTTTCCATGCTTAACGGTAGTTTGCTGCTGAAATCTCCAAATCTTGAATTAATTTCGCTGCATCTACAGTCAACGAGCTGCTCAGATAATGAAACTTCTGAATTGGGAAATGAATTCAATTAAAACGTTGTTAGTAATATCTTGATACTTGACTAGAGCTATAATCAAGAATATTCTTTATTGTTAATGATCATCGGAAATTATTATAAAAAATTACTCTCTGCATCACCATCAAACTTGGATGTTTTGTTTTCAATTCTTGCCCCCAAAATATATTTTATAGAAGTGTCAATTTCAGTAAATATTAAATTTTTAGAAGTGCCACCACCAGTTCCACGAGTATAAAATTTTATGTCTGCATATTTTTTCTTCACTCTTCTCTTAATGTTATCATACTTTTTTCTTAAAACTTCTCGTGATCCAAGTGTCTGCCCTGAGATGCCATTAAATTCTGTTTCAATTTTAATCCACGTTTCCGAATTTGCAGTATGACTTTTTATGTCTATTTGGTGGCATTCTAATACTCTTATATTTTTTTTACCAAGTTCACCAATAAAGTTTCTTCTTGGGAGCTAAAGTTCGCTGCTCTATTTATATCACTCATAATAAGTATTGCACTTATAAGCAAACCTTACTAAAGTTGGGTAGTACAGCCCATTATGACAATAAATCTTAGAAATATCTATATAAAAATTATTATTTACCTAAGAGTAACAACAATGCATAGATGAAGTAATAATTTAGACTTCTATAGTGACAATAACAGCGTGAAAAAAATTCATATCGCATACTTTTCAGGTGGCACGAATACATTTGGGGTTGGGCTCGTATTCATGTTCTAAAATATTCCCAGGATATATCGATGTACCGATTAAAAATATTCTCTGTTCTGAAAAATATGCTGTAGAATGTATATTTTGACAAGTAAAAAATAATATTCCTTAGTACTACAATGACATTTGAGAATTTTACTTACTTACCATGTATTGATAAGCGAATATACCCTTGACGACGTGGTATATTCGCAGGTAATAGAACAGTGATATGATTATTATCGAGTGGAACCGACGCTGCTGAGTCCGCAGGCTGAGTGAAATGTGCTGCAATTGACAGTTGTAACTACAGACACGATTTGTAGCACATTTTTATTTATAAATCTTATTTTGAGTTTATTATAGCTATCTGTGTACGATTATAACTAATTTTTATACTTCAAATCACAAAATTACTTGTACCTGTCAAAAATTTTCCTAAGCCACCAACCAAAACAAAGTGATAATTTCATTTATCTAATTCCGTTTTGTAAAGTTGAATTTTACCTAACCTTTTGACGTTATGAAACGTCACTTTTTACATAATTTCTATGAAATGAGTTGTGTAAAAATCTTTACGTAACTGAGTTACGTAAAGAATTTTAAACAACCGATATTCAATTAAATCCAATGCCGTGTAGATGCCTACTTTAATAATAAACAAAATAATTTATTGCTTGTCAAATATTGACAATGAATAATTTGGAACTTAGAGGAATAAAATTACGGAATTAGATAAAATATTGTACGTAATACGTTATGAAAAGCGATATTGTTTAACTCGCGTAATTTGCAAAACTCGCTACGCTCGTTTTGGCAAACTTACAGCTCGTTAAACAATATCGCACTTTTCATAACTGATTACGTAAATAACTATTGTACAATATTATCACCGTGAATAAGACATGTAACTAAGGAGATTCTCAATGTTGATTGGCTAAAAATATGTTACGTAACATATGAATTTATATTTTCGCTCTTGTATATTCAAATGTAAAATTTAGATCTAGAAGCATTATTATCATCGTCACAGTAACCACCAATAACACATTGTTTTATGTATCAACAACTGTCAAATATTTCATATTTGCTGTCACAAATTTTATTTATTACATAATCATAACGAATATCACTCGTGTGTTCAGTATCATCAGAATATAGTGTTGATACACTCAACGTATTGCTTTAGAATAGGTTTCGTGGCAACAACACAATATATTCGATAATACCTGAACGGAACCGTAGTATTACATGTGAATATTCATTGTTCGTTTCATGAATATGTAAATAAATAGAAATAAAATAAATATATCATCACGTCTTTTACCAATTGTGGGTGTGGCACTCTGCTTACGCAGATCTCGGTAAGTGATACATTTTAGCGAATGAAATTCGGTTACCAGCCGCCAAGTCATAGCCCCCAAAGTTGTTAATGGAGGGGGAACCACAGGGCTAAATTTAAATTGGCAACTGTCGGAAGTGGAATTCGAACTGAGGATCTCACGATCCATAGTCCGATGCGTTACCACGGAGATATTTACCCCATATATAAATTAATTTGTTTATTTTACGAAAATACAGTCTGTACTGATATAACACTTACCACTTATAATTATTTTAGAAAGAAGGATCAGCAGAAGCGAGATATTTTTAAATGTCTTGTCTTGTCACCTTTGGTGGCTCTTTGGGCCTCCGATAACCCTTGTTTACGTTTCCCTTTTGCAAAACTGGTTTTCGGAATATTGGACAGTTCATTGTTCCGGTTTGGTGGTCACAAATATTATTATCTACAATTATTGTTTGAAACATTTTTCTCTTACTGTCACCATTCACGAATAACAAGACGTTGCTAAAAATGATATTTAAAAAATTTCTTTAAATCTTGCTAACCTGTGCTTAAAAAAAATTATGTGTGTCACCATTGAAAAGTAAAATTTTTGAAGCGATGAGCGTTTCTTAAAATAGTGGTGGTCTGTGTTCCTGCATTGATTCATAAGAAATCTGTTGTGGTATATATTATGGTGCCCACTGCAGATTTTTTTGTATTATTGTCGAATCTTTTCTTATTGCACAAGTTGGTCAAATATCACAATACTTGGCGTTACAATGAAAACCAGTCATTATAAGCATCCAAAAACATGATGGTGTATAAAATACACTGCGCGACCACTTAATTAATAACAGGAAGCGCAAGTAATTAAAGGTTAAATAACTTTATAAGTATCAATAATATTTTAAAATAATATCTAAAATGTTGGTTAAAAAATTCAGTTCTAAATAATATCCCTAACTGATTATTTTCGTGGAATATTTTCATTCGCATTATCCACTTGTTCAAAATCAACTTCTTTATGGGAAATTGCTATATTATTCAGTGTTGCAACAGCACATGTTATTGTAATTGAGGTATTTAATTTTGTTGTTATTCCTCTTCGTAAAGATAGGAATCTTGTTTTCCATATGTCAAAAAGTCTTTCAACGATGTTCCTTATTCTTAAGTAAACAAAATTGTATCTTTCTTTACTGGCAGTATCCAGATGAATACCTGGTGTAAATAAATAATTGCTACAGGGATACCTATTTCCCCTAGAAGCAACCCGTCAACATTATTTTGCTCAAATCGCACACGAAGAGCGCTCCGATCAAAAACTACACTACAATATCCAAAATTTCCAGTTGGGGTCCAGCTACAACTTGTACATTTATTAAGAAGTCTATCTTACGATCACGAAATACTTCCGCATTATCGCCCCCAGGATATAAGTATACGACTACAATCTATACATCCAGCCAGATCAGGAAAATAAACAATTCTACAAAATTTTTGAATATTGTCATTTTGATTTTCAGGAAATTTAATATGTTGCCGTACATGATACGCTATTAATATAGACACCTTTTCTATAATACGGCTTACAGATGCCTGGCTATGGCCCCGTAAATCACTATTTACAACTTCAAAAAAAAATAAATTAAAAAAAGTAATTTACTATTACATCAAAAGGGAATAGCCGGATAAGCAGACAAAATCTGCCCCCAGTGATTTAAAAAAATCCGTATAGTAGATCGATTTCTAATTAAAAATAAAAATTTTCCTCAAAATTTCAGCTTTTAAATCCAAAGAGTTACGACATAATTAAAGAAAACGTGTTTTCAGTTTTTATTTTATTGGAAATATTCCACTCATTATTTTTTAACAATAATTTTTGTAGTAAGAATATTCAATAAGGGACGTTAACATATAATTTTTTTGTAAGCTTTTAACCATTACTTTCTTTTTAAAAAAATTTAAAAGTTTTTCTCTTTATATTTAAATATGTTCCTTTAGGGTGTCACTCACGAATTTTTCACTGAATACTCCTTTCTTACTCTTCTTTACTCAACTTGATCCATTTGGTGCAATACAGTCAAAAAAAATAATAAAATCGATTTTACTAATATACTCCAATATTTAAAAATCACACCAAATATTCTAAAACTATAAGGAAAATCTCAGCACATTAACTCAAAAACATACCGTTGTTTCATTGATGTTTAATTAATCAACCAGATACGAATAAAATCCCTGGCATTAGCCGACATTGTTGTGATTGTGCTAACGGTAGGCGCACTTTCGGGTACTGCTCTCACATTGCAGCTATCATATATTATCATAGACCCAACTCATTATATTAACACTGAATTATTATTCCCAGTAGTATAAAAAAATTATATGAGATTTTTGAAATTTTTTGCGCTCATAAGGCAATTCGAACGAGAGTGGAAGAAGGGCTTTCCTCTCGTATTAGACACAACATTTTTTTCCCGACAAGTATCTAAAAAAAATTTGCTTGAAGCTCGAACCTAAAACACACTCTGAAAACACAACTGATACTTTAAAGTTAGGTTATCAGACGCCAGGCAATGTAGCAGTGTTGCCAATGAACCGATCTTAAATACAAATTAAAGTTGTCAAAGTGATTTATTCACGAAGTATAATATAAAGAGGAGTTGCAAAGCAGCAGCGGAAAGCGGCACACTTTCTTATCGCCCAGCGATGAGATAGACAGAAGATCACAGGCCAACTCAAGGCAGGCGTTTTTGTAGTTTATGTGAAATCATTTATATTTCTCTACTAAAATTACTTTCATTGTATATTTTATTAATTTTCATATAATGGATTATTATATTTACCTAAAACTTTATAGTTTAGTTAAATTTCTATAGTAGTAGACGTTCTATCTGTATGTAATTTCTTTCATAGCGATACTAAAATATACATTTTAATTAAATGAAAGTTCTATAGTATATTTACACTCATATTGTATCTATATTTGTTATCGTCAATTATTAAAAAATCGTATCATATATGAGAAATTAATAGTGTTGTATTGTGACTGTTATGAATATGATATAGAAAAACAAGGAATGTGGGAAAAACGGAAAGAAAATAAGACCTTAGAGTTTATTTAAACAAGATTTATGATAATGATATATAATAATATAAATGTTAAAATTAGGAATGGATTCGATAAAGGTCAATTAAAAGTTAAACAGTTGTCAATTAGTGACACAAATATACTTACCAATTCACAAGGTATTTATAAAATTTATTTTACAAATCAGCCACCAATAGATTCATAACAAAAAAACACCATAGATATCATATTATCCTACCATCCTACCAAATATAAATCCTTATAAACAAATCTAAAAATAGACACACTGCTGATAACCTACAACTGGTGATCAGTGTCAACAAACACAGTAGCTACATCTAATATCGAGAGGCAAATTGATATCGCTGGCTAAGGTTTGCGCCGTAGCCAAGAGAGAGATGTATCAAGCTGACCCCGGAGGGGGAGCAGGGCAAAATCAAGATACCACCGCTACCACCAACACACAACAGACGTACGCTGATCGAACCAAACAGGCACAAATTACACATCCAAAAAAAGACCAAGCTATTGTCATAAACGCTTTAAACGAAATACCAATCAGGGAATATGTATTTGCTATAGGGAATATTATTTCACCGGAAAACATTACACACGTTTCTCGCATTTCCAACCAAAGAATTTGCATGTTCTTAAAAAACAAAACATTGGTAGAGACACTCGTCACGCAACACAACAAAATAATGGTCCAAAACCAAATAACAGAACTACGCAGATATGTAACACCATCAATCAGACTAATACTATCAAATGTATGCCCAACAATAACACAACAACAATTACAAGATGCACTCCAAGCCATAAATATTAAAACTCACCAATCACAAACCTTCGAGCAGGACTACACGATCTAAAAGGATACGAACATATTATGAGCTTTAGACGACAAGTGTATATCCTAGAAAAAGATAAAACAAAGGTCCCAGAGACAATTGTTATAGAACATGAAAACATGAAACATATTATTTTCTTAACATCAGACATAATAATATGCAAAAAATGCAATGCCTACGGGCACCCTGAAAGTAAATGCAAACAAACAGAAAACCAACAAAAACAAAATACTACTAATAGAACCATAATTATAAATTCCACCTCAGAATTTCCTCCTATACATACATACCAACAATCAAATCCCATTGAAAACATACCCCAAGAGCAACTAAAACCTACAGAAAACTTATCACATCCAGAAAACAAACAACTAAATCCAAATAATACAAACAAACCAACAAATAGCAACACCTCTTTACAATCCCAAAATAAACAAACACCCCAACAGCTAAATCCTGTAGAAAATATTCCTCATGAACAACCAATATCAACTGAATATGTATCCCAACAAGAAGAAACGCTGGGACCAGCACAAAAGAGACCTGCACCAAACAACATTTCTGAGGCGGATATTTCAAACGAATCTGATCAAGCAACAGACAACAGCACTCAAACAAAAAAGAAGAAGAAAACAAAAAATAAAAAGGAAGAGAAAAAACATGAAACTGAATATGAACATTCACTAGAAAAGGCAAAAACCGAAATAAATACATACCCCCATAACTATCCAATGACATACGAGCAATTTGCAGATTTTATAGAAAATGCTCTAAGCCCTAACAACCACCCTAAAGATATTATTAAAGATTATACTGACAATGAACCTGAAGTACTAAACATGCTTGAAAATCTGCATAATAAAATAAATGGAAGCAAAATGAGAAACAGATTGTCCAGAATAATGAAGAAACTCAAACTATCAGAAATCACATCACAAAATAAAAAAATCGAAGACAAAAATGACAACACAGTCAAGCTAACACAAACTACTAATACAGAGGACAGTCAATAGCTAAAAACACACAAATTAAAACACTCTAAACCTTAATCTTAAACACACGTAAATTTAAATTAAAATGTCTATAATCCAGTGGAACTTGAATAGCCTTAACTCTAAAAGAGCTGAACTAAACATGATAATAAATGAATATAATCCATACATTATTTGCTTACAAGAAACTAAGTTACAACCAAATAAAATTGTAAATATAAAAAATTATAATCTCTATAGAAAAGATAGACCGAATGATGAACACGCAGCAGGAGGTGTTGCTATACTATCAAAAATATCAGTACAAACAGAAGAACTAACTCTGAATACTAATCTAGAAGCGGTAGCAATCAAATGCCAATTTCCAATACAATGCACAATATGCTCTATATACATACCTCCTCACAATAATCCTGAACCACAAGATCTAAGTGCTTTAATTGACCAACTACCTAAACCCTACCTACTTTTGGGTGATTTCAATGCCCATAGCCCTCTTTGGGGATCCACATACACGAATAGAAGAGGAAAATTACTGGAAGATTTACTGGACAATGTAGTACTTTTAAATGACGGAAGTGAAACCCATCTCCACACACAAACAGGAACTTTCTCCACAATAGATTTATCACTAGCTGACCCTGTCATAGCAACAAACATTTCCTGGGAAACCCTTCCACACCAGTATAGTAGTGACCACTTTCCTATAAGGCTCTCCTTTTACTCAAATTACGATGACATAACTCCATCTAATAACTTAAAAAAATGGAATCTGGATAAAGCACAATGGCAACTTTTCACCGAACTCATGAAAGAAATAGACGCCACCGTAAATGAAAATGACAACTCGAACGATCTCATAAACAAAATAGTAGAAAATATCACAAAAGTGGCAGAACAAACAATAGGATACAAACAGAAACCAAAAAACAGAAGTGTCCCTTGGTGGAATGAAAAATGCCAAGAAGCTGTTAAAAACCTTAAAAAATGTATACGACAATATAGAAGAAATAAAATAATAGAAAACTTGATCCAACTTAAAAAAAGCAAAGCTAAACTGAGATATATTATTAAAAAGAGTAAGCGGGAATCATGGCGAAAATATGTAGAAACCATAAACCCAAATGTACCTGTGAAACAGGTATGGGACAAAATTAGAAGAATAAAAGGAAAAAACAGCACAACAGAAGTCACCTCTCTTCAGGAAAACAACCAGACAACTACTTCACCAGG
The DNA here is from genome assembly GCA_963942605.1 of Poecilus cupreus. Classification (NCBI taxonomy): domain Eukaryota; kingdom Metazoa; phylum Arthropoda; class Insecta; order Coleoptera; family Carabidae; genus Poecilus; species Poecilus cupreus. The sequence goes on from OZ012719.1 coordinate 24,011,873, forward strand.
AGAAATCGCAGAAATATTAGCACGGACGTTTCAACACAACTCCAGTGACAACCATTATGATCAAGAATTTTTAAATAGAAAAAACCAAATAGAGCAAGAAGAACTACATATAGAAGATGACATGGAAAATCCATTAAATCATTCAATCACAATGGAAGAACTAAATACAGCTTTAGAAAACACAAAAAACAATAGCAGTCCCGGCCCAGACAACATTCCATATGAAATATTAAAAAATCTACCAGAAAACATCCTATCCCACATCCTTAATATATATAACCATATCTGGTCGACCCACACCTTTCCTGACCAATGGAGAGAAGTGACAATAATTCCCATACATAAAAATGGAAAAAGTAAAACAGATCCTCAGAATTACAGACCGGTAGCTCTCTCCAACACGATGTGCAAACTATTTGAAAAAATAGTCAATAAGAGATTAACATGGTACCTAGAGAAAAATAGCATCATAACAGAGGAACAAAGTGGTTTTAGAAGAGGGAGATGCACTACTGACCACGTAGTAAATCTTACAGCAGAAATACAGGAAGCATTCAAAAACAAGCAACATTTAACAGCGGTACTCTTTGACTTGGAAAAAGCGTACGACACCACATGGAGACATCAAATTATAAAAAAATTAATAGAGAACGGAGTTCAAGGAAATATGCTACATTCTATTAAAAATTTCTTATCCAATAGAACCTTTAGAGTTAGATGCAATGGACATATCTCAGAGCTAAAAACAATGGAAAATGGGCTACCGCAAGGATCTATACTCAGTGCAACACTATTTTTACTTGCTATCAATAATATTACAAAAATAATCCCTAAACCTGTCAAAGCAGCCCTATTTGCAGATGACCTTACAATTTACAACAAAGGAAAAAACATTGAAACAGTTAAAAGAAACCTACAAACAACAATAAATAAATTAGAAGAATGGTTAAGAAATCATGGATTCAAATTTTCAGCTCCAAAAACAAAGACGATCCACTTCTGTAGAATGAGACATCAACACAACATAAACTTAAAACTAGGAAACAACAATATCATTACAGAACACAGAGTCAAATTTCTTGGTGTGACATTTGACGAAAAACTCACATGGAAGTATCACATAAACGAGCTAAGAGCAGAATGTTTTAGAAGACTTAACATAATTAAAACACTAAGTCACCACCAATGGGGATCAGACAGAATACCATTACTGACTATATATAGATCTCTAATAAGATCCAAAATTGATTACGGGTGTATAGTGTATTCGTCAGCTAAAAAAACTACACTAAAAAAATTATATGCTATTCACAACACAGCGCTACGACTTATAACAGGAGCCTTTAGAACAAGCCCTGTAAATAGTATCCTAAACGAATCCGGAGACCCACCCCTAGAGTTAAGAAGAAAGCAACTAACACTTACATACATGATGACCATTGCAAACCAACCACAATGCCCAACACACTCCCAAATGTTCTCCAATCACAATCATACTACAAACATCCTGAAAACCAATACACCCTTCCCAACAATGATACAAACCATGTGTAACTCTGTTAACATTAATATACCAAACATAACAAAGACATACAACGGACAAATACCACCATGGATAATGAAGAAACCAATAATAAACATAGAACTCGCAAAATTTAAAAAAGAAGATACTAACCCAGAAATATATAAAAGTCTCTTCAACGAAATATGCGCGCTCCATAACAACTACACCAAAATCTACACTGACGCTTCCAAAACACAAAACAAAATAGGTGTAGCAATAGTGAAGGAAGGAGACGTAAAGCAATACCATTTACCTGACACCGTCAGTACCTTCATAGGAGAAGCTTTTGCTATCTACAAAAGCCTGGAACAAATGATAGAAACTGAACAAAAGAGGTACATTATCTACAGTGACTCCTTAAGTTCAATAACAGCCATCAAATCACTATACCCGAAATCCCCTCTGATCCAAAAAATCCAAGAAAAGATCCATTATCTACAAAACAACAATACAATAATGATAATGTGGATACCGTCCCATATTGGCATCAATGGAAACGAGCGGGCAGATGAAGCGGCAAAATCGGCAATACACCTTGAACTAACCGACACCACAACTCCACTAGAAGATGCAAAAGCGCTAATAAAGCACAAAATAAGACAAAGATGGAAACAGGAATGGATAGAAACAACAGATAACAAACTCAGACACATAAAAGATGATATTACGACATGGAAAACACCTGGTACTAGAAGAGAACAAATAGCCGTAACCAGACTCAGAATAGGACACACCAGACTTACACATAGCCATCTTTTTACTAGAAGTACACAAATCTGACAGTACAACACATGATAACGGAATGTAACAAATACACGAACATAAGAGCAAAATACAACATACCGAACAATATGAAAGAAGCCCTAAACAACAACCATACAAACATCCAAAACTTAATACAATACATAAATGAGATAGACATAACAAATAAAATATAACAAAATAAAATGTAATAATGACATATATAAAATTGTAAACAACTGTACCGGCGCTATGACCAAGCTGTTAAAGCGCTTCCTTTTAAATAAAAAAAAAAATTAGGAATAAAATAATTTAGCTTTTTTTCTGGATTCTTTGCTTTTTGATTGTAAATTAATATTTTTTGATGGAAATATTGCCTCATTCTCATATAAATAAATTCATGTATTATGAAGGCAAATATATCAGAACTATGTTCTGTGCAATTAAAAGAAAATTGATAATTTTCCAAAACTGTTGAGACTGTTTCTTGATAAACTTCTGGGGTATTTATATATTTAAGAAGAATGCTTTCAATGAAACAGCATAAATTAAATATTATTTTACTAGGATGTGTCAAAAATCATCTTGTCTTTAAATTTGTTAATGATGCTTCTTTAGGAACATTAAAATTTGCTTCTTCACAACTTTGTTGAATATTGTTCCTACATAATTCACAAGTAATTTTTTTTTCAGCTTGAAGCAAAGAAATCCTGTTATAAAATATAATATGCAATCCTTAACTTCCGTTTTAGAATTCAATTAAATATGGAATATGGAATATCTTCACATTCTTGTACTAAATTATCCAATTTACATTTTAATTTCGCTATCATACTTCTTTTTCCCTCCTCTGGTGCTGAAAATATTTCCTGGAATTCTTCCATATTAATGAGAATATTTTATTAGCATCTTCTGCGACCGCTGTACAATTGCCAAATATTGGAAGTTTTATTAACTTGTATATACTAAGCATTCTATACAAATAGCTAAATGTATTTAATTTTGGGTGTTCATTATCTCCTAATGTTTGCCGGACCGTCCCAAAAAAAAAAAACGCTACCAACTGAATCGCAAGATTAGCAACAATAACAAATATTCATATTTCAGACAACAATAATTTTATACTTTTAATGTGTCAAATACCATGAATAGTATTAAAAATCATACAAAGTAAAACATGTTGTTAATTGCAGTTTTGTTGATAGTGTTTAATGATTAAAATTATGTAACAACTCAACTATCGTACCAAGAACCTGAAGAATAGCAAAGATATATATTCTCATAATTTATTCTTACCTTCAGGGCATCTTGATTCATTTTTGATGTTAGAACATAGCAGAAATTGCAGTTGTCTAATACAAACTGGCTTAATTATATTGTGGTAACCTGAAGACCTTCTGAAGTAGATTTGGTCAAAAAATATTCTGGAATTTGGTTATTAATTTTCATTTGTTCCCAAGAATCTAACCAATGTAAAAAGCTTAAGCAAATCTGTAAAATAAATTTTAATTAAAAAAATTAACGACAAAATGAACATTTGTTAATACATTAAAGTCAAAACTGTTTTCTTTTATGCCTTCTTTTGGTGATTTTCTGTTGCAGGCATCAAATAAATAGTTAAATAATTTTGTAAATTTTATAGTAGCTTGACAACCATCTGTCAACGGAAGTTCACGATCTGAATAAAATTTAAATCCTTCAACCACATAATTACTAAATATCTGAAATATTAATTAGTAATAAAATTTATAATTATTAATATTCAAATATCATAAGACATTACTTGTGTTGCTAATTGACTTTCATTCTTTGCATATTGAAAGGATAAACATGATTCACTGTAATTTTTTGACATTCTTTCACATTTCCTGGTAAATTAGTTTCAGTTTTTAACAAATTTTCAAAATATTTCCAGGAGACAATACCACCTGGTGTCTACAAGAATTAATACAAGTATATTTCGAATTAGCAAGTAAATTTAAAACTTACATGTAATTCGCTTTTCATTAGCCGGTTTTGAACGTTTTTAATTAAATGTGGGGAAGCAGAGAAAAAATATAGATGTCGTAAGTCATCGCAAGGATGAACAATTTTATTAACTGTTTTATTAATTTCTCCGCAAACCCCAAACATTGACCACATTTTTCAGTTTGTACTTGCGCAATCACAAATAATACCGTCGATGATTGCATTAGCTTCTTCTAATTTTCTAATAATTTGTTAAATTAATATTGCTAATACATCAGATTTAGTTGGACCGCATGAAGCAAAATAGCATATAGGTTGGGAATAATTGTCAGCTAAAGGAATAAACATAAAAACTAATGAATGATCAGCTTTTGCATCCGTAGTTCTCGCTTTCTGAATATCGCCAAAATCTTCTAGTCCTTGTAAGGTTATAGTACACTCACATTTAGTTCTTTTCACACAGACATTTCGTCGAATGTAAACCTCTGCGTTGAAATAAATTTTTCTTGTTTAATTGTAATTTATTTTTAAAAATTCTTCATCGATACCACATTTCACTTTTATTCTAGATAAATATCTCCTAATTGTTCTTGGGCATGGTAGTGGCATAATTTTATTTTCTCGCAAAAATCTATAGGAATTTGGATTTTTAATGTGTAAAAGTAAGCAAATTATAAGCCAGTTAAAATTATATCTCCAATTTCTTTTGTTGTTTTACTTACATAATGTTTAACATTGCATGATTAATAATTTTTAAACAGAAAGAATACATAAGTCAGATAGCTTATTCTCTAAATCCATTTCTCTTACTTTTGAAATATTTTCTTTCATATATTTTAATTTTGTTTGATATTTCCTTAATCGTTTATGCAATCTGATATTTTGCTTTTGATTAATTCTTAATTTCGAATGTGCTGTCTTGCGTACTTTGTTTTGTAATGTTCTATCAGCAGATTTCAAAATACGATTAAAAGACGAACAGTATTGTAACGGACGCGGCAACGACAAGTGGAAGCTAGCCGGCCTACGCCCCCGAGTGAATGACGCAACATTAGCGTGTTCGGGCAAGTGCGTTCACTCCACAATAGAGATTGTTTCAGGCCCTTCTAGAAACAAGGAACGTGGTATATAAAAGAGCGAATCACCGGGACCAGTCAGTCAGTTAGTTGACTCAGACTCAGTCAGACAGTCGACTCCGAAGCTTGTATGAAGAACTTATGAATATAAATATACCGCTCGGTATGAATATAAATATATCGTCATAAATAAATATCGCTCGGCTAGTTTATATAAATAGTAGTGTTTATTTACAGTAGTGATAAGTGTTAGTTTATAAGTTTTTTTTTGTTTTCGTTATTTTAGTGTTATATACCTAGTGTTAATTATCTTTTACTTTTTATTATAATAATTATTCATTATTTGTTATTAATAATATTTCTTTTCGTTTAAATAAAAACGTTTAAAACCCACGAATGTTACAATTGGTGGCAGGTGTGGAATATTTAAATAAATAAGTGTTAAATAAAAGTGTTGTGCATCATGGCGACGAAAAAGTTGATGAAATTGAAAGTGGAAACTAGAAAAGAGCTTGAAGAAAGAGATGAAGATTCGGCTGAAAAAAAAATCCGTATTGCTAGAACGTCTTCGAGCAATGCTAGTACAAGAAGAAGTCTTGAGACAAATTTAGAGGAAAGTTCGAGAACTATGGAAAGCAAATTGGAAGAAAGTTTCAGAAGTATGAAAAAGTAATTATTCGAACATTCTAGAAGTCTGGAATAGAAAATTCAAGAAAATTCTAGAAGCCTGGAAACTTAAATTCTAGAAAATTCTACATGTCTGAAAAATGAACTTCTTGAACATTCTAGAAGTTTGAAAACGAAAATTCTAGCAACCTGGAAAATCTGAAAGAAGGACTTGAAACAAGACTGGAAGAAGCTTCGAGAGAAAATTAAAAGAAGATCTTGAAGGGTTGTCCAACAGCGTGGACGACAAAATACAAGAACTGGAAAGGAAGCTGCAAACTCTCGAAAACAAGACTGGCAGTTTACCAGGCGTTAATCAACCATCACTAGATACAACAACCAAGCTGCAAGAACCGAAAGTGACAACAGTCCCTGGCCGTCATGATATACCAACTTACGACGGAAAATAATCACGGTAAGAATATTTGACCATGTTTGAGACACTTTCCATGGTTCATGATTGGACTTCAAGTGTTAAAGCTTCCATGTTAAGTACATATGACGACAAGAAATATGGCATGTCAGAAATAAATGTGTCAAGCTCCAGAAAATGGAGAAGCAGCCGGAATACTGAAAATCGGCAATGAAGAAATTATTCTTCAACATAAGGACGACGAGCGGGCTCGGCTAATCTTGGCAGAAGGCGTGAAGCAGTGAAGTGCTCGTAGACGCAAGAACAGAAGAGGGTACGTGAAATAGGCAAGTGGCAGTTTTAGGACCAGACTGCAGTGGCACAGAAACAGGTCGAGGTGTGTTGATTGTGAAAAGCGTTATTTTAACAAACATTAGAATACCAGTGCGACTGATGAACATCAACCATTACCAGCAGTGCTAAAGGAAGCTACAGTTCTGGGCTATTGTTCAACAGTCACATCGATCACAAAACCAACCGATTAAAAATGGATTGACGACACGTTGGTCACACTTGCGGGATCAAAATCTTTTCAACTTTGGAATTGAAAAGTGGCAAGTGGGAAAGGAGCAAAAGGCTCGTGAGAAGACAGACTTTACTGTTGGATCTGGACTTTGGCAATTTACTGAATTGCCGTTTAGCCTTTGTAATGCTCTTGCAACATTTGAACGTGTGATGGAATCCGTTCTGAAAAGGTTATCCTGGAAAATATAATATAAATATATCGTTATAAATAAATATCGCTCGGCTAGTTTATATAAATAATAGTTTAATTTGTTAATAATATTTCTTTACGTTTAAATAAAAACGTTTAAAACCCACGAACGATACAGTATTAACAAATTCTAATTTCAGAAACAGTGGTTATTGAGCATTTTTTGTGTCCCAGTGTATTGCAATTATCTATAATTGGAACTTTTCTTCTTTGAGCATTAATATTCATATTTTTATTTGTTAAATTAATGCCTTGGCACAAAGGGCCTACCGGGATAAGATAGGTGTGGTTGCCCCCGGGGATTTGCGTATTACCATCGTTTTATTCGTGTCAGACATCAAAAACTAAAAGCTTCTGTACAGTTTTTAACCTAATAATATCCCCTCTTTGTATTGTTATTGAAGAAACTCAGTTCTTTTACTCTATTATCGATTTTTGTTTGTGCAATTGAACAAGTTATAAGCTTCTATAATTTTTTAATTATTATTTACACTTCGAGGAGTATGTGTGATTTTGTTTATTTTCCAGAGCTATTTCGATAATAAATAATTTAATTATTTATAAAAAAAATTCTTAAAAAACTTTTTTTCATAAACAAGTTGCTGTTTCATAGGGTTTTTATTGGTTTTCTGGGTCCGACTACTCATCAAATATAGTCTATTATGTAACCTTTAAGATGCGCTTTGGTACAATAAATTATTTTTTTATCGTTTGGCCGACAACTTGCTTTAACTGAAGCTACTTTTTTGAAATAGTTAAATTATTTTATCTAAATTACATTAAATGAAATACAATAAAATTTCTATCATTTCCATTATTTTTAAATTATGAATTACATTTTTATTTGTATTTTTACTTCTAGAATTTTAATTATGTAATGATGCTATATTTAAAATAAAAAATTAAAACGAAATGTAGTATATTAAATCAATATTTATTTGCTTCTACGTTTTTTTATCAATATTTTACATGTAATTTCAAGTGTTAACAGTATAATATATTTTAATAGAGTTAATCTTCATCGCTGTCTTCATTAATTACTGGCTGAAGTTTTTCAACTTCAAAGATTTTTGTCAAGATTTGTGATGGTCGTACAATTTAGGACAAAAATCTTGCGTATGTTAAATAATAAATCAAAGTTGCGACGTGGGCACAACACCCGACTGTTCGTAAACCATTGGCACAATCACAAACGTATCGCTTGATACCTCTGTATCCAATGGTATGTGGTATTATAACCACCAGATCAATATAATTGATGGTAGAATAAAATTATAAACAATAATTAAAAAATGATTTGCAGAACGCAAATATAAATGTTTTTATTTTTAAGACAGGGAAATATAATTGTCAATAAATTAACATCACCAAGGAACTAAACAACAATCCAAAACAAATTAAATGCAGAGAAAAATAAATGCGGCATAGACTGTTTGATATTCAAAATAAAAAATAATAAATTAAATAAGTATGCCACAGTACATACTGGATGTAACATTTGTACTGTTTCTTACTTACGTGTCTAGACTGCACTTCACATTTTAAAATCGATTGATCTTCTAATAAATAATGAATATTTATAGTGTTATCTTCGTTTACAATTTCTGCTAAATATGACACTGTTTGTGACAGTTGATAGGATCCGGTAAAAAAAATCTTCAAATCCTTTTCTGTCATTTCAGGAAAATCAACTAAATCTGCGGACGTCAACTGTTTGAAAGATTTTTTTTTCCGGTTCCAATTATTTTCTTCAACTTCTTCGGCCAAAGAATTATCTTCTTCCTTTCTTATAATCATGTAATTAGCAATTTCTTCTTGCGCGCTTACATCACAGTTAAGTCTTTCCGAAACGATTTACTAAAAAACACGCAACCTTACAATATAAACGAGCACGTGGTATTAATTTGTTATCAAATTGATTGTGCAATAATTTGAATTTCATGCCAATAATTCCATGTATAGCTTCTACAACCCATCGCAATTTGGTAACAAAACGACTTTCATTTGCTTCTTTAGTTGATAGTTGCTTTCGTTTGCCTTTTAAGACTGGCATCAAAACTATAAAACCTTGCGACTCCAATAAACCTTTGACATCTCTAAAACCGCAGTCAAGAATAAAAACATCTCCAGGTAAAAGAAGAGTTTTTAAGCCGTCAGGATCTTGTATAATTATTTTCAATATTTCAGTGTCGTTTTGTGTCCCATAGTATGGCCCGAAAGTATCTACTATAAACCCATCTGTCGTACATACAGTGAAAGGTTTACATAATGGTATTTTCTTTTGCCCGGAATAAGATTTGCGTTGATAAGAATTATTAGTACTTTTTTCATGGCGAAGATAAGTACCATCTGCTATTAAAACGAGTCGATTTTCAAAACCATGCACTTTTTGAACAAGGGAGACGTGTGGTTATTTAGTAGATCTTCTCGTGAACATGACTGGACCCCAAAATTCTTTGGCAGAATATCACTTTCAAAGGATTTTAATATAGATTCACAATACTCCGATACATTTTGTTCATACTTCATATCAAATATCGATGCTACTAAACAATTAGAATTACCAGCTCTAAGCTTAAAAAGAAAGACAAAAAGTGCCTGATAAACACTTCGATTTTCACTATCTCGCATTGAAGTTAGCATGTTTTTACAATTGTAATCTGATCAATCGAAAATCCTGTAAGTGAGAGTATTCGCTCATCTGCTAAATTATAATCGTTTACTTGTTTAAGAATGCTTGAATTGCTTTGATCTGACAGTTCTCTCAAAAAGAAAATTAATCCATGTTTGTCTATGGCACTAGTATTTGAAAAAATGTAGATACTCTGTAAAGTTTCTTCAAAAAAACGACCACAGATTAAGTGCTTTTTACAACATCGATTATTTTTCGGAATAAATATTCGTCTAACTATGAAGATTTGAATACACGCTGGAAAAGGTACAGTTATCAAATCACTTTTCGTTTAAAAGGCATTTCAATATTTTCGATATCAGCAGCTTCTTTCAACCGTATATTAACTGCTGGATCATTTGTATTTTGTGATGACGGTGGAGACGATTCTTCTGAAATTGACAATTCTAAAACCTGTGCAGACTCTATCAAATTGTAGTTTGATGTAGATGGAGAAGGAGAATCTTCATGTTTTTCGCGCATTTCATTTTCTGCTTTCAAACACATGGCTTTTGAACGGCAGGAATTACAGAGTACATCTTGAATTTCGATTGCAGTTCTCAACAATGCTGCATACTCTTCAGCTTCATTATTAGGAATTATAATTTTTTTGTCCCAAAAGGTATCTCAAAATTGTATTACAATTTGCACATTTTGCACTTCTATTAATGTGTCTTTTCTTATTTTGTGGTGGCATAGTTAACAAGTATTTTAGAACCCTACAATGAAAACTAAGTAAAATAAAACATAAATACCCAATAAATTAAATGTTTATCAATCGCAAAAAAAAAAATTACCTAAGTACAGCAGATTTTTTAATCGATCCTGAACAATCAATGTGATTTTAACAAATCGCTTAACATGTATTTGTATAAATAACAAAACATGGATAAAAAAATACGTATGAAGCCTGTAGTACACGATCCAATATATCATATTGTTTAGATCGTATACGAGACACTTTTTTCTATAACACTGTTTTGGAAACTAGGCATTCCACAACTAAAAATTGTTATGGAATCACTAACATTCCATACGCGGCGTATGGAATATTTTCGACGAATCAGAACCGTTAATTAGCGCGACATATGAAGTATCTTGATTCAATTACTATGATTACGTCTGTTTGGTTTAATTTGATTTATTTGAGTTTGATGTTTTCAACAGTTTTATATTTGTATTTTTGTATAATTTCCAAAACCTCTTTATAGAAAGTATAGTCTACAACATGTAACGGAATGGCATATCCCACGCTCGCAAACCGTAGCCCTCGCCTTTGGCTCGGGCTACAAACTTTTTGCTCGCGTGGAATATGTGCCATTCCATTACTTGTTGTAGAATATACTATTATCGTATTGAAAATATGACATACGCATGCGCGGTGAGTAAAAAATGACAGTTTGACAGTTGTTGATGATAACCGCTATAATGGATTAACAATTATATGCTGTTGGTATTGTTCTTACTACCCATTTCTCATTATTAATGTTTACAGATCTCCAAGCTCTAATTACAAAATATTATCTGAAAATATCACTCTAGTCTTAGAACAGAACTATAAAGTTAATCATGATCTTATAATATGTGGAGATTTTAACCTAGATCCTCTACGAGATGTTATTGAATTTAATTATTTATTTGATATTTTAGCAACATATAATCTTTTTAACAAAATTGAAACTCCAACTAGAGTTACAATAGATTGGATCATTGTTTTACTAATATTAATAGTTGTATTGCAGCAGTTCAGAAGAATTTTATATCTGACCATAATACTTTACTAGTAAAAATTAATTCTCATAAAACGGATGAGTCAGTCTGCTTTAGGAGAATTTTTAACGATGCTAAGGTTAATAATTTTTCTCAACAGCTACTAAGCGAAACATGGTCTGATGTTTTTACTAAATCTCTAACGGATGACGCTTTTGAATGTTTCTTTAATATTTTCAATTTCCATTTTAATAATAATTTACCTTTGCAGAAAATAACATCTAAATACTGTAATAAGACAGACTGGGTTGACCTAAATGTTGTCAATTCAAGTAACAATCTTAAATCATTATATCAATTGAAAAATAGTTTCCCAGAGCTTACCTCTGTCTATAAGAAAGCCAAAAAGGAACAGTTTGCTGATAACAACTACTAAACGAAATTTTTTCATAATAAAATAATAAACTCAGATAACATGTCGAAAAGCGCCTGGAACATCATAAACGCTAAGAGAAAGAATAAAGCTGATCTGGGTTTAAAAATATCTTATAATGACGAAATCATTGATGACCCTGAGATCGTTGCAAATATGTTCAACCATCATTTTAAGGAAGCACCCCTGAACATCTTAAATCGCATTCCGGTGGTCAACACATCAAATGGGCACAGAAATGCTAATCATTTTTCCTCTAATCTTTTCTTGAAACCTTTCACTGAAACAGAATTATTTGAAACAATTTTAAATAAACTAAAAAACAAAAATTCAAGTGGGCCTGATAATGTGCCAAATTGTATTATTCGTAAAGTTGCGCATCTTATTGCTGAGCCTCTAACTTATATTATAAATTTATCTTTTCAAAACGGTACTTTCCCGGCACGTTTAAAATCGAATAAAGTAATTCCTGTTTACAAAAAAGGTGAAAAAACAAGTCTGGATAATTACAGGCCTATAGCTTAACCTTTATAATAATTGATTACAACAGTGTACAGATTATAAATGTATTGATGATAATAAAGTATTGATTACAACAATTATTTAATAGAAAAATGTATTCGTATTGATTATAACAATGTATTCGTATTGATTACAACAAAGTATTCGTATTGATTGCAATAATGTATTTGTAGTGATTACAACCATGTATTCATTACAACAATGAATTCGTTTTGATTACAACAATGTAATCGAAATGATTACAATAATTAAAAAATTGTTATCTTAAGCAACCTAAAAATTCGCTTATCAAACTCGAATTAACGAGTTCTCGATTTCCATATTTAATTTTTTTTTTTAAGTTAAATATACACACATCAAAAACTTTCTTTATACAGTTCGTGAACCAATGTCAAAATATTTGACAGAAAAACATAAATTTGTTTGTCATTTTGTTTTATTTCATGGCGAACACTATTAAATAGAAATTTTGTAGAATGCCTATGGCCCGCTTAAATAAATCAAATGCAGAAATTATTGAAAAAACTGTAATTATGAAAATAATTATTAATTTTGTTGTTACAATACATAAATACAGAGGTACACTTCAAAAAACTAATATTAAAAATTGTTTGATTTATTTGTTTTCTTCCATGGCAAACTTTGTATATGCATATTTAAATAAAAATTATACATTTATATTTTGTATTTTCCTCAAATATTTTGTATTATTTAGTCATTACATGTGAATATCATTGAATTCAGAAAAAATACTGAATCGAATAAGCAAATAAAAAAAAAAATAGGTTGCTATTTAAAATAAGAAAGTTGCATCCCGCATTTTGGGAACCACTGGTCTAAAAAAATTCTTGTTTCGCTCGTTTTAATTGTCTTATAATATGGAAATTGTTTCCTAAATTTACCGACCTCGTAGCTCCTATAGTTCTCGAAATAGCAATAGTGTACCACTTAAAATGAACACCCTGTGTATTACGTCAACTTGGAAATTATCGTGTAATGAATTCAGTGTAAATTCGGTGAAATTCATGAGATTGGTAGTGGTCGATTTACCAGATATAAAACCATGCTGTTGAGGAGAGATATAGTTTTGGACAGAATTATAAATGTATTTATAAAGAATAGTCTCAAAGATTTTAGATATGTTTGACAGCATAGCAATAGGACGATAATTAGAAATATTTGTGTTATCTCTAGACTTATACAGGCTGTAACATAAATATTTATGTTACATCCTGTATACCGGGTGTTGACCGCGACCACGGTACATAGGACTTTAACATGTAAAATCATACTTTCGTAATTTCCTGCTTAACAAATTATATTAGACAAAAAAGGTTCAAATAAAGATGAGAGATCATAAAATTCTACATCAGAATCAATAAACAGAATTAAATTTACATGCCCCATAACGCCAGAAATTAAATATGAAAATATTAAAAATTAGCTCAAAATCGGGTTAGCCTCGGAAATGAAATAAAATTCCTAAAAAAAATAGTCAATTATGCAATTTATAATAATAATTAATAAAAAATACAATTTTCATTTCCAATTGAATACAATTTTGATCCATTTCCAAGGCTAACCCGATTTTTGAGCTAATTTTTAATACTTTCATATTTAATTTCTGGCGTTATGGGGCATGTAAATTTAATTCTGTTTATTGATTCTGATGTAGAATTTTATGATCTCTCATCTTTATTTGAACCTTTTTTGTCTAATATAATTTGTTAAGCAGGAAATTACGAAAGTATGATTTTACATGTTAAAGTCCTATGTTCCGGGGTCGCGGTCAACACCCTGTATGGGACAGATGAAGGATGATTTGAAAGAAGTAGGAAATGTGTTATTCTTAAGAGAAAGATTAAAGAGAAAATGCAAGGGTTTGATAAAAATATGGCTACATGCTTTAATAATATAGACTGGTAAATTATCTGGTCCAGGATTACGAGTAACCTTAATTTTCTTAATTGCTTGATGAATATCATCCTCAGAAATGCTGGAAATAGCTACAACGTTATGATTACTCGCAGATAATGAATGAGAATCGGAGTACTCTTCACTCGTAGTATAGACACTACTGAAAAAATCTGCAAATCCTTACACAATATCAGAAGTAGTGACAAAAATTTTATTATGGACTCCCTGGAATGCGTGAACTACGTTTTTTTATTATTAATGTAAGTCCATATTTTATTTGGATTAGATAATATAGAATTATTCATATATGTTATATATCTGGTATGCTCAAACTTAATTTCTTTTTTAATTAAAGCGCGCAAACGTTTAAATTCATTCAAATAAGAGAGATCACTATATGTTTTGAGAGATTGAGGTATTTTGCCTTTAATTTAATATTTTCAAGTATTTGAGAAGTAAACCATGGTGGGTATGTATTAGATTTATGTTTAACTCTACTTTGGGGGATACATTTATCCATGATATCATAGAATGTTTGGTAAAATTCTGTGAAAGCAGTATCAACGTCATTGTATTATAAAAGATAAATCCAGTCTAAATCAGATAATAAAGCATATAGAGCAAAGTTAGCAGCATGAAAGTTATAGGAGACAGCATTAGTGTTAAAAGTATGCGGAGTGCAGGATGATGTGTCTTCATCAAGAAGTGGATCAAAATCACGGGAAACATTACAATGTATGTTAAAAATACAAAGATCACGTTATCGACCACTGGAATTAGTAATTTGATTGATGTGAGAAGCATTTAAAAATAAAATAAAGTTATTAAGATCTGATATATTGGTATCACCGAATCCATGTAGCGTACAATCGACAAGTTTAGGAATATTAAAGTCACCAATAATTATAAAATTATTATTTAATAAAGGTAAGAACGTTTCAAGAGATTCATAGATATAATTTTGTTGTATAATAGATATGGGAGGTACTATAATATATATAAAACAATTTGAGAGGAAAATATTTGTACAGACGATATCAGAGAGGAAATTTGGATGAAGCGTTATTTTTATTTCAACAGATTTATAAATATTATTGATAGCAAATAACACACTCCACCACGCGTTTTTCCACCAGTGGCGGCATCTCTGTCACTTCTATTGGGCTTCCAAACTATCAAGAGATGGCGCTGATCACAAATCTCTAGCGGTACATGTCTGATTCATTTTGTATGGTCTTCTATGGCGAATGCGTGCTCTAGTTGTGGTAATTTGTGTTTTATTAGTGTATTTGGTAGATTTGTTTAGATTTTATTATTATTAATTATTGACTATAGTTATATTTACATTAGCCATTAGTTGTTTTGTAGTTTTTTATTTTAGGTAAGTAGTTATTAACTGTAGCATTATTTTGTTTAAGATAGGTTATCATTTTTCTTTGTTGATATCAGTTTGTAGTTGTATATATTTTCTAGTAATATTTAATATTAATATTTTTGTAGTAATTTGTTGTTGTTTTCAGTAGTTTTATTTTACTTTTAGTTTAAATAGTAGTATTGATTCATTTATTTGCTTAGATTTAGATAGTATATGTAAGTTCGCACGTTGCTCTTTATCTTCTAGAAGCATGGTAGAAGACCAGCAAATAATAAATAGTGGCCACATAATATTATGTGGAAGTACATCAACAATATCATTGCAATTTTCAATGCTCTTTTCCATGCCTTTAATTTGTCACACTGTCACACATCATTGTGACACTCCATTTATTCTTCACACAAACTAGTCTTTCACCTTTTTTTGAGAACGAATGAAATCGAACTGTTCGACTTTTATTAGCAGAAGAACTGCAGCCATAAACAATGCAAATTTTTCTGTTTTTAACAGGTTTTTTTGGAGAAAACTCCATCTTAACCTCTAATCTACAAATTAAATGTAGTACTTATTTAAATAATACGTCATAGATAAATGTAATACTTCCATTGAAATTCTTCTATAGTCACTACTGTTGATATAAATTTAGAAAAAATAACAAATTAGGTCAAATTCTTTAAATAAATAAAAACTCAGAATAAACGTCAAAACACAATGTACCGCGAGACGTAGTTCAGAATTCTGCCGCTAGTTAGCGTATTTTAATATTGGAAGCCCAATAGACATTATAGTTCGATGTGAATAATTCTGAATTGTGTACACTGTTAATAAATAATAGTCAGTTCTTTTGAAATCATATATTTATTTTATTTCATTTTATTATGACATTGACAGATTATTATTTTTCAATTTTTTTTTTTTTTAATCATAAAACATTCTAGGCCACCTCCTGTAATTTATATCTAAATAAAAATTAATTAAATATTGCTTTCTTCAACATACACTGATGTTCAACTAAGTTTGAGTGAGACATATAATGTCAGGTTGGAGTGAAATGCAATTATTATAAAAAGTTTCTGTCTTTGTATTCAAACCTCTAACATTCTGGTAATAAATGTACATAATGCTGCGGATATAATAAATAGTAAGTAATAAATGACTTTACAATTTAAATGCAAAGAACAAACTTTACAGTCGTATGCTGGTGGGTGGTACCACATGTGCTGATTTTTTATTTTTGACTGATGCGAAAATCTAAATATTTGAAAAAGAAAACATTAAAACATTCGCTAGGTTAACGTCTCAGTGACAACCACGTGTGAAATAGTGTGAAACAAAGTACGCAAAATAAGGCTCCATCCACGGAGCCGGGTACCCAATTTTTGCCATCCGACCAACGGAATAAAGCGGTAAGTAAAGCTCAACCAAAAATACAACTACCCCATCCCCCGAAATCATTATCTCCCTAACCCCAAACACCCGTGACAAGCTATCCATGAACAACTCCAGCTACAATACAATAGCACAACACTCTTCACTAGGCACATCTGACTACAGAGTGCCACAAACAAAACCAAACATGAAACCATTAACGCAAATTAACCAAATTACCGAACGAACTAGCCAAAACTCAAACCAAACTTTCGCAATTGCAGCGCGCAAACAAATAGTAGACACCTTCCCGCGTAAAGACCAAGCTGTCATTCTAAATTCAATAGACGGCCTAAAGATCAATGACTACATTATCGCCGTCGGGAAGATACTAGGACCAAAACCACAACCCAAATCCCTTCCCTACATCAGCCATCTATTGGCAGAAAGCCAAATGGCTAAAACACACAGCGACACATCAACCAGCGCTAAATAAATTAAATTTATAAAAACAATAAACAAACAAAACAGGAATCTACAAATCCAAACTACAAATATGAACACAACCGACAACCAACAAAACACAGTAGCGACAACTAACACATATGCAAACAGACTAAAACAATAAACAACAACTATACCAAAAAAAGATCAAGCAATTATCTTAAATGCAATAAACGAAATACAAATTAAAGAATACATAATGAAAATCGGAGAAATCGTAAAACCGCAAAATATTACATTCGCCTTGTGAATCTCAAATAACAATATGTATCTATCTAAAAAACAAAAATGTAGTAGATGAACTAATTCGAAACCACAAATCTATCAAAATAAAAAATAACGATATCGAAATTAGACGCTTAATAACTCCAACCACACGAATAATAATTTCAAATGTATGTCCAGCCATACCAAACTCCGAAATTGAAAAAGTACTTGCAGAATTAGAAATAAAACCAATCTCACAAATATCATTTATAAGAGCAGGAATGCAAACCCCGAATATCAACAAATTTTTAGCTTGTGATGAACCGTCCTGATTTCTTAGTTTGTTCGTTTGACGTCATCACATTTTGCTCAGTGCTTCAACTCTTATCTTTGTTAAACCTACAATATGAAAAGGTAAAGACAGTTGTTTTGTAAAAATGTTTAAACTCACCTATAAAGTATAAATTAACTATCGTCCAAAGTTAATTCATGACATAAGTTTGACAGATTTTCATATGTATTTGTAATGTAAACAAAAACAGTTTGTAAACAAGGAAGTATTGTTGTTGCTTTATAAACTGATTGGTTTAGATTCAGGGTGGGGGCGGGGCTTCTGGGTATAAAAGGCGGCACGCAGCCGTCGGAGAGTCACACCCGTGGTGAGTTTAGTCCGCTACAGGTCAACCTAACCTTGCAGTGTGTTGAGTCCGCTACAGGTTAACCTAACCTTGCAGTGTGTTGAGTCCGCTACAGGTTAACCTAACCTCTCAGTGTGTTGTGTCCGCTGAAGGCAAAATAAGTGACGTGTCTCTGTCCGTCACCAACCGTCAGTTATAAAGCAAAAATAACTACTTCCAGGTAAATAATTAATAAATAGCATTTTAAGTTCTGAAGATCCGTTGGCCGAAAGGCACTGGATCCATATATTATTGTCTGTGTAATAAAAGAAATTAATAAATAAAATTATTTATAACACATACAGAATTTATTCATTCTTCAAGAACCCTACCCGACTCCACAGAGCTTCCGGCAACATATTCCCCTTGTTGACAGATTTTCAGGGAGGAATCTGGTCGACGAGGTGCTATCTTTCACCGACAGCATCTCCGTCGTCACAAGCTTCAGACGACAAATTTTCATAAACCAAAATGATGACGTTTTTATCCCAGAAACTATCCACGTAGAACATGAAAACACAAAATACAGATTATTTTTGTCTAGTGAAACATTTAAATGTACCGTATGTAACAAACAAGGACATACTAAAAATCAATGTCAAACCAATAAAAAAATATCTACAGAAGATCCAACACAAAACTCAGTACCAACACAACTATCACAAACTACAACAAAAGAAGCAGAAATTACAACGGCAAACAATATGAACACACTACAAAATACAGAATATTCACAAACAGAATCAAAAAAATCACCCCACATACAGAAAAAACCTATCACACAATTACACAAACCAACACCAGTACAGAAGAGGACAGCAGAATCAATCACTACCGATAAAACTGTAGAAAAACCCGAAAAAACAATTAAAAATCAAGATAAAAAACTATCACAAACACAAACAACCCAACATACTAAAAATACACAAGCAACAAAAGAAGACGAAATTATAAAAAAAAGCAAAAATACCAAGATCCGAAAGTCCAAGTGAGAAATTAACAACAAGTGAACTTCTTACTGGTATAGAAGAAAACATGAAAAAAACCCCGAATCATACCTAATATTTTACAAAGAATTAGTTGACTTCTTAGAGGAAGAACAGAACACTCCAGATAAACTAGCAGTAGCACGAGACTACACAGATAACGTACCGGAACTAATAAATATGTTACAACAAGATATACACCCAAAACTGCAATATAGAAAAATGAAAATGCGACTTACAAATTTAGCAATCAAATTGAAAACACAATTGTACGAAGAACAAAGACTTAGTCAAGATAACAGACCAAGCACTTCAGAAACGCAAAATCAGAAAGATAAAAACGATGATAATCCAATGGAATTGTAATGGCTTCTTTCTCCACTTAGGAGAAATACAAATACTAGCTACAGAACAGAAACCAAAACTAATTTGCCTACAAGAAACTCATCTAAAAAATAAAAACACAGCTAATATAAAAGGATATACAACCTTTCGTAAAGATAGACACAATGAAGAACACAAATGTGGAGAAGTGGCAACATTTGTTACAGATAACGACCATGCTGAAGAAATACCGATAACAACGACATTAGAAGTAATAGCAATTAAAATATATAAACCAGAACCGATACCAATATGTAACATATATGTATATCCCACCACCACCATTCACAATAAACCATCAAGAAATTGAATCCTTATTGAAACAACTACCTAAACCTTATTTAATAATTGGAGACATGAACGCACATAATACAATATGAGGATCACACCGCACAGATAAAAGAGGAAAGATTCTAGGACAAACATTCGAAAACGAAGTATTATTAAATGATGGCACATCAACACACTTCTGTGCACGATCCGGCAATTTTCCACGATAGACCTATTCTTTTGCGATACAAAAATAGCAACAGACCTAACTTGGGAAGTTTTACCATTACTTTATTCCAGTGATCACTTTCCTATAAAAATTACCCACTTATGCGACACAGACCCTCCACTAAGCAACCTTAACCAAAAATGGAACCTACCAAAAGCTGACTGGACGCTGTATGGTAGTATAATGAAAACATCTTACCCAGAAATCACGAATCAAACAAACATTGATGATGTAATTGAAGATCTTAACTCAAAAATCAACAACGCTGCAAATATAGCAATCGACAAAAAAAACTAAGAATACACAAAACTGCATTATATAAATACCGACACACAAAATAATATAATAAAGTTTTTAACTAGTGTGAACTTAATGAATGTAATGTAACATACAGTACCGGGTATTAGTGACCACAGCAGTAGAAATACCCTAAATTTATAAATTAAAAAAAAAACCTTTACAGTGTATAGATTAACAAATACACAAGATTTGATTAAATCATCCTTCTTTTATTTGGCAAAATTTAGCAAATGCAGTTATTCCATTTAACATTTACAATAGTTGTACAAGAAATGTAACATGTTGTTTGACATAAAACATAAATAAAAGTAAGAAAAAAACACAAAATAAATTCATCATACATATCACATATAAGTAAGACATGATCATTAAGAAATATCTTTTTATAGTTTTTAGAAAAGATAGCAGGTTTTAGATTCAACAATGAAGAGGGAATTTTATTAAGGAGAGCTGGTATTATATAACTAAAGGTGCGTTTGAAAACTGTATCTACGATCTTTCTAGTGTATTAGTAAATACTAAAAAAAATTTCAATGATATTTTGTTGATTTAATTTAGCAACGTGTTTATATTCGCACAAAAATTTCAGATGAACAATTAATAGTTTAAAAGGAAGCTTGGGCTTCCGGAAGTATGTTGAAGTTTTCAACCCATGTTTGTAGCCTATTATTCAATATATATGTGAGCAGCTTTGTTATTGTGTTTACTAAAGCTATTCCTCTGTAATTATTTGTATCTTCTCTATTGCCTTTTTTGTGTAATAGTGAAAGTTTTATTTTTTTTTAAATCCTTAGGAATATCTTCGTTTTCCTAAAATTGATTTAGAAGACTTTTTAAATATTCCTTACATGTTTCTGGTAAGTATTAACACCAGGGATTTTTTCTAGTTTTAGGTTATTTAGTGCATTACTAAATTCACTTGAAAGTATTTCACTGTCTAGGTAAGGATGGCGCACATCTATATATTTTGATATGCCTGATATTGTATTCCTTCTAAACCAATTTTCATAGAAATTCGTCCATTCTTCGATATCAATTGAGTTTGCATTATAAAATGTTTTATGCAGTGTTTTTATTGTTCTCCAAAATTGCTTCTGATCTTTTATATTTTCAAGTTTATTTTTGATATCTTGTTTATATTTTCTCTTTTCTACACTGATTTTTTCTTTGTATGTTTGCTTTGTTTGAACATAATGTTGTACCGTTTCATTACTAAAATTATTTGATTTGCAATCTCTTAGGCATCTTCTTGTGACTTTTTTTAATTCCTTTAAAGTATCGTTATACCATGGTTTATTCGTAGTATTGAAGTTTGCAGTTTTAATTTTAAGTTTTTTGGCAACGTTAACTTTGAAGGAAATATTACGTATTGCCAATTTGAACAAATTATATCTATTTTCTGCACTGTCGCTTATGTTGTCAACATTACAGAAATAAAACTCCATTTCATTTGCATATAAATCTATTTTGTTAGCATCCAAAGTTATGTTTAATTTTTCTATGGGTGCATCTTGTACTTCTCGATCTAAATAGTTATCTAAAGATAATGTGAGGGAACATATCATATGATCTGACAAGACTATATCAGTAATTATACTAAATTCAGTTAATATTTGGAGAGCATTTAAGTCAATCCAAATGTAATCGATGACACTTTTACCATTTTTGCTAATATATGTAAAGTTAACAGGGGAATCGCTGGAAGACCTTCCATTCACAAGAAACAGATTTTCTCCCTCCATGATTTCCATTAGCTCTTTACCTTTCTTATTTGTTACATTGTCCAGTGATGTTCTGCTAGCTGTGAGGTTGGTATTTTGAAATAAGAGGTTATCTGCTTGGTTTAACGAACCGACTCTAGCATCAAAATCCCCTCCAATAATTACTGAGTGATTTGGATGAAGTTCCATTATGCTTTGAAGATTTATTGCAAATAGATTTAGAAGTTCCAAGTAGTCATAACTTGGGGAGAAGTACACTGACGCAAGAATTACATTGTTGTTATTAATTTTTATCTCCACAAAAAGCCAGTGTTGTTCTGAAGTAATAATTTGAACAGATGAAATATGTAACTTTGCGAAAATAATAAGTCCACCTCTAGCTCTTCCAGTACATGTGCGAAATGGAAAAAGCATCCCACTATATTTGCGTTGGGAAATATTTCTTCTAGGACCCCTCGCAATGCCCGTTCAAAATCCGTTATTATTATTACAGGTTCGAACGTTGGCGCTAATTGCCGTAAATGAGTAAAAACCGCAACGTATGCTGTTTGACGTCGGTTCTCCATCAAATAATAATTGATAATTTTTAAGCCTACTTATAAATACAATATTCTTGTAGAACGGATTGAAATTAATATCGCCGATGGCGATATGTATGGTGAGGAACAGGTGAGCTGGAAGCCGTGAAGGAACACACTTGAACGTACCGTCCAAGTGTAGTTTCTCTGCACCCGCCACAGCCATGTCTAAAAGACGCTGTGAGGCAAAAAAGAGACAAACAGTATCTTCTACCTCAACAGGGCCTTTAAAAAAATTCTCTCAGTTATTATCCAAGAATATACATATGAACCGTTGTTCTTGATTGGGATCCCGCAGAATGAGTCCTAGCTCGCGAAGTGTGGCCGGAATCCTCGGACATGTCGACGTCTTGCAGAAGACATGGTAAGCATCGCGGTGGCATATGTATATTGTTGTACTCCTTCGGGGTCAAATGATATAAAATTATAACTAACCGAGCAGCCTCCTCGTCGATTATCATCCTTAACGGGGTCCGCTCTTGTACAGCATAAGCACGAGTAAAATAACACTAGAGGAAAAGTTAATTTTATAATACCAAAATATGAATTAACATTTACCCTGTAAAATCCTTTTGTACTGGATGTAATACTGTACATTAATTCTTTAAGAATAAAGTAAAGAAGTTACTGACTGAGAAATGTGACTACTAACAAATAAATATAAATACATTTATTTTGTAAGTTAATTTTTGTGTAATTTTTTTCTGTAAAATATGTGTGCTGTGTATATTATTATTCCCTTGTATTCAATCTTTACGATTATACCTTGGCAAACAATTATTGACGCGCCACTAGAATGTCTTTGACAGAGTGATTTATTACTCTTTCTTTTTCTGAAATGGATTGTAGGAGTATACCTCGATCTTATTATTACATGAATGACATGTGTAAATATTTTTGTAGCTAATCAAAGTTTCATAATAAAAATCCATTTTCGCAATACTTAAACTAATTTGAAGTAAATAATTTTTAAAAATTTGCTGACAATGTAATTACGCATAGAATATGTTCATTTTAAGTAGGTATGTTTTGTAAATACAAACAAACGATCTAATGTTAAGTCATACAACACTGGAGTTAACTTTTTATAATAAATAATAAATAAATGCAATATCATCTAATAACTGATTAACTGTACTTATTTTGATTAATGTATATATACTCCAGATAACTGATTGTATAATTGTAATTAAATAATAAAAAACATTGATTGACAAAGTATATATACTAATTACATCCATGAGACTTAATATCATTTATATTCGCGGCATCTGTTCTTCATATAGTATGAAAATGTTCAGAAAGATTTTTAGATTATTGAAAAGTAACGGTACACATTGCGGTTATCTTTTAAGATATTTCCGATTTTTTATATTTCTGGGCGGATATCATTTCTATACGTACAAAAGAATTAATGGATATTGGATGCTGGTTAAGGCAAAGTGTTTATTTATACCTATTTTTATGGCAATTGGTAAGTCTAATGCAACTACCGTGTGTATGATTTCGAATGCGGACTACAGGGCAAGATTTATGAATGGGCAGATCGGGCCACCTCAGGGGTCCCCACCAAATAAAAATTGTAATTTAAAATGTTTAAATTTTTTTTATCGTTTATGTTATTTATTTATTTCTTGATGTTCAATAATTCTAAACGTTGATATTTAATAGTATATTAAAGAGTTTCATAATTGTTATTTTATTTTGTGAGAACTAAGATTGTGCCACGACGCTTAGACGTGTTTTTATGAGGATGTGGCTTAATTGGTAATGTTTGGAGGAGAATTTTTGCTGATTTAATGTGTTAACTCACTATTGGGATAGGCGTGATGCTGTTCATGTATATTAAAGTAGCAATTTGGTGCAATTTTTGTGAAGTCGACAATTTGTTAGTTTAAACCCCAATTAAAAATCCATATTCTCAAAAATAAGATTCCCAAAGTTAGAGTTCTTCAAAATAAAATTTACATGTATGTTAGCTCAATACAGACTAGTAACAAAATATTTTAACGTAATATTAACATGTAGATTCAGTTATATTCCGATTTGCGCTGAGCACCCAGACTATTATTGTAATAGCAAATATTTGAGTATTTTCAAATAAATATGTTAGGTACGTTGCAATCTGCTGTTTCTAGTCTGGACTCGGTTTTAAGTGGTTGAAGTTTGGCAAATATTTTAAACTGGGAAAAGCGATTTTAGGAAATTTTATTTTTCATTTGGATAAAGGAGTTAACGCACTTTTTTAGCGAGGATATCTTTGGTAATTTGAGGTTACCTGAATAATTATGTTTTTCGTTGCAGGGATGTTTTCACTCATTTTTTTTTCTCTCTACCTAAAATTCAGCGGCCTGAACCAGAACGATTTGATTTCCTACTATGGAGTGATATTTCTATATAGTTTCATAACAGCTATTGCATTAATGTCAATAGTAGCATTTTTGTTTACGTACGATGCTTTAACGGAGGGCGTTAATGTATTCACTAAAATAGATATAGAACTACACAAACGAAACCTAGAGACAGAAGACGATGAATTGTATTATTACATGTATTTACAATTATTTTTGATGCTACTTTGTATACCATATTTCTCTTTTTTCTGTGAAAGCACTTCGATAATAGATGTTATTGGCTTTGGTTACCCACAACTTATTCGCTCAGTATCTATGGACTTATGTGCAGGAGCCTTCATGGCGGAATATAAACGAATACATATATTTCTAAAATATTTGAAAACATTCAAGAAATATGACATACGCTCGACGAGAAATATTAGAACGGACAGCTATTTACACCCTGAAAACATGCTACAATTCACTATAGAAACGATAGACATTTTAACGACTATGGACCGATTTTTTAACCGAGGATTTCGTTTCAATTTGATTCTCAATAATGTAGCCAATGTCGTGCAGATCATATATGGAGTTCTAATTCTATATTTTTCGGGAATTAATCAATTGTCGACAATATTTTGCGTGCTGTTATTTCTTGTGGGCTGTGTGCACATGGCAAATGTGTGTTACTATGGCGAACAGTGTGGTATTTTGGTATGTATTAAAAAAATATACAATTTAATTAGAACCGCTGTTATCACGTTGTTATAGCAACCATCAGCATTTAGCAGCCGTACTGTTTTTTTCTAAACGTATGTACCGCGCAAATCCCCACTCCAACTAGAACCATGGCTTACATACGTCTGCCCTTGCCCCTATTATAAGCTTATGCTTTCTCTTTTATCTTCTTTCTCCCAAGCATGGTAGATACCCAAGGGCGGAGTTGACAATGAATGAACATTATTTGATTGAATCACGTAAACATCTAGATAAAGTGTTAGACTGTTAGAGAATGAGGGTAAAAGGTTCTGGGAGCATGTTTAGTGTTAAGTTTAATGTTTTGCAAAATGAAGATGTTCGAGGTTTGATTGTGGAGAAATTGAACAAATCTTTGCCTGGATGTGCGCCTAATTTTGATTGTAGCATAAATGATGTTTGGGTGAAATTTAAGGCTATTGCCTATAAATGCGTAAAAGAAATTTGTGGTAAATGTAAATAGGACTGTCACCAGAAGAATACCGTGTGTAATGAAGTAAAAGAAGCGAGTGTGGTAGGGAAGTTTTACGGAAAAATCTTAATTCATTCAACTTCACGTTCTACAAGAAGGTTTTTTGAGAGAGAGATTGTGTGGATCAATTGTTTTCTCTTCGTATGATTGTTGACTAGCTCGTTGAATAGTCACTTGATAAGAACAAAAAGGTGTTATATTTGCAGAATACGGTGTGGATGGTAATTTGTTGAGAGCGATTCAAGAGTTGTTTGAAGGAAGTGAGGCTGCAGTGAGATTTTATGGTAGATTGAGTGATTGGTTTCGTATAGATGTTGGTGTGAACCAGGGTTGTGGAATGTCCCCTGGGTTGATTAATTTGTATATGGATGTGTTGTTCTGAAAGGCTTTGAATGAAATGGATGGTGTGTATATATATATAATGCATGTTATGAATGCCCATAAATATAAAGTGTTGATGTTTGAGAAGAATGATTTGGTGACTGATTGTAATATGCCAGTGCATGGTGTAAGGATGAAACAAGTAAATGAATTTGTATGTTTTCGAGGGATGGCTGTATTGATCGGGAGATTGAAAGGCGGGTATCTGCAGGGTACAAGGTATTGGATGCTCTGGGTTCATTTGCTCCCAGCGTGAATGTAACTAGAAATGCTCAATTGACTATTTCCAACAGTGGATAACTTTGACCTGTTGGTTATCTATTTGACCCCAAATGTCAAAAAAATTTTTTTTCGTTATAGAGTTTGCATGCCGTCGGCATTAGCGTTACCCAATATGCACTACGGGCAGGTTACGATTACAGCGCCACCTGTTGGAAATTGAAAAAAAGTATCCGAATAAGCCCTTCATATTTTTTAACGCCTTTTCAGAATCTGCAATAAAAAATAGGGGTTCCCATTTAAAAATTTTAAGTTGTCACCCCTCCCGGCCCCCTTGGGGGGCCAGAGGGGCCATTTTGTCAAAATCCGATGCCCCCCTCAAAACCATGACGATTGTGATTCGGCATACTTTTCGGTAAAATGCTTTCATTTCGAGATATTCAAGGATATAATGTAAAATGGGACACCCTGTATAATTCTAATGCAACAGTGGTATTTTGCATCTCATTCCAAAATAAATTTTAGATTCTCTATTTAATACATTAGAAAGCATTAAGACACAACTTTTTTATTGGTTAGAAAAGTTTTTAGAAACATAAAAATAATAATAAATTTAAAATTAAAATAATACATATCGTGGGCTAGACATGACATAGTTTTGATGGAACCAATCAAGAAGTCTTGATGATGATTTTAAATAAATCGAAAAGTTAGCGGTCTTCAGTTGTTTCTGTTTTATCCTTGTCCTTATTCCAACTAAAACTTCACAATGACAATTCAAATAGTTCATGATCTCAAAATTTCAGTCGCATATCTCAGTGCGCTACTGACAAGATGGCCGCTTAGCGGCAGTAGAAAAAAGTACACTTCATGTAATGTTTTGTTTTACAAACACATTATATTTATTAGACTTGTTTTTGCTTCTATTTTTGTCGTCATAGTGATTCTGCTGACTTTTTCGTTCATGGAATTCTCTCATGGAATTCTCGTTGAAAAATTATATGTAAAGTGTATGAATATAAATTGATGGGATAAATAATTAAAGTGAAACAAATAATTAATGAAAATGATTTTCGGTAGTAGTAGTCTGTTCTTACAATTTGAAATATGTATATAATTTTCGAAACTAATTAATATTCGAATTCGAGAATAATTGGTAGTCGCTCATACGTATTTAATAATTTAATTTTTTTTTTTTATTTTTTAGATGAAAGAAATAATAATTACAGCAGGTAACATAAATATAATTTTTTGTGATTCACATTTGGGTACAATGGTAAGATGTGTGATATCAACATACTTTAGAATGCATTTACAATTTTATTTTATTTTTGTAGAAAAACACATTCTTCCTACGAAATTTGCACAGAAAGTTAACCCTTACTTTATTAAAAGCTGTACCAGTAAAACTAAGCATTTTTCTGAAAGTAAGTGCCTATCGTATATAATGTTGTGGACTAAAATAATGATCTTGTTTTATTTTTTGTAGCAAATTCAAGTATCTACAACGATTACTTTGTTGATAATTCAATATACAGCGAAGATACAAAATAGTCCCAAAAGTCTACTTAGTTGAAAATAGAATGATGATAGTCGCACCCAGAAATTGATTTTTAATAATAATAAATAATAGTCGGTATTGGATAGATGAAAGGAGACAAATTCTCAACTTCTTGTTATCTCGTAACGTAACAACAGATTAAAAATTATTAGGTTATTTTATTTTAAAGTGTTATTTAATCATTTTTAATCTGTTGTTACGTTTTTCACACTAGGCATTGACGAAGAGGTAATACATCTCGAAACCTTTGCTAATGAGAAGTTGAGTTTTCATCTCCTCTTATCTTCCAACATCCAATTTTGACTATCATTTTTTTAACATTAGTTAAAAATATCTAGAAATTAAATTAATCATTAAAGAATAGTTTAATTTATATTATTAATGGTTATTTGTAATTCACGTAGTTTATATAATATTTTATATTATATTTTTTATAGTTAGAGTTTCATAATTTTGACATAAATATAATTGCAGATTTGTTCCTATTTATTATAAAAATTTGTATGAATGAAATAAAATTTTCTTTAAATTACTAGCGACTGAAACATATTGGGTTCTAAATTATGTAATTCTATTTTTTTTTTTAGGAGATTGATGGTACCCTTAACAATGTATATATAAAAATTAAAGATACAACAAAAAATTTCTTTACTTAAAAATGATCTATTCTCATGTACACTTCAAATTTTCACACTTCAAAAATATGAATATCACTAATATCTTTCAAGTATAAAGTACAATTCAATTTGAAGCATATATTTATAGTTATAGTATTTCCCACGTTGATTGTAAATACTAATGAGATCATAAAAAAAAGTATTTCCCTTTGCAGAATAGATATTCATTAGTAAAATTATTTCAATTATTTGAAAGGTGTTGAAATAAGACATCACATCTATTGTTTAGTAATAGTAATAGCGATTTAGGCTAACCAATAACAGAATCGACAGGTTAGAGATACCGAGATGAAATCAAGCTTTTACAATTTCCGAGATTCTGAAATTAAGAATATTGTAGTAAGCTGCGAGTCATTCAAGAAAGCACTTCAAAATTAATATTATTATTTTTTTTTATTCCAGTAGTTTGTGCTCCATTGTGGTGCTAATAAAAAAAATTATGCTACTTTCTTGTCGCAGCTATAAATATATTTGTTTTTCAGCGCCAACTTGTGCACGGCATCGCATGTTTATTTTTTAGCACAAATATTTATAAATGTGTTGTGCTAAGATTGTACTCCTTTTTGCAGATATTAAAAACTTTGTGCTCATTATAATATGGTTATAATTTAATATTTTTCTATATGGTTGCTCTTCAGTTCTAGAAATAACAAAATATTTTCAACAGAATATTTTGTGCTCAGATTGCACTTTTATGTGCAGATGTTATAAACTTTGTGCTCATTGAATAATGTTATTATTTAATATTAATTCAGGGGTGTTTAAATCGAATTCTTGTAAAAAGTATAAATTTATTTTGTAACATTTAAGTAAAATTTAAACAAACTCAAACTACATAATACATCTGTAATTTAGTATAACTGTATTTGGGACTACGTATATAAATATAGTTAGTTGTGATTTATCAAACAATATTTAACAATCTGTATTTATGTCTACTTATAGGTATTTAGATTAACCCGTATTTAGGCCTTCTCGTATTTACGTCAACCCATATTTTCGTCTACTTGTATTTTATTCTGGAGCTGTAATATTTGAGGTATGTGTCATATCATGCTGCTTTTTTTACTTCCCGTATGATTTAGTGCCTTTGCAACTCATTTTTAATAATTTCGCGATGATGTTTGTATGTATGAATGTGTGTAAGGAGCTATGGAGGTCACATAACTCAAATATGGATTAACCAAAAATTTCTATGTTTGGTATTACACATTACTATACATTTTAGAAGAAATTTTTCAAAAATATAATCAGTTGTAAAAATAAGTTTCAAATAAAAGATGTCAGCAAAAATATTTGGAATATAAAATCTTATTTGCACTTTTCTTGTACATGCTTCTAATTCAATGGGAACAAATACTAAAACATTTTAAACATCTATGTGTCAAACGTGACAAATAATTGTGAAGTGTCAGAACTATGTGTCGTTTGAAATATTTTAAAAGCAATATTTGCATTATCAGTTTGATAGTTTTAAAGACTAGATATTATACTCGATATTATAGTTACGAAAAAAAAAATTAAACAGGTTTAATATCTATAATAATTATCAAAATAAAGTCATACGCAAGGCAAAAGGCAAACGAGTTCGGTTGGTTTTATATATATAAGAAAGTTGTGTGGCGCCCACACCAAATTTTTATTTATTTTTTGTTTAATGCGGCAGTCAAGTGGTGCCTTCTTCAGGTTAAATACAAAAACAATGTTTTTATATTTAACCTGAAGAAGGCAGTACTTTGCTGCCGACACGTCGTTTAAAATTATACAGAAGTAAAACCCAGTTTTGTATTATTTACTAAATACTGTTTATTGGGTATAAATAGTTATTTAAATAGGAGATTAATCAGAAAAAATTGTTTTTGTCTGCTATTATCAAATAGTAATTAATTTCAGGAAAACTATTTTGTCCAGTATAAAATATTGTATCCAACCATTGAACGAATATGTTACGTTTTACATTATGATATTGAAGATACAAGGATGTACAACATGTATGAATTTTTTTATTCATTTTATTAAAGAACATTTGGGAACCATACTCAAATATGTCAAAGTAAAACTAAATTATAATATTATTTGAACGAGCACAAAATTTTAACTAAGGAGCACAATCTGAGCACAAAATATTCCGGTGATTATTTTTTGACGTTTCTTTAAACCAATGAAATGCTTTATTGTATGTCACGTGTCTGCGTTTTAACCAATCCTGTCATTATTATACTAAGAATAATGCTCTTGTGATTATTCCCGGCAATATTCTCTGTAGCTTTTTTGTTTTTGTTGACAGATGTCAAATGTCAGATTGTTATCATCGACACAAGTAAAAAAGAACAAAAAAGATAGATTTAGTGGCGTGCCTGATGAGGAAATCAAAAAATAATCTAATTAAATATAACTGGAGAGTTCGATAAATTAGAAAATAATTCTCCAGTATCTTTCTCAAACTTGTCGCCATTTGGCAATAGCCACTCAAGCCCTACGGGCTTTCGTGGCTATTGCCTGGCAACAAGTTTTCGAAAGATATGTCAAATTATTTTCAATTTATTTTCACTCTCTTGTTATATTATTACCGAAAATATTTTGATATTTCTAAAAATGAGGTGCAACCCCCAAGTTAGCACCACAGAAAAATATTAAATTATGACCTTATTAGCAGGGACGGCACCAGGGAGGGACTTTGGCCCAGCCTATGGCCCACCCGCTGAAATAAAATTAATATATTATATTAAGTAAAATATTTATTGATACTTATAAATGACTAAGTTAATAGTTTGAGAAATGACACATTTTCCACTAAATTATTCGATAAAGTAAAGAATAGTTGTGAGACAAATAATATTGATATAACCTTTACAACTAAACGAAGAAGAAAAATAAAGATTTTGCCATAACTGAAGGAACGATTTTAAACACCACATAATATTTGTGGTTTTTGATAGAATCTTAAATGCAATTAATTCAAGGTTTTTACAAAATGATCATAGAATCGAAATAATAAGTACACTGGATCCGAAAAGTGAAAATATTCTAAATTGTTAAAGTTTGCAATACATTATTCATGTGATATTGATAATTTAGAATTAATAATTTGAAAATATGATAAAAAAATATGGAACTGGTAGCAAAACAATAATTTCGAGTATATTTAAATTTGTTGAAGTCATGATAAAATACAAAGAGCCTTCAATGAAATTTGTATATTGAGCATAATATCCCTTGTAATTACAGTTTCATCAGCTACGTGTACGAGGAAAATTTCTGGTATGAGACGATTGAGAATTTATTTAATAGTTCAGACAATGAATATAATTACAATAGAAAAATAATTAATTTCATCGTTCTAATCAATGAATTCACTGATCCCCTTGAAAATACGAAATTAATTTTGATATAGAAATCACTGATCACTGCAATTTTATTTCTTATTTAAATAAATATGCATATTGTAATATAAAGAAATAAAAAAAAATTCTAACCTATTTATTATTTTATATTGGCCCACTCTAAAAATTATTGGCCCAGGTCTGGCCCACCTAAATATTTTGAGCCAGCGCCGTCCCTGCTTGTTAGAATGAAAGTCTTTAATATCTGCATAAAGGGGCACAATCTGAGCACAAAATATTTTGATATTCTAAAATTGAAGAGTAACCCTCAAATTAGCACCACATAGAAAAATGTTAAATTACAACCTTGTTATAATGAGCACAAAGTTTTTAATATCTGCACAAAGGAGTACAATCTTAGCACAAAACACTAATGTAAATATTTGTGCTAAAAATATACTTGCGGTTCCGTGCACAAGTTGGCGCTAAAAACCAAATGTATTTATTACTGCGCGAAGAAAGTAGCACAAATTTTTGTATTAACAGCCTAAAGCCTATGTCCCATCTGTATGATTTGCCTGATGAAAGATGAAACTCCAGTGGTGAACGATGAAATACGATTTAGAGGTGTCACACTTAGATGACAAAAATCTCATGGAAATGTTCTCTTCTTCAGATTATTCTGTACATACGTCACTTATTTGAACATAACCTGTGCGTTGATGGAAAATAAAAATATTTTATATTGTTTGTAGATATTGTAAATTGATCTAAAAAACATTTCTTGCGTACTTAAAAATTACTATGGATTGAATAAATCTCATGACATATTTATTTTGACATCAGTTTATTCAATATATACAATATGTATACACAATAAAATTACAAGGAAACATAAAATAAAGATCAATATGAACTGGGGGGCTAGCTTTTTATTGTACAACAAATTAAGATCACTAGATAAAAAAGCGTACAGAATTTTTTTAAGGCCAAGGAACTGGATGTTTTAATTTGTCTCCTGATGTGACCAATTGATTTATCCCGTTTTTTTGGCATCTAGCTAAACAACAAAACAAAGTTTTAATAAAAAATATTTCATAGCTAATAAATTTATAAACAACTTACCTTCAGAATATTCATTTTACAATTTCACACTAGTATTAAAAATGTAAACACAAAAACTTAACCTCAAAAAACAAAGTAATTGTGCACTTAAAAAACCAATCTAAAAGAAAATGAACTAAATAATGAAAACATGTATTGTTAAACTAAATAGAATACTACACACAATAATAATAATGAAAACGAATGACATAAACTATAAAGGGGAATGAACATAGATTCAAATTCTTCATCGTGAAACCAGTAACAAATGGTTTCATCGCATTTAGTCGATGGAAATAGAAATAATCCTATTTTCATCGTGAAGCTGCTTGGTTTCATCGTTCATCAGGCAAATCATACAGATGGGACATAGGCTTAATGGAGCACAAACTACTGGAATGAAAAAATACAGCAGTAAATTTGAATCAGTTGTGAGGGGATAAAATCTAAAAATATTATTTTACCTGCTATATATATATATATATATATATATATATATATATATATATATATATATATATATATATATATATATATATATATATATATATATATATATATATATTGTTACGCGTCCGTCGGCGTAAATATTTTGCCTCGACGATCCCGTGTAACTACAGTCGAACCACGGCTATGCTCAGTGAAGTCGGTCGTGAGTCCTTTTTTTAAAGTGTATGATCCGGGGCGCCAGTCGGCTAGATAGGCCGTAACTGGTTCAACTACAAGAAGGAGCCGACAAAAAATGGGATTCGGTCCAGGAACAAATAAGGTACGAAAAATCAATTGCAATGCAACATTGAGTACTAAACACATGAGTTTATATTGCCGGAAAGTAATGCTACAATAAAATAAATCGTGATGATGTGTACAAGTATGATGGTAAGCCAGCCAAAAACTTTAAATAACAATAAAACTACTAAACTTTTCCAATTCTAGGGTCCCTTCAAGGCTCACGCGACCTAGCCGTAGCATGAAGTACAAATATAAATAAAAGCAGCAGGGGGCCGTGGCCTCCGATAGTGATTAGGATTGCGTCGTGAGGGAACACCCTCGAGATATATGACTAGCGCTGTCAACAATACCGTTCGACGTATACGATGGCCAACGTATCGCGAATCCGTGCGCAATAGTTAATAAACCGCAGATCCTAGAGACTACGCGACACACGAGCAACTTGCCACTATCGCAATCACAACTCGTGAATTACTTAAATTAAAACCAAACGGTCCTTGACCGGATTCCAGTGAACAGGTAAAGTAAAGTGTACAGATAATAAACAACTTGGTGCATAAAAAAATGAAATATAAAGTATTTTTGGCTTAGCTGTGAAGATGAGGTCCAGGTCGTGGTTGGGGATCACGGTGGTGCGGCAGCGGAATCGACGAGGCCAATGAACAGCACTCAGGTCCCAGCAACAGTAAATCGCACGCAATTTTCCAAGGATGGCGAAGTGATCACGTGACAGGGTGTGGTTGTGTGGTCTGAAGGCGACTTAAACCCTGGAACCACGAACGTGGAGCCGATGAACCTACAATTATGTTTGAAATGATGACGAAGAACGAAAAGGAAACCTTAGGGATCTCAAAACGAAACTTACTGGTGTCGATCGGCTGGTAATACGATTGTTGGAGTTGTAGTGGATTTTCTGATCCGGAATACTTCCGTTATTATAAAATAATATGGGTTGAGGTAAAATAACAAATCCAGTTAAACTGGTCTAGATTCTCCCAAAATAAACTTCTCAACGAGAAAACTAGCACAAAAACTATTTTACTCAACCAAACCACTCAAACCCAAAATCTGAAGTGTTCTAGAAAAAAACGTGAAGCCAAAAAAAGGACGAAGAAAAACCAGTAAGTACTTGTATCTCGAAGCCTTACTTAACTTAAGCGCAAATAATAATAAAGACGTCGTCTTCGTAGGTTTCCTGGTTACACTTGGGTGTAACGTAGGTTGCGGAGCGAAGAAAATCC
The DNA here is from genome assembly GCA_963942605.1 of Poecilus cupreus. NCBI lineage: Eukaryota > Metazoa > Arthropoda > Insecta > Coleoptera > Carabidae > Poecilus > Poecilus cupreus. The sequence continues at coordinate 24,047,672 of OZ012719.1, forward strand.
AGAATTAAATAGTAACTGAATAAGGAGGATGTGGGCAGCACTTGCCTAGTCGCTCAGAGAAGGTCACTTGAATGAGAAGAATTTATGAATGAAAAATGACAAATGACAGCTGGCGTGAGATGAATGATAGGAAGAAAAATGAGAGTAAATCAGGACAGATGAGAATCAAAACGGTAAGCAATGAGTACGAATGAATTACCAAAACTAAAGTTATGATTTTCAGGTGCATATGAATGAAGAGAAAATGAAATATGTAATGAAATCTAACCTAACCGTAACAATCCCCCTTCTACTCACATGAGGTGAAATTCCCTAATTTTACCTCACAAAAAAACTAAGTGACTAAATAACTAAACTAGAGCGCTAAACTTAACTAAGATGAACCTAAATGTACTAACTAGCGTATATAATTCTGAATATAATCTAAGATGACTAACTGAACTAAAATAACAAGAGAACTAATCGTGGTCCATATCATCCGCGGGTGGTCCTTCTTTCAAATCTTTAATGTGCCAAGTTCCGCATTCTTTACCTTCAGCATCAATTAATTTATAAATTAGATCAGATACTTTCTGCCTAATTCTGAAAGGTCCTACATATTTTGGTGCGAGCTTGCTTGCGTAATAATCAGCAGCATTAGATAATTTAAAATTACGACGCCAAACAACATCGCCTTCCTGATACGTAGCCGGGCGGCGGCGAAGATTGTAGTGAGCACTACTGCGCGCGTACGCTTGGTCTAAACGTTTCTTAACCTCAGCGTAAATTTTTCTAAAACCCGCGGAGCGTCGTTCCTCAATATTCGCGCGGTCATATTCAATTTTTCCGTCGTCTTGCACGGCTACATAAGCATATTCGGTACCAGCTAAAATGTGTTCGCGCCCAAAGTTGATGTAAAATGGCGTGTAACTAGTGACGTCATGCACGAGAGTGCGAATCGCACAGGTGATCTGAGGCAAGAATTTTCCCCAATTGCGTTGGTTATCGCGAACGTAGGAAGCTAGCATCGTCTTTACCACTCGGTTTACCCGTTCGGTAGGGTTGTTTTGAGCGTGGTACAACGCAGAAAAAAGCAACTTCGATGCATATCGGTCACATAAACTTCTGAACTCTTTGCTCCGAAATTGTACACCGTTATCGCTAACAATGAACTGTGGTACACCAAAAATCAAAAATATTTCGTTCTCTACATGTTTCACGATGGCGGATGCTGTAGCTGTCCTCAATGGAAATGTCAACACAAACTTACTATAATAGTCACAAATAACCAAAATAAAACGACTTCCATTACAGGATGCGGGTAGCGGTCCCATCAAATCTAAGCTAATTAATTGGAACGGACGATAAACACGGGGTTTCGAACCCATCATGCCAGGTGGAACTTTTTGTATAGCTTTGTGCTCTATGCACACAACACAGCGCTTAACAAATGACGCTACATCGGCACGCATTTTAGGCCAGAAAAACTTTTGTCCCAAACGACGGTGGGTTTTGGACACGCCAGGATGACCGGAAGTGGGAGCGTTGTGTGCCTGTTCTAAGAGTTCGCGCCGTTTCTCTTTAGGCACCACTAGCCTCCACTGATCATGCGCCTCACTTAATTCAGGTATAGAACTCTTGACATATTTATACAATTTATTATCAGTAATACACCAGCCTCTATATTTTTTAGGTCGTTGGCGGACACGGTCGAGCATGGAAGTGTACCACTTATCGGTCGAATCTGGTTGTGGAGCATCCGCTGCAGCTATATCGGCAACAGGTACGGAACGAGATAAACAATCCGGAACCAAATGTTCCGTCCCTTTCCGATGAACTAAACAAAAATCAAATTGCTGCAAACGAATAGCCCACCGACACAGCTTACCGGTAGCTTGCGAAAAATTCATAAGCCACTGCAACGAGTGATGGTCGGTGATCACTGTAAATCTCACCCCTTCTAAATATGGCCTTAATTTTTCTAGAGCCCACACTACGGCTAAACATTCACGCTCGGTCGTATGGTAGTTGCGTTCTGACTTTGTCAACGAACGACTGAGATAGCAGATGACCCTTTCTGCACCATCCAGAGTCTGCGTCAGCACGGCACCTAGACCATAGGCGCTGGCGTCGGTCTGTACAACAAAAGGCTGCGTAAAATCTGGGCACGTAAGAATCGGAGCGGAAACTAAGCATTCTTTTAATGCGTTAAATGAGTTCTGACATTCTGCGGTCCATATAAACTTTTGCGACTTCCGAATCAATTTACTAAGAGGCGATACGATCGTCGAAAAATTGGGTACAAAGCGCCGATACCAACTAGCCATACCTAAAAAGCTTCGGACTTCTTTCGCGTTCTTTGGCTCAACAATATTCAGGATTGCCTCCACTTTCTCGGGATCAACACGTAAACCTAAATTATCCACAACATAACCTAAATACTTAATTTGCGGGCGACAAAACTGACTCTTTTCCCTATTTATGGTTAAACCGGCAGCTAATAAACGATCAAATATTTTTCTTAAAATTTCTAGGTGATGCTCGAAGGATTCGGCCACGACAACGATGTCATCTAGATAAACGAATACGTACGGCGTTAGATCACTACCAAGAACCGTATCAATGAGCTTCTGCCACGTCGCGGGTGCATTACTCAAACCGAAGGGCATTCGCACGAATTGAAACAAACCTCTCCCAGGGACAGTAAACGCGGTCTTTTCTCTAGCTGCAGGTGTCAATGGGATTTGCCAATACGCAGATTTTATATCGAGAGAGCTAATGTATTTCGCGCCACGTAACTGATCGAGAATAGTAGATACATATGGAAGGGGGTACGCATTCTTCTTCGTGACTTTGTTGACTTTCCGAAAGTCAACGCAGAAACGGTAGGATCCATCCTTCTTGGGAATGAGGAGGATAGGAGATGACCACGGACTCGTAGAGGGTTCTACAATACCTTCAGCAAGCATTTCGTCTAGAGCCGCATGAATATGCTTCTGCATCACCGGAGACACCGGGTAATAGCGTTGCTTAATAGGCTCCGACGACTCTACCACAATATCATGCTCTATTAAATGCGTACAACCTAAGGAGGGTCCCATCTTATCCCATTGTTCCTCTAAAAACTTGTCCAACTGCGCCTGCTCGCCTAATTTCAAAGAAAAAGGTGGTGATAAACTAGAGACGGCCGACACAGGCTCGCTAGCCGAAAAAGACCATTCGTCGCGCCTTAAATCCGGGACTATCCCCATACTGCGCCAAAAATCTAAACCTAGGATTAAGGAGTGACTCACGGAAGGTACTACTAGAAAATCAACTAACTTGATCTTATCCATTAATCGTACTGGCACTAATACTGAGCATAAACTCTTACATGTCTGTCCGTTCGCAACAACACAGTCCGGCGAATCGTTTGTACTTAAATTTAAATTCAATTTCTTAATAATATCCCACCCCCTTGAACCAATTATTGAGCGTGAAGCGCCTGAATCCAACAAACCTTTGAACTCTATACCTAGCATCGAAACTTTCAGGTAAGGGCGTTCATCAGAACCTAAATGAGAAATAATATAATCTAAAATTACAGATGTATCATGAACTGAATTGACCGAATTATTTGGAGGAGCACACGCGCGGTCAACTACGGTCTCCTGTGCCCGTTTCCCTGACATTTATGACAGTTACGTAACGTAACTCCAACTTCTCCACAACGATAACAACGAACCCGTCGTGGTTCTCTACATTCCCTCATAACATGTCCCGTTTGCCTACAATTCCAACAAAGTACGGCACTACTAGTGGTCCTAGAAATGGGCGTGTGTGATGTCACATCAGCAACAGCAAGACGAGAACTCATACGCGGTCTCTGATATGCCAAATCGGTCTCGAGAGATTGGCTGACAGCTGGTGGTGGTCTTAGATTTCGCGTGCGTATGTGGATCGACTCTAATTGACTGCATAGGGTGTCTAATTCTGAAATGGAACTAACTTCACGCAAACCAAGTCCGACTTGCAAATAAGGTAAAAGATTGCGTCTAATATGAGTAATGCGTTCTGATTCTGAAGGATATTTATGTAATCGTCGAAATAAAGCATCCATAGTAGCAGTAAATATCGAAACTTTTTCTTCACAACCTTGCGTCCTGTTTCTAATTTCGTCCCATAGTGTAAATTCATAATCAGCTGGCAAAAAAGTTTCGCGTAAAGCCTGAACGAGCGCGTCCCAATCGTGGATATGTTCGCGTTTTGCCCGAAACCAGGTGAGAGCTTTTCCCGTAAATAATTCTACCGCCGACTGAAATAACTGTTCTTTACTTACAGCACGAGCGTCACGTAATTCTTCAATGGTTTCTAAGAAATTATTGAGGTTAGATTCTCCGTCATATTTATACTTTGCGTCCCATTTATGAATCGGATAATGTGGAGTACGAGCTGAATCACGGCGAAATACATGTGGATCTATTGCTACGGTTAACTGTTCGAGAGCTTGGGTCAGTCGTGTGCACTCTGGTGGCGATAAAATTTGATTTGTCTTAGGCGTACTCGCTGAAGCTATAGGGCCTGAGTCTAACACGGTATCTTGTTCGGTATCTGATTCAAGTAAAGATTGTTCGTGCTCAGCAACAAGAATAGCAGACGCTTGCGCGGAAAATTTTCTTTTTGATTCAATTAAATACGTTTCACAACGCTGCACTAATTGACTAATAACAGTTTTCTGCTCTACATTAGCATCTTTAATGCGTTTTAATCTCAACAAAACATGGGTTAGACGTGTACTAAGTCTGATATAATCATTTCGATAATTATCATTATTAAAGTTATTTAAAAGTTTCTCTAATTCAGTTAACTTTACCTCTCCTATTTTAATTTCTGATGCTGGGTCTAAAGGCATAACACCAATATCTACTGGGACACCACTATATTCGTCACGTAAACAAGCACGAAGTTTGGTTCGCTTATCCGCAGCTGAACCGTCATGGGTGACACCACGTATTAAAAGTTCATATGACAATTCATCCGTCAACAAACGGTTACAATCCATCTTAGTCTCCATTATAGTCTAACTAAACAACAACTAATAATAACTAACTTAACGTTTGTGAAGTGATATGATATGATGAGTGAACCAGAATGATTTGACAGAGAAGAAGATTAAGAAAAGAAAATGATGCTATGAATTGCGCAAGATGATTCTAATCACATCAACACTCAAACAAAACAAAACTCTAAATGTTGCAATTGATGTACTAAATTAATGAAACTACGCCACATAAGTACCAATTTACTACGCGAGGGAGCCCCACGTTTAGGGTGCCAATTTTGTTACGCGTCCGTCGGCGTAAATATTTTGCCTCGACGATCCCGTGTAACTACAGTCGAACCACGGCTATGCTCAGTGAAGTCGGTCGTGAGTCCTTTTTTTAAAGTGTATGATCCGGGGCGCCAGTCGGCTAGATAGGCCGTAACTGGTTCAACTACAAGAAGGAGCCGACAAAAAATGGGATTCGGTCCAGGAACAAATAAGGTACGAAAAATCAATTGCAATGCAACATTGAGTACTAAACACATGAGTTTATATTGCCGGAAAGTAATGCTACAATAAAATAAATCGTGATGATGTGTACAAGTATGATGGTAAGCCAGCCAAAAACTTTAAATAACAATAAAACTACTAAACTTTTCCAATTCTAGGGTCCCTTCAAGGCTCACGCGACCTAGCCGTAGCATGAAGTACAAATATAAATAAAAGCAGCAGGGGGCCGTGGCCTCCGATAGTGATTAGGATTGCGTCGTGAGGGAACACCCTCGAGATATATGACTAGCGCTGTCAACAATACCGTTCGACGTATACGATGGCCAACGTATCGCGAATCCGTGCGCAATAGTTAATAAACCGCAGATCCTAGAGACTACGCGACACACGAGCAACTTGCCACTATCGCAATCACAACTCGTGAATTACTTAAATTAAAACCAAACGGTCCTTGACCGGATTCCAGTGAACAGGTAAAGTAAAGTGTACAGATAATAAACAACTTGGTGCATAAAAAAATGAAATATAAAGTATTTTTGGCTTAGCTGTGAAGATGAGGTCCAGGTCGTGGTTGGGGATCACGGTGGTGCGGCAGCGGAATCGACGAGGCCAATGAACAGCACTCAGGTCCCAGCAACAGTAAATCGCACGCAATTTTCCAAGGATGGCGAAGTGATCACGTGACAGGGTGTGGTTGTGTGGTCTGAAGGCGACTTAAACCCTGGAACCACGAACGTGGAGCCGATGAACCTACAATTATGTTTGAAATGATGACGAAGAACGAAAAGGAAACCTTAGGGATCTCAAAACGAAACTTACTGGTGTCGATCGGCTGGTAATACGATTGTTGGAGTTGTAGTGGATTTTCTGATCCGGAATACTTCCGTTATTATAAAATAATATGGGTTGAGGTAAAATAACAAATCCAGTTAAACTGGTCTAGATTCTCCCAAAATAAACTTCTCAACGAGAAAACTAGCACAAAAACTATTTTACTCAACCAAACCACTCAAACCCAAAATCTGAAGTGTTCTAGAAAAAAACGTGAAGCCAAAAAAAGGACGAAGAAAAACCAGTAAGTACTTGTATCTCGAAGCCTTACTTAACTTAAGCGCAAATAATAATAAAGACGTCGTCTTCGTAGGTTTCCTGGTTACACTTGGGTGTAACGTAGGTTGCGGAGCGAAGAAAATCCAGAATTAAATAGTAACTGAATAAGGAGGATGTGGGCAGCACTTGCCTAGTCGCTCAGAGAAGGTCACTTGAATGAGAAGAATTTATGAATGAAAAATGACAAATGACAGCTGGCGTGAGATGAATGATAGGAAGAAAAATGAGAGTAAATCAGGACAGATGAGAATCAAAACGGTAAGCAATGAGTACGAATGAATTACCAAAACTAAAGTTATGATTTTCAGGTGCATATGAATGAAGAGAAAATGAAATATGTAATGAAATCTAACCTAACCGTAACAATATATATATATATATATATATATATATATATATATATATATATATATATATATATATATATATATATATATATATATTCCTACAATTTTTCATGGAGACAATTAAGTTTACCTTTCTGTTTTGCACTTACTTTATGAACTTAATATGGAAGAAATACTGTGGTTTGATATATGACAGATACAACTGACACTGACATACTATCACTATACGGGAAATTAACTGTACTCGCAAGACAGATTTGACACACAGGAAGGCATATTTGTACAATGCTGCTGTTCAGTTGCGTGAACAATCGAATAAATTGAAGAAACGCTGTTTATCATATAGACAGCGAATTTCTGCCGTAGAGTCATTTGCTGACAGTGATTTTTTTTTAAACGTTACTAGAGTCATTGGACAAGGTAACATTCAATTTCATAATGTGCCAGACCCGCAATAAAAAGCACAAACCAAAGAGAAGAAGATTTACAACAGAAGACAAAATAATGGCCTTAGCGTTGTATAAACAAAGCAGCAAAGGCTATCGGCTTTTGACCAAAATGTTTGCATTGCCATCGCGAAAAACTATGATGTTACTCTTGATACAAATACCATTTAATACGGGCATCAACAAAAAAATATTTGTAAACCTTAAACCTACTGTATCAAAATTACGCAAACGTGAGAAGAATTGCGTATTAGTCTTCGATGAAATGTCGATAGCTACAAAAATACAGTACAACTCTTTCATGGACGAGATTGTGGGATTTAAAGACCTGGGGCCGAATCAGAGAAAGTCGGAATTTGCAGATCATGTTATGGTTTTCATGGTACGAGGGATATGTAAAAAATGTAAGCAACCCGTTGCTTATTATTTTACCCGTAGTGAAGTTAATAGTGTAACAGTTGTTAAACTGTTAAAAGATGTTACACGGGCAGTGAGAGAGGCTGGTCTAAACATAGTGGCGACTATTTTGCGATCAAGCGCAAATAAATGTAGCCGCTGTAAATTACTTGAAAAAGATACTGTAGCATCATACTGCAGAAGCGGTGAAGAGTATAAAGGACTAGGGTATAAAGTTGATGGTGATAAAATCATATATTTGTATGATTCACTTCACCTTCTAAAAGGGATGCGCAACAATCTTTTAACCAAAAATGCAGTTTTTGAAGTGGAGGGTGTCAAGAAGACTGCTAAGTGGTGCAATGTCCAAGAATTGTTTAATTTGGACAAGAATTCTCTTGACATGGACTTTAAACTATGTCAAAAATTGATTGATTATCACGTCGTGCCCGATAAAAAGAAATTAAAGTATCATATGCAGCACAAGTCATGAGTCAGCGGGTTTCATCGATCATGCGGCGACTTGTGGAATATTTCGGTGAGTAATCAGTTATTTATTAAAATTTTTTTGTAGTAATATTTCTTAAAGTCCTAAGAGGGTTGACATATTTTAAATCATTTGATTTAAATTTTAATTAAGTCTTTATTTAAATCAGTATGACACAACAAAATATGTTTGATTTAAATCATTTTTAAATTATTTTTTATTTTATATTAATTTAATTATATTTTTGATACAGATTACAAGTGTTTTAATCAAAATTTAGTTGTTTAAAAATCATGAAAACATCACATTTCGTGTACGAACCAACCGCAGCCACCCGAGTTGTAAAACACGTATAATGGAGCATATAGTTTAGGAAATCCGTGTTAAAACTTCAATTGTGCAATATTATTCAAAACTGTAAATTTTTAAAATAATTTTTTTCATACAAATAGTTAAATGTGATATAATTTAAATAAGGAAGATTCATTTAAAACCACCCGGAGGCCTAATTTCTACTTCTATTTGTTACTGTCGTTTGAATTTTGTTTTTTTCTTTTTTATATGTTGCAGTTGACTCTACAAACACACTTCTCGATGCAGCTGCAGCTGAAACGACAGATTTCCTGTTGCTGTTGCTCATGGACAAGTTGTTCGATAGTGTCAATGGTAGCTCTCTATCTCCTAAACACGACAAGAATCTTCAGTGTGCAGTAACAAAAAAAAAATTCATGAAGCATTTTGGAACAGTGCATTAAAAATTTTAGGATCAGTCCGGTTTGTGTGTCCAAAAACAAAAAAATTTGTTGTTGTTTCGTCCGTCACGAACTGTATTCAGAATATCAAATGTTTTAAAGTTATTAAAAACAAATTATTACAACAAGGGATTCAGTTCATAACTATGAGAGACTTTAACCAAGACCCTATTGAAAATTATTTCGGGCAAATAAGAAGCCATGGTGTTCGGCAAACAAACCCTACGGCTGGTTCTTTTATAATAACTTTTTATCGGCTCATTCCGTCGGTGCAAACTGTGAGCAGGATACTGATGGTGCGCTGGACACACTGCAAACTTTTATAACAAAAAATGTCGTCGATGAGGGTATTCCAGGAGGAAGTATTGCCGTAGCAGATGTGGAACGAGAGACAGAAAAAGTAGGGCAAAATATTTTGCCAAAAGAGACGACCCTGTATGTGGCCGGTTACATAGCCAAGAAAATGTTGGAGAAAAAAAAAGTGTGACACGTGTAAAAATAATATAACCGGGCAAGGAAAAGCAAATTCGGTAATTGCAGCGAGAGAATATTCTCAAAATAGTTTATATTATCTTAACGACGAATTTGCTGCCTTCGTAGATAACGTGAAAAATATATTTTATTCTATAATAGCTTATTATTGCGAAAAGAAACATGTCAGTAAAATTTTAACTAAAATTATTAGTGATAAATGTATTTTTCATTTACTTTTTTAGTTGTAGAATACATAATTTGTATGATGATCGTATTATATTTATAATTAGGTTGATGTTATTTTCATATACGAAAATATTAAATCGTAGATTGTCTGGAAGATTATGTAATATCGAAACATCAGATATTTTAGAATTAAAAGCTGCAAAACTGTACAGCAAAAAAGAAACATTTAAAAATAAAAAGTAAGGTGTTAATGTATAGTAGAATAAAAATAAATTTTGTTATCTTCAATTCCCTGTCTTGTTTTTTCTAGAAGTTCACTTTCAAATATTTTAAGCAATGCAACCCGCACGCTTTTTACCTCATAATTCTTGGCGCGTCCGCTATGGTGCTAATGTAACTCGATTTCATAAGCTGCCGCCGTTTATACAGAGACTGCGCTTTCTATCTACTTCTTTTTTCTATGCATACTATAGTCTATGATTACTAAGATTCGTGTTCGCTATATCAGCGGACATCAAATGGCCATCTTCCCTGTTGCGCACCACTGAAATATTGGGATCATGAAATATTTGAAGTGTTTGTACTATGTGAATTCTTATACTGTAGTTTAGGGTTTGATACATAGCTAAATAATAACAAATATTTGTTTACTGAGTTATTTTATTATTTTTCTCTCTTGGCAGACAGATACAACAAGCAATATTTATAAATAAGTTTCGAAGTGCTATTATTCATGTTTTAAGTTTAATTTAATGTTTTTATATTTTAATACAAATTTAATATTCTTATCGTGTCATTGACTCTTATAACCTTTTAATATTAAACATTTATTGATAATTATAAACAACATAATACGTTAGTTACTTATAATACATTAGTTACTAACTTGATACGTTAGATACAATCATAATACATTAAGCAAGTACATTATTAATAAAATTTCACACAGAAAAGTTATTGATTTGCTTTAGCATACGATAATTTTTTGACTTGTCCGGCAGTAAATCTAATCTTACACTATTTGTTGCCATTACAATATTTGCGGGAATAACAAAACCTGCCATGATTTAATTGAAAAAAGTGAAAAAAATTAAGTAATTGTTTTTATATAACAGACAAAATTGTTGATTTGTTTTTGAATCGATGACACGATAAAGCTTTGAATATAACTCAAATATTGGTGATTTAAACTAGAAATGGACGAATATCAGTTTTGTCAAATTCGAATATCGAATTTAAATATTAACTCGATCTCGAAGAGTCAAATACCTCGAATATTTTTATTAAATAAAAAAAGAAACCTATAATACTTACTTCATACCGAGCCTTTCAAACTTATCAAGTGCAAACTATAAAAAACTGCGGAACACATCGCTGACTACTCATATTGCGCAATATTCGAGATATTCGATGTTTCTTTCATATTAATATTCGTAATCTGGAATACTTTCATTATTGGAGGTATTCGAGTAATCGCGGATAGTATTCACCCATCTTTAAACATTCGCGGACGTTGTACAGTGACGTCCTCGAATATTTTAAATCGCATAATATTCTTGTTATATTAAAAATTATTATTAATTATAAAAAAGAATAGTCGATATTTTACTACTAATTTTCCTTGAAGAAGGCTTCAGAAGTTAACGTCAGGTTGCTAGGTATCTTGGTGTTAAACGTAATTTGACGAACTTCAGAAAGATTTCAAGAAACTTGTTCACGAGATGTGAGCAAGGTCCCTAAGAATTATTAGCGAAATGCTAAAAAATGTTATTCTTAATATCAAGGGTGTGTAAATTTCTAGCTGTATGGCAAGAAAACTAAAGGAAGTAGAATTAGTTCAACTAGAGCATCGTGCCACATTGGGTATTTCGCTTGCGATTTGCAAGAGAGCATATTCTTTGTAATCTGGATCATTGGAACCGTATTTCGTTTTCCGATAAGGCTCTTGTGACTTTATAATCACCAGATGGAAGAGACCGTGATGAATGATTTGCTCAGTGCAATATTGTTTCCGAAACTTTACCGAGAATATATTTACTTTGTAACTTAATCAAAAAATTTGAAGTGGTGCATTTTGTATAGCATTATATTTGTATTTAGTTTATTTTGTATCAAAATTTTCAAGAAATCACATTAAAACTATATCTAAACAACGTAATATCTAACTACAACTGCTTCGATAAAAACCTTTGCGAACAAATAAATAGAAGCAAAGTAATAATAATAAAAATAGTATCTTTATTTAGCCAAAAAAGCTATTTACAAGTAAATACATAATTAAATAAACAAATTTCAAGTTTTACACACATTAACACAAAAGAACATTGTTGAAATGAAAGATAAATTAAGCCATTAGAATAAGAAACTTATGAATTATATTGATCATACAAATACTGCTTCACACTTAACTTAAAAGATTTAACTGACGTACAATCTTTTATGTTTTGTGGAAGTTTGTTAAAGGCAATTAAACCTTTATCAAATATATTGTTAGATGTATTCGCTTTATTCTTTTTACTAATGTAGAAAAGATTGGCCTGTCTTGTTACGTATTTATGTACATCTCTTGTAAATTTAACATTACGATATAGATAATCCGGTAATTTGCCGTTAACCATTTTAAATACAAATATCATTGCGTTTAGATTACAAAGCTGTTGAACATTTAACCAATTCAATTTTTCTAACATATTATTAATTCTGGTGTATCGGTTGCACGACAAAATAATACGCATTGCTCTATTCTGAAGTATTTACAATCTATTGATTTGTTTCTTAGTACACAAATATAAAGTAGTATTACAATACACAAAATGGCAGTGAATAATTGTATTATAAATTAAAATCTTTGTCCATACAGACAAACTTCCACATATTCTTGACATAAAATTAATTTTTTTTGCAATTTTTTTACATATGTAATCAACATGTAAATCAAACTTTAGTTTTCTATCAATTATTACTTCAAATATTTAAAATGTTCCACAAGCTCTAAATTACTTCCACCAATTTTTATATAAATAAAATAAAATAAATATATCATCACGCCTTTTACCCATTATGGGTGTGGCACTCTGCTTACGCAGATCTCGGCAAGTGATATATTTTTGCTTATGAAGTGCGGTTACCAGCCGTCAAATCATAACCCCCAAAGATGTTAGTGGAGGGGGAACCACAGGGGTAAATTTAAATTGGCAACTGTCAGGTGTGGGATTCGAACTGAGGATCTCACGATCCACAGTCCGAGGCGTTACCACGGAGCTATTTACCCCATAATTTAATTCATTATTATTGGTTATAGTTTTATAATAATTATCTGATGTAAAAATAATGTATTTTGATTTGTCAATATTTAACTTTATTAACATTTAGCCAGTTGTATACAGTGGCTAGCTCGGCATTCAATACGCAACGTATGTTTTTCCAGTCATCACCGTGGCAATATATTAGAGTGTCATCGGCAAACAAGTGAATTTGACAATTTTTTAAAATTGTACATATATCATTAATATAAATAATAATGGTCCTAAAACCCTGGGGAACACCTACATTACTATTCATATTACTAGATTGAATACCGCCTAGTTTAACTTTTTGAGTTCTATTATGAAGATAAGAATCTAACCATTCGTAAACTGTGCCTTTGACACCATACATAGACAATTTTGCTAATAGTTTCTTTCTATCTATAGTTTCGAAGGCACGTTTTAAATCTAAAAATACAGCAGCTATAGTTTGATTATCATCTAATAATAATTTCCAATCATTTAATATGAAATTAATAGCAGATTCACAAGAATGGTTACTTCGAATTCCTGATTGTTCATTAACAAGAAAATTATTTTCAGTAAAATAGGTACTAAGTTGTTTGTGTACAATTAATTCAATTATTTTTTCACATGCCGGTAACATGTTTATTGGACGAAATTCAGTAACTTCTTTAGCATTAGTAACCTTATTAATAGGACGGACGGTCGAAGTCTTTAATGATTGTGGCAGTTTTCCATTTTGAAGAGAATTGTTCACTATATTTAATAAGGGATGTCCAATAATATGAAAAAAGTCTTTAATAAATGCAAAAGAAATACCATCAACACTACCCTTATTTTTTTGTGAAAAAAACAATTGTTCTCAGTTCACTTAAAGTCACTGGTGCGAAACATGACAAGGAATTAGACGTTTCTAACACTCTGTTTGGGAGGTTTAATGTTTCACAATCGTTATCAACTATGGAATCCACAATGTCCGTTATACTGTTTATGTAGAATTTATTAAAGGCTTCTACCATTTCACTAGGATCGCTATACGCTTCATTTTCAGCAACTACTTCGTTAATTTCACTTTCATTTGTTCCTTTTATTATTTGTTTTAAAGTCTTCCACATTTTTACAGAATTATTTTTACAAGAATCTATTAAATTTTCGTAGTAAAATTTCTTTTCACTTCTTATTGTTTTAGTGACTTTATTTCGCGCACTTTTGTATTCTTGCCAGTCATTATTGGAATGAGATAAAGAATATTTTTTATAGGCATTGTCTCTTTCTTTACTAACTGTAGCAACTTTGTTATTAAACCACTTGTTGTCATATTTAGTTAGTTTTGTATATGTTTTAGTGCTTGATACAATTAATAATATTATTTTTAAACGCATCATAAAGTTCGTCACTATTACTTAAATAATACTTCCAATCACATTCAAGTAATTTATTAGTACACTCATCCTTATTTAATTTTTTGAATATTCTCTGATGGGCAGTGGGATATAAATTTTCGATCGTATTTAAGTAAATTCGTATCAAATGATGATCCGTTATGGTAGGCGTAGTACAAACTTCACAACTTACAGTTGTATCATTATTTATAACAAAATCTATTAATGTTTTAGATGTTTCAGTTATTCGAGTGTAATTATTTACAAGCTGTTTGTAACCAAATGATTGAATAGTTTGTTTAATCTTATTGGAGTAATATTGGTCATCTAGCCAGTCGATGTTAAAGTCTCCGATCATTATTAAAGTGCCCTGTATATGCACACTATTTTCAAACCAATCCGATAAAAATTGAATATAGATTTTGTACTAGTACTAGTACTAGGGAAATCTAGCTTCAAATTGCTTTTTTGTGCGAAAATCTAGTTTTTATTTAGCATTTATTTTTTAATATCATTACTTCTATTGTTAAACATTATTACCCTTATTTTCAACTAGCAATAATTGGCACCTCAGTAAACCTTCATTGGTTACGATATCGCCACTATGTGAACTGTATTTTATTTATTGTATTATATATTCAAGCTATTATTAAATTGTTTACCTGCTGTTTCTACAAAAGACAATGTTCTAAGCGAAAGCAGGAATAAAATAAAATATTATAATATTTATTATCCTTATTTTACTTAGCGTAAAAGTTAAGTTTGCATGAATTTTGATATCTTGTACAGTCGCCGAGTTATGTATGAATCACTTTTTTATATAGAAACTAGTAAATAATATGGTCGACAATGCATTTCTTCTCTCTGAATTAACCTTATTTTCCCGTCTTTGTAATACACGTAATGTAATTATCTTCCAATGCTATTAGTTATATATGTTCATCATTCATTGACCATTGTTCTGAACTTGAATTATGTAAAACTATTTTGATATTCAAGTTTACTTTAAGTGACATTTATATTATTTTGTAGTATGTTATAAATTCAATAGATTATAATTAACTACCAATTTCTATCCCTACACGCAGAAGTTTCGAAGAAATTAGTTTATTAGATTCTCAAGTTTATATTTTATTTATAATTATAATTAATATTAATCCACCATTTTTTTTGTCTTTTGTTACTTATACAGGCTGTCCATTTTAATTTACCACCTGGAGTATCTCCAGAAATATACATAGAATGAAAAAATATTCAGGTAAAATCATTTGGAGGGGGACATCTGATCCTGTAATAAAATTTAACCTTTCTTCCCAGGAAATCTGGGAAAAGAGTCACTTTAAAATCTTAAATGAGAACCTCTATTTTTTATTGCAGAATCGGATAGTGGGTGAAAACCCAAGTATAATTTACTTAAAAATTTTTGTGTTCCTGATAGATGGCGCTGCAAAAGATAAAATTGTTTTTTTTATCAGTCACAGAAGCAGTGTAATAGATTGAGACTGTTTTTTGCTATAACGATAAAGCACATAAAATCCTCAAATTTTACCCCTCTCCCCAATTCCAATAGGTTGGAAGCGGGCATCAAAAAAATGATTAAATGTGATAATTTCGAATAACGATAATTCAATTTAATAAAATTCACCAAGAATTACAATTTTAAAGTTGCCACATTCTCCACTCCGTGGGTGTAAGGGCAGGTATAAATTTTGACGGTGTTAAATGTGTTATCGTAAAAAAATTGTCTACTTTTAAGTAAAACACTGTTTTGTGACTCCTGTAGAAAAATAGTATATTGTGTTATTAGGAGTAAATGTGATACTTTGGGTGCTGAGCATGTAAGTTCGAACGACGAGCGAAGCGAGTCGGACAATTACATGCGAATCATACAAAATCACATTTACTCCGAATAACACATGCTATTTTTTCTTCAAACATAGAAAATAGACATTAAAACATTAAAAAATGCTCAAAACTTCAACAAATATTCTACCGTATCCAGTATTTCTAGTTGCCACAGAATATGTTATTTTGTTATTTTTGTTTATTTGTTTTATTCTTAACTGTCAAATTATTGAATTACAACCTTACTATTTTGCATGATATTTTACTTTGTCCGCCGCCGGAGTGAACGTGTTGCCAAGGAAACACTTTTACGCCGGCGGCGGCAATATTGAACTTCTGCTTGTTGAATAAAAATACATAACAACGTACTTTTATGACGTTTGAAGAAAAACATCTTTATCGTTTGCAGCGCTATCTATCAGGAGTAGAAAAAATTTACAATAATGCTTGCTTCAATGAGTGTAGTAGAAATAGGAATGACCTATATTTTAATTAAAAAAAGAACTATATTTAATTTTAGTAATTCATTATAAATAAATAATAAGGCAATATAGTCTGACTGTATAAAAACTGAATATTATAGGTACTGATGACAGTTGACGTACGTCCACTGAAAGGGTAATTGATTTATAACTTATTGAACAATTGTGTATAAAGTATGAGAAACTAATAACATTATACAGAATATTGTGTAATTACGTTCGCGACGTGTGTTGATTCCCATACAGCATCAAATATGTTCAAAAAATTTATAAAGTTAATGAAAAATAACTGTACACATTGCGGTGAAATATTGCAAACATTTCGTTTGCCTGTCATTTTATGTGGATATCACTTATACACGTATAAGAGAATTGATGGGTACCTAATGCTTGTTAAGAGAAAGAACTTATGTATTCCTATATGCATCGTTATAGGTAAGTTCAACAAAATAAAATATTGGTATAAAAAAACGAATGTTTATAATAGCGTATTCTAAAAACATTTATAAAATTTTTACTTAAAGTAAAATAAGTAAATAATAAAAATTTAATGATATATTTCTTGACAATTTGAGTAACTGAATAGATTTTGTTCAATCCTGAACTGAAATTAAGTGTCAGTTTAACTAAAATAATAGTATAATATGAAGTATTACTTTATCAAGTAATGGATATAATAACGTTGCTATAGTAATGACAAAATCTATATCCTATATTTTAAGCAAAATTACGTGACAATTCAAAGTATAGAAGTAAGCGTTTATAAAAAAGAAAAATTAAACATAGGTAAATATTTATGTTTTTTTTTTAACTAAATGTTATTTTTTTATTCAATAAGAATATTAATAGGTGTTGGAAAAATATTTTTTCTGAAACCGGAGCGAAAATACTCCAGTCGCTTCTAAAATGCGGAGCGAAAGTAGAATATCCCTGGCTAGTCAGGAAAAAATTAAAACGTCCTTATTAAAAATTTTATTTTATACCTTATTTTGGATTGTTTGGATAGTAGGTTCTTGAATATCTGTAGGTATCTCGTTAGAAGACATTGCAAATGAAAAGAAATGCACTTGGGCGCACAAAAAATGCACAACTGACAGTAAATTCGTTTTTGATTATTTATTAAATTTTTTCCGTCACCTTAGTAACGAGAGTAGAACTACTAAATATTTATATAAAAACAGATTTAATTATTAAATTAAAAATTAATTTTTAATAATATTAAAGGTTCAGAAAAAAATTTAAAAAAAAGGAAAGTGTCTGTACTTGACTCGGCCCCATAAAATTCTCGGCACAAAGTGCCTCGTATTTCAATATGGCTCCTAGCAGTGATGCAACGATTACGGTTAAGATTAATCGTAATCGACGATTATGAACATTTAAACGGTTAATCGTAATCGCAGATTATTAACGATTAACGATTTTTAACGATTATTAAAACACGCTCTTTGTCTAGTGTCTGCACTAGCTTGGTACTGTAATTTGTAGCTTATTAATAATTTTTTATTTGTTTTACTTTAAATACATATAACTAGTATTACGAGACCATTTAAAATCATGCAAAGGAAAATTGTTTAATTCACGATATGTGTATTAAATTCTATGAATTTTACATCCCGCATATACACATTAGGAGGAGGTATTATCTGATGGGATCTTAGATCTCGCCAAGTCAGTCAATCGATACCACTGCCTCACAGCAGCTGGTGGGTTCACTACACTGATGAGCTCCAATAAGAGCGAAACTCGTCTGTAGTTCCCGATTGATTGGCTTGGCCGGTCTCAATGAATTAATAACTTAGTTATTATTCTGAGGCTGTTTTTTATAAAACAGTTGACAATTTTTATTGTCTGTATATTTTTTAAGGAGGTATTATGTTTTTGAATTCATTAGATATTGGGAACAATTCACCAACAGTAAGTGGTAGATTATTTGAAGGCCTATCACGATTTTTAGACATATCTTTGTAAATAAATGAGATAGAGTAAATTTCATTTCAATCAAGAATATGTAGAAATTCAAAAAGAGTGTTCGTGGTACTAGCCAATAATACCTTTGGGCCACACTTAAACACACATTTTATTATCTTTAATTTTTAAATATACACTTAATTCAATTGTTATAACCATTCCACTTTTAATACACATTTTCTTATTTTTTATAATAAATAGTACAAGATTAACATTCACTTTCCTAAACATGACTTTTTTTTATTTTACATCTTAAACTTATAAATAATAAAATTATTTTATTCTAAATTGTTACTTTTTTATGGAATAATATTTGTACTAAATAATCGTAATCGTAATCGGCGATTATCAAAATTGTTAATCCTAATCGGAATCGTAATCGTAAAAGTAGGAATCGTGGCATCACTAGCTACTAGACAATACTACACCACTTTCCTGACTCTTATTTCAATAACTATTATGCAATAAGTGAGTAAAAACAAATTAATAAATTACGTAAATAAGCTCCCTCGGTTAACTTCACGTGAGCTAAACATTCTGTTCGTGGATAAATATGTTTTTATTCCCATAAATAACTATTAGTTACTTCAACATCCAAATTCTAACTATGTATTTTCAAAATGATATCGTAACTAGATTTTGTATTATCGTGGATTAAAAACGTCACATATAGACACATACACACAATACTACATCAATGCAAAGACATCAAGTTTTCTACATACTTTTTTTGTTTGTCTTAGCGTAAAGTTGTCATAACCATTTGTTACCTACTCACTATATAGTAAACGTGTAAATAAAAAAGTTGTTTAGAATTTATAAATATATTCAATAATACTAATTTGGTTACCTAAATTCCAAATATTCCTCAGATTAAAATTAATAATACAACACTGTTAAAATAAAAATATAATGCTGTTTTGTGAAAAGTTAATTTGTTTTTTTTTTGTTAATTTAAGCTAATGAAACTATTTATGTCAAATTTAAAATTTCACAAAAGGAATTAACCGGTAGTGGTAGTTTACTTGAAAACTTATAATGTATTTTGAGCATATATGAGTAAATAATAGATAGAGTAAATTTGGTTATAATAATAAAGTAATATTTTTATTTGTGTTGCCACATCAGTTGTTTTTTATATTCTCAAATTTACGTTACTAAATTAGAGTAGTCTATATCAAATCAGATGTAGGACTACATGTATACTGAAAATCATAAAATTTTGGCAGCACAAGAACATAGGGGTACAGTGTTGCTAAATTTTAAAATTATATGTTAAGTAAGGAAAGAAACAATACAGTTGGATTATGTTGCTTTTAATTTCTATATTTTTTTCAAGTACTTAACTAACATACTATAATGTAAATTTTCAATAACAAAAATCATTACATTATACAAGTAAATTTATATTATAAACACCACGCGCTTGATGTGTATGATTCAAATCATATGAATTATTAGAAATATTAACCTACACACATTTATATTTGAATATAGTGAACACTCTGTCTTTACAAAACGTAACAATAACCAAATAACATATACCATAGAGATCAAGAAAGTATTATAAACTGTTACGTTTGCGGTGGTGGATGAACCGCCGTAATTTTAAACCGATTCTTAACTTTGGCCAAGGCCAGTGAATCCTTACAGGATTATTTCCGCCCGCGACAATCGTCGAATCTTGTCCTTTTTTGAATTCAGCCGTTGAAAAAATTAGACGTGTTTTTATCGTTATCGAGTTTTCGAACCACTTTTGGGGGTTTTGCTGCACACCGTAACTTGGTGGTATTGTTCCGTCGGAGTAGTCCGGGATTTGTTTCACGGTCTGAAAGAAATTAAAGATTTGATTACTTTACACCATCCAAGGTAATTGTACAGTTATTTTACTTCTACCTACCTTGTTATCAAGGCTATCGTGCCGGACGTATTAAATTATTATAGTCAAGGCTTGTTGTGTCGGATCCTGTTAACCACAATTATTTGCGATCTGATTATCGCTTTGTGGAGCACTTTTGCACACCCCCTTGTCGTTCTGGAAGTATAGCAGTAGATGCCGTCGAGTATCTGTTCTGGTCCCAGAAACATACTTATGTGAAGTTAGCGATGACTTTCCAGCGACGAAAAAATATTTCAACAAGGCGGCACATAGTTATATATAACCAGCGACGATTTAAGAAATGATTATGAAAATGCGACATTTAGTAGGAAAAATGGGGTAAATAGCTCCGTGGTAACGCATCGGACTGTGGATCGTGAGAGCCTCAGTTCGAATCCCACTACAGACAGTTGCCAATTTATATTTACCCCTGTGGTTCCCCCTCCACTAACAACTTTGGGGGCTATGACTTGACGGCTGGTAACCGCATTTCATACGCAAAAATATATCACCTACCGAGATCTGCGTAAGCAGAGTGCCACACCCTTAATGGGTAAAAGGCGTGATGATATATTTATTTTATTTATTTTAGTAGCAAAAAAAAATACAGTAAAAGGTCTATACTTTAATGTAAATCATTATTGAAGTATTTCCAATTTTTTACAGTGACACAAATTCGAATTAGGTATACTAATTAAATTCTAATGATATTTGATTGGTTTTCTTTTTTATATGGACATAACAATTTCCTACCCCTATTTATAATTCAAATATATGACTAATAATTTAGCCATATGTCTGCTTAACGTATATTCCAATTTTCGTGGTGGCACAAACCCTTTTAGTTGGTAGGGTTCCAATTAAACTGAGATATTTACTTGGTTTTCATCTTTATACGGGCATAACAATTTCCTACCCCTATTTATAATTCAAATAAATGACTAATAATTTAGCCATATGTCTGCTTAACGTATATTCCAATTTTCGTGGTGGCACAAACCCATTTAGTTGGTAGGGTTCCAATGAAACTGAGATATTTACTTGGTTTTCATCTTTATACGGACAGAACAGTTTCCCACCCTTATTAATAATTCAACTGTAGCTCTCATAATTTAGCTATATGCCTGGTTAACATATATTTCAATTTTCACGATCAAATCCAGTTGGATACTTTGTTCTTATGAGAAAAACTCTCTCTAATAAGGGCACTGAACTCTCAGCTGGGGAAACATTGGCAGTTGATTCTTTTAAACAAAACCAAAGTGATTATAAGCTGAAAAAGTAATATTTTACTTGTAATTACTGTAAGAAACCCGTCGTATCGTCAAAAATTGTAGAAAGTGGATTGCAGATGGCAACTAGCAAAATCAATTACAAAATCAGAAGCTACAGGTTTGTCACGCAATAAATCGACAAAAGTGACTCTTCTTAATGTCATGTCAGAGTTGAAGGTCCCTGATTGTGACAATGATGGTTGGTACGTGCACAATGGAGCTATAAGTCACGTTACAAATAACAAGACTGTGCATACTGTTACTACTGCTAATGGAGACATAATCAAAGCCAATGGCAAAGACGCAATCGACATTCAAACAATAGTGAATGGACAATGGCACAATCTCACATTGGGCGATGTATGGTATGTTCCAAAAATTCAAAACAATTTATTTTTTGTTTTGACTGCTCGTAACAAGCAACCAGGAAGCAAGTTTACCTCAACAGCAGAAGTTTGTATTTTCAAGGTTGGGTGGGTGTAAGTGATCGCTGTGGAACTTTATTCAAGGTCCTTATTTATTCAAGTTGGCCATACGAGGTATTAAACTTCACTTTCCAGTTGAAGTTAATATTGTGAGTCAAGAAAATTACTTTAACTATACCACAAACGATACGAACACCAGAACAAATGTAGCGTGAATGCAATTTTACAGGATTTGATCATCAAAGTAGAAGCAGACTCAGATCTTTGTGAACGATGTGTTTATGGTAAGGTTCATAGACTTCCATTTGGTAATAGGAAGAGATCAACGATTCAGGGAGCGCAAATTCATACGGATGTTTGCGCCCATTTGAGAATTCAATATCTGGATACCTCTATTTCGTTCTGTTTAAGGATGATTGCACTAAGTTTCGATCCATTTACTTTATTAAAGAAAAGTCAGATGATGTAAATAAATTGATTCAATTTATACCTGAAACTAAGACTGCTGGTCTCGTTATCAGGAGATGTTGTGTGATAATGGAAGTGAATTTGACAACGCTCCTGTCAAGAAGGTTTTCGAGAAGGAAGGTATTGTTCATCAATTAACTATGCCGTATACTCCAGAGCAAAACGGTTCTAGTTAGCGAGAGAACCGTACAGATGTAGAGTCAACAGGAGCAATGATGCATGCTCACGGGAATATTCCTCAAAAACTTTGGGCAGAACTGGTGAATTCAGCATCGTACATTTTGAATAGAACAGGACCTTCAACTGTTCCTGAGAAATTCCCATTTGAGCTTTGGTACGGGCAGAGACCTGGTACCAAGCACTTGCGAATAATAGGATCTACTTGTTATGCTCACGTCCCTAAACAACGTAGGTAGATAATGGACAAAAAGGCTGAAAAGAGAATTCTCATCGGTTATGATCACGATGAGGGATATCGAATCTGGTGCTCTGAACGCAAAAAGTTGATTAGATCTCGATATGTTACGTTTGAGGAAAATACGTTGATTCAAAGAAGAAGGCTATGATTTTCATGGTCGTGTATCTTAAGACTCAGAACCTCAACAAAAACACCACGTGAAGACTGTTCCACAGAATGAAGGGGACGAGAGTATTCGAGATGATGCAGAGAAAATGGGGGCATACAATGATGATTCACTTCAACAAATCAACGTCGGTACTACGGGATCGATCTACGATGTCACGTCCACAGAAGTACAGTGACTATATGATATAAGTTTCGACAATTTTCAAAATTTTCAAGGAGGCGATGGATTTGAATCAACAAGAGGACTTGAAACAAGCTATGGATTGTGAGATGGCATTGCTTCAAAGAAACGAAACTTAGATTCTGAAGAATTTACCACCAGGGAAAAAGGCAATAGTAGATAAATTTAATGTCAGACTGGTAATCAAAGGCTTTTAACAACAGAAAGCTAATGACTATGACCAGACCTTTACAGTCCTGTGGCAAGAACATCTACGATTTGCACGTTACTGAGTGCTGCTGCCAGGGAAAATATGGTACTTGGTCGATGGATGTTCCCACAGCACTTTTTTTTACGGAGAACTAAGTGAGACCATATATATGAAGCAACCGGAAGGATATAATGATGGTTTAGTTACAGTCCGTCGTTTAAAGAAAAGCCTGTATGGTTTAAAACAGGCTCCTCGCTGCAGGAACGAAAATTTCAGCAGATATATAATCAAACTAGAATTTCAGCAGGGCAAAGCAGACCCCTGCCTGTGTGTGATTGAATGCAGCTAACAGTCAGGAGGAATTACTACTCAAAAGTTGATACCGAGAAACAACTCGCGGATTTACTTACAAAACTATTGTTTTCTAAACGACTTCAGACTTATGTAAATGTATGGGAGTTCAACTGTTATTAAATAAGGGAGAGTGTTGAAGTTTAACAGACCTTGTTTCTGAATTGTATTAAATAACTGTTGCTACTACGATCTTCATTTCATATTATATATTTTTTCTTGACGACATAGTTCAGTTGTTTTAACTGCCAGAAAAGTAACTCACATTGACTTCTATCAAATATTGAATTTGTGAAATAAAATATTTAAAAACGGATTTAATCTGTTTGTTATTGGATAAACAACATATATCTCTTATTCCAAAAAGTAATTGTTACATAAATTACATATAAAATCATCACTAATTTGTGAATAATTAATGTTATTCCCTTTAGGATACGTACAAGAATAGTGTAACCATCGTTCGCACTTCGCGCATTGCACATATTTGTTGATTGTCATGTTCAAGTCCAAAAATCCACAGTGAACGCAGTGATCATGTACAGGATCAGAATTACTCAAAAGTAAAGTTTGTAAATAATTTCGATATTTATTCGGAGAATCAATACGAGACAAAGGCAAATTTTAAATTACCTTCTCCACTAGTTGAATGATAATAATACCGCAGTTAAAAGTATCAATTTGGGCTGGATAATTAGTAATGTGGATTGCTTCCCAATCCTCTGTTGGAATTCCAGCTTCTGTAATCATGTTATATATACTCTTTTAAAAATTCTACAAATTTATTTAAATATTTTAAGTTGGTTTTCGAAGTTGTTCTAAATGGATCCAAAAATGAAAATTCTTTTTTATTTATGTTTGCTACTGCAATACACCAATGGTTTGAATCCAAGTGGACAGGCATTAGTACGGTGTTCTTAAGAGTTGGTAACTTCTGAATTCTTTGTGTTCCTAAGGCGAATGAATCTGTATCACAACCAAAATTTTGGGAAACTATAGTTTTAAAAATGGTATACGATAATTCATCACTCAACAGAACAGTAAATTTATTTTCAGTGTTTTTCGTTAGAATGGCTAAACATATATCAATAAGCCAATTGGTTAACCATTTATCTTTATTTATAGAAGAGAGTTTGGGGAAGTCTTCTATTCTTAATTCATTTACTTTTAAGCTATATGAATAAAATACTGCCACTAAATAATTTAAATTTGGGGCATCTGGCAACTCAACGTAGTAATTATTATTCATCAATAGGCCATTTTTCAAAATACAGGGTTGAGCTCTAGATATTAAAGTTTTATCCACGGTCACATTGATTTCTGCGGGTTTTTCGTGGTATGTATAAGTATTTCCCATTGTCACATTACTTTGTTGAGGACTTTCGTGGTCACATATGCTATCTGCTCGATCTGTTTTTTTTTGTATAATTTACATAATTCGCATATAAAAATAGATTTTTTTGAGCTAAATTTCTTACTTCTAGCATTTGAAGATAAACATTTTAAATGAATTATTCGTTTACAATTTTTACATGCACAAAATTTAAGTTTCTTAGTTGTGCCACACACAAGACATCTTTTGAGCATATCCTCAGAATTTAGAAGAAGTTTTTTTCTTGTTTACTTTGTAATCTTCTACATTGAAATATTCCGTTAACGATTGATTATTTATTAATCTTTCAATGCAAGAGACGTAAAATATTCCGCTGTCATTTTCGTCTATTGGAAAATTATAATTTTTCGCCAATGAATATTTTCCATATTTTTTACTTTTTTAATGAAAATAGTCAAGTTATTCTTAAAACTGCTCAAAATATTTGTCACCATAAATGCTTACAAATGTTATTGTATAATTTCTTAAATCAACAACGAATAGGTTATATTGTCTTACTTTTGATGTAACAGGGATGAGGAGAACTTGTTGTTTGGGATATTCTAGAAAATTACAATCTAATAAATTTTTACTCTCAAATAAATTAAATATTGTAAATTTGGATTTGCCTTTAGCAGCTGAAACAATCATTTTGGTGCACATAAATATAATATTGGTAGTCGGTGTATCACAACACAGCGATTTCCTGGTATAGTTACATAAAAATGAATATCATTTACCAAACCATTTGACATCAATTTTAACTGTGTGCATTCTTCATTTTTAGCCTTATTTATGGGAATTTTATTTTTTTTCATTATTTCCTTCGTCGTTACCGGAACTACTATGGCGGCGGAGTAAACTATGTAAGTATGTAGCTTTAAAATGCGTGAACGCAGGTGAATTACGCTTGCACCATATTTCTTCCGCAGATAAAGTGTTCTCACCTGATATATCCATAATTGTATGTTTTGGTTTAGAGGCAAGTTTGCGATTTGATATTGAGCATATAATTTCTTTGAGAATAAACAATATATGATTTCGAACATCTCGAATAACTCTACTTGGTTTCATATTGATATTTCCCTGTAGTATAATATTTTTTAATATATTATTCTAATTTTCTACAGGAGCGTAACTTACGCGGGAAAAGTTATCTTTACATTTCAGATCACATCCCAGCATTATACCAGACCACAAAGGTAAATATGGAATATATTTTTTTAATATAAACTCCGGGCAATAAAGTTTATTAGGAATTGCGTTAATGCCTGAGTCAGCCTCTATTTCATTTAAAACAGTGTCATGTATTTTACAGTATTCTAAATAAAAAGGGCTATTCTTATAAATAGCACCATCAGCATCGTCGGGTAAATCTTCATCTCGGATTAAAGTAATTCTTTTAGTAGCACAGCTATCATCTTTGTTAATATTTATATCATCAACGCAGCATAAATTTATTAAATCTTTCAAACCATCTTTATATTTCTTGGTACAATATTGCTAGTTTAAAATTAAAACCAAATTATAAAACCAATTGTTCATAGTTGTTACATCACGAATATTAAAAGCTGTTGCCATAGCTTCCTTTAAAAACAAGATCAAGTCTGGATTATCAGAAAATTTTATAATGTCGTTCGTAATAATTTTTATAAAATGCGCACAACATACATAGATTGGAACAATATTTTTGTAACTCATATTTTTATTTATTATATTATAACAAAAATGTAAATATATTTGCATTGTACAATTATTCCAAAAGTACAGTACTGCATTAATCAATGCAAAACTAAAATCTGTTACTACATATTTAAATAAAGGCCAAGGATAATTTAATTTTTTTACAAATGCTTTAAAGCTTGAAATAAAATTCCCTATGTTTGTAGAATCATGTTGACAAGCTCCTCTCTCAAATATAGGAACGATTCTATGATTGAAATCTGTGACAATCACACTTGCGTAATAGTAGGGTTTGTGTATTGCATCAGGTTGTGAATTAAATATGGAACCAGTGGAATCAAAGTAAAGAATTGGTAAGGAACCACTAGTTTTTAAACACTTGTCTACAATTTCTAGTTGCTCCTTACTATAAACGTAAACATCAAAAGGGTCTGAAACCATTTGTATATATCTGCTATTATTTTTATCACGTCGCATATACAGGATGTTCATTTTAAGTGGTACACTATTGCTATCTCGAGAACTATAAGAGCTACGAGGTCGGTTAAATTAGTAAACAATTTCTATATTATATGACAAAGAAAATAAGCGAAACAAGAATTTTTTTAGACCAGTGGTTCTCAAAATGCGGGGTCCAACTTTCTTATTTTAAATGGCAACCTATTTTTTTTTATTTGCTTCTTCGATTCAGTATTTTTTTCTGAATTCAACAATATTCATATGTAATGAGCAAATAATACAAAATATTTGAGAAAAATCCAAATTAAAAATGTATGATTTTTAATTAAATATACCTATACAAAGTTTGCCATGGAAGAAAACAAATAAATCAAAAAATTGTTAATATTAGTTTTTTAAAGTGTACTTATTAGACATTTATTTGAATTATAAATAGGAGTAGGAAATTGTTATGCCCGTATAAAGATGAAAACCAAGTAAATATCTCAGTTTATTTGGAACCCTACCAACTAAAAGGCTTTGTGCCACCACGAAAATTGGAATATACGTTAAGCAGCTATATGGCTAAATTATTAGTCATTTATTTGAATTATAAATAGAGGTAGGAAATTGTTATGCAAGTATAAAGATAAAAACCAAGTAAATATCTCAGTTTCATTGGAACCCTACCAACTAAAAGGGTTTGTGCCACCACGAAAATTGGAATATACGTTAAGCAGACATATAACTAAATTATGAGCAATATAGTGGAATTATACATAGGGGTTGGATATTGTTCAGTCCATATAAAAAAGAAAACCAATCAAATATCATTAGAATTTAATTAGTACACCTAATTCGAGTTTGTGTCACTGTAAAAAATTGGAAATACTTCAATAATGATTTACATTATAGTATAGACCTTTTACTGTATTTTTTTTGCTACTAAATGTTGTATTTTCATAATCATTTCTTAAATCGTCGCTGGTTATATATAGCTATGTGCCGCCTCGTTGAAATATTTCTTAGTCGCTGGAAAGTCATCGCTAACTTCACACAAGTCAGAAACATCGTGCCCACAAGCTACGCCACTGATCGCCGCACAACAGCTGTCTGACCGCCGGCCCGCAACCTTGACCCAATTAAGCCGAACTCATCTTTTATTTGTTTATTTGTCTAGATTTTAGTCACTACCTGCGTATATTTTTGTTAATTAGTTTAGAACAGTTCACGTACATTATTATTACTTGCCTTAGTTTTACATCATCTAGTATACATATTATTGTTAGGTTAGTTCACTTATGTTGTCTGTTTATTTTGTTATTTCGGTTAAGCTAATTACTAACTTACACAACGTGCGGAACAACGTTTCCTATTGTTGCATTTCTCTCTGCACTTTTAGGCTGCTAGGGCATAGTGAGTACAGTAGTTTGTAGGGCTGCCTCTGTTTACTGCTTCAGTTGCTTTTAGCGCACCGTGTACGTTGGACTAGTCAGTAGTGCCAACACGCTTGTTATTTTGGTGACACATTTGTTCGAATTAAAAGTAATATTAACCACTATTCAAACTGTCTGCACAGTTGTATTATTCGAAGCCAGCCTTCAGTGACGTGCAGTGAGTTTTGGGGGAAGGGAAGCTGTAGATATATATAAAAAAAGAAATTGAAAGAATAAAGCTAGTAATAAATAATAATATTTTACACTTACCAATGGCAATATGTAATTCCAAATAAAAAGAATAAATATAACCGCTAACATTTGATAAAGAAAATAAGAAAAATCTATATACGTATTTCGTTATTATCAAATAAAATACATAATTTATAGTAAAACGAAGCAATCAAACATATCAAACTAACGAATAACAAGCAAGAATATAACTAAAAACGGTTGAATTCACCTCTAATAACTAATTCCCTAGTAAATCAAAATTACTACTCACAAATTATTTAGCCTGCGTTATTATGTAGGTTTTTATTTTTAATACATTCATCACTTATAAAATTGCATTGATTGACACTACAGCGATGAGGCAGGCAATGGAACAGTGGAAGCGATTTGAAAGCAGCTTCCACGGTCCGGCAAAGGTCTTCGTGGTTAAGCTCGGACGGATACGGCAGCTAATATTTGATAGCAGAGGCGCAAATTTTTCAACAAATTATTTGTTTTTCATAATTTTGTAATATTGAATACAATTGTTTTCGTAAATTTATATAATAGGAATATAAGTATTAAATATTGCAAAATTTCTAAGGGATGCGCCGCATCCAACGCATCCATGGACAGCACGCCACTGCCAGCCTTGCTGCATCGTCCCTTCCCAGCCCCGTTGAGCCTTGTTTTCGGACACTGGCTCCGTAAACCGATCCCCTTCTGTATCTTTAGCTGTTAGCAGGAGACCCACGCCTGTCTTCCTGTAGCTAGCCGAGGCTCTCCGCAACTTGCACGGATTCGCCCTCCAGGGACGTAGCAGTACTTCCATAGGTCACTAGAGGTTTGGCATAAGTTGCATGAGCGCCAAACGGTCCGGATAGCAGATCGGGATAGTCCAGGGTTTGAAATGACAAGATGACAGATGATGTTGGACGTTGACCACTATTAACTTTGATGTTATTTACAAAGGCGAACCCCAAATTGTTACTAACAGGCTCTTCTTTTCCCTACAGTAGCAACGAACACTGAGATTTCGGTACGGTCGCAATTACGGCGTCTGGATTTCAGTGAGCAACGGTCGGTTATACTTGTAAATAGTCGGGAAGGCATTCCCCAGACTCCCTAGTAATGTCAGGAAAACGACGCCTGGCGTCGATCGGTCGTCTGTGGGTTCGGAGACGTTATTTAAAGCCCATCAGCGTGAAATGACATATTCAACCAGAAGGACGTGTGGCGTCGCGACGTCAGTTGGTGTTCGGTGCAAACACACGGTAATTGTCGTTGACTTATGACAACCATCGGTATCGATTCCCGAGATTAACTCAACTTCGACGCCCAGCGGCGCGGCGACGATGTCTAAGAATGTTGCGTGGTGTACCACCCTGACGATGCCGGAGATTTCGCGGTGTCAGTGTCGTGGTCGTATTACATTTAGGTGCTTGCGGACGACGACGTTACTGTGGCTTATATTTGCTAGGTTGCGAATGCCAACTCCAGCGATGTCGCGCTAAGCCAAAGCGTCGGTATGACACGGAAACCCACGTTTGTGCACTAGATATTACTTTTCGAGGATGCTAATTCCAGCTCAGCTAGTCGCGCTACTGCACAAACAATGA
This sequence comes from Poecilus cupreus, assembly GCA_963942605.1. Classification (NCBI taxonomy): domain Eukaryota; kingdom Metazoa; phylum Arthropoda; class Insecta; order Coleoptera; family Carabidae; genus Poecilus; species Poecilus cupreus. The sequence continues at coordinate 24,078,443 of OZ012719.1, forward strand.
CGCGGTGACGGTACAGCCTAAAGGGCTCTAACGGACGAGAGCGTATGGTGACAGTGCCTTGGAAACTAGGTTTTGCAAGAAACGGTGTAGCCTGAAGGGGACGAATTGTGACGGTGCCTTACAAACTAGGTTTACACTCTAAGAAATTTTTTTAGTGTGAATTAACCAAATCGCTTGGAGAAGCAGTTTGGTGTTAATTTAAACACAGAAATGAGTACATTTTTCTTCGGTGTCAAAAATATAATTTGGTTAAATTTTCTCCGCGTTAAATATACTATTTTTTGAATAAATAAGAAGTGTTACTCAAAAATTGGTTAAATTTTATGTATAAACACTATTTTGAGTTCATTTACATGTTTTAAAGTATATACGAACAATACATTGTGCAAAATTACAATATATTTGGTTATATATACTTGTTACACTAAAATGTGTAAAGTAACCCTGAGCCGTGATAACCTGATATGAGTCATATACCTTCACTCTAAATAGTGTATATTTGATTCTCTTCTGTGTAAATTCATTCTTGGTTCATATGTGCTGCCTTGCATATTTTTTATTGGATATCTACGAACATTGGATGTGAATAACAATAAAAAAAATTATTCCATTTAAAATTTACTTTTCAAATAACATTAAGTGGGTTGCTGTGTCAGAAAATCTGAAATGAATTTAATTTTCTTAATTATTTGTTTATGTAATAAGTCTTATGAAATTATTTCTTGTTCTGGAGGGAATTATATTATAGGAAAATGTACTTATTTGTGCAACACTAAAGTTTTATGGAATGAGCGATGATCGATTGTGATGATAAATCAATTAAAATATTATTCTTCGGAATGCAGTAGTGTTTCACAAGACTCTTGATCTTGTCTTGAAATCAAGACAAGATCAAGACAAGACCAAGACAAGAAGTATTTTAGATTTCTCAAGACGAGACAAGAAAGTATCATCAAGAATCAAGATTTCTTGTCAATAAATCTTGATTTCTTGACAAGAAATTTTTCTGTTCCGCATTTATGATTAAAATATAAAAATTTGATACTCATTTGTCATGGGGTAAATAGCTCCGTGGTAACGTGTCGGACTGTGGATCGTGAGATCCTCAGTTCGAATCCCACTGCCGACAGTTACAAATTAAAATTTACCCCTGTGGTTCCCCCTCTACTAACATCTTTGGGGGCTAAGATTTGACGGCTGGTAACATCACTTCATACGAAAAAATGTATCACTTACCGAGATCTGCGTAACTCATTATGAGAAAAAGGCGTGATGATATATTTATTTATTTTTATTTATAATGTAGCAAATATATTAAGTAGATACTTTATAAAAAGTGTAATTTATTATGTATAAATTGAATTTATTTACATATATATTTTTAATTTTTCTCAAAATATATGGTCGAAATCCATATATATATATATATATATATATATATATATATATATATATATATATATATTTCAAAATTTAATTTATGCCGAAACATCTACGTAAAAAACATTTAACTAAAATTAAAAGTGAGGGGCAAGGGCAGACGCCAACACTACACTCTTGAGCGTTCGGATTGGACAAAACGATAAAGACAAGAAGAATAAAAAAATATCAAGAATTCTTGATTCAAGACAAGAAATACATTGTCAAGAAATGAGCAAGACAAGAAATATTTTATTTCTTGTCTTGAAAATCAAGACCAAGACAAGAAGTGATCAAGATAAGATTCCTTGTCTTGACGAAACACTAGAATGCAGTCATATATTTATTAAAAAAAAAACTTAAAATCCGACGTTTCGGTCATAACTATGACCTTCCTCAGGGAAATTTAGCGTTTGACATTTACATGTACGAGTAACATGAAATTTAAAATTGTACAATTTCGTCAAAAAATAAAAATACACAAATTACACAGCACATTAAAAAATAAATAAATAAAGTTAAAAATATAAATATTCCACAGAAACAATTAAAACGTAACATGTACTGAAAACAAAATAAAAAACAGTTTTAGTAGTTTGTTTTAAATAGTATATGTTACGTTTTAATTGTTGCTGTGGAATATTTATATTTTTAACTTTATTTATTTATTTTTTTTAATGTGTTGTGTAATTTGTGTATTTTTATTTTTTGGCGAAATTGTACAATTTTAAATTTCATGTTACATGTAAATGTCAAACGCAAAATTTCCCTGCATTCCGAAAAATAATATTTTAATTGACTAAAGTTTTATGCTTGGTACAATAAAATGATTTCAAGTTTCTAATTTATTTATATCCTTAACTGACACCTTAGTTGTGAATGTGTTATCGCGGTCGGAACTCTAACTAATTTTTATTATTAATTTATTATTCATCATCATCATCAATGGCTCGACAGCCCTAAGCGGGCCAAGGCCTCAAGTACCACGGTACTTGTTTCGTAACCACTCATCTTAGCGCCATCTGAATCTCAATCTGTGCGACAACCTCTGTTTACAATGTAAGCAGAGCGGCATCAGAGAGAAACGTAGGCAACCAAGATTACTTTTAAGATGTAGAGGTGGTTGGTCTCTAGCATCCGAGTGTGATTCAAGGCCAGGGTGTTTTTACCTTTTTACGACAATCACACTTGCCGGCCGGTAGACTTGAACCTGAGAACCTCAGATTCAAACGTCACAGCTTGCAGTGGACAGCGCGCTAACACACTGAGCCACCACACCGGCAAATTTATTATTATTATTTAAAAATTTTAAGTACGATTCAGTATGGTATATTGCTCTATTGTATCATTGTTATACTGTCCCGAAGTGTAGCAATAGCAGCGATACTTCTGAACACTATATTCTTCGTCACATTCACTATCGACATTTAGATCAATATCCGACATTTAACCATCAGCTTCCCAAAATCTTTTTTCTTCATTTGTTATATCTGTATCTTAATTTTGCATTTTTGGGTGGATATTGTTAAATATATACATCATTTATTAAATATTTAACATTATTTTTTTTAAGTTGTATTATTGAAAGCAATTTAACTTTTTGCTTAACTCCGAACAGCATTTAATTCTCTGTAATAAGGGGACAATCTGAGAATTCTAACGCAATGCCTGTCGAGTGCATATTTCGAATAAAATTTATTCTACTTGTAACGAACAGTTCAAGAATAATCTTCTTTATGTTTTCATATGTAATCACTTAAGCATAACGAAATTAAAAATTATATGTTTTAAAACTTGTTGACAATTGCTGATTACTGTTCTACTGCAGATTTACAACTCTTAACTTTGTAATACTAACATTTCATTATGAAATACTTATAATGTAAATAACAATTACTACAACCTTGAATAATAATAATAAAAAGAAAATATAATGAAAGTGTAAACTTTAGAACGAAGCTTAGGTTTCTTCCATAAGAAGTACATTACCTATGTGTGCCAAAACTTGTGATTCTCAGTATAGTATTGTCGTGTGCAGTAAGATAGCGTATTTGTTAGTCAGTACCATTTATTCACAAAAACTATTTTTCTATGATAAGGTGTGCAGGAGATAATGCAATACCCTTTTCATTTCAGGGCTCTTCTCAATCATTTTTTATTTCCACTACTTAAAATTCAGTAGCCTGGACCCAAACGATATTATTTCGTACTATGGGGTGATATTCTTATATAGCTTCATAACAGCTATTGCATTAGCATCAATAGTATCCTTCATGTTTACTTACGATACTTTAATGGAATGCGTTAATACATTTACTAAAATAGACATTGAACTCCACAAACGTAACGTGGAGACAAAAGATGACTTTTTCTACTATTGTTTGATTTTAAACTTGGGCCTGATAATAATTTTTGTTCTATACTTCACATTTTTCTGTGAAAGTACTTCAATCGTGGACGTTATATGTTTAGGTTATCCACATATAATTCGCACAGGCAGTATGGGCCTAACTGCAGGAACTTTTCTGGCGATATGTAACAGAGAAAGAATATATCTCAACTACTTAAAAAGATTAAAGAAATATGACTTGGTCTCAATGAAGCATGTCAGAAGAGATAGTAATAGACATCCCGAAAATATTGTACAATTCACAATAGAAACCTTAGACGTGATAATTTCGTTGGACAAGTCATTTAACCGAGGATATTCATTTTGCTTGGCGATAAATAACTTGGCTAATATCGTGCAGATCATATATGGAGTGCTGATTATTTATTTCTCGGGAATAAAACAGTTGTCAACGTTGTTTTGTGTTATTTTATTTCTTGTGGGAAGTATGCACATGGGGTTTGTGTATTACTTCAGCGAGCAGTGCACTACTTTGGTATGTATTAAAAAATTATGAGAATCATTATGGCAAGTACGAATGGGACTCATGAATACATTTGAATTGCAGCCGCTTAATTCGTTAATCGTAAATCCACATTCCATAAGCATTCACAGCTTGCTATATCAACTGTTCTGCATCCGCATGTATTATAAAAGAATCCAAATTGTTTTATAAAATTATAATAATACTTAAAAAACAAAACATAAATGGGGAAAAAACACGCGGGTAGTGTTGTGGGATATGTCATACCCCGGAATAAATTTCACTAAAACTATCATGAATTTTCAAATTTGGTAAATCAAATGGTCATACATATTTCTACACTTCGTTGTGGGTAAAATAAATCAAACAAATGATACTTAGTAATATTAATTTTAAAAAATGCAATACTCATATTTAGTTCCATTTTGATTTTAGGAACATAAGTAGAGATATTAGGGTATGATATTATAACGTTTTCCTAGTTACTCGAAATTGAAAGAATAACACAAAATTTTAATTATAAGGAAAAACATAATTTATTTTTCCACATATTTATTTAACGCACTATAACACTCACGTGCGGATCAAGTGGAGATGACTGGATCATGACTCCCCTAAAATGATAGACATTGTTTTTTTTTTTTTTTAATGAGAATAAAATGACATGACACTTGAGTCCTATCGGATTAGCCGATCGTATTTCTCACTCTGTTTTAAATGGCGTTACTTACGAGAGAAAAAAAGGACAAAACGTGGATCGCATAATCCTCTTGGTATAGTGCTGAAACCAGAGATTTTTTCGAAACTAGGAATTTAATTTTTACAAAAAAAAGTGTATGTATTCATGATTGAATTTAATATATTTTTGCTACAAAGAAGAAAATCAATTAATATTATAGTAGGAATAATAACGCATGTGAGTGCTTCCAAATTCACGTGAACATTTATCACTAACTGAAAGTGGAAATGATGGGAGACTTGAGACCATGTTCTGGTCTGTAGACGCCCCCCCCCCCCCGAATATAACCCCTCCACCACCCCGCAGGAAAGGAAAGTCTAAATCCGTGCCTGATAACACTTATTATTACATTTATTTACACATGTATTATGTATTATTTATTTCTACTGACTCTTCACATGTCGAATATTTTTTGAAAATTTATCACAGACTGTTCGCCGTATTGTGGGTTCTGAAATGTTCTTGAATTCTCCAGAATCTATGAGAAACGGTACCGGTACTGATCAGGCGTGACGTCAATCCAACAGGTTTCAATAGGTCTGTATTCGTTCCCCACCACACAAAAGCGTGCATTACATGATAAAGTTTTTTATTTGAAGTAATTTTAAAAGCTTCCTCTCTTGCACAATGACATAAAAGTGTAGGAGAGATAGATGAACCGAAAAAAGTAGTATGCGGTACTTTTTCTTCAAATTAAAGATAAACTAGAACCAAGATTGTATCATACATTAGACAAGACAGTAATAAATAATGAATTTAATTATGGTTTATACACTCGGCAACAACAAAAAAAACGCGCCACTTGAAAATGCACGAAAAAAACGCGAATTTTCAAATCGCTGTAACTTTGTTCAGTTTAGACGAAAATGGATGAAACTTTGGCTCCGAGAAAGTATAAAATGTTTTCTTTAAGGCCATGTGAAGGGATGAGTCGTAAGTTGGAATCTAACCCCCATAAAACCCTTGTGAAAAAAAAAATAATTTCAGAATGACAAAAAATGTTTGACAACTTATAACACACGTGCAAAAAATCGTGACTTAGTGTGACATACAATGTGATAAAGTTCACTCAATTTCCGTAAGATTTTACAAACATTCAAGCCGCTACAATAAAATGGCGGGAACTTAAAGAAAACATTTCATACTTTCTCGGAGCCAAAGTTTCATCCATTTTCGTTGAAACTGAACAAAGTTATAGCGATTTAAAAATTGGGGTTTTTAGTGCATTTTCAAGTGGCGCATTTTTTTTTTGTTGCCGAGTGTATATATATTAGACTGTTTTTTTTTTCACGCCAAAGTTTCAATTTGAAGCTCATTTTTCAGTATGGTATGGAGAATATGTAATTATGAATTTTGATGGGTATTAAAATTTTTTTGAACCTTATATAGGGGTCGCTCAAGGACGAAACGTTTTTTTAATCTTATCACAAAAACCTTAACTTTTGCAACGGCTCTAATTTTGATCACTTCCAATAAAAAATTTGTAAGTGGTGGCAAATAAAAGAGCAACAAAAACTATAAAAATAATGTCAAATGAGTACTTTTTTATTGCCAATAGAGGGCGCTATTCACTGTTAATTAAGGAAAAGGGTCGTTTTTTTTTTCAATTTTGAGAAATTAATCAATATTTATCAGTATTTGTACAATAATTTTATACTTTTTGATTTCAAAACGTTCTTCTTCAAACTTTTCTCTTCAATTTTATATATATATATATATATATATATATATATATATATATATATATATATATATATATATATATATATATATATATATATATATATATATATCTTTTGGGCAAAAAATTAAAACGCTCTTTTTAAATAGTCAAGCTTTCGGAAATATTTATTCCTACTTCAGGACACTATAATACAATAAATACAAAATAGAAATTAAAAGACACACAAAGATAACAATAAGACTTACATTTAGTTGAGATTAAATATAAAATAACATCAATGTAATAGGAATACTTAATAAGTGGACATAACAGAAGAATAACAAAAATATATTACTGTCTTGAAATAATAGTATAACATGAAATATAAATATGAAATAAAATATTGACAGTTCAAAAATATTTTTAAAAAAATCAACTACGTACATAAAAAATAAACTAAATGTCAAAAAATAATTGTCAAAGTGATGTATGAAGTATAAACATTATGAAATGAGTAATAACGGATAAAAAAGAAAAGCAGTTTCAAAATGTTTAAGTATGTGATCTGGATTTAGTTAGTAAATATGAATAAATAGAACTCAAACTATCGACATCTGTTTTCTTGTTCATCGTGTTAGACACATTATTAATATGAGAAATCTCTAAAAACAATCTTTTATGTAGGTTCTTTTCAGTTTCTAGAACTGTAACTTCTTCATAGTTAATACCATGCAAATTCTTAAACTGATGTTCTGTCAGGGCACAAGCATTAGGTCCTAGTTTGAAGTCACTTTTATGTGAAATTATCCTGCTTTTAAGATGTCGGTTAGTTTGGCTTTGTAAACAAAGTTACAATCTTTACATGGAATCCTATACACAACATTGGATTTAAGTAAAACGGGCGTCCTATCTTTTAAATTAGTGAATAACGATCTTGTTGTAAAATAATTCCTGTTAGCTATTTTCACGCTTTCGTCTTTCAAAGCACTAGCTAAAGATGGTGTTAAACCAGAAATATATGGTAGGGAGCAATATTTAATCCTTTCAGAAGAATCAATCTCAGGAATATTACCATCTATGTTGATAGCACGTGAATTAGTATTAAACAAGAGACTGTTAATCAACTTTTTTGGGTACGCATTAGTTAGAAGAACTTCTCTGAGTTTGCACAAGTTTTTATGATGCAGTGTTGGATGAGAAATTGGCAATATTCTCCGTTTAAGTCCCAAAATTGTATTAATATTCATTTTCTTAGGTTGATCAGAGAGAAAATGAATATAACGTCCGGAAGAAATAGGTTTAATATACCAATCAAGTACTATGACACCGTTGTTATCACGTTTCACTAACGTGTCAAGAAAGGGAATGCTCATATCTTTTCCAATTTCTATTGTAAATTGGATGTTCGAACTAAAATTGTTAAAAACCTCCAAAATTTCGTCAACATTCTCTTCTGGTACAGCACATATTATATCATCAACAAATTTTAATAAAAGGGAGTTGGAAAGAAAGAAAAGACTGCTATACCTGCTAATATATATATATATATATATATATATATATATATATATATATATATATATATATATATATATATATATATATATATTAAGCGGTCTCAACTGCTGAGGTTAGGTTAGGTTAAGAAATATTTAGTTTTAATAATTTGATTTTACCGTTATTTTTTTGATATAGTCCATTCACCATATTAATGCTTTCAAAAACTTTATGTAATTTGGTGGGAACTGAAGTTACTTGGATTAGTTGGATTATTAGATTTGGTTTTAAAAGAATAGTACATTTCAAGATACCACTATTTTGTATATTTTTTTTATTAAAATCGTTTATTTCATTCAACTTGTGCAGGCGTTGTAAATGGTTTATTATTCTAAAATGTAGAATATTTAATTCACACAAGGTCAATTTGATTGAATAAGTGATAAATATAAATCTTGGCCGATTTCATTTATTGATTATATTTTGTACTTTAATAACATCTCTTTCATCTAATATTTTATCAAATTCTTTTTTAATGTTGTTCAATTTCATACTAGTAAGTTATTATTTTCATTAATAATATTAATTTCAATGAAATTATTTTTTTTTTCAAATTACTTTTTGATGTCTATTATTATTTCCTATTATTTGATCATATCTTCCTTATCTTCTGAATCAAGGTTACCTGTTATGTTATGTTATAATTTATACTAATCGATTTATTAGACCACGTATAAGTCTATGTTTTATTGTCGTTTAATAACTGAGTTTTTATGGTGTATGGTACAAGGTTTATACGGGAGTTTAAATTGTTTTTTATAATTTATTACTTTATTATAAAATTTTTACTTTTTAAATATATTTTTTCCTATCATATTCTGTTCAAATAATTTTTGTAATTATATGTACTTTAAGGGTCACTCTTAGGGTGTCCACCTGTATATTAACAATTCCGATTTAAAGCATATTATTTTTCGGATTTCTTTCACCGCGTATTATTGGGGAGAATCCTAGTGACAGTTTATGTTTCTCATCTTAGTCATCTAATATTTAGCAACTTTCGTGTAGTGCTGCTCTTATGTATAAATTTTTTTTTTCTTTATTTTTACAGAATTATATTTATAACTTTTAACTTGTGCTTGTACAGGCATCGTAAATTGTTTTTCTTCTAATACTTTTTAATATTATTTTTTACTCTTATTTCTTTCTAGTTTTTACATTTATTCTAAATATTCTTATTCTAATATTTCTTCCGGTTTCAAATTTTGACATATTATTTCTAATGCTGTTCGTTTTGTAACAGAGTGAATACTATTATTATAACTAAGCTAATAGTGCATAGTTTAATCACTCTTTTAATTTCAATGTCTTGGGTAAGAGGATTTTGGTTCATCAGTCTCATATGTTCTATCAACGAGGAATGGAATTGTTCAACTATTCTGTTACTGTTTATGTTGCTCTTTGAAAATGCAAGAAATGTTAAATACTTCTTAGTTCTAAATGACCTTGAATAAATTATTAAATATTAGTATTTCACGGTATAACAATCAAATTAAAATTAAAATTTATTATACAAATTTTATCATGACCATGAAAAATTAAACAAAACGAAAAATATTTGAAATTTTATACGAGCAAAACAGTTTTAGATTTATTTTTTACAGAAAAAATAATAAACTCTGTAGTTCACCGTTATATAATTAAATTTCACAGAAATAATACAACACTGTAATAAATAAAAATAAATCAGTTTTCTAGAATGACAAATAATTTTTCGTTTAAACTAATTTGGCCCTGTTGCAATACAAATTTCTAACGAATATTCTTTGATATCAATGCTTCATAATAAAAAATTACATTTTTCAGTTTTCTTATTTTTTAAATAAAGTACAAAAATATCCGCTTTTTATCCTAAAATATTTATCATGTGATTCGCACCCACAAGAATATAATTCGCATCAGAACCACATTCACATAAAATATTTGTCAAATTATCCGAAACCGCAAGAAATAACGTGTACCTGCGGTTCTGCAGGGTTCTCGTAGTAAGCAAAAATGAAGTAGGGAAAGGTTTAAATCTGTTAATGAATATCGATGGATATAAAGTGTTGATATTTGAGAAGACTGATTTGTTTAATGATGTTTCATGTCTATTGACTGACCACCAGTAACCTCGCAAATATAAGAAATACTCTGTTAATGAAACCGGTGGAATTGCAGCCCTGTACTCCACAATAGAAGTAACAGGAACACCGTACTTACATGGTAAATATATTGAAACCTATCACCGTAGTCACGTCACATCCGATCAATACGCGGTACCGTTTCTCGTAGCTTCATGAAAATTTTAGAATACTCCAGGAACCGCAATACACAAGTTTATAAGGTGTTTAATGGTTGAACGTCGGACAGTGTGTTTAGATGACAATTGAAAGTGTCCAGATTTAAAAGACAGAAGAAATAAATAATACGTGTGTAAATGAATGTAGTTATTAGTATTTTAGTGTGATCAATAAATAACTCTAAATAAATAAATGGTTTTTCTTAGTTTCAAATAAACTTCTATGTTATTCTTTCAATTTCATTTATCCATATTAATCCCGATCTTACTCTTCTTGCTCCTGCGCTCCATTCTAGCATAAATTTTATTGGGTTTAGTTCTTCAGCTCTTTATACATGTGTATTTTGCTATAATATTTTTGTCAATATATCTTCTCATTCTTGTTTTTGTTCTATTTCATGGTTTATTTGTACTCCATACTCATATGCCGATAATTTTTTTTGTCCTAATATTCTTATTATTTTCCTTCATTCTTCTTCATTTATCCTAGTCATTGATATACTAGTTTCTGCGGCCCACATAGTTATTGATCGTATTTATTATCTTAGAATGTAGTGTTAACTTTGGTGAAATTTATATTCCGAGTGATTTTTCTTTAACTCTATTATTTTAAATTATAGTTATAGAGTAAAACTTTACAAATTAAACCTATTTGGTATATTATTGTCAATATAGTATAAATATTTGGAGTATGCTCCATTCATTTGCAACAATATGCATCTTTATAATTTTTAATGGAACCTCTTATAAATATTTACTGATTTTGATAGTTACTTACATTCCCTTAAAAATATTTAGTACAATATGGTAAAATGTCTAAAGTTATAAATTGAGGAGTTATTCTCGTTCATAAACTATAATAGTAAATAAACCATGATATTTCAAAAAAAAATTATTTTAAGAGTATTACTTTGTAACTTAAAATAAAAGAAATTAAAAGAAAGACAGACTGATGAAACGAGATCAAAGCTGAACGATTCCGTGTTCCGTGGTCGTTCGAGTAATAAATGATTGATGATTTGTTGCGTGAACGAATAATTTCGAGTGTGAAGAAAAGACGAGCACGTATGAATATTGACGAGGTGGAAGTGAAGGAATAATTGGGGGAACTTGATTAATGATTGACTATGTATCTTCATGGCCGCTCCCTAAAAGTTGCATTAACAAAGCCTTTAAAAGTACTCATTGAAAAGATCAAAATATTTTTTATATGCCTTAATTGCAATGCAATGTCGTTAATACTTAAATAACTACTTTTTCTTTTTAGATAAAAGATATAATAATTACATTAGGTAATATAAATATTACGTTTTGTGATTCAGTTTTGGCTACGTTGGTAAGACTATTTCATATTTACACTGAAATTTAATTATAATTGTTTTTATTGTTTACAGAAAAACGCGTTATTCCTGCATACTTTACACAGAAAATTAAATCTTATTATATTGAAGGTTGTACCAGTAGGAATGAATATTTTTCTGAAAGTAAGTCCCTATTTCATAGAATGTTGTGCACTAAAAATAATATTCTTACTTAAATTTCATTGCAGCAAATTCAAGTGTCTACAACGATCATTTTACTCATAATTCAATATACAGGGAAGATACAAAATAATTCCTAGAAGTTGGCTTAGTTTAAATGTCTTATTTGAAATTTGTTTAATGTATATTTATATAATGTATATGTAGTTAGTAGAAAATCTCTGTAAATTAAATTAATCATTAAAAATTGTTTCATTTATATGGTTATTTGTACATTGAGTCAATGAACATGTTTAATTCACGCAGTTTATACTATATTTTATATTATATTTTTTATAGTTATAGTTTCACAATTTTGACCTAAAAATAATTGCAGATTTGTTCCTATTTATTATAAAAAAATTTAAGAATGAAATAAAATTTTCTTTAAATTATTAGCGACTGAAATATATTGGCTGCTAAATTATGTACTCTAATTTTTTTTATATAGGAATATTCCAAAGAGATTGATGGTTGGTTGAAAGTGCTACGCCATTAAATGGATAGAGCGTGATGATATATAGGTATGTTTTAATGAAATGTATTCAGTACAATGATAAAAAATTTCATAGAATTTATTTTTTCTACGACCGTTGTCAAAATTGGCTCTTTTAACGGTTGCTTAGCAAGTTAAGAGTGTCACTTTCTAACACTAGTGTTAAAAGTAACATAGAAACTTGTTAAAAGTGATTTTATTATTACTTTTAACACGTCGCTTACAATTTGTATCATTAAATCAACAAATATAACCCAACCTGTAATAATATCATTCTATATTTTTTAGTATTTACACACTAAGAAGATCGTAGATAAAATTTTGTATGATATACTTGTAAAAATGTGATTTATTTCATTCGTGGGGTTGTTTCAATCGGCTTCGCCTCGTTTCACAAACTTCCCCACTTTTAATACATATATCATAAATAACTAATATGTGAATAACTTTTACTTGCCATTTATATTCAATGAATATATTAAAAAATAAAATTACATTTTTTATGCAAGTATTGCTATCAATTTTTCATTATAATTACTATTACATTGTCAATTACTGTTTAAATTTTTTTTTATGAACAAAATGACCAATTTTATGACTTTTTGATTGAAATAAAATCAAAATTCCGTTTCAATTTCTAATCCAATAGTAATGGAGATCTTTTTTTTTAAATAGTACAACAGACCAAAATTTGATGGTTCTTAATAATTTTTCAAATTTCGAATCAATTTTTCTAAAGCATAATGCCATTTTGTCTTTCTTAGCTCTTGTTGAAAGATTATTTTCATTCGCAGGCCTTATTGAAAATCGAAGATTCTGTACCTTATCAGATTGTCTCTACTCGAAATTACTAATTTTAGTAAGTAAATATATTAAAAATGATCACATCACCAGTTTAGTAATAGTACATTACGATTTAGGCTGATGAAGTAACCAATAACAGAATCGACAGATAAAATCATCTTTTACAATTCCCGAGATTCTGTTTAGCATGTAAAAACAATTTATAATGAATTGTGTCCCACACAATGAAATTAAGAATATTGTAGTAAGCTGCTGGATAAAATTATTGCACCACGTACTTTTCTTTGCATGCAGTTGACAGTTTAGAGCACGGTATAAAAATTCACACAGTAGCGACACTCGCAGTCGGCACCTTTGACTTTTATGTCAAATCTACCTATGACCTTGAGCCGAGCGGCCATATTGTCATTTGAGGTATAGGGCGGTAAATTTGAATAACTGTCAGTTACAAAGGAGATAAAATCTAAAAATATTATAAAAGTTCCTATAATTTTTCATGGAGACAAATAAGTTTACCTTTCCGTTTGACAGATACATCTGACACTGACATACTATACTCTATTTTCTATGGTTACTAAAATATCAGCCTATCAGCGAACATTGAGCGGCCATCTTCCCGGTTGCGCACCTCTGAAATATTGGGATCATGAAATTTTGAAGTGTCGCTATATTAATACTTATACTGTAGTTCAGGGTTTGATACATAGGTCAAAAATAACAAATAAATACCAATATTTGCTTAGCCAACACCTTACAATAAATGTTTTCTAACTAAGGCGATTTTAAAGAAGGTAAGTAACTGACCCACTAGTGGGTAAAATTTTGAGACAAGTCACTAGTGAGTACTTTTTTATTTATAACAATAATTATACACTTTGGTAACTACTTCAATTGTCATTTTAATTTAAAAAATTTAATAGAATATGACACTGTCAAATAATGTTTCTTTAATAATTTTTTTATTATTAAGAGATGTTCGATAAAACGTTATACTTCACACGTGAGCAAAGTGGAATTACCCACTCGATAAAATTATCACACTCAGCCTTGTGCTAAAATTTCTCTTGTGGGTAATTTCTTACTTTGCCCACGTATAGTAATTAACTATTATTGAGTTATTTTATTATTTTTCTCTCTTGGCAGATACAATAAGCAATATTGTAATAAGCTTCAAAGTGTTTTTAAGCATGTTTTAAGTTTAATTTAATGTTTTTGTATTTTTTTTTTACGGAATTAACATTTTCTTCGCGCCATCGACTTATATAACCCTTTAATATTAAACATTTGTTGATAAATATAAACAACAGGTATTCGACTTTGGTATTTTCATTTTAATATTCGTAATAGTAATCTCGAATCTCGAATATTTTCATTATTCGAGTATTCGCGGATAGTATTCACCCATCTCTATTTAAACCTATTCGGACGTTGTACAGTGACGTCTTCGAATATTATAAATCGCATAATATTCTTACTATATTAATAGCTATAATTAAGTATAAAAAAAAAATAAAAGTCTATGTTATTACTAATAATTCTCGTTGAAAAAGGCTTCAGTTAATGCCAAGTTGCAAGGTACCTTGGTAGCATTAACATTACAGAACGAGCTTTACAAATATATCAAGAAACTTATTTTGTAACGTAAACAAAAAATTCTTTAAGAACAAATAAATTCATGCAAAATAATAATGATTTTGATTCACTAGTACTAGGGAAATTTAGTTTCAAATTGTTGTTTTGTATAAAATTCTAGTTTTTTTTTTTTTAGCATTTATATTGTTAAACATTATTACCCTTATTTTCGAAGTTCATACAGGCGCGGATCCAGGGGGTGTCATGGGGGTCATGACCCCCCCCCCCCCCCAAAGCATGAAGCTTTTTTTTTATTACGGCTCCAATAGTTAAGATACACAACATAAAGAACTTATTTTTTTAGGAAATTAAATGGAAAATGTTTCCTAAAAATCTACGATTCTAAGATGATTGTTAATTAAAAACTATAGTTTAATATATTATTCTCAATATCTATTTCTGATTGTAATAAAAAATATGTTTAATTATATAGCCGAAATAAACATGTATTTAATATTCTGATGCCCAACCTTCCCCCCTTCCCAACTCAAAATCGAAGTCTGGATCCGCCCCTGAGTTCATTTTATTTATTGTATTATATATTCAACCAATTTATTAATTGTTTACCCGTTGTTTCTGAAAAAATTCTAAGCGAAAGCAAGAATAAAATAGAATATGATAATAATTATTATTACCCTTATTTTACTTAGCCTAAAAGTTAGATTCGCATGAATTTTGATTATGTTGTATAGTCGCCGAGTTATGTATCAAATCACTTTTGTATATAAACTAGTAATACATAGTATGGTCGACAATGTATTTCTTCTCTCTGAATTAGTCTTCCAATATGTTGATCATTGTTCTGAGCTTGATTTATGTAATAGTTATTTACATTATACGTGCGGTTAGTTTTGTTTTACAAAGCTAGGTTTTGTATTGAGGCACGACGCGCAGTCGTAGTTTTATTTATTTCACTGACTGTATAGAACGATATTGGCGGTAACTAGCGTTTTTTAGTCAATCTAAAAAATATCGGTGTGTTTTACTGGTATTTAAAAAATACTTTCAACACTGTAAAATCGTAGCTACCGCAAACATCAATGATGTGTGATTGTTATGTTCACAGTTCAGGATTCCAAAAAACTATTTTGATATTCAAGTTTACTCTAAGTTACATTTGTATTGTTATAATTTCAATGGATTATACCTAATTACTTACCAATTTCTATCCCTAGACTATTTTCACAGAAGTTTTGTTTTGAATGTCTGTATAAGTAGTTAAAATTATTATTAATATTAATCCACTATCTTTTCTGTATTTTGTTACACAGACTGTCCCATTTTAATTTGTCACCTGGAATATCTCCGGAAAAATGCATGTCCAGGTAAAATTTTTTGGAAGGGGAACATCTGATCCTGTAATAAAATTCAACATCCATACATAGGGCGGCAGGGAACGGGGGAACTTTAAAACTTGAATGAGAACCCTTATTTTTTATTGCAGATTCGGATTGAGGGTCAAAAACCAAATACATTTTTCTTAAAAGTTTTTTGTATTTCAGATAGATGGCGCTGCAAATGATAAAATTGGTTTTTCTACAGTGATGGAAATAGATTGAGAATTTTTTTTTATATTACAATAAATTACATTACCCTCCCTCTTTCCTACTCATTCCAATAGGTAGGAGGCGGGCGGGCATTCCAACATGATTTAATTTTAATAATTTAAAGTTAAAATTTAAAAGTTGTCATATCTTCCACTTTTTATCGTAAAATAAATATGTTGCAATCTACTTTTAAGTAAAACACTTTTTTTGTGACTTGATAGAAAAACCATTTTTATCGTTTGCAGCGCGATCTATCAGGAATAAAAATTTTTTTTTACAAATAATAAAATTAGAAAAAAATTCTATAATAAAACTTGCTTCAATGAGTTTAGTGGAAATAGGAATGATATATTTTAATTTTTAAAAAAGACCAATATTTTAATTTTAGTAATTTATTATAAAAAGATAATTAAGGCGTTTTTTTCTAACTGTATAAAAATTGATTAATTATACTGATGACTGTTGCCGTACGTACGGACGAGGAACTAATAACATTATACAGAATATTATTTACTTACGTTCGCGACGTGTTGTTTCCCATACAACATCAAACATGTTCAGGAAATTTATAAAATTAATGAAAAATGACTGTACACATTGCGGTGAAATATTGCAAACATTTCGTTTGCCTGTCATTTTATGCGGATATCACTTATACACGTATAAGAGAATTGATGGGTATCTAATGCTTGTTAAGAGAAAGAACTTATGTATTCCTATATGCATCATTATAGGTAAGTCCAACAATAAAATATTTTAATAAAAAAACGCTTGCTTGTTAATTTTTTTTATTTATTTAATGTAAGTAGCTATTAACCTCAAATTTAAAATTTAGATTTTTGATGTTTATGTTACGAGCTAATAAAATTTTCGTAAAAGTTATTTGCCTACATAATATTCCAAAAAAATATAATTTCTTGTCTTATTTGGATCTTGGATGTTCTAATTACGAGCTGATTAAATTTTGCTATCTATCCATCAACCGGTAGTGGTAGTTCAATTGAATGCTTATAAGGTATTTTGAACATATATCAGCAAATAATAGAGATAGAGCAAATTTGGTTATAATAAAGTTTTATTTTTATATGTTTCTATATATTCCAAGCAGTTTATGTTGAAGGTTATGTGTTGACAAATCAGTTTTTTCTTATATTCTCAAAATTACGTTACTAAAATAGAATAGTCTATATCAAATCAGATGTAGGAATATATTTATACTGAAAATCACAAAGTTTTGGCAGCACAAGAATATAGGGGTACGGTGTTGCTAAATATAATATGTTAGTTAAGGAAAGAAAATACACAGTTGGATTATGTTGTTTTTAATTTCTATATTTTTTCCTTCTCAACTGGCGTGCTATGGGGTAAATAACTCCGTGGTAACGCGTCGGACTGTGGATCATGAGATCCTCAGTTCGAATCCCACCGCCGACAGTTGCCAATTTAAATTTACCCCTATGGTTCCCCCTTCACTAACATCTTTGGGGGCTATGATTTGACGGCTGGTAGCCGCGCTTCATACGCAAAAAATATATCACTTACCGAGATCTGCATAAGCAGAGTGCCACACTTATTTATTAAACTGGCATGCTTTAATGTAAATTGACAATAAAAAACATTAAATTGTACAAGTAATATTATAAACACTATTCGCATGATGGGTATAATACAAATCATCAAAATTATTAGAAATATTCACCTACTTATATTTTTATTTGTATATAGTGTACACTGTCTTTCCAAAACACTTCCGTATGGCACAAGAGGCTTGGCGTAAGTTGCTCGGGCGCCAAATGGTCCGGATAGCAGAATCGGTATAGCCCCAGGGCCCAGGGTTTGGAATGAGAAGACGAGAGATGAAATTAGATGTTGACGCTGTATTTGACTAACTTTGATGTTATTTACAAGTGCGAACCCCAAATTGTTGCTAACAGGCTCTTTTTTTCCTACAGTAGCAACGAACACTGAGATTTCGGTGCGGTCGCGATTACGGCGTCTGTATTCCGGTGAATAACGGTCGGTTATACTTGTAAATAGTCGGGAAGGCATTCCCGAGAGTACTTAGTGTCGAGTCAGGTGTTTTTGGAAAAACGACGCCTGGTGTCGATCGGTCGTCGGTGGATTAGGAGACTAGTAGGACCTGTTGCGTCACGACGTCAGTCGATGTTCGGTGCAAACACCCGGTAATGGTCCTCGTAGTCGATTTCTGAGTATTAAAAACTAAATTTGCACTCGAAATCAATGCCCAGCGTCGCGGCGGCGACCGTCGTCACTGTCTTCTGATAATCGTCGGTATCGATTCCCGGAGTTAACTCAACTTCGAAACCCGCCGGCGCGGCGGCGATGTCTAAGCATGTTGCGTGGTACACCACCCTGATGATGCCGTAACGCGGTTAAAATGACGTGGTGAATTCGCGCTGTCGGCGTCTTGGATGACGGTGTGAGTTGTGGGTAGCAGAGAAGTCGTGGACGAGCGATTGCTACGGTTTTTAAAACTTTGACGAGTTGTCAACTTAGTTGACAACGATTTCGTGGGAGGGAGTGCTTTGATGAATGGTGGTGTGATCGGCAACGAGCGGGATACGGAGGGGCAGGCTATTTGTAGCCTGTTGGGACGTGGCGACTCCCACGTCCCCTTTGCCTCGGCCGGGAGGCCGACAATGGTCGGTCTTTGGGAGTTGGCGCCTCCCACGAACCCGGAGCCACGTCGGGGCAGGCTATTTGTTAGCCTGTTGGGGGGTGGCGAACCCCACGTACCCCTAGCCTCGGCCGAGAGGCCTACGATGGTAGGCCTTTGGGAGCTGGCGACTTCCACGGACTCGGAGCCACGACGGGGCAGGCTATTTGTTAGCCTGATGGGGGGTGGCGAACCCCACGTTCCCCAGCCTCGGCCAAGAGGCTGATTTTGGTCAGCCTTTGGGAAGTGGCGACTCCCACGGACTTGGTAGCTACGTAGGGGCAGGTTGAAGCGGTCATGGTCCGTTGTGTGGCCAGGCCGTCGATGCCTGATGAGAAAGTGGCGCTTCTCTCGTCCCCGAGCTACGCAGGGGGGGATGAACCCTCAGTCGGGGAGCGCTCTATGCGAGCCGACAGGGGCTTGATCCTTGGGAGTGGCAACCCCACGTCCCCAGGCCACGCAGGGAGCAGTGTGGCGTCGGTCATGCGGGTGTCTCCGGGCACTTGTCATGGCTGGCGTTGTGCTGTTTGGGAGGTGGCGCTCCCACGTTCCCGAGCTACGCAGAGGGTGAGGAAGCCTGAACTGCAAACGCCTCGCGTGCGCGGAACGGGTGGAATCTACGGGTATGGCGAACCCGCGGCCTTGAGCTGACCCGCCGGTGTCTGAAGGGGATGCAAGTCCCCACCGGTACTCCACCAGTAGGTAACTGGTAGCACGGGGGCTGGTGGCCCGCGGGACTTGTCCCGGCCAGCCATGGGTAGGACCATCGTGCGGGCAGTGGTTGAAAGCCTAGCAGGCTAGGCACTGGCGACAGTGCCGCCGGGTGAGCAGCGTTACTGCTCGGGTACTGACCTGCACAGTCAGTAGGGATTGGATAGGTCCCCTCTCACCAGAGAGGCTGGAGAGGCTTGCACCTTGAAGGCGATTCTGGTAGGTAGCGGGTGCACAGTAATGTGTTTCTCAGCTGCCGCGCTGATTGAGCGTACCTCAATCCCAAGCCCATGGGGGTCGTGGCGGATAGAGCCGCAAGGCAGGTGCCGCCACGTTAATCAACAAGTCACACTCACTCCTTGAGGGTGGGGTGCTTGTTCCTGTCGGCGTCTTGGTCTAGGTATTACCTCTTGAGGTGCTTGCAGATGACGTCGTCGCTTTGGTTTATATTTGCTAGGTTGCGAATGCCAACTTCAGCGTTGCCGCGCTAAGCCAAAGCGTCGGTATGACACGGAAACCCACGTTTGTGCACTAGGTATTACTTTTTGAGCTCTGCAGGTCACGCTACTGCACAATGACGCGGTTACGGTACAGCCCGAAGGGCTTTAACGGACGAGGGCGAACGGTGATGGTGCTTTGGAAACTAGGTTTACTCGCCGAAGATGCTAACAGCCAGCTCAGCAAATCACACTATTATTGTAAATAAAAAGTAGAATAAGACGAACTCACCACGTTATGATAGATGGTGTTGAGTTGAAAACGGCTGGTAAATTGGTAACATTTGCTTCAAATATTGTGAACGGTTTACAGGAAGTTCACAAGAGGTGCATAATACAATGTGAAAGAACCAATATGTCATGTGAGAAAAGCAGCAGGTAAGTATTTAAATTTTTGTAGATTTAAAATTCCTGCCGACAAAAATTATTTCTGGGGAGATTTGAATTTGCCAACGGATGATTTCTCAGTGATAGAACAAAACTTCACTGACAGCTGATTATGTAGATTCTTCGAGCGCCATTTGTAACTAATCTGAGTGAATGTAAAAACAATCAACTCTCCTGACTGGGTCCGGTCTCTCCGTGAATGAGTTTTTAGTGAAATAAAGACATTTGTTTTAATAATGGTAAATAAAATTAATTATTATTGTTCATACATTCCTCCTCTACGTTCTCCAAAAATCCCGAAGGGGGACCTCCTGAAAAATCGCTTTATTTGATGTCATGTCTAAGCAATGAAAAATATCAAAGTTTGAAGGCTTGTAGTTCCAAAAAATCCTGTCTTAAGGGGGTTGTTCGACTCGATTGTCACAAAGCCCTATCAATTTCATTTTCAGAGCTGAAAATTTCGTCCTCATCGGTGAAGAATTGAGTGAGGTATCGCGTTACAAAGGAACATACACACCCACACATACTCATCCACACGCACGTTCCCGTAGCCACACACACCGACAAAAGAAAGAAATGCACATGCAAATGCACGCATGCACATTCACACACACATGCACACGCATTTACGCATACACGCATCGTATCCGATGATTTTTCGAAAAAAGCCCTAAAACAGGGGTTCCTTTGAAACGCGATCACTCACTTTTCTAAGTACGCCTACAACATTTTTTCGGCAACCCCTACACTTGTGTAAAAATTATCAAAAAAAAAAGTGTGTCCTTTTCCGCTATAAGACTCCATCAGTTTTTCGACAACTGCATAACCGTGTCCAAGGGTTTCATTATAAGTTACCTTACTTACCACAATAAATAAGCATATTTAGCAAAAAGCCGTCCGGCGTACATAGTTCATACAACTTTATCCCATATTTAGCTGCCTTATTTGGGATGTATTGTCGAAAATACAAGCGACCACGCCATAGCAATAGAGCTTCATATAACGATAGATTTCGTCCAGGATAATAAATGTTCTTCATGTTGTTGAGAATATGGTTTAAGCGTTGTTTATTTTATGCAAACGAGAACTGGTGTCATCATTATCATCGTAAAAGCACAAGCAGCGCAAAATCATTTCAAATCTATTGCGTCCCATTGTTTTATTGAATAACGGATGATAATAGATAATATTACGTGACCAATAATGCTTTATACTCGGCAATTTCACATTTCCCATTGCTATGCAAAGAGATAAAAATTGCTTCAATTCATCTCTTGTTGTAGGCTTACACTTATGCATATTTGATTTGCGCAACTTCTTCGATAAAAAAAGTTGTGCTCTAGTATGTGTCCAAAGGACAATTTTGTCGATTAGTGTATTGTCAAATAATAAAGAAAATACCTCAAGGGTGACGTATTTGCCGGTAAATTAATTTTTAGTCCTTCTTGTTCTGCGAAATCAAAGATTTCTGGATCTTTTTCGATGTTTGTCCACTCGTCTTCCTCACTTTGGTCACCATTTTCTTCATCCTGATTGTCTTCAGATTCATCAATCACTGAATCTGATTCTTTAGAGTCTTGCCAATCACTTCCGGAATCTGGAGTCATACTTTCGAGAATTTAATTTGCTTCCTCTTGCAACGCAGCGTCCGTTAAACATCTTCTTTTTGATGGGAACATGATACAATTTAAATTATTTGCAACTATATATAATCTTCAACAAAGTTTGCTTGCGACAAACTTCAAGCTATGAACATAACATAACCTTAAATTAAAACCAGAGACCGCGCGACTCACATATGCGTCATGGATTCGTATAGACCTCTGCGCAGTATGAAGTCTCTACCTATAGACGACACGGAAAAAATTTACACAAAGTACAAATTACTTCTCGGTTCATACATGAGCCAGTGGTCTATAATACAAAACCAACCAACTCATATAAGAGTCGCGCGGTAACGAACGTGTTAAAATATTTTTTAATTTTATTACACGAATCCTTCATTTTTTCCTTCTTAGTTCGCGGCTCCTCCTTCAAAGGTTTTTATGCCATACATTTTATACCTCTCCGCTATATTTCACCACTGACTCGCTAAGGGTTACGACAAACTCGGGGAATCCAGTTTCTCAATCTGAGCCTCCCTTAGAAATACATGATGGACTAACACGTGAATTGAAACAGTCCGTATTATTACCAAAACGATTTTCAACGAGCGGTATAAAGTTAGTATCAAATTACGGGTAAAAGTAAATGATGTTATCGATACGTATATTCCGCTAACTTAGTGACGTTGCCGTTGTGAAAATACGTAATTAAGTGCGGCGAATTTAAATCAAGTTTAGGTTTCTTCCATAAGAAGTACATTACCTATGTATGCCAAAACTTGTGATTCTGAGTGTATTATTGTCGTGTGTAGTATGGTAGCGTATTTGTTAGCCGTTACCTTTTATTAAAAAAAAAACTAATACCCTCTTTCATTGCAGGGCTCTTCTCAATCATTTTTTATTCCCACTACTTAAAATTCAGCAGCCTGGACCCAAACGATATTATTTCGTACTATGGGGTGATATTCTTATATAGCTTCATAACAGCTATTGCCTTAGCATCACTAATATCCTTTATGTTTACTTACGATACTTTAATGGAATGCGTTAATACATTTACTAAAATAGACATTGAACTCCACAAACGTAACGTGGAGACAAAAGATGACTTTTTTTACTACAGTATGATTTTTAACTTGGGCCTGATAATAATTTTTGTTGCATACTTCACATTTTTCTGTGAAAGTACATCAATCGTGGACGTTATATGTTTAGGTTATCCACATATAATTCGCACAGGCAGTATGGGCCTAACTGCAGGAACTTTTCTGGCGATTTGTAACAGAGAAAGAATATATATAAACTACTTAAAAAGATTGAAGAAATATGACTTGGTCTCAATGAAGCATGTCAGAAGAGATAGTAATAGACATCCCGAAAATATTGTACAATTCACAATAGAAACCTTAGACGTGATAATTTCGCTGGACAAGTCATTCAACCGAGGATATTCATTTTGCTTGGCGATAAATAACTTGGCTAATATCGTGCAGATCATATATGGAGTGCTGATTCTTTATTTCTCGGGAATAAAACAGTTGTCAACGCTGTTTTGTGTTATTTTATTTCTTGTGGGAAGTATACACATGGGGACTGTGTATTATTTCAGCGAGCAGTGTATTACTTTGGTATGTACTAAAAAATTATGAGAAACGATTGTGACTTGCATCGACACATTTTTCTGCATCTGAATTACAACCGCTTAATTTGTTAATCGTAAATCAATCCGCATATCCTCAACCGTTCCGCATCCGCAAGTAGGTATTATAAAAGTATCCAGTGTGTTTTATAAAATTTTTATAGCATTTAAAAACAAATTATTATTCCGTCGTTATTGTGGTGAGAAAAAAAAAACACGCGGGTAGTGTTGTGGGGTATGTTATACCCCGAATTAAATTTTGCTAAAACTATCATGAATTATAAATTTGGTAAACTAAATGGTCAAATATATTTCTACACTTCGTTGTGGGTAAAATAAATCAATCAAATGGTACTTTATATATTAAATTTATTTAAAAAATTGCAATACTAATATTTACTTCCATTTATTTTAGGAACATTAATAGAGAATTTGGGGTATGATATAACGATTTACTCGTTACTCGAATTCGTTGAAGTTGAAAGAATAACACAAGAGTTTAATTATAACGAACAAAAATAACTTATTTATTTAACACATTATAACATTCTGGCGCGGATCCAGGGGGATCACGGGATCATGACCCCCTTAAATGATAAATTACATTGTATTTTTTTTTAATGAGAATAAACTGACAACATGCAAACGATCGTGTTCGTCACTGTGTTTTAAATGGCGTTACTTGCGAGAGAGAAAAGGACCAAGCGTGGATCGGATAATATTCCTGGTGTAGCGCTGAAACCAAAGAATTTTTTTCGAAATTAGGAATTTTATTTTTACAAAGAAAAAAACTTCACATTTATCACTAGCTGAACGTGGAAACTACGGAAAACTTAAGACAATTTATGTTCTATAATTTACTAAAAAATATATATATTCTTCAATCATGTATATCTGATTAGGAAATAATAAATATAAATTTTCTATTTGTTTAAATATTTGTGTTATGACGTATGACACTGGTACTTCGAGTTATCAAAATAATACTTATATACATGTACATTAACGTAATATTATTTTTCGCGCCACCGTCCGGCATTGATATAATTACATATCTCTAAAGCGGTCGGAATTCATATTTTTGCCGAACTAGTTCGACAAAAATTACTAACTTTATATGGTTATATGTTGGCATCACTTCACTAGTTTTAGCTAACTTCTGACGCTAGAAATGTAATGTCAAAGTATTACATTGACTTAAAAATATTATGGCAATATATCTACAATTGAGTATTTGCAATACAAGAAAACAGAATATTTATGAATTTTAAACATATTTCTAAGTAATATTAATTGAATTTGCAGTGTAAAATCCAAAAAAAATACTTAAATAACTACTTTTTCTTTTTAGGTAAAAGATATAATAATTACATTAGGTAACATAAATATTACGTTTTGTGATTCAATTTTAGCTACGTTGGTAAGGCTATTTCATATTTCCATTGAAATTTAATTATAATTTTGTTTTATTGTTTACAGAAAAATGCATTATTTCTACATACTTTACACAGAAAATTTATTCTTGTTATATTGAAGGTTGTACCAGTAAGAATGAACATTTTTCTTAAAGTAAATCCGTATTATATAGAATGTTATGTACTAAAAATTATATTGTTGCTTTATTTACATTACAGCAAATTCAAGTGTCTACAACGATCATTTTGCTTATAATTCAATATACAGGAAGGATACAAAAAAATTCCTAAAAGTCTGCTTCGTTTAAATGTCTTATTTGAATTTTTACAATGTATATTTAGTGAGGAGATGCGATTACTGCAAGAAAAGCCGAAAGAAGAACATAATACGTATTGCAATTTATTTTGTAGATTGGAGAGCAAATAAATTATAAAAGATGTCAAAATTCATTACATGCTATTGTGGTTCTGCACTGTACAACTTTATTTATTAAACTTTTCAAGTATACAGTCCATTACTGTACAAAATTCGAAATAATTACGTGTTTTATTTTATTTCTCTATGAATGTATATATACATACGGTATGTTTTAATTTCGAAACTTCCCATTGGGATCTTAGAAATCTAATGCCTCATTCACAATACGAAAGTAGTAGTTATGGTTATTAGTTAAAGTCTTAAAATTTGACATACGCATATCGCTTTACAGCGTTCACAACAACGAAATTAAAGCAACGTTAGCGCAGAAATTTACAAACTCAAAACTTTTAGTTAATAATTAACGAATATAGCCAATCAGAGACAAGAGATAGTTGAACTCGCCATCTGTCACATTTTAACATTTGAGATTATATATTGATAACTATAACTATTCAGACAAAATGAGTAGAATTAAATCATCTCGTTTTATTTATTAATTTTATCTCTTATTTGGTATGTGAGACGACAACGAAAAAATAGAATATTGTAGATTCGCCCATTAAATAAATTGATTTTGGGGGGTGTACGATTTTTTTTGACGTCGGATTCGAGTTCAGCGTCGAATATTACATAGGGATATAGGTAGTTGTCTCGATATTGGTTCAAATAATATTATTTTGTTTATGGTGCTGAGTTATTTGATGCAGACATGTTATTTAATAGTACGAGGAGGACGGGACTAAATTGAATAGTTCACCAACTGGCAGCTCCTGTAAAGAAATTTCCCTCTCCATTAAGATGTAGAAATGGAAACCAATGTTCTTTTTCGTTCCCTATTTATTTTTTCAAATAAAAGTGTACATTCAAAAAAATGCTTAGAACCAAAAACTGCACCGAAAACTGAGCACAAATCTATTGATGTACTAAATTTTTGTCGTGAAGTAGACGTAAAATAAAATAAAAAGCAAGATGTTGCATAAGGAGTCAATTTAATAAAATCTAATAAAATACCACCAATGTTTTGACTGAAAATCAGTCTTCATCAGGATGCTGATATAAACAAATAATCAATAAATATTATAAATAAAACGTACTAATATCATAGTAAGCAGACTTACATAATTGGTTATTAAAAATCACAGTTGAAATATCACCCCAAATGTTAAAATACAAAGAATAAACTAATTATTGTAACAATAATTGTCCATAGTATTTGGTTAAAATCCCTGAATAAATGGAGCTGAGACTTTGAATATCGGTTTGAGTGTTCAGCGATTGTTTATCCCTTTGTATGTGTAACATTTCCAAAGTTAATCTCTTGTTCAGGTTCTTCTCCGTGGCTAGTATCCTAGTGTCTTCAAAATCAAAAGAGTGTTTCTCTCTTTGACTGTGTTCCACTAGGGCACACTTCGAGCTCAAATTTGGTTTATCGCAGTTCCTCTTATGTTCTTTCAATCTAGTATGCAGGTATCTTTTATTTTGTCCTATGTATGCGCGGTCGCAGTCTTTACATGAAATTTTGTAGATGATGTTTAGATTTATGGGCCTTAACTAAAAATTTTTGCAGCTTTAAGACATGTAAAAAAGCGCTTTACATTACAGTAATTATAGCTCTGAAATTTTGAAAATAAAAACAAGGTTTTAATGCTCATAAAAGAGTTAAAGCAAGAAATTTAAAAGAAAGTTTTTGAAATATGAAACAATATTACTGGAACAAATTTATTAAAGAATGTTTAGTATAACCGAGCCGCTGTCACATTATCTCCAAACAAAAGTACTTGATACTTTAAAAAGTCGACAGTTAGTTACGACAGATACTAATCAACTCAAAACCATCCAAAGAGATTTGAGAGAAATAAAATTACAAGCAGATACATTTGTTGAGTGGGCAAATGGGGAATTCGTTTCAAAAGGCATAGATGAAGAAGTACCCCTTAGGAGAATTCAATATGTTAAGAAAATTCCATCCGTATTACTCAATCCAATTGAAGATGTTACTGGAAAATTTAAAGTTGAAATTTATAATTATAACCTAATCCCGGATACTGTAGTCGAAAGCAT
Source organism: Poecilus cupreus (assembly GCA_963942605.1). NCBI lineage: Eukaryota > Metazoa > Arthropoda > Insecta > Coleoptera > Carabidae > Poecilus > Poecilus cupreus. Next base: position 24,106,386 of record OZ012719.1, read on the forward strand.
GAAGAGGCGTTTTGAAAACAGTAAAGAATTCTTTATTGATTTACATTTACTAACACCAGTTACTTTCACTGAAATTAAAAACGAATCAATACCCAAAAATTGACTTAATACTCTGTGGAAAACTGAAAAAATTAATGCAAGTATTACCGCAGAAATTTTACAAAATCAACTTATTAGTTTTGCAAATAGTTGGAATAATCTTAAAACTGTGTCGAGGAAGAATACAAAGTAAATATTGATAATGACACTGACTGAATCGGAAGACTGTGAAGCCATATGCAAAAATTGTAAAAACTTTGCTTTGTTGCTATAAAATTTTTCTGCAATACTATTTATATAGTAAAGCTTATAAGCATTTGACGGTATGGTAGCTTACAAATATCTTTTTCCTATTTCACGTACACAAAGTCAATTTTGTGCAACTGTTTTTGGGGAATTTATTATTTGTAAAATGAACAGTCTGTCAAAATTGGGGCTGTCATTGCTCACGTAAAATTATTGAATCGGAGCCCCTGCGTCGGGGTTGCGGCCTGGGACCCGATAGGCCCCGCGGGCAAAGCCCCTTGGTGACCAGTGGTATATTAAGCATGCCGAACAATTTTATTTTATTTTTTATTTTTATTGAATTTATGAACGTGAAATAGGAAAAGTAGTATGAACAACTCGTGTTACAATGCCTAATTGTAATACTCGTATTTTGCGTAACTCGCCTGCTGCTCGTTTACGCAAACTATACTCTTATTACAAAGAAGGTCATTGTAACACTAGTTGTTCAATATACTATTTTCTACAATCGTTGCACAATATCGACATTGTTATTCCATTTTTGGTTAGGAAATGTTCAAAATTGTCGCGCTAGAGCGACAAAGTGACATATTGTCGCACTAGCGCGACAAAAACAAAACAAAAAAAAATTAGGTAAAAGAAGTAAATGATGCATTGGATTTTTCTGGTAATAACCTTGCTATTGCAAATACAGTTAGCATATACGTACATACACTTTAACTTAATCACCATAAACGTATTCACTCTGTAGACTTTATATCAAATGTACTCCATATGTCAAATGTACTCCATGTGTCAAATTATGATTTCTTTGAAAATTTTTATTGTGTTCATAAACGTTGTCATGATTACGGTGACATGGGTAACTACAATTTTACTTAATTGTTATAGACGTGACCAAAGATAATATTGAAAATTAATTTTTTTCTACAACTTGACATTGTTCAACGATTTTAGAAAAAATATTGTGTGTATCTCCTCGGATAGAGATTGTTCGGTGCACTTGTCGAGTTGTTGATCTCGGCTTCGCCTCGATCAACAATTTCTCGCCGCGTGCAACAAACAAAGCTCTATCCGCACTTGATACACAAATAACTATTAACATTTCCAACAACAGAAGTTGCTTGCGAAAGATCTTTTTCTCTATTAAAATATTTAAAAAATAGACTAAGAAATAGTTATCCGATGTGAACTTTGAAGCATTTCTGTTGATGGTAATGGAAAAGAATAGTTTGAATAATATAGACAGTGATGATGTTATTGATAAAGTGGCATAACATAGTCAATTAATACGTAAGGAGTTATGAATGTAAGATTATTTTTTTACTGTTAACAGTAAATATAATGTCAACGCAGAAATAAATTTTATAGCTTGATATACTAAATTTGACAATAATAATTTTTTAATGTGATCACAAAATTACAAATAAATAATGCAACCAGCACGCCCTTGTGTACTGTGAGTGTGTGTGTGTGTGTGTGTGTGTGTGTGTGTGTGTGTGTGTGTGTGTGTGTGTGTGTGTGTGTGTGTGTGTGTGTGTGTGTGTGTGTGTGTGTGTGTGTGTGTGTGTGTGTGTGTGTGTGTGCGTGCGTGCGTGCGTGTGTGTTTGTGTGTGTGTCAGATTGCTGCTAATTACTGCGAAATAATTAAACAATCATCAAAACTCTATGTCAAATATTTACCATGACAATCTCGAAATAGCTAAAATTATAAATTTTATATTATGTCGACCTCAAAGTAGAAATGTAATACATCAGATTTTGTTTCTGAACATTTTTTGAATTTACATTCAAATTCGTAAGGAACGAACTGTCGCGTAATGAAAACTTTATTATATTATTTCCTATGCCCTATAAAAAAGTAAACACCCGGTATATTTTAAAGTAGTAGATTAAAGTAGTTTCTTAAAAATACGATTAAGTATATTGTATTTTTTATTTATTGTCAGTAAGTAAATACAGACAATAGTTATTTATTTAATTAGGCATCAAAATACCAAATTTACAGCAGAGGCGAAGCCGGGGCAATGAATGTTGTCGAAGCTGTACTTCTGTGTTTGGTGCCGAGTTGACCACAATTTTTTTGCCGATTTCCAATTAATATTAATTTAGTGATTATTTTATATTCTTATTTTGAAGGTTATCGCTGTCAAATTACATTGCCATGTATTTTTTATTTGAACGATTGCTATGCATTTGTTGACGGTTACTATGTATTTGTAGAACGATTGTTATGTAAAATAATTTTACAGCCTAGGCATAAAAGTGACACTTTACAGACTGTTAGCATTCCGTAAAGTGTCACCTTTAATGTCAATCGGCAAAATATAATTTTAATATATTAGGCAACAAAAGTAATGGATTATTATTTTCCTATAGCATTCCTATGTTGTATATGTTAACTTTAAATTAGAATTTTTTAAATTTCTGTGAACAAATAAAAAACGAATTCTTCGTTATTTTCCTATATTAGTAATCATTGCATTCAATCTAAATAAATTGTCTTATTTTTATTTAAAATAATTTCATACTATATTAGCTATTTCAGTAATTGATACTTGGATTAATAACCTAGAAACTATTCAAATGAATCAGCCTGACTAAAATCATTTTTGTATCTAAATAATTACCAAGTTTTAGTATTTTCAATATTAATAAACATACATACAAATTGTATCTCATTAATATAAATTTAAGAAACAAAATAAAAAGAATCAATATTTCCACGGATATATAAACCGGATATAAATTTTAAATATTCCAAGTATAAACGCGTCTATAGCCAGACATGTACAACATACTAAAATCCACTGTCGCCACATCGAGTATTCATGGAATATCGCAAATATTTTTGTGTAAAACTTGGCCGGGGAGATTATTTTGGTTTCTAATATTATTATGTGCAAGCTATGAGTTCTATGTAATGCTCACTGAAAACATTCATTATTTTGTTAATCAACCAGTGACCCGATCGATTGATACAATTGCGTATCCCATATCTCTAGTTCCTTTTCCCGCTGTAACTATTTGTTCATCAAATTGTGTCTACAAATCTAAATCAGATGTCATTGAGAAAAAACTGTAAGTATTATATTAATTAAATTGAATGAAATTGAACGGAAACTAAAATTGAGTGCAGAGCAACCCAGTTATCAATTACGATTAAAAATTAGAATTAACATTGCGCATTGAGCTAAGAAACCTACGCTAGCGTTCAAACTAATAATATTAATCACACACAGTTGATTGGTGCTATCAAAATCATACTCTCAGACTCTAAATTTGAAGTTTACCTCTGCTCTTATAACACATGAATATGTTGAAAATTTGTTATATTCCATTGTTAACCTGATCTACTTTGAACTATTAATAGTAAAACTAGTTGTGAAACAATAAAACTTAAGAGTTACTATTTGTTAGAAAACAAATCTTATGTTTGAGGAATTTTCAGAAAAAAATCGTGCCTAAAAAAATTGGAAAAAATAATCACAATAACTAATTGGAAAGTAAAATGTTCAACCAACATACAAAAATCTGGTGTGGTCCCCACAGTACTTTCTTATACAAATAAAACCAACTGAAACTAATTATATAAATATTGCTTTTATAATATTGCAAACGATACATATTTTTGATACTTCACAATTATTTGATATTTAGATGTTAAATATGTTTTAATTTTTGTTCCCATTGTAACTTAGGATTACTGAAATATATTCTTAAATATTGCGTTCTGACATGGGGGCGTGGCCTATCCAAGCTGGCGTCAATTAGGATGAAGATTCGAATGTGACATTTGTACTTGTCGCGTGTAAAATATAAAAATGAGTCTCACGATTAATAATATTTGCGAATGCGCTACAACAGATCCTACAAACTAAATTTTAAAGTAGCTGAACACATTTTATATACTTGACAATTGATTAAATGCGGAAAAAAATAAAATGAAAGTGACAGTGGCACTGGGCGTAGTGACATTTGATCTAATGTCTTTTGGTATGTCAGACTTTAATTTTGTAAGCAGATTTCCTACAGTTCTTAACTGTTTAAACGCAATCTCAATGTTTATGTTGTTTTTTAAAAGATGTTTTAATTTTGACGCCATGCCATCTATGGATGGTAGTGAAAAGTACCGTATCGGTAAACTAGCTGTTTTATTTTGTGTGTTGTGATTAATATTATTATTGTCAATTATCTCATTATTTAGGGTTATATTACTTTTGTTTTGTTTTTTGTATTGATATAATAAATGACTGATAATACCTCTGGGATATTTGTTTTTACTGAAGAACATAGTGACTCTATTACCAATTTCACTGTGAAATTCAGGCGAGGTTAAATCATGTGCTCTAAATATTAAATTTTTCGCTATATTTACTAATTGTGATTTTGGATGTTGCGAGTTAAAACTTAGGTATCTGGAGCTGGCTGTAGACTTTTTATATCATTTAGTTTTAATGGTACCATTTTCCTCGTGTATCAATGTCATATCTAAGAATGGAATCGTGTTGTGTTCCTCAATTTCAACTGTAAACTGTAGGTTTTGATTGTAACCATTAAATATAGCTAGCATTTACAAAATTTCTTGTAATGATTGCCAAGCCCAATATACCAATCAAACAAAAAGATACCTAAAGACAAAATTGGATGAACACAAGAGAAATTGTAACAAAATTGTTATGTATTTATTTCCTAAAAAAAATCTAGGCTTTGGAAAAAACAAGTAGTTAGGTTGTCATAATAAACAAGTAGAAGCTGTTAAAAATATATAATAAAATGTTGTACGAATATTGCAAATAAACCTTGTTCTAATAAATAGTCTTTCACCTGTTCTTATACACAACATTTTCTGGCGACGAGGATCTCGGGATTGTTTATGATTGGTGAAAGACTGCAATAAGTAATAGGCTGTCAACATGAGTGCGTTTGGTCAAATTGAAGTATTTGATACATCTAAGCCAGCTACATGGGACAGTTACGCAGAAAGGTTAAAACTGTATATGGAAGCAAATGATATAGTAGATAACAATAAAAAACGTGCAATTTAATTAAGTGTTTGTGGTTCTGCGACATATGAAATACTACGTTCCTTTTGTCACCATCCCTGCCAGCATCAAAATCTTTTGATGAATTATTACTTATCCTGAAGAGTCATTTCTCACCTAAACCGTCAGAAATAGTGAGGCGTTTTCAATTCAATAAAAGAGATCAAAAACCAGGCGAAAAGGTGTCGAATTATATTACCGAGTTACGTAGTCTAGCAGGAGAATGCAAGTTTGGTAATAATTTGGAAGACATGTTGCGCAACAGGCTAGTATGTGGAGTTCAAGACGAAGCTCTACAACGAAGACTACTGGCTGAACCTGTTGTTATTACTTGCGTGTTCCCAGCAGTTCATTAAATAGACAAGTTTTCCAAATTATGTTCTTATGTTCTTTATTTCATGGACTTTATTTTAAATTACAGTGAATCGTATTTTATTTCCATCTGACAGTTGTAAAATTTTTACAGATCCTTTTTTTAATTTATTATATAGTCGTTCTTCTGTTTTTATCTCTAAGTAAAGAAATCTTCCTGACTAAAAATTACATGAACATAGTTAAGCAGAGAGCCAACATAAAAACAAAATAAAACTAGAAGTGATTCCAACCTAATATTTAATTTGACATATAAGATGGTTAACCACAACACTCCTCCTTAACTATCTTATTTCGCAAGTTTACAAAGATTTGTTTACCTAGAGGTTTTGTAAAAATGTCAGCAATTTGATCGGCACTGTTGACATGACAGAGTGATACAGTTTTGCCAATATGTTGCTTTATGTGTTTCCAAGGAATTTCTATATGCTTCTTTCCTTTGTTTATCTTTCCTTCGTGTGAATTTTGTAGCATATGTATTGCTGATTGATTATCTATAAACAGAGTAATTGGTTCCTCCGTCTTCAGTATACCTAGTTCATAGGCAAGTCTTTTCAGCCAACAGATATCATCGATGGCTGATACTGCGGCTCTATATTCAGCTTCGGCTGTGGAGGTGGCTACGAGGTGTTGTTTTTGTGAGTACCATATTAGGGGACCTCCTCTCATAATGAGAACTCCAGTTGTTGACTTCATGGATTCGGGATCTCCTCCAAAGTCCGAGTCCGTGTATGCGACGATTTCTTCATCTCCTCCGAAACTGAGTCCTAGATTCATTGTTCCTTTCAGGTACTGGAATATGCGCTTTACCATTTTCCAATGGCTGGTCATTGGTCTTGAACAGTGACGATTTAAATAGTTAACAGTGTAGCTGATATCTGGTCGCGTTATCGTTGCAAGATAAAGAAGACATCCGATGGCTTCTCTAGACGGTGTACCGGCTGGTACTGGAGTATCGTTCTTGAAATTTCGCTGGTCCGTGACCATTCCCTTTTCAATTGGTGTCGAAGCTGCGTTGTAGTCTTCGAAATTCATCTTGCTGAGTATTTTTTGTGTGTACTTGGACTGACACACGAAGATTTGTCGATCGTTGATTATCAGTTGCATGCCAAGATATGATATTTTCTTCTTAACTTCTCGGTCGTATGTTATTTCAAAATGTTGATTTATCTTCTCCAGAAATTTCCAAATTTGTTCCATATTTTTACCAATAATAAGTCCGTCATCGACGAAGAGTGACAGTAGTATACTCTTATCGCGATTGTAGTAGATGCACGGATCATCATCAGTGTTAACTAGTCCTATGTTCTCCAAAAAATTTGATATTTTCTCATTCCAGCACTTCGGTGCCTGTTTGAGTCCGTATAAACTCTTTTTCAATTCGCAGACACGTCCTGTTCCATCTTCAAACCCTTCAGGCTGCAACATGTATATTTTCTCTTCTAGTTCTCCGTGGAGAAAAGCTGTCTTGGCATCAAAAGGTATAAGATTGAGTTTCTCCGATGCTGCGTAGCTCAAAAGTAATATGATTGACGCATGACGAGCCACGGGGCTAAAAGTCTCAGAGTAGTCAATGCCTTCCTTCTGTTCAAAGCCTCTAGCCACCAGTCGAGCTTTGAGCTTGCCATTTGTCTTCTCACGTAGTACCCATTTGCATGTAAGTGGCTTGACATCTGCTGGACAGTCGACGAGCTTCCAAGTCTTCATTTCAATCATTGAGTTAAACTCTTCCTTCATTGCGCGATGCCACTTCAAGTCCTTCAGTGCGGCAGTTACTGAGATATCCTGTATTTCACCTATCAAGGCTGTGTTGGCACTGTTTCCGCCTCGCAGATATCCCATGTTATAATCCGAATACCGAGCTGGTCGTGTCAGAGTTGTGCGATCTCGCAGAACTCTCATTGTTGTATTTGTTTGCTGCTGTGATGACCACCTTTGTGATGAATCTGATCTGCTTTGACTTTCGTGAAATTCCTCTTCGCTTTCGTCTTCTTCTTCTTCTGACTTTTGAGATTCTTCATTCGTTGTATCTCGTTGCATTTGTGTTTCAATCTCAGTTCTCTGTTGAGCTTGATCCTTGTTTTCGTTGAAGATGACATTTTCCGAGCTGATGACATCACGTTTTTGTGACATATAGATTCTAAAAGATGGTGAGTTCACATCGTATCCGACAAATATTCCCCTTTTTGATTTGGGATCCAACTTGTTTCTTTTGTGTTCTGGAGTTAACACAAAACATTCGCAGCCGAAAATTCGTAGCTTATTTAAGTCCAATTTGCGACCAAACCAAAGTTCTGCAGGACTTCTTCCTTCGACGGTGCTCGTTCCAGTTTGGTTTATTGTGAATACTGTATAGTTGATAGCCTCGGCCCATAATTTTTCGTCTAGTTCTTTTGCATGTATGACTGAGCGTGCAGACTCTACAATCGTTCTCATCTCACGCTCAATTCTCCCATATTGTTGCGGTGTGTGGATTTGAGAAAGTATGAAATGTTCCAATTTCTTCAAGTAGTTTCTGAGTGTTAGAATTTTTAATTTCTTTTCCATTGTCGGACCTCAGACATTTTATTTTCCTGCCAAATTGATTTTCGACCAATTTGATATATACTTCTAATTTCTTGGCCACTTCATCTTTTGTTTTCATGAAGTAAACTGTTCTATAGTGAGTATGATCGTCTTTAAAAAGCAAAAAATACTTGGATCCTCCTAGCGACGATATATTCATTTCGCCCATGTCTACGTGAACTAAGTCGAGTGGTGCTTGTGCTGTCTTCGGATTCGCAGGGTGTGAGATCCGGTGCTGTTTTCCATATATACAACCTTCGCAGACATAATTATTCCAGTCGTCAACATATTCAACTCCTCTTCTCTGTAGTATATTCCTTACATATTTGATATTCTGGTGTGCAAGTCTTTCGTGCCATACTCGGATTGACGTAGCTGTCAAGCATGTCTCTTTACGTTCTCGTCTTAGCATCATCCTGTAGAGTCTTCCTTCACGCCGTGCTAGGACTACGACTTGTCCATCTGCAGTCTTGAACTCCGACCATTCATTGTTCGCCTGCTGCAGGTAACCCTTATCTAGTATCTGTCCAACTGAGAATAAGTTGAAGTCGAATTTGGGTACGTATACGACATTTTCAAGTGAGACTGGTTCCCAAACCTTTCCATTAAAACCTTCCAGCTCCACTGTTCCAACTCCAACGCCATCTAAGATCATTGCATCACCGATTGAGATACTCAGAGGTTCATCTAGCTTCACTAGTTGACAAAACCATTCTCGTCGAGATGTCATGTGCTAGGTAGCACCACAGTCTTGATACCAGACATCCCTTGTTTTGCATTTTGTTTTCATATCATATATTTCTGCCGTAGTCAATCCAATGGTCATCAGGGCTCGGCGATTTTGTTTATAATTTTCCTGGCTCTTTCCTTCAGACTTGTGTGACTCGCTTCGTTGAGGGCATTCTTTCGCAAAATGTCCTTTTTTCCACACGTATTGCATGGATACATTGTTTTGCAGTAAGCAATGTACTTGGCGGCTTGTTTTTACAGTCACGTTTGTAATGTACCTTTTGTTCACATCGATTGCAGAAAAGTCCTGACTTCTGTTGTTGCCTTTGTCCAGGTTGGCCTGACCTTTTGTTTTGTTTGACGACGAGCGCGTTGTGTGAATTTACTTCATTATTACTTAATGTATCTCTCAGTCGTTCATCCTCAAGTCTAAGTCGTTGAACAAGCGTATCAGTTGTCTTGTCGTTTATTGGAACGTTATCCCAGGCTGTTCGGAAGTGTGACAGCTTCGGTGGCAAAACGCTGAGAATTCTGGATATCACCCATGCTTCTTGTACTGGATCATTTGGTGTTGACAGCTGCTCACCTAGTTGTATAATTTCAAAACAGTTCTGTGTGGCAGATTTGCTCTCATCATACACAAAATTAAAGAATTTTCTGCGCAATGTTTCCATAGTCACTTCCGTTTTTGTTCCATACAGACTTACAAGTTTGTCTAACATGTCTTTTGCTGTTAAACAAGATGATATTTTGACTGCTATGCTACTACAAACATTTAAGCCTATCAGAGACTGTGTTTCAAAATCTCGTTTTAACCATGCTTTTACATCTGGACTGTTGGCTGCGCCTGCTGGCTTTAACGTGGCACCAGTTACTATATCATACAAGTCTTTTGTTTTTAATGCTATATTCAGTTTGAATCGCCACGAGATATAATTCGAAGCTCCTTGTGAATCTTCATTTAAAGTTTCTAATTGACTTTTGACTGAATCCATAATTTTTCACAAAAGCTGACTTTTGATAATAAACAACAATATGACTTGACTGACTGACTAGACTTTACTTTTATATCGTTGTTTATTCTAATACGACTTTTGACTTGCGTATTTGTTGACGGTTACTTTCTTCGACAACGGTGACGTTAAGTACTGACTGGCTTGTGTATGTGATAAAGAATGGACAATATTCAACTGCTACTTTCAATGCCTGATTTTCATTTAAAGACCTCAAGCTTCCTGATTTGACTGGGTTGCTTCAAAAACCTGGGCCCATAACCTGTTGTTATTATTTGCGTGTTCCCAGCAGTTCATTAAATAGACAAGTTTTCCAAATTATGTTCTTATGTTCTTTATTTCATGGACTTTATTTTAAATTACAGTGAATCGTATTTTATTTTCATATGACAGTTGTAAAATTTTTACAGATACTTTTTTTTATTTATTATATAGTCGTTCTTCTGTTTTTATCTCTAAGTAAAGAAATCTTCCTGACTAAAAATTACATGAACATAGTTAAGCAGAGAGCCAACATAAAAACAAAATAAAACTAGAAGTGATTCCAACCTAATATTTAATTTGACATATAAGATGGTTAACCACAACAAAACCAGATTTAACATTTAATCAAGCGCAAGAACGTGTTATTGCATCTGAAGCCGCAAATTTAAATGCAAAGGAAATTCGTAACAGCACGTCAAACGATGTTTTTAAAATAACAGGCTACAATGCGAAAAATACCAAAAAAGATAAATCAAACCTTCAATACAAATTTAATAGAAATAATGCTTTAAAAAATTGCTTCCGATGTAACGGTCGACATTCACCTGATATTTGCAAATTTAAAAATACTGATTGTAGGGCATGTTTTAAAAAAGGCCATATTCAGCGTGCAAGTCGATCAAAGAAAACAAATATGATTGAAGAAGATAATGAGTACAACCTTAACCAAGTTTACCCTGTTAGAGGAAATGTTCATTTTATTAATAATAAGACAAGTCTACAAATAAATGGATGCAAATGTGATTTTGAAGTTGACTCTGGGGCTGCAGTTTCGATTATTAACAAGGAAACATTTGAGCTCTTACGCTCTAGATCTGATTTGAAACTTAATTCTTCAAGTGTTAAATTGAAGGATTATCAAGGAAATTCATTGAAGATTTTGGGTTCTTGTAAGGTCAGTATCAAGATTAAAAATTTGCAGAAAATTTTAGAAGCTGTCGTGGTAGACACAAGAGGGGGAAATCTTCTTGGTCGAAATTGGTTTGAGTCACTGGGTATTCGGTTGAGTGGTATTAATCAAATAGAAAATGATTCTACTTCTCAACGAATATCAAGACATCTTTGAGTCAAGTTTGGGGGAATTCAAAGGACCGCCCATATCGCTTCAGCTCGATCCAGCAGTGCAACCGGTGCGAATGAAAGCTCGCAATGTTCCATTTGCAATACACCCGAAAATTGAAGACTGGTTAAATGAACAAATTACTTCGGGAGTCAATCGACTTCCCGAAATGGTCAACACCAATCGTTCCCGTCATGAAACCCAACGGAAAACTAAGGGTATGTGGTGATTATAAATGTACTTTAAATAAAGCTCTGAACAAACATGCGTATCCTATACCATGTGTCAAACAATTACTATCTACTCTCGTTCGAGGCAAGATTTTTAGTAAACTAGACTTAGCACAAGCCTACTTACAGTTAACTGCTGATGAACAATCAGCAGAAGCCCAGTCAATTATTACCCACAAAGGGGCTTTTAAAGTAAAAAGATTACAGTTTGGTATAGCAACTGCACCAGGGATTTTCCAGCAATTCATGGATATGTTGTTAGCAGGCATGGATGGTGTCCTGCCTTACTTTGATGATATATTAATTGTTGCAAGTGACAGAATTGAACTAATTAGTAAATTAAAACAAGTTTTTCAGCGTATTCAAGAAACAGGGCTGAAACTAGCAAAAAACAAATGTATTTTTGATACAAAAGAAGTTGATTTTCTGGGTTACCGAATTACAGTAAAGGGAATTCGTCCAACGCCAGAAAAAGTTAAAGCAATAAGAGAAGCTCCTACTCCAAAAAATAAGAAGGAACTTCAAGCTTTCCTAGGTTTGATAAATTTTTATCATTCATTTTTAGAAGGTAAAGCAACAATTGCAGAACCACTGCACAGACTTCTCGACGACAGTAACAAGTGGAATTGGACAAAAGCACACGATAGTTCATTTTGTCAGCTATATATATTGAAAATTTTGTAAAGATTTGTGACGTGTGCCAAAGCACACAAAATAATCCTAAACGAGCACCACCTTTAGAATGGGAGTGTACTTCAAATCCTTGGACACGTCTTCATTTGGATTTCGCTGATCCTTATCAAGGAAAATTGTTTTTAATAACCATTGACTCATATTCAAAATGGCTCGATGTACAAATAATAAAATCAACGTCTACTTTGAATACGATATCTGTTTTAAGGAAACTATTTGCCACCCATGGCATACCTTCCACAATTGTGTCAGATAATGGCACAGCTTTCACTTTTGCAGAATTTAATTTATTTGCTAGAAGAAATGGAATACAATTAATAAAATCTGCGCCATTTCATCCTGCATCAAATGGCCAGGCTGAAAGGATGGTACGGACAACAAAAAAAGCATTAAAGAAAATCGTGAATGGTGATTAGGAATGTCGCTTAGCCCGATTTTTATTGTCACAACATACAACACCATGCACGCCCACTGGAAAATCACCGGCCGAATTGCTCATGGGTCGTTGTCTTAAAACGTGTTTGAGTAAAATTCACCCTGATGAATTAATGAAAGAAAAATATAACACAGATAATAATGTACGTTTATTTCAAATTGGTGACTCGGTTTACATGCGAATGTACTCTGGTGAGAAAAAATGGCACCCAGCAGTTGTCACAGAAATTACTGGTCCACGGTCCTATAGAGTAGAATCTCAAGATGGTCGAAGTTGGAGACGACATATAGATCAGCTAATTTCAAGAACACTTACATCCAGTTCAAACATAAATACACCCGACACATCTGAGCAACAACCATCTTATGTTTTAGTTCCTAAATCTTCCGTAGATCCATTGAACGCAACAGATGCCGCTAACAGCGCCAAAGAACCAACGAGCTTAGCATCAGAAGAGTGTTCAACAATGAGACCACCCGAGTCATCATTGAACTCACCATGCGTATCACCGACAAAAGGAAATACTTCCTCCACCACCACCAGTAGTGTACCTTCATCGACCCCGCCACTGAGAAGATCATCTCGATGTCGGAAGCCTACACAATTTTTTCAATCTCCCGTGTGAAGATTTTAAGAGGGGAGGAATGTTATGTATTTATTTCCTAAAAAAACATCTAGGCTTTGGAAAAAACAAGTAGTTAGGTTGTCATAATAAACAAGTAGAAGCTGTTAAAAATATATAATAAAATGTTGTACGAATATTGCAAATAAACCTTGTTCTAATAAATAGTCTTTTACCTGTTCTTATACATAACAAATATTAAATCAACAGTCGGCAAATGTACTCTTGTTGAACACTGTGAAACACAGAAACATAGTTTTAAATTTGACGATACCAAGATATTGGACTCAGAATTAAATTTACATAACCGTTTAACTTTGGAAATGGTGCACTTTAATTCGGATAAGAATAATGTAAATTTGAAAACGGATACCATGAGTCTAAGTAAGAGATCTACAACATCTTAAAGTTCAATTTAAAAATAAATTAATTTGTATCTATATGTTATATTTTTGGTTTATAATATGATTTGTGTCTTCCCTACTTAACTTAAGTCATCTGTTAATTGTTTTAGCCTTGAGTTTTTTAGTTTTTTAATTTTATATAGTTTAAACTTAAGTAAGATACTTGCTAATATCCATGACGGTGCATCATTATGTATTATTTTGTCTTGTTTGTTTTTAAAAATTCACCAATGTTTCATATTGTTTTTAAGTTTTGACTTTTCACGTAAGTGATATCCGTTTTATTTTCCATACACGTTGCGAGTCAAGAATAATTATTCATCATTATTTATTTATATTTCATTTTAGAATAGATGAAGGAATAAAACCAGATACAGCACATTTGTTCTTTAAAAAGTTGTTCTTATTAAGAGGACCATTACCGATAAACGATACAGACATTTTTAAAGAAATAATTGATGTTTTACCACTAATTGGTTACAATAGCACTCACGAACTTATGGAAGAAGTAAGTTAAGGACTGATCACTAAAATTTTTAATGTGAACTTAAAAATTGATGCTACTATGCTTTTTCAGGTAGCCCAGCCTTGTGAAACCCTACTGCAGCACTGTGCCTGGGATGGCGTGGCAATGAATTGTGCAGAATTATTCACTCAATCTGTAGCAGAAATGGGGTTTTGCTGCTCTTTTAATAGTGAATTATAGTAAGGAAGTACAATGAATAGTTTTTTCATACATGTGACAATTAAACTAGTATTATCATCGAAAACTTATTAGTTATTATACAAAAAGTAAAGATAAGATAACCCTACTTGCCAATGTTTCATAATGAACCGAGAAGGGCGTTAGCTCATTCTAATATTTATTATAATTTATTCATTTTCTGTGTACTTTATTATTATTTCTGTAAAAATTAGTCACAAATCCATCATTAGACGAACAAAAATAAGTATTTAATTATTTTCTCATAATATATTATTGGAATTGTACGAAGTTTACATAATTACAATAAAAAAAAGCTATTTCATTATGAAATTCCAAACAAAATTTACTCTATTTCAATTAATTACTGAGGTATGCCTAAAATACTTGATAAGCTTTCAAGTATTCTGGGTGAAACTGAGGAGCAATTGAGAAGAATGAATGTGAGCATAAATGAAGTAGGGAAAGGTTTAACTCTGCTATTGAATGTCGATAAATGTAAAGTGTTGGTGTTTGAGAAGAATGATTTGGTGACTGATTGTAATGTTTCAGTGAATGGTGTGAGACTGGAACAAGTGAATGAATTTGTATATTTGGGTAGTATGTTCTCGAGGGATGGACGTATTGACCGGGAGATTGAAAGGCGAGTGACTGCAGGGTGCAAGGTATTGGGTGCTCTGGGTACATTTGCTCGAAACGTGAATGTATCTAGAGATGCTCGATTGAGTGTTTATAATGGTGTGTTAGTGCCTACATTGATGTATGGTTCTGAATGTTGGGTGTGGATGAAGAAGCATGAACGACGTATAACTGCTGTGGAAATGAGATATTTGAGAGGAGTATGTGGGTATACGAGACGTGATTGTATACGGAATACATTGGTGTATGATGAGTGTGAGATTGAGAAGAATGTTGTTAAGAAAGTGGGAGTGAGTCAGTTGAGGTGGTTTGGACATGTTGAGCGAATGTCGAATGAAAGGTTGGTGAAACTAATATATGAGGGTGAGATTGAAGGTGAACGATTGCGCGGGCGTCCGAGGAATAACTGGTTGGGTATGATTGATGGTTTGTTGCGTGAACGAATGATTCCGAGTGTGAAGAATAAACGAGCATGTATGAATCGCACTATGAATGTGGACGAGGCGAAAGTGGTGTGTCAGGATAGGAATGTTTGGAGGAGATTGATTGTTGGTTGACTGTTTTTCTGGGTTCGTGCTACCCCACTAAGTGGGACATAGCGTGATGTTATGTATGCATGTATGTATGTATGTAAACTAAAACTTCTTGTTGGTGGAGCACCATCAAAATATAATCTTTTGGTAACTTTAACACACGAATTTTAAATGTGAAATTTGAAAATGAGAGTTTCCGTAGGATCTGAGTTATCTTGTATGAAAAAATTTGATATGTCAGCACATAACCTCTAGCCCAATACAACTCTTAAACGGTATAAAATAGTATTTGATGATAGAGAAACATACCTTCTTATTTGTTTATTTTCTATTTATATTTGAAAAATTGAATTTTCTTTTGTATATTTATTTAAGTTTTTGACATATATTTCACTAAGAAAACAGCTTCTCACAATGACATGTGTCACATTTCGTAAAAAATTTACAACTTTTAAGTGTTTCCATG
Organism: Poecilus cupreus; assembly: GCA_963942605.1. NCBI lineage: Eukaryota > Metazoa > Arthropoda > Insecta > Coleoptera > Carabidae > Poecilus > Poecilus cupreus. The sequence goes on from OZ012719.1 coordinate 24,122,445, forward strand.
GTCTACATGAAATGTAAGATTTATAAAAATTTATAAAATTTTAATTTCTTTATATTTGATTATCTCCAAAACTAGTGAAAATTAATAAAATTAGTGTAATCAGAACAGATGTAATATTTAATATTCTACAACTTTCAAAATAACATCAATTGTTGAAAAATAAAATGCTGTTTCACAGGGCTTCTAGTGAACTGCTACTTCCGGTTGACCAATTTTATGCAATATCTAATCAGCTCTTCATATAAATATAAGAAGCAAAAACACACAAAATTGTATTTTTTCTTATTATAGTATTTGAGTTATGCGACACAAAAAAATATCCAAAGACTACACACACACATACATACATATATACTACATACATACATACAGACATCATCGCGAATATAGTAAAATCGTATTGTAGGGACCCTAAAATGTGCTCTCACTACCTAAATGGTTACAAACACACATTCATACACAAACATACGACATCGTAGGGAGCTTTTTAAAATTCAATATCGAAAATTTTGACCCATCACAATATCTTCCCTTACCTATACAGGCTGTTCCAGTTTCAGAATTATCATTGGGATCTCGTAATTGAAACAAACTGTATTATGCTAAAGGTAAAAATATTTTTTCCAACACCTACTTGTAAAGTTGTATTATATCCACTGAATTCTCGATACTAAAATAATACTTTAATAGTAAGGATGGATAAAATATTACTTGATTCACTAGTGGATAAATTAACGTTGCTGTAGTAATGACAAAATGTAGATGTCTATATTTTCTATATTTTAAGCAAAATTACATAGAAACTACAAGTAAGCGTTGGTAACAAAATTAGATGAAACATAAATGTTTATGTCAAGTTTTTAATTATATATCATTTTAGTTTTATTCAAGGAGCATATTAAAGAAAAGTGTTGGAAAAAATATTGTATGCAACACATGAATAAAGACAAATTAACAACTCGCGTAAATTAGATCACTCGGCTCGCGCCTCGTGAGTTAAACATTCCGCTCGTGCTTAAAATATATCTTTATTCACTTAATACATAAATAACTATTATGCCACTGTTTGGACAATTCAAACATATGTAAACCAGTTTAAGATGAAATATTGTTCTAAATTAAAATTAATAAAAAATAAATAAAAATTTGTTTATTTACGACCATTGTTAAAAGTGGCCTTTTAACAATTGCTTAGCAAGGTAACAGTGTCACTTTCTGACACTAGTGTTAAAAGTAACATATTAACGCGTTAAAATTGATTGTTTTGTTACTTTTAACACGTTTTTAACGATTTTTATGAATAAATCAACAAATATAACCCTATATGTTAAAATGTTATGTATATTTTTTAGTATTTACTAATAGTACACCAGGAAGATCGTAGATAAAATTTTGTATGACATACGTGTTAAGAGTGATTACATTACCCGTAACATTCTGTATAAGTGAACGTTCGTTTTTTACTTTGCGCCGATTAAAATCTTATTTACGAAACTCAATATCCAAAAACCGCTTAAGTGGTTTGGCTTCACTAAATATACATAGAAACTTAACACCATTAACAGACGAAATACTTGACAAATTGGCAAAAAAGAAACGACGTATTAATTTAATGTTATAATATGTTTATTGGAAATCCTCATTAAAATCTCAGAAATCGTCACTAAAGTACATTATACGACGATTTTGAGCAACCCAGTGTTGGCAAACGTAAAATAATTATTGTACAAGTAGGATAATTTTGGCAGATATATTGACGTACTATGGTAAATTTGGACGTAACATGAAACAAAATGTGCAAGAAGAATTAACTAATTAATTTCGATGACAAAATTGAGGACAAAACACATAATTTTGAGTGTTATTTACGATAACTTCACTGTTCGAGGTTGGCTACACTGACTGTCAGTTTCAATTGACAACTAATAGATGTAATAACTTAACCTCTATAAAATTTTTACAGATTTTTTCTAATTTTAGATTTCAAATAAAATTTAATATGCACCGTGTTTGTATATTTTAGTTTAAAATATATGTGTAGAAGTACGTTAATTTTTAACACATTTAAAAAAAAACCCCTTCCATGATTGATTCCTAGATACGCCACTGATAATTTCTATATCTATATTGTGCACTAGTTTTGTAATAAATTAAAAAAAAATGTATTATTGCAGTCCAGTAAAGTCACAAAATAACTACTTCACTACTGCTGGCCCACTGCATGGATTGTACGTCCGATTCAACATGTCGGAATCACAACATGTTTCGAAAGCATTTCCAACTAATTTTATGGTGGTAAATAAGGTGAAAATACGATACAAAATATAAAATAACGCCGAAGTTTTAAAGGTTTATGTACATGGAAGGCATTCATATGCTGAAGAGTTCTCTTACATCACTTTCTTTACCGCTGGAAAAGAAATTAATATGAGAATATTACCAGATGTATTTGATGCAGAACGTCTACTGCGACAAGTCAACGTGGAAGCTCGACAGTGCTTTATGGACGGAGAGGTTTTATGCTAATACACACTGTTATGTTGATGCCTACTATCATGTTCATGATTGATATGGAACGGTTGCCAAGTGTAATGGGGTCATACACTTAAAAAAAAAAGTTGTGTTTTTTTACAAATTATAAAAATTTAGATCATTTCAGTCACATATTATTCAATATTTCTTATAATTTTTCAACTTTTCATTCATAATTTCCTTTCTGAAGTTTCGCGGTTGCAAAATCGTGATGTCATCATGTAATAGAATTTAAAGCATGGCAAGGCGAAAGAGGTGTTGATAACAAATAAAAACTTGCTTTTCAGTGTTGTAATAATTACTTATTATTATAAAAATGAATACTCCGATAAATTAAATTAGATATTCGTTAATTATAACATTTCTAGTCAAAGAGTTTGGGACGTGTGAAAACAAAATGCTTTGTTGTACTATATCTTGTCGCTTGTCGGTAATGTCGGTAGTCTCATTATCACACCTGTCATCTCAAATCATATGTTGCAGTTAACAACTATGTTCAAATTAAACTTTTTTTTATTATATCTGTTATATTATTTTGCCCAGGTAATGTGAATAAACTATATTTGTAAAAACCTCTCAGTAAATAACAATGACTGATAACAGTCAATTTGACAGTTGGTGTAGTTCCTCGCTCTCCGCAAGAGCGTATTTCATAGAATAACACAATGACGCAGGTGCTGACGTCACAAGCGAAAAATTTGAAATGGGATGCCAATATCAAAAAATCATATCTTAATAACTAAATGCCTTTTAATATTAAAATTAGTATCTATATTTATAATTTTACTCAAACTTACAGAAAAAAAAATGAAAAAAGGTTTATGACCCCATTGAATTTATCCGAATTTTTTTTTTTTTGTATAATTTATTGTTTTATTGAAAAGAGTAAAATCATATTCACATTAATTATCATTCATAAAATTTTGCTTTGGCTACAAAAATATGTACAATACATAGCAAATTTCATTCATTGTAGTAATGTTATTTTATTTGAAACAAATTATGATTGTAAGGTGATATGCATCTATTTTATGAGAGTACGGTTTAACTTTTGTTAAAATTTCTTTAATACGAGAACGGCTGAAGCGGCTGGCGCAAGAGTCGTATTTATTCGTGCAAAAATAAAATCATGATTGGCTTTAAAAGGAATTTACTTATAAATGAAAAGATTTTTATTTAAGTATTGTAACTTTTTTCCGCAATCATTTAATTTTAATGTTGTTTGCTTACTTAAAATTGTGAGCAAAGTGAGCAATTTAGTCAATAGTGACATAAAAATCACAAGTGAGAAAAACATTTTTGCGCACTCTTGTTCATAATAGAAGACACCAAAAATTAATCCATAATTTGATTTTAAATTAGTTTGCAATATTAAATTAACTGCGTTGCTTAATTAACGACTTCATTAAATGTTTAACTTGTAATGTTACATTTTAAATCATGAAAAAACTTGAAGTTGTTTGTCGTCAAAACTATTGGGGAAATTAATGTTAATACCGAATAAATATTGGTATTAAATGTATCACAATATGTCATTTTCTAATGTAAATAATAATATTTAACCGCTCCGGCTTCACTTAAAACTGTTGCCGAGGGTTGTTTTACTCTTGTTGCGCTAATTTATATTTTGATTTTACACTCGTGAGCAAACGTGTATTTAATCACTAATCCTGCTGGGATAGCTATTTTTTGTTAAAACCTAATGTAGCAAAATAATAATAGAATACAATACATTAAGGGAGAGAAGTATATGATTTTTTTTCCCGCAGAGTAAATTGAAGTACGACCCGTAGGCGAGGGCTACAATACAACAAGGGAAAAATACACTTCTCTTCTGCGGTGTATATACTATATTTTTCACGATCCCAATATGTATAATGGTTTTATGTATTTCAAAACTATTTTAATTGTAATATAATTTATGATTGTTACCTTTTATTTGTTTAATTCTGTTCATTTTTCACATTATTTGAGCACTTTCCCTCACGACGGGAGAGAAAGTGCACAAATCTCCCGTAGATATAAAATTTGCTATTCTGTCATGATTTTGATATCATAGAAACCGAATATCTCTCCCGGTCGTTAAAAAAGTGGTTATTTGTCAGGAGAAACAAGTAAAAAACATAATTTAATGAATAGAAAACATTAAAAGACTTGGAATCCAGAAGATTTTTCAACTTATTGAATTTACTTTTAAAAATGTCATTATATAATTACAATAATCAATCAATTATTTTTAACATCTTGAGCTAGTTATAGTATAATAAACAAGCATTATTCCTTAACTCTAATAAATTTTTACTTTATAGGGTTTTAACTTCTTAAATCAATCGTACACAGTTGCTAATTGTATGATAATGTGCAAAAGAGATACAGTGGCTAGCTTCTGTGGGTGTGTTCCGCACTATTACCCTCAATCAGGTAAGAGCAAACGGTGGCTTTAAACAGAATTTCGTTACACGAGTATAACAGGTATAACTGATCATGAACCAAGAGGTATTAATATGTAGATTTCCTGATTTTGATTTTACATCAAGTGATATATTTTCTATATTTGACAATAAATTATAATAGTCTTCTACACAAAACTTGGATTAATAACACCAACACTAGGAGAAAATATTAAGTTCTACTACTGACAATAATTTAAAATTGAAGATGAAAAATTAAAGAAAAGGCAAATAGTACAAAATGTGTACATATTTTGATTCATCACTTATGAATAGTACTTTTATAAGTATTTCGAATAATCTTGGCTTTAAGGTCCTTGCTCCATCAAGTCAGTAAGATTCATACTATCATATTAACCAAATGAAACTATGCTTAAATTGACATAAACGAATAGGTATAATCTGTATTTGCGATGCTTTTTAAAATAATGTTTGACAAGAAAACATTAAAAATTTTTTTGTCATTTTGTTTTATTCCACCATGGACACTATTAAATAGTAATTTTTTTAAATTTTTATATTTAATTTCTGCTGTTGCAACCCATAATAAATGAATGTTATTTACTGATTTACATGCAGAATTTTAAACTCTTTAATATTTATTTGAAGCATTTTGGTCTAAAATAATTTGGGAAGCAATACGCACGAAAAAACTGGTTTCCCATGTTAAACGCATGTGGCACTGATTTCGTGTTACAACCTGTATATGTGAGTAGGTAACATTCTTTATAGATGAAGAAGTAAATCTCCATTTAAATTTACCTAAATTTTATATTTATATAAATACATGCGCAGTATTAAATTTCCTACAAAACAAATATCTTTGATACGGCGCTGAAATGAATAGCTTGTCTGAGTTTTATGTAGCACCACGAAAGCACGTTTTTCTGAACCACACGTCGCCGTCGCAAGAGGCTCATGAATTTTAGGAGAACGACAGTGAACGTTTTTTAACTAACTCTTCACTACGGTGACGATTATAATATATTTGTTATATTTATTTGAATTAACTTTACAGATAAATGGAAATCTTGTACCCTTCTGGACGTGCCATGCTTAGCACGCTTTCAAAGTATGTTAGTATATATCGTGCATTGCTTGAAAAATATACATATTTATTTTCTTCAGGTAACTACACTAATCTTAAAATGAAGTTAAATTCACGTGGTACGTATTACATATTGGTACAAAACCCTCGAATCTAAGCGTCATATTCAGATAATAATATATATTTTTTTATTTAGGTCATTCCCAAACAAATAAAATTGAATGTGACTGTTTACCGTCATGTTCGGGCTATACATATTCAGGTCCCATAGAACCTCTTGTGTCTCCAAAAAAGTAAGTAACTACTAGTTTGTGGAAAAGTGTGAAACTCAAAGACAATCTATTACAATTTTAGAAACGCAAATATACTCCAACAAGCATCCATTAGAATTTACTTCCAAAACCATTGGTGCAAGAAATATATTATTACCAGGTCTCTCTCAGGGGATTCTTTTATAGGTATGTCATCATCATACTCGTAGATGGGCAGAGCGTGTCGCACAAACTTTTGTAAACACTTGGTCCGTGTCAGGTAGACAAAGATAGCTATAGCTTAGTACAAACATAACCACGCTCTTTAAACTAAGTATTAAGTAATATAACTTTTGGAAAAATATTTTAAAAAGACAGACATGAACATTGTAAGAAAAAAATTAAAATATCATCACGCCATTTTGGGGTTGTGGCACTCTGTTCAAAGCAGATTTCGGAATTATGATATATTTTTGCGCGTGAAGTGCTGTTACCAGCCGTAAAATCACAGCCACAGATGGTAGTGGTGACGAGCCACAGAGATAATTTTATGTGATAAAAATTTTCGAAATTTAATTTCTTATGATTCACAGACAGATGCGTTACCACATAGTAATTAGTTAAATACGTATTGATGATACAAGCACAATATTTAGAAATTATTGAAGGATGATAAAAATAATAATATTTGGAGTAGAAAATAGATTGAAACTGTAAATATACAATGGATTAATTATTATCAAAAAAAAATAAAAAATCCACGATGTAGAAAATATTAAATACAAATAAAAACATTGCGATATATTATACTACTTTATGTAAAATATAATTTTTAACGTATTATGGCGGAAGAGTAACTTAAAGTTGGCGAATATCTCAGTAAATAATTGAGTTATAGTAAATTTTGTCATATTAAAAATGATGTAGAATAGTAATGGTTACAATTTTTATTTTAAACATTTTTTTCTAGTTTTTGTATTGTTTAGAAATTAAAATTTTCTGAAATTTATGTGGTGGCCACATCAGATTCTAATGACAATATAATTTCTAAATTTTATATTTGGACCTTAGACGTTAAAATAAAGAGCTGATTATATTTTGGTGGCTGGCCCTCAACCGGGAGTGGTAAGTTATATTGTCATTCGAATCTGTTCCAGAAAATAATAATTTCTAAACGGTACAAAATATATAAAAAGTATCCAATAAAAACTGTAACCAATACTATTCTACATCTTTTTTATTATAACAAAATTTACTGTAACTCAATTATTTACTGAGATATATCAAAATAGTTCTAGTTTGCAACAATCATGGCGACGTAGCGCCCGAGTGTCCAACCTAGTGGACCGGGTGACGGTCACTACACGTCTTTTTTAACCTAAAAAACATATTAACAAAATCTTAACGATGTTAGTATGACCGACGATTTTGTGACACTGGCCCTCAGACTAATATTGCTGTAAAAAAAATTAAATGTTACTTTTAGGTACCTACTCGGTATATGGAAGCAAGTGTTGAAATTAGTGATGTGTCGTTCGTTCAATTTTAGTGAGTCAGTTCATTATGCTCCGCTCCCTAAAATGAGTCATTCAATGTGAGTCGTTCACCTGAACGACTATTTACAAATGCGCAAGCGCTCTTCATGTGTGCTATGAACTGTGACTATGCTACGTGCTGTGACTGCTGAGCTTGGGCGCAAGCTCACTCGCTCGAGTGTCGCATGGTTTGAACTACTCATAGCGTAGCATACTGTGTTCTGTTATACTTTTTTATATTTATTAATTAAGATGCAGAAACAAAATAAGTGCAAAAAAGAAGCAATATCTGACTGCATTTTACTCAGTGTGAAAATAATAATCATATTCAAAGTTGTAACGGAGGAAATCAGTAGTGAAAAACCAATTACTATATATAAAATAATTTTATTTGGCAACGCATTGAAAAACTATTGTGTAAAATATTCAGAAGAAACTGAAAATATACCTGCAGAAGCAAAAAAACTTGTTGAAACGTTATTGACATCAATAAATAAAAGACTAAGTAATAAGGAAGATAATAGTTTATTTGCTCAGGCTACAATTTTGGATCCCCGTTTTTAAAATTTCGGGTTTTCTAATAAAAGTTACTTTGAAATTGCGAAACAAAATTTAATTGATAAATTAAATTTAGCTAGTTCAAATTCAGAAATTGAAGTTGAGGAACACGAACCCGAAATAAATATTTCCGAACAAGGAGACAAATCTGTTTCCCAGATAACAGAATCTTCGACTTATACAGGAGATAAAGTCGAAAAGGAAGTAGATAAATATCTGGATGAACCACTTCTCTCGAGGTTAAGTGATCCTCTCATTTGGTGCCAGAGAAGAGTTATGTATTGTTGGTACATCAGTGCCATGTGAAAGAATATTTTCCAAAGCTGGCCAAACAATAACTGACAGAAGAAATAGACTAACGGGCGAGAAAGTTTCTCAAATTTTATTTTTAAATATAAATTTTCTATGAAATATTTATTTTATTGTTTATTCTTTTGTATTCTTATTTAAATATATGTATTATATTAAATTATAAAATACTGTTATAGTTATGTCTTTTCTTTAAAATAAATAATATACCTACTTATCTTCATTTAAAAAAAGCATTATTTTCTAATGAAAATAAATTTATAAATATATATTATAGGGCAGTGGTAAGGCTTTTTTCTTATTAAAATTAAATTGGACAAAGTAATGGATTTAATTTTGACATATATTACATAAAAAGTTCATCTGATTGTTGGGTTAGCTCAGTTCTATTTCCTACTGCGTTCAGCTGAGCAGCGGAGCTACTGTGTGAGCTGAGCGGTATGCTAGAGTGCAGCACCCAGCCCTAACACGTGAACGATGACACAGTGCTAGAACGAGCTCTGATCTGCTGAGCCATGTGCCTACTGTGATACGTGAGACCTAAAGAGCATTTCATTCTGCTGAGCCACTATGCTATTTAGAGAGCGGTGTGCTAGAGTGCAGAACGTGAACGATGGCCAATGGCACAACACGAAAACGAGCGCTAAACTGCTGAGCCATGCGCCGTACTGTGAGAACTAAAGATGAACGACTCGTTCTTGAACGACACATCACTAATTAAAATAGAATCTCAGTAAGCTAAATATTTAATAGTTATTTACAGCTTTAATTTTGATGAGATTGATTGTCACACCACTGAATCTTGTTTCTTCATGTGACCCTGAACTTTCAACAGCAGTTCGTTAAATTTTTTTTCGGCCATTTGTAAATAATTTCTATATCCTTTATCTTCTACTGCAAGTGCTTTCAGCGTAGTTTCCGATGATCCCAATTGAATTCGTCTTAAAATCCATTTCCTCACCTAAAAATGACGTTTCTTACGATTTTTACCCATGTTAAATAAAATTATTTGTAGTTACTCTTTTAACAATATTGTTATATCTGTACATCTAAACACACAACTGCATTCGAAGTCATTTTAAAAATGAAATTATTGATCAGTTTTTTTTTGCAGTGTATGAACAAAAACTGATTCAAATCATATCAACTTGTATTTCCGAATTTTAATTAAAAATTTCTGTTTCAGGTTTGGTGGGCGGACTATTTGCTTTGTGTTTAGGTGGTTCCATATTAAGTATTATAGAAATAATTTATAAATTGATAAAGTTTGCTGTACTATATACAATACAGAAAACATACAAGCCGGTGTTATATTGGAATGAGCTTCAACCTGTGAAGGAAAAATATAAAATCTATCGTTAATTTCTTGAAACAGGGATGACAAATAATTATTCTTAGCACATACGTGATATAGTTTGACAAAAAGTAATTTTGGTGTATTATTGCACTTGCTAAATATTGTAACCTATGAAATATATATGTAAAGATCCAATATTTCAATAAGGTATAGAAATATTAGCTGCGGAACTGTGCAACGTTGGTGAATCTAATCAAATATTTTACTGTTTAATAATTATTTCGTACAAATGTACTCTCTGGTTAATGAGAACAAAAATTAAATTGTAGCCACCTTGCTGTATATTTCCGAACTGAAGATTTAAAATCAAGATTTGTTTATTTGTGTTGATGTTGATTTTGCACTGGTTTTATTCAATTGTTGAATTTTTTGGAAATACTTTCAAGATTTAATAAACTATGATTTCTATTATAATTTTAATATTAACTTATAAATCGTGCCGATTAAAAAAAATATATGTCGTGTAGTTATAGAAAGAAAACGAAGCATTCAGTAGTGTTCATTGCCGTTTCTGGATGACATTTTCGAGCAGAAAAATAAATCTTTCGATTGAATCTTAGTTTTTTCCCAAGAAAACAGCAAAAGATTCGTGTAGATTTGTTTGTAAACATGGAGCAACTGTACTACAATTATAAATGTTATTCCACATAATATATAATTATTGTAAGAGTACTTTGCTTCTAAATAATCAAACATGAATCTTAACTGACTGGTTTTATTTTGATATATAAAATTTCACTAAAAATGTTCAAAGTGATATAGATGTTTATATATGTACTTAATTATTATAATTGCATTTCAGTAATATAATAATTATAAAAATAAAGTAAATACTTAATCCTAAAATAAACTATTAAGCCTAGTGGGTTGTAACGTTTTAACGTTGAATACTACCGCACTGTAAGAGTTCTACGGCTATTTTATTTTAGTGGAACGTAATTACTTTTGTTTTGTCCAGATGAGTCTACGCCAAGTCATAAACCTGTCTAGGTGCGTGCCTATATACTTGACGTTACGTAGGACAAATAGATACTGAGTGAGAAGAAGAAAATCACTTAAGACTGGAGAGAACAGATCCGACGTATCATCAGCAAAGTAATTGTAGGAAAACTAGTCCACCCGCAGAGGCTTTAGGGAAAACTGTAAAAGAAGCTAGCTGAAGCGAAGATCGAACATGCCGACGCATTATTCAACCAAAAAGAGTGTAAGCACAATTGGCACCTGGAGGAAAAACTTTCCACCGTGTCAAGAACAACAGTTGTCGATGGGAGATGACAACTGGAAGAACTGCGTAAGTAAATATTTAATCCTAAAATAAACTATTTATATTGGTCCAGTAAGTCTAGTAGTAGTACAATAATAGTCGATGGGAGAAAGCAACCAAAAGAATAAAGAGAACGGACCCAAATTTGAAAATCATACTAGAGTATCGATTGACGACAAAATGCATCAAACTTATTTAAATCTCATACATAAAATTTTATTAACAAAAATTCCTGTATGTCTCTACGCTAAATTAATACCTAAACTCTCACCCTACTTGCTTCGATTTGATAAATTTCTTATTTACAACTTCAGGACAGTAAAATTCAGAGCATCTTTCTCATATCTTGCGCCTACACTATATAATTGTATTCCACCCAACATGAAAACTCTATCATTGATTTCATTTAGGCTCAAACTTAAACTAATTTGGGATCAGTTATCGATTTAGGTAAATTACATATTTTCCACATTATTATTTGTTATTTTTTATTCTATATATGTATTTATATATATTTATTTATCTATTTATATATGATAAATTTAGTCTTCCAATTCTATGGACATACATAATGACTTTATTTATATTGATTTATTTGTATTATTAGTAACTTATAATCTTATAAAGAGGTTCATCTTGAATATTTGTATTTTTCTTTTTGTATATGTATTTTGGGTTGAATGGAAGAACAGCCTATGGCTGAATTCCGCCCTTGACAATGATGTCAATAAAGATATATTATTATTATTATTATTATTAGAGTAAAAAATTGCGAAAGCAGACCATTTTGACAAGAACTTGCACCACATTCAGAGAATGTGAAGTCGTACTGGGCACAGTGGGACTCCAGGATAGTAAAAGATAGCCTCCTGCAACGTGCTGTGGAGAATACAGAAGGTACTGAGACGCGAACGCAGTTGATAATCCCCCGGAACAGGGTACCTGACGTATTAAAAGAGATTCATGATGGATCTGGTCCAGGGCAATTTGGAATAAATCATTGGAGAGATTACGCAATTTGACTGAATAACTTGTAATAAGACGTTAAAGAATGGTGCAAGAAATGCGGTATCTGCGCCGGAAGTAACGGGCTATAGAGAAAAAGAAGTGCTCCAATTCGACAGTACGTACATCAATCAACGAGAAATGCCATAACACGAGTCGCATATACAAAGAACACAAAGAAACTAGATAATTCGTCGATGCGAAATAATAATTGTGAGTCAGTTACAAACTCAAACGCAGAGGGAGGCACGTATTAAAAAGCATGTAGATTAAATTGCAGCAAAGAAAAAGTGAAACGCAGTTTTGAGCACGGTAATAAAGAGCTAAGAGTGTATTTTAGAGGCGGCAATTAATAATAAATACAGGGATAGGAATAAAATGTGCATTAATTTTCATGAAGTAGGACATATAGCGAGATTTTGTAATAAATATGATTTCAAAAAATCCAAAACATGAGATTTCTATTGATAGATTTCACGAGAAAAGAATAAAATTATGTAAGTTCAGTATAATTGCGATCGTTGTAAGAATAGAGTCAGAAATAGAATGTGTTTTAAATGTTATAAAATGGGGCATATAGCTTAATGTGCGAAATAGAGTCAGTAATGCAAATGAAATGAAGTATTAATTATTCAGATCGAGATAGCAATATAAATCAAAATAGAGTAAAGAATAAAAGAAAATATATGAATTCAATGTGTTTTGAATGTCAACATTATGGACATAATGCTCGATTTTGTGAAAATTCAGTATATAAGTTTTGTAGTGATCGAGAGGAATTTGAATGCAATGAATGCAATCGAGAGACCCTAAAGCAGTGCGCTAGAGAGAGCGTTGCGAATTATATGAGAGCTTCGTTGACCGGAAAAAAAAATCGCGTCATGATGTTCGGGCGTTGAACGTGAAGATCTCAACACAAGGGTTGAGCTTCCTTCAACGGTCAGACGAGGTTGTTGCAGAGGTTACAAAACCAAAGACGAGTTGCTTGTTGTGTGCAGAGATGAAGGCGAAGACCAGTGTGAGATTTCGAGTGTGAAACCGACTGTTCTTTACTAGGCACTTTTAGTGCCTAAGGATTCGGAAAACACTGACTATACGGTAGGTAAGACGAATTTTCGTAAACAAAGCCACCTGGTGGACGGATAAGTTGGAACACATGCGTCAACAAGTGTCCAGAGTTAAACATTTGGTTAGCCGCTCCCTTGATGATAACTACCTAATTAACAGACACCGATTTCTAACGGCCAGGGACAAATCCTGGGACTCTTTCGTGCAAATGACCTCGGGCGTGACCCATGGGATTTTACCTATAAATTGACGGCTAATAAAAGAAGATTAAACCTTCCTTTGCAAGCTCTCCGAACTGTACAAGGCATTTTCACCACCTCAATAAGAGAGACGATGCAGACCCTCCTTAGTTCTCCAATGCCTGATGACAACTCAGAATAAGACAGTATTTACCACAAGTATTGTAGAGATGCCTGCTTATCCACATCCACCAACTTAGTGGACATTCCTGAGATCTCTGAGGGATTTATTAGTCATCTAATAAGAAAGATCAGCAACAAAAGAGCTCAAGGGATTGACTGCATCCGTGAAGTAGTCATTAAAATGGTTGAGGAAGAGTTAACACCTCTTCTTCGTTGCCTTTTCTTAGACTGCGTGAAATTAGGCTATTTTCCTGTAGCCTGGAAAATGGGTAATCTAAAAGTTATTCCAAAGAGTCTCGATATCGATCTCTCCTCATCCAAGGTGTATAGACCTATATCACTCCTTCCGGAGTTTAGTAAACTCCTTGAGAGGGTCCTTGTTTACCTCATAAGAGCAGAGCTTGGGCCTATACATTATCCTAACCAATTTGGGTTTACTCCTGGACGATTCACCACAAACGCCATCCAGTGCTTTACAAACTTCTCTGAGGAGTCACAGGACAAATACGTGGCTGGAGTATTCCTTGTCATAACTGGTGCCTTTGACAACCTGTGGTGGCCCAAGCTAGAGGCCCTAAGTATAAACAATAATATTCTTCAAATACTCAAAAGCTACCTAACGGATAGAGCGGTCACATACAGTTCAGTGACCGTTTCTGTTACAAAACGTCTTATTAAGGGTTGTCCCCAGGGCTCTGTTCTTGGACCCATGTTATGGAACCTGGTAGTTGATGAGTTACTTGAAATAGCCCCTCTTCAGGGCAGCAAGATAATCGCCTATGCTGATGACATTCTTGTCCTTGTCTCTGCCGATACAAGACAAAAACTAGAAAACAATACCAGTGAAGCACTTATCTATATCCAGAATTGGGCAGCTAATAACAAGCTGGCTTTCTCTAGTGCTAAATCGAAATACTTGATTCTGAAGAATAAACTGATCAGGAATCCAATCAAAAAATTAAATGGTCAGTCCATTTCCAGAACAAACCAAACAACTAACCTGGGAATTACCATTGTTGACGAACTAAATTTCGCATCCCACATCAGTTCTGTCTGCCAAAAGGCACGTAATATCTTCATGCCGCTTCGGCGATATATTAAACTGGGTTGAGGTAGACCTCCAGACGGCTTACTCATCATCTACAGAGGTGTCATCACACCAATCGTCACCTATGCCTGCTCTACCTGGCACCATCGTGCTCAACTAGCCAGAAGCAAAAGGCTGCTACTTAGCTTAACTGCTTTCTGCGCCAAAACTTGCACAAATCAATACAAATCTGTTGCAAACGAGGCTGCATGTGTTCTGGCGGGATTCAAGCCCCTCTACAACATCATTGAGGAAAAGTTCGCTAAGCATACTCTTAAGACCATACCAACAGTCACTATTTTTAACACTGTAATCAGAAGAACCGATTACAGTACCATTTCCAGAATGCACCAAGCCATCGCCTTTGTCACAACTAACCTCTGGCAAGAAGAATGGGCAACCTGTGACAAATCTAGAGTAACCTTTGAGTTCTTCTCTAACATATATGACAGACTTGCCATCAGACTTCCTTTCACCAGTTATGTGGCTCAGACCCTAACTGGTCATGGTCCACAGAATTGGAAAATCTGAGAGTCCCAATTGCCTAACTTGCCATGTTGAGGACACTCCTTTACATAGAATATTCATATGCACAGACTATGATTCTCTGAGAAAAGAGCTGGCAGACAAGTTTCCAGCTTGCCCCTGACCAGCTGCTGAGCTCGTCGTCCATCTTGTGGGTGATCAGCTGGAAGAAGATTCGGACATTTGCCTTCCCAAGATCACTTCCTCAACAGTAAGAAGAAATGCAGAAGCGAGTTCTTTATATTTGCTGAAGAATAAGACCAGAGTCTACTGGTGCAATGCATTACCTTTTGGAACCCTGGGCGACTCAGGCCCTACAATATAATGTAAATACTCGTAATGTATATAGTTACAATGAATTATGTTAAACCTTACTTTTCTTATGTGTAAATTATATGTGATAATTTATATTTTTGTAATCTGGAGGGTCATCAGACCTCCACTGTTTTTGTAACAATAAAGGATATTAGAGTTGAGAAGGATGAACTATGTTGATTGGCTGGTTGTGTTCTTCTTCTCTCTCTTCATTTTAAATGTAAATTGCAAAGATTTTTTTGTTGAGACAGGTAGAGCTGTTAACTGTTGCAACGAAGTCGAAGGCCAAAATTGGAAGCAAGTCAAGTACACGAAAAGAAGCGGGAAGGAGAACCATAAGATGTTTAATCCAGGGTTGAAGACAAAGCCAGCAGGTATACACCACCCCCGAGAAAGGTAAGTTCAGACCAAAGGTCAGCAGATGTACTAGACTCTATTGTAGTAGACTTCGGGAAAGCAGAGGACAGCAGACAAGGAATGCGCCGAATAGGGTCAGTTTAGGCGCGAAACAAATAATCAGAATTATAATGGCAGTCAATACATGTATAGTAGGTAGGAAATTCTGAAATAATTTGGTAACAGAACCGTAATTTGTAAAGAGCAATGATGCATGGTCCTTAATTGATATTAAGGATTATAGAAGTAAGTTAAATTCGTTGACGTCCAACCGTTATGGTATTGTTATTATAACTGCCGGATAGCCGGGCAATTCATACCAAATAGCGCCCTAAGGCGTTATAAATTTGACAGATAGACAGATATAAACATTGGCAGATAGAAATTATTGTAAACAAATAATAATATTGCGTTACCTAGTTACAGTTTGCAAACAAATAGATTAATCAATAGTTATATCACGAGTGCTAAGAATTTAATCGCTTTTATCTTAAATTAGTATGAACATTAACACTTTTTTAAAAGCAAAATTTTATAAATAAGCTAGACATCAAATTTAATGGATTAAATTATTTAGCACGAGGGGTATTTGTCAAGATTATTTCATGAATTCATAGCATAAACTTTAATACTTGCCGAAGAAATTGTACTAAAACGTTGATTTTGACATATTTTCACATAAATATATTGGTACACACATAAACAAAAAGCGCCATAAAATTTTGTTGTTATAAATGTCAAAAATTTGTAAATAAAAATAGCCAATAAAGGTAAAAAAAAAACATGTATCTTGCTTCTACAAATAATTATCCTACTAAATATGTCTTCAAAATGTTCAAAATTTGCATGTAAAAGCTAGCTTATCTAAAATGCAAAACAATGGAAAATGTGATATTCTGATGGGTCAAATTTGTAATGAGTGAAATAATCTGTCTAACAAAACTCAATGAAAGGATGGAAATTGATAAAAATCTTTTACATATTAAGGTCAACTATATGGGCTGAAGATAGCGCAACATGAACATGACTTTTTTGAAACAATATTTCTGTTACGGCTAGAAAATTAATTGTAAAAATTATTCAAATGTTTAAATTATTATGGAAATCAAGTATACGGTAAAGAGAGGCGTATGAAGTTGTTGAAAACAAAAAAATGAGAGAAACTGTCAATTGAAAAAAGGATATAATTTGAATTTAGTCAAATACAATTAAATTTGAAGCTAATTTCCTAATTTCGTTATTTCTAATTAAAACTAATTCATAATTCCAACTTATTCCATTCTAGATATTTCATATTTACCGAATAATTGAGAACGTATTGTAAGAAATTCAAGGTAAATAAAATTAGCTATCCAATTTACGACTACAATTATTGAATTCTTAACATTCTTCAAACTTATTCTGATCTTACGGCGGACACAATGAATTGAAGTGAAACTCACGAGGTCACCTAACACCTGAAGCCGCGAATTCAGTTCTGTAGCCAAGAATGTCTATACAAGCCGACTCACAAAATGGGAATGTTCCACGTGATGAGGAAACATCCAAATGAGAGAGAGTTAATCAAGATGCACAGGCAAAGCACATACAAAGTTGTATTTTGTGCAAAGAAGCAGATACTGATAACATGGTTCAGTGTGATAACTGCGATAAATGGTTCCATTTTGAATGTGTTGGTGTCGCCGAAAGAGTTCCTTACGTGGATTGGTCATGTAAAAGATGTCAATCAAAGGAGAAGCTAACCAGAAAAAGTTAGTCGCTTTCAGTCGTCAATTCAAGACGCAAGTTGCTTCAAGATGAATTAGATAAAATTAATGAAGTGAGAAAAACATACTTTTTGGTCTATTTTTATTTGTTTCTCAAAAACTGTAAATTCAAATGAAAAGTAATCTTAGTATGTTATAGATATTTATATTTATAAATATACAAATTATTTGCATTATTGTAGTCGTTCATGGAAATGTGTGGCATATATTTTACTAATTTAAAAATTATTTTCATGTATAATTTGTAAACAAAATTAGATTTTTTAAATTTATTGCAAAACTTTCGACTTTTATCTAGAAATCTAGGTATAAAACATTATATGTTTCTTTTATTATTATAATGATATATTGTCTCAAAAAAGTCATGTTCATGTTGTGCTATCTTGTGCCCGTATGTTTGACCTTATTAAGTATTTTACATCAATTCAGACAAAGAAAATTTGCTATACCGAGATATCAAGGAGATGTTCCATCAAGTATTAATAAAAGAATATGATCAACATTTTCAACGTTTTCTCTGGAGAGATGGAAACTACGAACAAAAACCAGACATATACGTCATGCAAGTGATGACATTTGGTGCTACATGCTCTTCAGCACAGTTCGTGAAAAATTTAAACGCAGAAGACTTTAAGAAAGAATATCCTCGAGCAATAGAAGCAATACAAGAAAATCACTACGTCGATAATTGGCTCGATAGTTTCGACAATGAAGATGAAGCTATACAAGTAGAAAGACATGTTAAATTCGTACATTCACAAGGAGGATTTGAAATGTGAAATTTGGTGTCAAATTCTAGAAGAATTCTCTCAGAAATAGATGAAGAGTACGAATTAAGCACAAAGAATTTAAATGCAAAAAGAAAATCGGCCGGTAAAATTCTTGGAATGTGGTGGAATACGACAATAGATACATTTACATACAAAATAAACATCCAAAAGATCGACATCAATATACTCAATAGTTCTAAATGTCCGACAAAAAGAGAAGTTTTAAGAACACATATGGGCATTTATGATACTCTGGGACTAATAGTATATTCTACAACAAGTAATGGAATGGCACATATTCCACGCGAGCAAAAAGTTTGTAGTCCGAGCCGAAGGCGAGGGCTACGGTTTTGCGAGTGTGGGATAAGCCATTCCGTTACATGTTGTAGACTATACTTTCTATAACAAGATTTTGGAAATTATACAAAAAATACAAATATAAAACTGTTGAAAACGTCAAACTCAAAAAATTACATTAAAACAAACAGAAGTAAGACGTAACCATAGTAACTGAATCAAGATATTTCATATATTGTGGCTCTGATTCGTCGAAAATATTCCATACGCGGCGTATGGAATGTTAGTGATTCCATAACAATTTTTAGTTGAAGAATGCGTAGTTTCCAAAACAGTGTTATAGAAAGGTGATTTTTCGGTTTATTTGAAGATTCTTCTTAGAGATATTTGGAGATCAGAAATAACAAGGGACGAGAAAATAAAAGATAATCACCACAACAAATGGAAAAATTGGACGAAAAAATTATGGAATTTGGAAAAGTTACAAATACCACGTCACTATGGTTGTTCCAGTTTTTCAAAATGTTTGGAACTTCATACATTCGTTGATGCTGGCGAATACGCTTATTCTGCTGTAGTATATCTGCAGTCTGAAGATGAAACAGGGATGCCATAAGAGCAGATTTAACTATAAAAATCTGTAAGAATATTTATTAGACCGATTCTAAAACAGTTCTGTATTGGTTAAAATCTGAAGCAAGAAAATATCGTCAATTTGTTGCATTAAGAATTGGAGAACTGTTAGAATTAACCGATCTAGAAGAATGTACTGGGTTCCAACTAATCAAAATATAACTGATGAAGCAACCAAGTTGAAAAATGACCCAAAATTCTGTCTAGATAGTCGGTGGTTCAATGGCCCACAATTCTTAAGAAATTCACAGTAAGATTGGCCTAAACAAACCTTACAGTCTAATTTTAATATAGATAATGACGAATTGAGAGTAGTCAACTTAGTTCATCATCAAATAGATATACAAGAACTAGTTACTACTAATATAAATTATTTCACAAAATGGAAGCGATTGGTCAGATCACAAGCATACTTCCTGCTATCTATAATAAACTTTATAGCAAAGGGAAATAAAAAGAAAACGGATAAAAAAATTGGCCATCATCTTTCTGAAGAAATCAAAGCAGCAGAACTGATGTTTTACAGAAAAACACAATGGGACTGCTATCAATATGAAATAATTGCATTGAGTACAAAACCCCCTTGTAAGATTGAAAAGCTTTATAATATGTATCCATATTTAGAAGATTATATTTTAAAAATTCATGGAAGAAAAGATGCAGCAGAAGTTCAATACGACGTCAAAAGGCCTATAATATTACCAAGTAAACACTCAATCACAAATTTAATTATCACTGAATATCATGAAATATTTCATCATAAAAATAATGAAATAATAATTAATTAAATTAGACAGAAATATGCAATACCAAAATTACGAGTACTTGTGAAGAAAATTAAAAATATTTGCCGAAAATGAAAAATGACTATTATTTGGTCCAATGGAAGTAATAATTGGACGAAGAACAGAGAAAAGATGGGGTGTTTTATTCACCTGCTTAACAATTCGTGTTATTAACATAAAAATAGCAAATAATTTATCAACAAATGCATGTATTCAATGCCTTAAACAATTTATATTTACAAGAGGTTGTCCACTTGAAATATACAGTGACAATGGAACAAATTTCCATGGTGCCAGGAACGAACTACATTATGAAATTCAGAAGATGGAAGAGAGTAAACTTGTAGAACATTCATCAAAGATAAAATGGATATTTATTCGTCCTGCAACGCCACATATGGGCGGCTCTTGGCAACGCTTAATACGCTCTGTGAAGTCAAATTTAATGGAAATTTTGAAAACAAATAAACCAAAAGAAGAAGTTTACGCTGTAGTTTAATAGAAATTGAATTTATAATAAACTCCAGACCACTCACTTACTTACCTCTGGAATCAGAAGAAGATGAGCGCTCACGCCAAACCATTTTCTACTGGGAACATCGAATAGAATTAAACCACTTGCTGAGTTTCATAATGATGAAACAACTTAGAAAAACAGCTGGAGAAAGTCTCAAATGATGGTACAACAGTTTTGTAAACGATAGGTGCAAGAATATTTGCCAACTCTCACCCGACGCACAAAATGGTTTTAACCTTCGCCAGCATTGAAGCCAGGAGACGTGGTAATAATTATTGATGCAAAAAACCCAAGAAATATCTAGCCAAAAGGTATAGTCATCGATATTATAAAAGGGAAAGACGGACAGGTGAGAAGTGCAGTCATTAAAACCAAACAAGGTGTACTAACTAGACCAGCAGTAAAGCTAGACGTATTAGATGTTTTTCTAAATCTATTGTGGTCTCATCTCTCTTGGTCTCTACCTTAGCTGACTCAGCCAGCCTCACTGCAATGGTGGCTGACACCTGTGAAGTTACTGCTGTTTTTTTCAGTTCCAAAAGTAGATTTCCAGCCGCATTCCTTCTCACCTTATTGACATTTTCGCCGACATTCTTCAGGGATGGATCGTTCTTCATTTGGCGCAATATTTCTGCGTATGAAGGACCACCTTTCTTTGTCTTCATAATCCGTGAGCCAGCTTCAAAAACTGCAACCCATTTGACCAAAAGTTTCAGTATGTTCTATGGAATCTACCCATTTAGGTACATCGAAAAATGCAAGTCTGCCATGCAGATCTGGGTGGAGTTCAAAATGGCGTCCATTAAAAAAGGAAAGTAAAGGAAGGAATATTAAATCAAGTGACCACAATTTTCTTTTTTATCACATTATACTAGACGAAAATACAAATCAAAAGACACCAGTCTGCCACTCGTATGTGGCCGGATTGCCTCAGCAGACGAATTTCTAAATTTAAAATTTGTTGCTCGAAATTTGATTTAAATGAGCAAAATTCTCTTTCTAATTCATGATACTAGAAGAAACGACACCAGTCTGCCACTCGTACATGGTCGAGTAGTCTTGGCAGGCGAAATTCAAAATTTAAAATTTATGGCCCGAAATTTCACTCAAATGACCATAATTTTCTTTTTATCCGATACCAGACGAAAATACAAGACAAAAGACACCAGTCTTCCGAGGCAACCTGACCACGTACGAGTGGCGGACTAGTGTCTTTTAATTTATATTTTCGTCTAGTATCATGGGATAAAAAGAACATTTTGGTTATTTGAGTCAAATTTCGAGCAATAAATTTTAAATTTTGAAATTCGTCTGCTGAGACAACCCGGCCACATACGAGTGGCAGACTGGTGTCTTTTGATTTGTATTTTCGTCTAGTATCATGTGATAAAAAAGAAAATTGTGGTCACATGATTCAATATTCCATCTTTTACTTTCTTTTTTAATGGACGCCATTTTTAATACCACCCAGATCTAAATGGCAGACGTGCGTTTTTCGATATACCTAAACGGGTAGATTCCATAGAACATACTGAAACTTTTGGTCAAATGGGTTGCAGTTTTTAAAGCTGGCTCACGGACTATCACAATGACGACATCGGGACGCAACGATCTTTGTTTCAAAGATCTCGACTTTCGCTTCATAACAACTTGCCAATCTGTTAGTGGGGCATCACTTTTATTCGGCGTTACGACCGATAAATTTGTTGCTGAAAGTCGTTCAAATAAAGGTGTATTCTTCTTCCAGTCTGAATGAATTATATTCTCGTCACCCTTTTCTAAAGACACATTTGATTTCATAGTATTTACATGCTCGTCTTGACTAGCGCTCAAATAAGGCGAGGTCTGCGTATCAGCAACTGCAGTTTGACGATTTTCGATGAACAACGGCTCTTCCATATCAACGAATTGATCATAACATGTGCGAATGAAGCTCACCAAACGCTTGATTTCACCAAGTACATTATGCCTCGGCTGTGCAAACTTCAGAAGTTCAGATATCTTCTCTCCAAGTAAAACTAATTTTTGATTTCTTGACGTCGTAACGTCATTCTCCGTTGTTTTGACAGAAATATCCATTAAATGGGTTTTAGCCGCTCATCGCTATTTATAATGAGTCTGATAATGTTTGCAATGTCGAAATTATTCAGCTGTATTATTAATAGCTCGTATAAACGATGAAAAATTGAAATTTTTTCTTCACAATTTGACGTCTGATGCTGACACTTGACCGTCACTTTTCTCTCTGTGTGTGTGTGTGTGTGTGTGTGTGTGTGTGTGTGTGTGTGTGTGTGTGTGCGTGTTTTTTTTTTAAGCCTTTTATTCATCATGCTCCATTATTAATATTACTTGCTATAAATTAACATATTTCATATATCGTACATACATATTACCTAATAACTATGTACTAACAAAATGAACATTTTTATATTAATATTATTCTATAGTAAATTTTCAAAGTCTATAGAATTAACAAAGTCGCAAAAGACTTTCAGGTGTTTATTAATCAGTTCGCTCTCAGTCGCTGGCCACTTTCCATTTTGTTGCAAAATATTATTAATAAGTATCTGTCTCGCAGGGGTTAGTTCGCTGCAGTGGAACAATAAGTGTTCAACAGTTTGATCTTCTGCACCACATTTACAGTTGGCACTGTCACTAATTTTATATTTGTGGAGATAATTGTTTATTTTTCCATGACCACTAAGAATTAATGTTAATTTAGGAGAGTAGGGTAATTTTATTTTCAACCTTGAATTAACATTTGGAAAGAAGCATTTTGTTATTCTCCCTTTTTCGCATTGTGACCATTCATTTTCCCACTTTTGTATACTTTTTTCACTTTCCACTTTATTAACTGCCCTCTTTGTTAATCTTCTCTCTTCTGTACTTAGTTGTCTGTCCAGCTGATTATTTTGTTCGTCATATATTCTTGAGATTTTTTCTAATTTTAATAAAATTGGTAAATTTCCTGTAAGTATACATGAAGCATCATATGATATTGTTCTGTACCCCTTTAAAATTTTTATATTCATTAATCTTTGAACTCGTATTTTTTTCTGGTTTTTTTCTTCTTCAAGGCTATCTCCCATGCTTTAATACCATACCACAAAATTGGTAGTATTGCTCCTTTGTAAATGGTGTTTAATGCTTTTTGTCGTAAGCCCCACGATATTTTCGCTGCTTTTGATATATATAATTCCCAGATATTTCAACGTCTTAACTTGTTTTAGTTTTCTGTAATTCAAAAATACATTTATTTCTTTATTTACCAGGGATCTTTTCTTGGTCACCAGCCTTGTTTGTGATTTATTTTCATTAAATTGCATTTTATTGTTATTTGCCCAATTCATTACTTCTTGCAGGTCTATATTAATTTTATTTTCGGCTTCTAATACATTTTTCCCATTCGTTACAATTAGCAAGTCATCTGCAAACGCTACTGAAATTGTATTTTTGTTGTACTTTAAATTTAGCAAAGGATCATACTGAATATTCCAATATCCCGGACCGCAGCAGGATCCCTGTGGACATCCGCTGTTAACTGGTTTCCTAATTTTGAATTCATTGACTTCAAGCGATGCATATCTGTCAGAAAAGTAATTCTTTGATAGATTGAACAATTTTTTTGGGCAATTGTAATCTTTCATTGTTTTTAATATTGCTGGCCACCACGCTGCATTGAAGGCTCCTTGAACGTCGAGACTTGCAATTATTACCACCTTCTTCTTTTTAATACTTTCACCCACAAATTGCTTAATTTTCAGTATTGCTTCTGTTGCACCCTTACCTTCGGTGAAGCCGAACTGGTTGTTATTCATCAAATTATTATTATTCATATATTTCATAATTCTTGTAATTAATAATTTTTCTAGAACTTTTCCGGGAATATTAATCAAACTGATAGGACGAAATTTATTAGTTTCATCTGAATTTTCTTTACCTGGTTTTGTTATGGGTACTATTTTAGCAACTTTCCACTCTTTAGGAAAATATGCTCTTTTTAAACATTGGTGCCTTTTTCGGGTTCATATTAAGTAAAATCGTTTCTATTTCCTCTTTAGTGAAATTTTCGTCGTCATTAGTAGAGATTGATTCTTTAATTTCAGTTCTAATTTGTTTTTGAAATTCATTGTCATCTACCGTGTTGTCTTCTGGAATGAATTATACGGTTTAATGTGCTTTCTGTATCGATAGTGTAATTTTGATTGTCGTAAGTATGAAGTTTTTCTTTGTTTTATCTGCTGCTAATCTGTACACGGCGTTCCATGGATTATTTTTACTTGAAAAATTACAGAATTCTTTCCACGACTTAATTTTTGCTTCATTCATTGACTGTATATATTTGTTTTTCACGGAAATACTCTTGTTTTCTTTCTTCCCTTAATTCTTCGTTGGTTTTATTTACATTTTTACGCATAATTAAAATAGGAGTGTTACCAGATAAAACACAGGACGCTTCATATGAAATAGTCCTGTATGCCTTTAATATTTTGATATTAATTAGTCGTTGTATCCTTTTTAATTTCTTTTGATTAAACTTTTTTTGAAGTGCATTTTGCCAAACTGGAATTCCATAACATAAAATGGGTAAAATAGCTCCTTTATAAATAATTTGTATTGATTCTTGTTGAAGACCCCAGGATATTTTCGCAGATTTTGCTAGAGTGTGTATTAGCTTACTACACTTTTCTGAAATATATTCTATATGTTCATCAAATTGAAATTTATTATTAATTTTTATTCCCAGATATTTAATGGTATTTACTTGTTTCAATACTTTATAATTTAGAAATGTATTTATATCTTTTTTTAATAGTGATCTTCTTTTCGACTAACATGGTTTGTGATTTACTTTCATTGAACTGAATTTTGTTATTTTGGGTTCTCATTTCTATATTTGCTACATTTTCTGTGTGTGTGTGTGTGTTTTTTTTTTAATAAACCTTTATTCAGCATGTTCCATAAAATTACACTACATGCTTTAAAATACATATTATTATTTTTACAATACAACTTAAAACTAATCTACTTTCTTAATTATTCAATTGTATAATGTAATATCACTATTTCTAAATATTTACTAATTAACCTAATTATTGTGTTAACGGTACAAAGTCTATATCTTTAACAAAATCTGTGAAATATTTTAAATGTTTTTCTATGAATTCAGATTCTGCGGTAGGCCAGTTTCCATTTCTCCTTGAGATTTGGGTTTTTAACTCTCTTCGTTGCTCATTTAACAAGGAACATTCGAAAATTAGATGAGACACAGTTTGGCTTCCTGCTCCACACGTACATTCTGAACTGTCAGCAATTTTGTACTTATAAAAATAGCTTCTTAATCTTCCATGTCCACTCAGGATTGTAGTCAGCTTTGGGCAAAAAGGTAATTTTGTATTTAATCTTAGACTAACGCTGGGGAAAAACATTTTTGTTGTGTTCCCTTTCTCAGTGTTTTGCCATTCATGCTGCCACTTTTCAGCACTAATCTTTTCTTCTTCACGACGAAGTGCTCTTTTTCTTGCCGCAAGATCTATTTCTTCTTCACCCATGTCTCTGTCTTCATTGATTTTCATTCTTTCATTTACTCTTACAATTTCGTCTAATTTTAAAATAATTGGTATATTCCCAGATAAAATGCATGACGCTTCAAATGAAATTGTTCGATAACCCTTTAAAATTTTAATATTTATTAATCTTTGTACCCGGTTGATCTTTCGTTGATTAAATTTCTTTTCTAATGCAGTTTTCCATGCAGCTACTCCATATGATAAAATGGGAAGTATTGCGCCTTTGTATATTATATCCAGTGCCTCCTGTCTGATTCCCCAATTAATCTTAGCTGACTTAGAAAGTGTGTGTATTAAAGTACAGCATTTCTCCGTGATGTATGTTATATGTTCATTAAATAGAAATTTATTATCAATTATAATACCCAAATATTTAATGTTCTGCACCTGCTTCAATAGTTTATTGTTTAAGAAAATGTTAATTTTGTTATTTATTTTTGAAGAAGCTCTTGTTACCAGCATTACTTGAGATTTAGATTCATTAAATAAAATTTTGTTGTTATATGCCCAAGATGTCACCTTCTGCAGTTCTATATTTGCATAATTTTCTGCTTCTACTGTAGTTTTCCCACTTACAAGAATTAATAAATCATCGGCAAAGGCTATTGTCTTAGTATTTCTCATCCACTCCAAATTTAGTAAAAAATTATACTCTAGATTCCAAAAACCTGGTCCACAGCACGAACCTTGCGGGCAACCTCGATTAACTTCTTTTATAATTTTAAATCCATTGAATTCCAGGATTGCAAATCTATTTTCAAAATAATTTTTTGCTAACTCAAGCATGTTTCTAGGGCATTCAAAATCTTTCAATGATTTAATAATGGCTGGCCACCAGGCAGCATTAAAAGCTCCTTTGACATCCAGACTAACCATGACTACTACTCTCTTTGTTTTAAGATTAAAGTGTAACATATTTTTTTAATTCCATCAACGCGTCAGTAGTACCTTTTCGTGGTATAAACCCAAACTGATTTTTATTAAATAGTTCCTTTGAATAGGTAAAATTCATTATTCGATTTATGAATAATTTTTCTAAAACTTTACCACCCACATTCAATAAGCTTCTTGGTCTGTACTTGGATGGCTCACTTGAATTTTCTTTCCCCGGTTTAACTATCGGTACAATTACCGCTTTCTTCCATTCCCCTGGGAAATGCGCTCTTTGAAGGCATTGATTGTAAATTTCGGTGGTAAATATTGGATAATTACTAAATGTTCTTAAAAGTATAGCGCTTGTAATTCCGTCTTCTCCGGGTGCTTTCCTTGGATTCATATTTTTGAGAATAGTTTCCACTTCTTCCTGCAAAAATTCATGGTCATCTCTTGTGTTCGCTGGTTCTTTAATTTCGTTTCTTATTTGTTTGTGGTATTCGGTGTCATCAGTAATTCTATCTTCTGGTACAAAGTCTTTCATCAACAGTTCAAGTGTGCTTCTAGTGTTGTATATATTCCGTTTTCATCCTTAATTGTTGTCAAAGTAAAATTGCGTTTCATTTTTCCAGCTGCTAATTTATATACTGCATTCCATGGGTTAGTTTTGTTTGTGAAGTTACAGAATTCTTTCCATGAGTCAATTTTGCTTTTATTAATTTTTTGTTTGTATTTAGATTTTTCGATTTCATACAATTTCTTTCTTTCCTCTCTGAGCACTTCATTACATCTTGTTCTTTGATATCTTCTACGTAGCGCATTAACTCTTTTCCTCATTATTGTAAGTTCCTCTTTCCACCAGGGTACTGTCTTACCTAGCTTAATAAAATTATTTGCTTTCGCAACGTGAAATGATCTTTGGCAAGCTGTAATTAATGCTGTATTATATTTTCCCATGAATAACGGAAAATTTGCTTCTTCCTTTATCTTTTTAGTAAGCATTTCGTCGAAATTTTCCAATAATATACAGGGTGTTTCAGGACTAGTGTAACAAACTTTAACAGCTTATTCCTGAGGTCATTTTGAGTAAAAAATGTCATATGAATATAGGTCCTATTCCTTCTAGTTACCAAAACACAAGAGGTTGAAGTTCTATAAATAACACGAAATAGTGCAAGGTTCTTGAATAAAAGCTAAATCTATATCTTGATCTTCCATGATTTTTATAAAATTAGTTGTAGCTGCTCTTGAGTGTTGTAGATTAAGTTGCATAATTTTAATTTCTTCCCTGTCAGTACTAAATGTTCTTTGATTATTATCCCACTTTAGTTGTCTGTCATTAATGTTCTGATTATTAATTGTGAATTTAGTAATTTATATTTTGTATTGTTCTCTTCAGGGCATTTAAATAACAGGGGCAATTTTTGTCCAAAGCTGGGTGGTTGTCATCAATTTTTTCATTTTTATTATATTTATTATAATTAAAACAATTAACGCATTTGTATTGATCTTGATTTGCTCTACAGTCCTGCAGTTTGTGGTCTTGTGAGCAAATTGGGCATGTAAGAGTACCATTACAATTTTTCGCTTTGTGGTTAAATTTGCAACATTTAAAGCATCTATTTACTGTTATATAATCCTGATTTTTACAAATATTCCAACCAATTTTTAATTTGTTATCTTTAAGATTCTGACGTGTATGCGATTTGACTTCAACTACAAGATTCGTTACGTTCTTCTTATTTTTAAATATAAATGTAGGTACAATATCTCCTTTAGTAAGCTGTAATTCCGGATTTTGTTTAATAATGATTTCTTCCACATTCTCCACATTTGCTTCTTCAGGTATGTTGTATATAATTAATTTTGGATCTTGTAAAGACCCTGCACTGGCTTCTAGTTCTTCGCTGCAATAAGTATTAATTTTTGATTTTATCATCTCAACTTCTTTATCACTTGTCGTTTCAATAAGAATCTTTCCGTTTTTTAATGATTTCATCGAATTTATTCCAATTTTAAGTTCAGTAGGATTGATTTCTCTTTCAATGTGTGTGTGTGTGTGTGTGTGTGTGTGTGTGTGTGTGTGTGTGTGTGTGTGTGTGTGTGTGTGTGTGTGTTTGTGTGCGTGTGCTTGTGCGTGTGCGTGTGTGGTGTGTGTGTGCGTGTGTGCGCGCGTGCGTGTGTGCGTGTGTGTGTGGTTTTTTTTTCAATCATTTATTCAGCATGCCCCATAACAATATTACTTGCTATTAAATTACATTTTAGGATTACTTAAAATACTTAAATAAAATATTTACATACTATCAAATACAATACTATAAATACTATACCTAAATACATTCTTTATGTATATCTATCGTATAGTGTAACTATTATATTTTAATTATTCTACCATAACAAGTTTAATAAACTAAATAACTTAATAATTAGTGTAAATTTTAACTTCATCCTGCTTCATTTTTGACTTGACTACTGCACCATTTTAATAATTAGTGTTATGAATAAGTTTATTTAAAGCACTTTGATAACATGTGCACGTCTTATCAAGCGTCGAATGATTTTCATTAATTTTTTAATTTTTTTTATATTTATTCCAGTTAATACACTTGTATTCCTCCTTTTTCGCCTTACAGTCGCTTAATTTATGACATTTTGCACAATGCGGGCATGTAAGTTCTCCCTTGCATTTATGAGCTTTGTGGTTAAATTTCGTACACTAGTGGATTCCAATAATACTTTTCCACTGTGTAACGATTTGATTGTCTGTATTCCAACTCTTAATTCCGTGGGATTTATTTTATTTTTAATTTCATGTTTTATTTCGTCAGCAGTTTTGTTTTGTTTGGAGGTTATAAAAATTTTATATTTATTACATCTTTGCGCTTCAATATTTTTACTCACAACCTGAGCGAATGTAGGTATATCCTTATCACTTCTACTTTCAGCAATACATGCAGATGAAGCAACTTGTTCGTTATTTGGTTTTGTATTTTGCTTCAGATTGACATTGACATTTCTCAAATTACGAATTTCACATTTTTTATCTTGAATTTCTTTATTTAGTGCACTAAACACTTTTCTTAAGTTCGACACTGATTGTAGAATTTCCCGTTTCAAATCATTTCTCAAATTACCGCTTCTTTCAGTTACACTCACAAGATTTACGTCATTCGCCATTTTGACGTGGTGGGTGTGTGGGTGTGGTCTGTGCCGATTTTTTCGTCAAATACTATATTACCAAAAAATATAGTTTTGTGTATTTTTGCTTCTTATATTTAAATGAAGAGCTGATTAGATTTTGGATAAAATTGCTCAACCCAAAAGGACGGTTAAATTTAATTTCTCGACAGTATGTTATTTTGAAAATCGTTGAACAATTAATTTTAAATTTGTTTTGATACAAAATTTTATTCATTTTCATTACATTTAGAGATAATAAAATATAAAGACATTAAATTTCATAAATCTTGCATTCCATGTAAACCATGGAAACACTTTAAAATTTTCAATTTTTTACGTAATGTGAAGCTGTTTTTTTTTAAATTTATTTATTAAATATATGAAAGAAAATTAAATTTCTCAAATATAAATAGAAAATAAACAAATAGGAAGGTATTTATCTGTATCATCCAATATACTAATCAGGCTGAGTATTTCTCTATAGTTTAGCCAATCTAGCAACCAGTTCGCTCTCGCTACAGCTTAAACGGCGCGTTCGATTGTTGTGAAACTTATTTAGGGATTTAAAGATTTTTCTGTAGCAGTGCCTTTTGTATGTTTCAGATTTTTCTTACGCATGATGTGCGAGATATTAAAGAAATAAGGCAAATTTTTTTAGAGCAAGTGTGCGACTGCGTAGCGTTTGTTGAATCACCGTTGCTATTACTGCGAAAATTTTGTTGATTCTAGTTGTATCTTTTCAAAAATTTGTGTTCAATTTGACATTTGACAGATCTGTTTCAAAAATTAAGTATAAATTACATATATTCTAGACAACTAGAAGATGTTTTGTAAATTTATCTGTGTTTAGAATTAATGAGCAAACATGTGTACTATTTTGTAAATATTTTTTAGTCAATTTAAATATTTAAATCATAGCTGTCACTTTTCATAAATTTGTGTGCAACGTGTCACTTTTGACAGATCTATTTGGAATTAATTATTTTAATTGTAGTCAAGTTAGACAAGTTTGTTAATTTACTTGTGTTTAGAATAAATGAGGAAACATGTTTACCAATTTGTAATTTTTTCAAATGTGAATTTCTTTTTCATACATTTTTCAAATTCAGAATAAATATGACAGATGTCTTTGTTCGTTAACCTCGATTCTTTTAAGAATTTTAGGCGGTAAAATTCGAATGTTAATTTTTTATCTAACGGTGCTCCTTGTATCAAACACAAAAAAGATGAAAATTATTTTTCACTTCATAATATGGTTTCTTTTCCTTCTCAAAATATACACACATGTCTCTGCTCGACAACCTTGATGCTTCTAAGTATTTTAGGCGGTAAAATTTAAATAAGTTAATTACTTATCTAATAAAAAGAGATTGTTTTAAATATTTATAATCAATTTCAGAATTATTTTTTTTATCATCAGTTGTTTTTTATTTCTAATCCTGCCGTGTTTGGTACTTAATAAAAAGTTTCAAGTTAGAAATTTAAAATAAATTGTCATAAAGTTATTTTGGACGATTGTCAATTGTTTTTTATAAATATTATTTAAATCTTACCGTGTTTGGTATCAAATTAAAGGTCTTGCGGAGGATATTTGAAATCAAGTGTCAAAAATTTGTTTTGGACGATTGTCAATTTTTTTTAATAAATATTATTTAAATCCTACCGTGCTTGGTATCAAATTAAAGGCCTCGCGGAGGAGATTTGAACTCAAGTGTCAAAAAGTTGTTTTGGACGATTGTCAATTGTTTATTATAAATATTATTTAAATCCTACTGTGTTTGGTATCAAATTAAAGGTCTCGCAGAAGAGATTTGAACTCAAGTGTTAAAAAGTTATTTTGGACGATTGTCAATTGTTTATTTATAAATATTATTTAAATCCTACCGTGTTTGGTATTGAATTAAAGGCCTCGCGGAGGAGATTTGAACTCAAGTGACAAAAAGTTGTTTTGGACGATTGTCAATTGTTTTTTATAAATATTATTTAAATCCTACTGGGTTTGGTTCAAATTAAAGGTCTCGCGGAAGTGATTTGAACTCAAGTGTTAAAAAGTTGTTTTGGACGATTGTCAATTGTTTTTTTATAAATATTATTTAAATCCTACCGTGTTTGGTATTAAATTAAAGGCCTCGCGGAGTAGATTTGAACTCAAGTGTCAAAAAGTTGTTCTGGATGATTGTCAATTGTTTTTTATAAATATTATTTAAATCCTACTGTGTTTGGTATCATATTAAAGGTCTCGTGGAAGAGATTTGAACTCAAGTGTTAAGAAGTTGTTTTGGAAGATTGTCAATTGTTTTTTTATAAATATTATTTAAATCCTACCGTGTTTGGTATTAAATTAAAGGCCTCGCGGAGGAGATTTTAACTCAAGTGTCAAAAAGTTGTTTTGGACGATTGTCAATTGTTTTTTATAAATATTATTTAAATCCTACTGTGTTTGGTATCAAATTGAAGGTCTCGCAGAAGAGATTTGAACTCAAGTGTTAAAAAGTTGTTTTGGACGATTGTCAATTGTTTTTTATAAATATTATTTAAATCCTACCGTGTTGGTATAAAATTAAAGGCCTCGCGGAGGAGATTTGAACTAAAGTGTCAAAAAGTTGTTTTGGACGATTGTCAATTGTTTTTTTATAAATATTATTTAAATCCTACCGTGTTTGCTATTAAATTAAAGGCCTCGCGGAGGAGATTTGAACTCAAGTGTCAAAAAGTTTGTTTTGGACGATTGTCAATTGTTTTTTATAAATATTATTTAAATCCTACTGTGTTTGGAATCAAATTGAAGGTTTTTTTAATAAATATTATTTAAATCATACCGTGTTTGGTATTAAATTAATGGCCTCGCAGAAGAGATTTGAACTCAAGTGTTAAAAAGTTGTTTTGGACGATTGTCAATTGTTTTTTATAAATATTATTTAAATCCTACCGTGTTGGTATAAAATTAAAGGCCTCGCGGAGGAGATTTGAACTAAAGTGTCAAAAAGTTGTTTTGGACGATTGTCAATTGTTTTTTTATAAATATTATTTAAATCCTACTGTGTTTGGAATCAAATTGAAGGTTTTTTTAATAAATATTATTTAAATCATACCGTGTTTGGTATTAAATTAATGGCCTCGCGGAGGAGATTTTAACTCAAGTGTCAAAAAGTTGTTTTGGGGTGATTGTCAATTGTTTTTTATAAATATTTTTTACATCCTATTGTGTTTAGTATCAAATAAAAGGTCTCGCGGAAGAGATTTGAACTCAAGTGTTAAAAAGTTGTTTTGGACGATTGTCAATTGTTTTTTATAAATATTATTTAAATCCTACTGTTTTTGGTATCAAATTAAAGGCCTCGCGGAGGAGATTTGAACTAAAGTGTCAAAAAGTTGTTTTGGACGATTGTCAATTGTTTTTTTATAAATATTATTTAAATCCTACCGTGTTTGGTATTAAATTAAAGGCCTCGCGGAGGAGATTTGAACTCAAGTGTCAAAAAGTTGTTTTGGATGATTGTCAATTGTTTTTTATAAATATTATTTAAATCCTACTGTGTTTGGTATCAAATTGAAGGTTTTTTTTATAAATATTATTTAAATCATACCGTGTTTGGTATTAAATTAATGGCCTCGCGGAGGAGATTTTAACTCAAGTGTCAAAAAGTTGTTTTGGACGATTGTCAATTGTTTTTTATAAATATTTTTTAAATCCTATTGTGTTTAGTATCAAATAAAAGATCTCGCGGAAGAGATTTGAACTCAAGTGTTAAAAAGTTGTTTTGGACGATTGTCAATTGTTTTTTATAAATATTATTTAAATCCTACCGTGTTGGTATAAAATTAAAGGCCTCGCGGAGGAGATTTGAACTAAAGTGTCAAAAAGTTGTTTTGGACGATTGTCAATTGTTTTTTTATAAATATTATTTAAATCCTACTGTGTTTGGAATCAAATTGAAGGTTTTTTTAATAAATATTATTTAAATCATACCGTGTTTGGTATTAAATTAATGGCCTCGCGGAGGAGATTTTAACTCAAGTGTCAAAAAGTTGTTTTGGGGTGATTGTCAATTGTTTTTTATAAATATTTTTTACATCCTATTGTGTTTAGTATCAAATAAAAGGTCTCGCGGAAGAGATTTGAACTCAAGTGTTAAAAAGTTGTTTTGGACGATTGTCAATTGTTTTTTATAAATATTATTTAAATCCTACTGTTTTTGGTATCAAATTAAAGGCCTCGCGGAGGAGATTTGAACTAAAGTGTCAAAAAGTTGTTTTGGACGATTGTCAATTGTTTTTTTATAAATATTATTTAAATCCTACCGTGTTTGGTATTAAATTAAAGGCCTCGCGGAGGAGATTTGAACTCAAGTGTCAAAAAGTTGTTTTGGATGATTGTCAATTGTTTTTTATAAATATTTTTTAAATCCTACTGTGTTTGGTATCAAATTGAAGGTTTTTTTTATAAATATTATTTAAATCATACCGTGTTTGGTATTAAATTAATGGCCTCGCGGAGGAGATTTTAACTCAAGTGTCAAAAAGTTGTTTTGGACGATTGTCAATTGTTTTTTATAAATATTTTTTAAATCCTATTGTGTTTAGTATCAAATAAAAGATCTCGCGGAAGAGATTTGAACTCAAGTGTTAAAAAGTTGTTTTGGACGATTGTCAATTGTTTTTTATAAATATTATTTAAATCCTACTGTTTTTGGTATCAAATTAAAGGCCTCGCGGAGGAGATTTGAACTAAAGTGTCAAAAAGTTGTTTTGGACGATTGTCAATTGTTTTTTTATAAATATTATTTAAATCCTACCGTGTTTGGTATTAAATTAAAGGCCTCGCGGAGGAGATTTGAACTCAAGTGTCAAAAAGTTGTTTTGGATGATTGTCAATTATTTTTTATAAATATTATTTAAATCCTACTGTGTTTGGTATCAAATTGAAGGTTTTTTTTATAAATATTATTTAAATCATACCGTGTTTGGTATTAAATTAATGGCCTCGCGGAGGAGATTTTAACTCAAGGGTCAAAAAGTTGTTTTGGACGATTGTCAATTGTTTTTTATAAATATTTTTTAAATCCTATTGTGTTTAGTATCAAATAAAAGGTCTCGCGGAAGAGATTTGAACTCAAGTGTTAAAAAGTTGTTTTGGACGATTGTCAATTGTTTTTTATAAATATTATTTAAATCCTACTGTTTTTGGTATCAAATTAAAGGCCTCGCGAAGGAGATTTGAACTAAAGTGTCAAAAAGTTCTTTTGGACGATTGTCAATTGTATTTTTATAAATATTATTTAAATCCTACCGTGTTTGGTATTAAATTAAAGGCCTCGCGGAGGAGATTTGAACTCAAGTGTTAAAAAGTTGTTTTGGACGATTGTCTATTGTTTTTTATAAATATTATTTAAATCCTACTGTTTTTGGTATCAAATTAAAGGCCTCGCAGAGGAGATTTGAACTAAAGTGTCAAAAAGTTGTTTTGGACGATTGTCAATTGTTTTTTTATAAATATTATTTAAATCCTACCGTGTTTGGTATTAAATTAAAGGCCTCGCGGAGGAGATTTGAACTCAAGTGTCAAAAAGTTCTTTTGGACGATTGTCAATTGTATTTTTATAAATATTATTTAAATCCTACCGTGTTTGGTATTAAATTAAAGGCCTCGCGGAGGAGATTTGAACTCAAGTGTCAAAAAGTTGTTTTGGATGATTGTCAATTGTTTTTTATAAATATTATTTAAATCCTACCGTGTTTGGTATTAAATTAAAGGCCTCGCGGAGAAGATTTGAACTCAAGTGTCAAAAAGTTGTTTTGGATGATTGTCAATTGTTTTTTATAAATATTATTTAAATCCTACTTTGTTTGGTATCAAATTAAAGGCCTCGCGGAGGAGATTTGAACTAAAGTGTCAAAAAGTTGTTTTGGACGATTGTCAATTGTTTTTTTATAAATATTATTTAAATCCTACCGTGTTTGGTATTTAATTAAAGGCCTCGCGGAGGAGATTTGAACTCAAGTGTCAAAAAGTGGTTTTGGATGATTGTCAATTGTTTTTTATAAATATTATTTAAATCCTACTGTGTTTGGTATCAAATTAAAGGCCTCGTAGAGGAGATTTACTCTAGTGTCAAAAAGTTATTTTGGTAAATCGTCAATTGTGTGAACGAAGTGACGAGCCTTCTTCGTTAATGTACTGACATGGAAGCGAGGAACGTAGTGACGAGCTTGCTTCGCCGTTGAACTGACTTGAAAGCGAGGAACGAAGTGACGAGCTTTCTTTGTCAATGTACTGACATGGAAGCGAGTAACGTAGTGACGAGCTTGCTTCGCCGTAGCACTGACTTGAAAGCGAGGTACGAAGTGACGAGCTATCTTCGTCATGGAAACGAGGAACGTAGTGACGAGCTTGCTTCGCCAATTATTTGGTATGAAATGAAAGTTATTTAAGGTTACTCAATTTATCTTTCTACATTTTCAGTTGTAATCTTCTTCAGTGACGCGGAGCCTAGGGGACAGACCTGCGAAGCAGGTCGGACCGCTAGTCCAATATACTAATCGGCGTGGGTCTGAGCTGTCACTCTATTCATCGACCAGTCTAACAACCGCCATCAGAATCGCCTACAGCTTAGACGGTTTGATGTATTCGAGTGAAACTTTTTTTGGGTGTTAAAGGTCCCTGTGGAACAGTGCCTTTTGCATGTCTCATATTTTTCTTACACATGATGTGCGAAATATTAAATGCGAAAGACATTAAATTTTTCCATCAAGGGGGGCCTCGGGTTGCTACGAAAGTGTACTTTGTTGATTGTAGTTGTAACACTTCACAAATTTTTGTTCAATTTGACATATATGACAGATCTGTTTCAAATTTTAAGTATAAATTACCCTAATTCTAGACAAATTAAAGAAGAGTTGTAAGTTTGTCTGCATTTAGAATAAAAGTACAAGTATATGAACTATTTTGAAAATATTTTAAGTCAATAAAAAAAAATTTAAATTGTAGCTGTCACTTTTCACGAATTTGTGTTCATCATGTCATTTTTGACATATCTGTTTGAAACTGTAAGTATAAATTTAATTAATTCTAGACAAGATGAAAAAGTTTTGTAAATTTATCTGTGTTTAGAATAAATGAGCAAACATGTTTACTAATTTGAAAATTTTTAAAATGTGAATTTTTTTCAAATTTTTTCAAATTTAAAATTAATATGACAGATGTCTGTGTTCGTCAACTTCAATTCTTTTAGGATTTTAGGCGGTAAAATTCAAATGAGTGAATTTCTAACACAGAAATGATAAATATTATTTTTTAATTTATTTTTTTCCTTCTCAAAAAATACAACAGATGTCTCTGCTCGACAACCTCGATGCTTTAGGCGGTAAAATTTAAATAAGTTAATTACTTATCTAATATAAAATGATCGTTTTAAATATTTATAATGAATTTCAGAATTATTTTTTTTATCATCAGTTGTATTTTATTTGGATCCTGCCGTTATTTTGGACGATTGTCAATTGTTTTTTATAAAAATTATTTAAATGCTACCGAGTATGGTATTGAATTAAAGGTCTCACAGAGGAGATTTGAACTAAAGTGTCAAAAAGTTGTTTTGGACGATTGTCAATTGTTTTCTATAAAAATTATTTAAATCCTACCGTGTTTGGTATTCAATTAAAGGTCTCGCGGAAGAGATTTGAACTCAAGTGTCAAGAAGTTGTTTTGGACGATCGTTAATTGTTTTGTATATATGTTATTTAATTCCTACCGTGTTTGATATCAAATTAAAGGTCTCGCGGAGGAAATTTGAACTCAAGTGTCAAAAAGTTATTTTGGACGATTGTCAATTGTTTTTTATAAATATTATTTGAATCCTACCGTGTTTGGTATCAAATTAAAGGTCTCGCGGAGGAGATTTGAACTCAAGTGTCAAAAAGTTATTTTGGACGATTGTCAATTGTTTTTTATAAATATTATTTAAATCCTACCGTGTTTGGTATCAAATTAAAGGTTTCGCGGAAGAGATTTGAACTCAAGTGTCAAATAGTTGTTTTGGACGATCTTTAATTGTTTTGTATGTATGTTATTTAATTCCTACCGTGTTTGGTATTCAATTAAAGATCTCGCAGAGGAGATTTGAACTCAAGTGTCAAAAAATTGTTTTGGACGATTGTCAATTGTTTTCTATAAAAATTATTTAAATCCTACCGTGTTTGGTAATAAATAAAAGGTCTCGCAGAGAAGATATATGTTATTTAAATCCTACCGTGATTGGTATCAAATTAAAAGTCTTATGAAGGATATTTCAACTCAAGTGTCAAAAAGTTATTTTGGTAAATCATCAATTGCTTTTTTATAAATGTTATTTAAATCCTTACGTGTTTGGTATTGAATTAAATATCTCACGGAAGAGATTTAAACTAAAGTGCCAAACAGTAGTAACATAAAAGCGAGAAACAAAGTGACGAGCTTGCTTTGCCCATGCACTGACTTGAAAGCGAGGAACGAAGTGACGAGCTTTCTTCGTCAATGTACTGACATGGAAGCGAGGAACGTAGTGACGAGCTTGCTTCATCGATGCACTGACATGGAAGCGAGGAACGAAGTGACGAGCTTTCTTCGTCAATGTACTGACATGGAAGCGAGAAACGTAGTGACGAGCTTGCTTCGCGAATTGTTTGGTATTAATTGGAAGTTATTAAAGACTATCAATTTATATTTCTACATTTTCAGTTGTAAAATAAAAAATTTTCATTTTAATGCTACTTTTACTTTAAACTAGGAAAAGTCGCTATTACACGACAAATTTATTAAAAATAAAGTAAATGCATTAAATTTGTCGATATTATTATTGACGGTTCTTTTAAATTGACATGATAATAATAGAAATGTCAGATTTAGAGAAGTCTTTGTAACATAATCAAATTTAATAAAAATAAAATAAAAACATGAAATTTAGAGAAAAAAAAGTTTCCAACCTTTTTTTTTATTTTACTTGACTTTAGATGAAGTAACTTTGGTATTACACGATCAAATTTAGTAATAATAAAGTAAATCCGTCAAATTTGTCGACAAAAGAGAATGCAAATTATTGTACATTATTATTGATAATATTTTAAAATTACCAATAGAAAAATCAGATTGACAAAATTATTTATCACATGATCAAATATTAATTAAGTTGTGTTTGATTTAATTATTTTTTTAAAATCACTTTTTGGGTATCCAAAGAAAGATGTCGAATAGACGGGACAAATGATAATATAAAAATTGGCGGCTGTCGAATATTTTCATAAAAGACATCACAAAAATATAGTGATTGGTATCAAATGAGAATCTTGAATAGACAAGTTAAAATTTTTTAGCTTTGATTGTACTTTGAAATGTAACTGACAAGATAACGTAAGACTGGTTGGTTGGTATTACACGATCAAATTTTATAAAAATTTTAAAAACCGCGGAATTTAAAGGAAAAAAATTCCATTACAATTTCACGATTTTATTCTACTTTGACGTTAGATTAGGTAAAGTCGACAATGTGGAATTCAAATTATTATACATTATTATTGGCGGTATTTTTAAATTGCCAAGAAGACAATAGGAATGTCAGATTGGCAAACTATTTGTTATATGATCAAATATTAATGTAATTTGTGTTTAATTTAAATTTTTTTTTAGGTATCTAACTTGTAGTGTATGAAATGAAATATTTTAAGAGTTCCCAGATAATCATTTTTTTAAGTCACTTGAAATCTATTGCAAGGGTAAAAATTCAAACACTTTGTCTTGGTAATACGAATATCCACGGAAAATTTAATAATTGTGTTTGTTGTAATTTTTTTCGCAAACCGATTCTGATCGGCAATTATTTTTCCTTACAATTCATGAATATTTGAGACCTGTGGGGTACCAAGTAAAATGTTTTAGAATTGAAATATTGAGCCATCTTTATTATAAATCAGTACGATTGGCAAATGCTTTTCTGAAAATTCCCCTAAAGCTAGCTTGTGAAGTATTGAATGTAACGTTTCAGGCTCAAAAAGTTGGAAAAAGTAGTGATGAACCTTCTTTATCACAAATAATTACGATCAGCAATTGCTTTTGTGGAAATTACCAGAAACTTAACTTAGGAATATTAAATGAACTGTTTTAGGGATGGGAAGTTAAGAGACACTCACATGAAAGCGAGGAACGAAGTGACGAGCTTTCCTCGCCATTGTACTGACATGAAAGCGAGGAACGAAGTGATGTGTTTTCTTCGCCAATTTACTGACTTGGAAGCGAGGAACAAAGAGACTGCTATCTTCTTTAGTGTCGCGGAGCCTAGGGGTCAGACCTGCGAAGCAGGTCGGACCGCTAGTTAAATACTATTTTGTACGGTTTGAGTTGTATTGGGCGGGAGGTTATGTGGTGGCCATATAACATTTTTTTAAATGTAACGTATTTTTAGTTTTCATTTTAATTTTCCATGGCCGTGTTACAATTTTTTAATAAATATTGTTCTTAATTTGATTGATATATCGTGAAATACTAATATTTAGGTAACTTACATATATTTTCACTTTTGCTGTAAAGTGAATTGGTAAAAATTTACGGAAATATTAAAAAAAAACATTGCATCCCTATACACCACATTTCAATGCTATAGCTTTTACGTATTTATTTATGTAAAATACAGTTTTCACTGTTAATATTCAAAAATACATTTACGCAAGCAGAATGCCACACCCATAATGGGTAAAATTTAATATTTATTTAATTATTTACAACTTCAGAGTACTAATTTTTAAAAATATTTGAGGTAATGAGTATTTCTATAAGGGCCACAATTTAGTTTGTCGAGCTATACCAGCGATTCTCAGAGATAAGGCGCACCTCTCATTTAAATCTAGGGTATTTTGCTATTAGATGGTTAGGAACATTGTATGATGTAGCCAAGTTCATTCATGTGTTTTCTGTTGAGATACAAATGTCAGCTGATCACAGTTTGTGTAGTTTTGTTAATTTGCTCTAATATTACTAATAATAATTAAAGTGAAATATTTTTGGGAGACGTAAATGCAAATCCCATATATGTTTTTAATTCAGGAAAATAACAGGTTAGTCATAAATAAAATTTACTAGTTGTTTGGTTATAAATGTTTTTCTTTTTATTCAGAAGCCGAAATTCAATATTCGCATGCAGTTAAAGAAGCATCTTTAAAAAGGAGAAGAATATCAATTGGGAAAGTAATAACAAATGATTGGAATATACAAGTATTTCTGTGATTAACAGCTCCATGCTTACGATGAAAAATAGGTAATACAATTAATATGAATGTAAATAATATCTTGTTTGTACCAAAATATATCTAATGGTTTCTCAACCAAAACATAAATTTGCACCACATTGTTATTTCTTAACTTGTTAACATTGTTTTTTTTATAGAACAATTTGTTCATGGCGTCATGAAGTACAAAACGAAATCAGATATTTGTCTTGACTTCGATGAAGTTCAAAACGGATCCAGATATTTGTCTTAGACTTTGAGGACCATTTACTGAAAATCAGGTAGGTGCTTTCGTAATTATTTTTCAACTTAATTTATTCTACTGTTGTTGTTCGGTATGTATTCACAAATATAGTTATTGTGTAAGGAAGAAATAGTAAATTTCAAATATCATTCTGTGTGTCAATACCTGCTCTGGTTTCATTTAAGTAGATAGCAAAGGAATACTTTTTGTGTACCAAT
Source organism: Poecilus cupreus (assembly GCA_963942605.1). Taxonomy (NCBI): domain Eukaryota; kingdom Metazoa; phylum Arthropoda; class Insecta; order Coleoptera; family Carabidae; genus Poecilus; species Poecilus cupreus. Next base: position 24,164,613 of record OZ012719.1, read on the forward strand.
TTAAATAATTGTTAATAACATTTTATGGAGTTTAATCTAAAATATTTCTATACTTAAATATAATTTTTGCAAAATAATACGTGCAATTATAAATCTTTTTCGAAATAATAAGTGCTTAATATTAACATATAAAGTTGATAAATTTTGCAGGTCAGAATTTATTTAAGGGCCAGAATTTCCAACCTAAGATAAGCTAGATAATAAATTTATGTATGGTATAAACTAAAAAAATTGCACCAAAAATAACAGATAAAATAATAATTATGATGAAAATTTGTCATGGTGTCATTGTTTTGTTGACGGTAAGTGACAGTTTACATTCAACTACAGGCTACCATGGGCTGCGCGCTGCGGTTTGTAATATTCTTTATTAACTATCTAGGGCAAAAAAGTAAATTGTTTCGACTAAATATACTACTCTTTTTGGGTTTATAGCCATCATTATTCCGCTTTAAAAAAGCTTTTAGTTTTGGATAAACTTCTTAGATATTTTAATTTTGTAGATCTATTTAAGAAATACGCCAGCAACAATTTTTCTGTAATTACAACTGATTTTTCCAGATGGCATCAATTTTTGTAAAAGTTGTGTTTCCGTTTACAGTTGTTGCGATTTAACCGGTAATAAATTGTGGGATGCTGTATTTGCAGTCTTCTATTTCTTAAGACATGTTAATCACAAATTGTGCACAATTTCAACTGACACACGTTTAAATTTTTTTGAAATAAATGTTTTATTATGTTGTGAAGGATACGTAATCTAAATCACAGCAACCTTTATTAAATATTGGTATGACAGCTATGTATAAAAAAATACTTAATTTTATTTCGTTTAAAATATTTTCGTTTCAAGACAATAAACTATTATTATTATTATATAAGGTTTGACGAAAAATCTCACACCCTTGACGTTGCAAAAAACTGCGCCTACGATTCTTGGTACATAAATAACTATTTAAGCTTTGATTTTCATGCGATATTTTTTGTGATACATTTATTCTCTACTTCTAATTTATCTGAGGTTGGAAATACCGGCTATAGTCTAATAAAATTTATTTGAATACTGTATCTATTATTTTGAAACTCATGGTAACGCTTTATCTTTTAAAAATAAAATCATATCAATGTTTATTAAAAAGAATATATTTATATAAATCGAAACAATTGTAAAACCGGAATTGGATTAAACAAAAATATAATTTAAATTTATTTCCAATACGAAATTAGCTGTAAAACAAAGAGTTCCAAATATAAAATGTTAGTAATGTTATTTGGAATATGAAATGTTTTGTAATATTCTAATACCTGTTTCTCGTTTTATGGAAACTAATTTTATGTCCAATAATATATTTTGAAAATTGATATGTAATAAATATTAAACCCTCTCGAGTTTAGTTTTATATGTAAGATCTTGGAAAAGACTTGACCTCAAATATCTATAGTCAAATATTCTTTTTTTTATACAAGTTATTTTAATTCTATTGGGTTTGGAATCAAATTAGGCTTTAAAATATCATGCATCATTTTTCTTGCTACAATTTGTATAATATTTCACTGGTAACGTAATGTTTGTCTTCACCGGTCTTCGAGGAGTTGAATTTGAATGGAATGGCAATTTACTATGATAAAATGATTTATTGCATATCGAATCACTTACTGTTTGTAACAATCCATCTCCATTTTACGTTCAAACATTAACGAATTTATTCTGTAGATCGTCACCATTTTAGTATCTTGCTGATTGTGTTTATTCCAATTGGGCTTGAAATTCAATGTCAATTTCGGTATGTCACAAAGAAACGCCGATGGCTAATATTGCTAGGTTGTAAGTTGACATATTTTTTGATTAGATTAATCTATAGTTCCTCTGTTATTGCAAATAGTCTCGGTACATTGGTTTTGTTTTAGGTACAGATACAAAAACGGCATCAGTTTTATATTCAATGTCATCTACTGACATGTTTGTTAGCTCTTGAAGTGTACATGTAACCTTGTAGCCCATTATTAAAACAACCTTAAAAAATAGTGGAATGGAAAAGTAATGGGTACACCAGCCTCAATGGTTACTATTATGTTTATTTAAGCATAACGGTCTGACGTTTCGGCCCTAATTGGAGCCTTCTTCAGAGACCAAATGATATCACCTAATATAGTCACTGTTACATTCAAAATGTGTAATTTTTTTGGGAACTAGATCTTCAGTACCACAATGGCAAACAGATGAAAAAATCTTAAAAACAAATTTAACCTAGCAAGGAGACTGACAGCAATAGTATGAGAGAATCTGACAATTCTACATAAAATCGGATCATACTTTTACTGCCAGATAGAATTTATCATCAGCCCAAACGTTTTAAATAGGCATTTAATTTTGTATTTTTTGATACATCAACGTTTTTGTAAATATTGAGACAAAATCTTAACATGGAGTATATCGAACAAAATGCAGAGGATTTTTTTAAATGTTAAAATATGCAATTAAGACGTTACATGATATACCTTGTATATTATTTTCTTTGCACCATGTTTCAAATTCTTCCATTTTTTTTTCTGATAAATATTTCGTGATATTTTGATTGTCTATAGTGCTTTCAATTACTGTACGTAGGGGTGGGGTGTAATTGATTGTATCTTCCATGATCACACAAAATCCAACATTTATATTACTACTTTCAAAATTCGATAATGATCGCAAACGTTAAACAATTGCATAAATGTCGATAACAGTTATCAAATACAACATTTTATATACAAATTCCTCTAAATTGAATCGGCTTACAATTTCCCAGATTAAAAAAAAAAAAAAATTTAAATTGTAAAAGCCTCAAAATAGAAAAAAAAAATATAAAGAACACAACTTTTTGTCACACTTGTCGGTAAAACTATAGTATACGGTTTATCGTGTTTTTCCGATTGGCGGCGAAGTAGTAGACTGTAAGAAACTAATGTTATACATCCAGTGGTACCAAAACGATAGATTTCATTAATAATTTTTGCAAAACAATCTTTTTAAACAAATTTAAAACAGACACTAAAGATAAATAGATAATATTTTATGTACAGTTATGTAAATTATATAAGGTGGAAAGTATAGAAATGACATCGCTCTGTTAAAAATGTATTAGGTTTGCTGAGGACTATTAACGCATTATATACGCATACAGGTGATGATGCATAAAATGAGAAGCGTAGATATGCTGTCGGACATTACTTTTTCTTTCTGATTTATTTCGTTTATAACTTTAATTCCGAAGAAACAATATCTTGTTATATTCAACAGTCTACCTGAAGTTTTATTTTCCGTATTAAAGATATTAATGTTTTTACCTCCCGCCTACCTCTAGGTAAGGGAGGTATTGTTTTTGGTCAGAAAATTGGGTAGTGAGTTTTCAATGAATAAGCACGTTTTAGGGTCTCTACAATACGATTTTACTATTTTCGCAATGATGTCTGTATGTATGTATGTATGTATGTATGTATGTATGTATGTATGTATGTATGTGTGTGTGTGTGTAGTCTGTGGCAATTTTTTCGTCTCGCATAACTCAAATACTATAATACCAAAACGTGCAATTTTTTGAATTATTGCTTCTTATATTTAAATGAAGAGCTGATTAGATTTTGGATAAAATTGGTCGACCGGAAGTAGCAGTTTACTTGAAGCCCTTAACAGTTTTTCGTGAAAAACACGGTTAAATTTCCTTTTTCAACAATTTATGTTATTTTGAAAGTTGAAGAATATTTAATTCTACATGTGTTTTGATTACACTAATTTTTATAATTTCCATTAGATTTAGAGAAAATAAAATATAAAGAAATTAGATTTCACAAATCTTGCATTCCTAGTACACCATGGAAACATTTAAAAATTTTCAATTTTTTACGAAATGTGACACATGTCATTGTGATTGTGAAGCTGTTTTTTTAGTGAAATATATGTCAAAAAATTAAATATACGAAAGAAAATTAAAATTGTTAAATATAAATAGAATATAAACAAATAAGAAGGTATGTTTCTGTATCATAAAATATTATTTTGTACTGTTTAAGAGTAGTATTGGGCGGGAGGTTATGTGCTGGCCACATCAGATTTTTTTTTCAATTTTTAATAGATATAGGAACTTGTTATGCATAATGAAAAAGGGAATAGAAAACTCGTCTACGGCTCGTTGTCTAAACTTGGTCGTTCGTTATCCTGTTATGGTGTATTTGATGTGTGCCATGTGGTTTATCCGATTTAAAATGCCGTTCTGCTGTATATGATACATTTTTACATTTATAACCAACAACTGTATTCGTATCCTATTTATCACTTCGCAGTCATTTTAAATTTCTCATGATTCTGTCATGCGTAGTGCGAATAGCACAAATTTGCAGTGCTGCCATCTGCAATTAGCTTTGCCGATCATTCCCATTAATAAAGATATAGTTTGAAAACTAAAATTTAATTCAATCTCCGATTTCACGTTTTCACAAATTTCGCACGAAATTTTGTGATTGCGTGATATTTGCAACAAATTTTTCACACATATGATAGTTCATTGTAGACTTCATATTTTTGCTCATCAGCAAGTTACACACCTTCCTCTCTTTTTTCTTGCAGGTTTCATATCTCTCGGTTCTTCTATTTCTCAAAAAAACTCTGCACGTTCTCTTAGATGCGACTTCATAAGACTTATTTACAATTAAAAAAAAATCCCTTAGGTATATATTCATGTTTTCTATATTAGAAGAAACAAAACTTGATCATTGAATAAAATAAAAAAACTTCTAGATTGCAGTCAGTAAAAATATATTTCCACCTCAACCGGTTTATACCCCACATGGGTCTTCATCAGGAAGTACAATAGTTTTTATGAAAAATGAATTTTTAACTTAACCCATGTTAAATAACAAAAGGATTTCAAGGTTTATGACAATTTTTGCTAGATTTTTAGTTATATGTGATTTTATAATAAGTGAAGGCACTATCATACCTTTAATATTTAGTGCGTATATCTCTTCAAGTAATTGATCAAAATTTAAGATGTCTTTGTTGTTCATAGTAACCCATCAGATTAACATATTTATATAATTTCTGTTTTATGTTTTTGATGGTAATTATAATATAATTCCATATTGTCAAAGAATCATCAAAACCCTGAATGTATGATTAAATAATGTGGATATTTTTAAACTCCCTAGACAGTTAGGAAAAAAAAGTATTGCTAGTAGCCAGGTGAAGTCTTGCTTAGTATTCATGATTTTTCTAATGAAGAGCAAGTTTGTTATTTCTATACCATAAAGTATGAATGCACTGTCCGGATCCCAATCACATCTTGCGATTGATTTAATAGTAGACCCTAGTGTTGCCAAATATATATTATCCATTGTTGTTGTTGATATTCCGTCATTTTCTTGTGATAAAATCCTTGCAGCTCTTCATTGAAAATAGCAATCTCATATAACCAACGATTTTTACGGTATTTCATCAATCTAGTAGAGACCCCAGTTTCAGTTGTTTTCAACAACTTATTACAATTCAAGAATTATCACTCAATAAATCAAGGAATTATTTCCTGAGCTCATTCTTGTTCTGTAGTAGGTAATGACTCCACTTTATGGTGGTCAACGCTAACGAGGTCAATACTGACGTCACGTTTAGAAAGGTTGTTGTTGTGGTGGTAATAGAAAATGTTTTTTGATCTTTTCCATTTATATAAATAGTGACTCGTGTGATCGGAGTTAGTATTCGATTATGAATAAACAAGTAAGTACTACAATGACTTCTACGTATCCGTCAAGTGTATCTGAAGAAGTTAAAATGTTAATATGTGAAGAAGAAAAATTTCACTGTATTTACATAAACTATATAAAATTAGAACATTGTTGGTTAGGAGATGGAAAAATGGACTTGGGGCCAAAAATATTTTGTAATGAATGTGTTGAAAAAAATGAATTAACAAATTATTTTGTTCCAGATTGTTTCATACGTAAAACATCTATTGAAAAACATCACTATCCTGTGGAAACAACAGCAAATAATAAAACTTGTTTTAATTGTGAAAAATCAATAATTAAATATATTTCAAGCTATGAATGTCGTGGATCAGGAAAGTGTACCTCGCAAAACAAAAAAGATTAAAATTGATGAAGAAACTGAAACACTATCATATTTATTAACAATTATATCATTATGGATGGACAATCCGTCACTTTTAATGGAATTTCTGAAGAACTTGAGCGCCTCATATCGAACGCAACTAATGAAGGACAATCAAATACATATGATTTACAAGGAATTGAGGAACTTCTTTATTCTTATCAAGATGAAAGAAATCCCATTGACATCGTGGACCAATGTATTGGAATTCCTAAAAAAAGACGGCTCCTTCACGACATTATTCCCTGTGAGTCAAATGGAAGAGTTACAGAACTTACTTCAATGTTGGTGGATAGAGCAAAGAAAGGACATTCCGCAAACATCCTCTTCATTACAGAACATAGATCAACAGGATGGGAACATATTCACGTCTTGCACGACTGCAATTACAGCGACAAATCCTGTCGCTGTGCCTTGTTCCTCGGGATCAATCGACGGCGTCGTAGATCTCAACACATGCATATCTCAGATACGGTCTCAAGATCCTATTGGGAAAATATCACAATCTATTTCGCAACACTTCCCCGACAAAGTATCTATTGTGCAGTTGGAAACGACCGAGGGTTCACTTTACGTCCACATGAGATTAATTCCAGCTCACATAATGAGAGACAGTTCGATTCCTAAAAACAGCAAATGGACCCATACGAACGTGAATATCCTCTTTTCCAATACTATAAGTATTTAATCTTAATGAGTCGGCAGTTAGTGTTATAATACTGATTGTTACTAATGACCACATTTTTTGTCGCATACCTTCAAGACTTCCATACTGATTAGAATGACAATTAAATCCTGGGGTAGGTAATCCTGTTCTTTCATCAATTTTTAGTGGATTTATTTTTCTATTTCCCATAACATATATCTGTTGAATTTGTAAATGGGCATTTTGGTAGTATTTTTGTAGACCAAATAATGTATCTAAACACTGCGCTATTTGAATAGATGACACTGAGTCAATTCCATTTCCACAGATCAAGATTTACATTCTTAACATTATCTAAACACATCATTCTATTCATACTTCCAATTTTCCTTCCCAATTCATGTTTAGTGTGTGATAGTGTTTGATATATGATATTACGATTAATATATTTATTGATATTTGATTCACCAGTAGTCTGATTTAATCTTTGTCTATATGTTTGTTTAGTGAAACACCTTCCTTCTGAGTTTAGTTCTCTTTCTTACCGCGATAGAATATTGATGTAGTCGTTATCATCAAACCGACTTTCATTAAAATTATTAACTATTTCATCTTCTTATCCCTTCGCCCCAATCATATATCTATAAATTACTCTAGTTGGTTGGTAATCGAGTTTATGTTTCTTCTGATTATGATGACATTGCTCATAACACTGGGTTCAATGAGAAAGAAGAAGACTTGTCACTCATTAGACCAGCTGTATTAGCAACTTTTTCAAACTCAAAATTTTTATCAAATTCTGGTGCTGCTAAAAATCTAATTTGGGTTTGTTTTATTTTATTTGGATTTAACCACCTATTTTCATTAATGCTGTTAAAATATTTTTATCTGGAGGCAAAATAAAATGTAATAATAGCCAAGATTTATCACTCCTTATGTAACCATGAGAAAATAATCGTGTTTGGTGAAATATGATAGGTTTTTGATAAATATTAAACACGTGTTTTTTTTGTTTTTTGATTCGATGTGTATTTCTCGAGATATTTCACCGTCCCGGAAATTTTTTGAATTCCCTATATAACGATAATTATACCACCTTTGCACTTAAAAAAAAATTGTTCATTTTTCTTGTATTAATCGAAATTCATTCATAGAAAGATGGCAAAAACATTTTTCATGTGCTATTAACCGATTTAAAGCAATCGCTCTCGACGCGTTTCTCAAGCGCGTACATATTGTCTGTTTATCGTTTAAAAATTCACGTACACCGCGAAGGTTGTGTGCAGGACAACCATCCATCTGGAACCAAATCTCTTGATTTCCTCTAACAACTTCGGTCACCGCCGGAGCTATATCTTCTTGCAATAACTGCAAGAAGCGATCTCCTGTCAAATTTTCATTTAAGAAAAATGGTCCTATAATGTGATGACCTAATATTCCCGCCCAAACATTAATTTTTAGGGGATATTGGGTCCTGGCTTCTACTAGACATTGTGGATTTTCAGTAGCCCATATTCTGCAATTTTGTACATTTGGTTCGTTGTGGAGTGTGAACGTGCATTCATCCGTAAATAAGATGTTGTATAAACATTCTCTCTCCTCATTACATTTTTCCATCATTTGGAAGCAAAATGTACTTCTTCTCGCCAAATCATGTTCTCGTAACTCTTGGTAAAAATGGTACTTATATGATTGGTACTTGTTCTTTTTTTAAATTGCAGTACTAGGGAATGATGTATGTCAATGTTTTTGGCTATTTGCCTACTGGCTACTACCGCCAAAACATTGAAGTTGTTCTCATTTTCATCGTTCTGAATTAAATTCTGAACGTCATTATTACATTTACAACTATTTATTACAGTGCCTGTAGTCAAACTTCAAAATTATTCTGTGGACCGTTGTACTTGTTGGAATTGGCCGATTAGGATATTTAACACCAAACATGGCACTTACTTCGCATGCACTACTTCCGGAATAAAACCATTTATTTAATCATATCTACTTTTTTTGCATTGAATACATTATAACGATATTTAATAGTTTAAACGTCAAAAAACTAGGACAAATGTTGGGGCGCTTGTTTTCTATGTTTTATTTGTTCCATGGCATCAATGATTTTTGTAAAAAAGTTAATTTTAATTTCTTCGTTTTTTTCTCTTCCGAACAATGGAAATTTATAAACAATGGTATCAATGAATGCAGAATTATTTTCTCTAGATAAAATCTAAATAAACTATTGCTCTAAAATAATTAGGGGAGCAAATAATTGCACACTAAGAATTTACCATTAAAAACCCTATGCTGCGTTGTCCAAGTCACCACCCTGTATATATATTCTTTCTTCGTAACTTGGGTATTGACATCAGTTTGGATTGGAATTTCTTGGGATAGAATTGCTCATATCCTGGACTAATCTGGTAATTCCCTTGTGAAATGATCTGTTTGATTTGGTGAGAATAAAAATAAAGTTCAATAACAAGTATATATTTGGGAAATATTCAGTTTCATTAACTAACTAGAGGCTACACTTGTAATTCAACCAACATCAACTCTTGTTGTCTTGTGCATTATTTATCGAACATGAAGATAAACTACCAACGGTTTAAAAAATGTGCTTCAAAAATGAAAAAAGTTAATTCGTTATATTGATTTAGTTTTAGCAGTTTCTTTATGTAATCTTGCTGCTAAAAAATTAGAAGTGATTCAAAAACCTACATGTTCTTGTTCTACACTTTTTCTTACATTTCTTTTGAAATTTTTTAAATTGCTTTGTAGATCGAGGCCCTAGTTCTGAAGAGTAATTAAAAATATTGGCACTAGTCTCCCAATTTTCTTGTTTCCAATTAATTATTTAGGCCTTTGTACATTTATTTTCTACAGTATATGAGATAATTATTAGAATATTTTATATTATAAATTACAAGAAATTCGTACATTTAAATATTGAACTACAAATTATTTGCCCTAAACACTGAACTTGACAACTATACTGAATCTGACAACTCACATAAAATTTGCGACATCATGTAATTGTTTGTAATTTTGTTTCAATTCCATGGTTATCACTACAAATGCATATGCATATTCGATTCATTATTTTTTTCTGATTTCAATGATATTCACATGTAATGACCAAATAATACAAAATACTTGAGAAAAATTGCAAAATTAAAAATGTATCTTTTTTATTTAAATATGCATACCTATACAAAGTTTGAAGAAAACAAATAAATCAAATGCAGAAATAATTGAAAAAACTTTAATTATAGAATGGAATAGAATATATTTATTCAGGTTACTAATACATTGAATGTGCATACCTAAGTCAAGAACAATTACATTTCTATGATATATATATATGTATACAAGGCAATGGCAAAATAGAAAATTCTTTGAATGGCTTACAATGTGCTCTAGAATCAGTCTTAGCAATTACTTTAGAGCATTTATGCTCTGCGTACAGGAAACCCCATGTCAAAATTCCATATAAAAGATGACTGTGAAATAAAGCGAAATATGCTTTAGACGAATTCTGAGCTAGTTTCCGCGAAGCAAAAATGCATGAAGATATTTTTTTACACAATTGATCTATATGTTCAATCCAGTTCAAGTTATTACTTATAAATAATCCAAGAAATTTAACAAATTAATATTGGAAGTAGGCTCAATTTTTTTTATTGAAGATGATCATTTTTTGTGTTTTATCAACATTTAGTTTGAGATTATTTGCTGCGAACCATTCTTCAGCACTAGTGTCAATTTGTTTAAATTGAGAGGTAACATCGTCAACATTTTCAAAATCTCTGAGAAAAGTGGTATCGTCAGCAAATAATACGGTGTTTACATTTAGCATATTACATGGCAGATCGTTAATATACATTATGAAAAATAATGGCGCTAAAACAGAGCCTTGCGGTAAGCCTATGTTAGTCTCTTTTAGTTCGGAAAATGTATTATTTTGAGAAACACATTGAAATCTATTATTAAGGTACGAAACTATTAGATTTAGTGGCAGGCCTCTTATACCATAAAAATAAAGTTTGTTTTTAGTATTTCATGGGACACACAATCGAATGCTTTTGAGAGGAGCAGAAGGTTGCGGCAACTAAGCCACTCTTATCTATGGTATTGTACAAATTGTTTACGGCCTGGAGAATTGCATCGTTAGTGCATTTATTACGCCTAAAACCATATTTGCAGTTTGAAATTATTTTGTATTTTTCAAAATAATTTGCTATTCTTGTTTGAATAAGATGTTCGAAGATGTTCAAATATTTTTGATATGATGGGTAACAGAGAGATTGGTCTGTAGTTTTCTGCCTCATCTCTATTTCCTTTTTTATGAATGGGTATTATTCTCCAAATACTCTACGATGTAAACAATCTGAATTACTTGATTCAGCCGTTGTGTTTGCAGGACGATTCATTATTGAAATTACATTGTCTCCTATAATAATCATATTCATTAACTCAATATATTATTTATATACACAATATATAAAATAAACTTACTTCCAAGTCCAGGAACTATCTTCAGAATAGCCTGACCCACTCGCTGTGTCTTTCTTTAATAACTTCCTCGCTCGTCCGTAGCGGTCTTAAATTGATCTTTGCATTCGTCAGATGTAAATGAAATAGCACCTGCTGGATCGTCTTAGCCTCAGGGAGCATGGGGCGCTCGCCCAGGGGGCGGTCCGCGACCACAAGCCCTCTGCACTAACTCCGCAGCAATCTCAAGCTTATGCCCAGCGGACTCCTGCACCTGCTCAACTTTCGCAGGCCGGACGCGCTGCCACCGGCAAGGCGATATACGCGGAACAGTTGAGGTACCCGAAAGAAGAATTGTTGTATTTTATATTGGTATGAAATCACTCGGAGCAATAAATAAATGGAGGGAGCGTAAACTGCGTTTGTAGGCATAAACGTTGAAGCCATGGAACGGTAGGGGGGAGAGTATTGCCGCCATCTTAGAAGGGTCAATTTTTAAAACATATTATATGATGAAATGCATATTATTAGTTATTGTATTTTATTTCAAATGCAGTAACTTTAATATTGAATCATTAAAGGACGAGCAATAAATAATAAACAAATAATATATTATTTTATACTTACATCTGATACAGAAAAATATATATTCAATTATTAAAATCACGGGTAATAAATAATATAACAAAATAGAAATTTTATTAAACAGTTTCATTTCATCACTAACATATACAAAAATTGAAAATGTACAACAATTAATGCCCAGAAAACAATATAAGTTTATTAAAACGCTGTCTTTGACTTTTCTCTTCTTTTGATCTTGATTTAGAAATAAAATGCAATCGTAGTCGAACGTATTTTCCGGTTATTGCCCTGATTAAATGAATTCTGTGATTCTCGCAAACATCTTGATCCATCGAATGGATTTGCAATTGATCAAAAACTTTGTTATTCAAATAATGTTTTAAAACAGATCATGTTAAATACAGGATAGAATACTTTTTCTTTAAAAATTTTCCACCACTCTCCAATAAAGCTTTTAAAACTTTTTCTGACGTCCGGCAAATATGAATCACATCTTCTGCTGGATATGTGAGATGCCCTTTATCCTTGCTGTGAATGAAATTAAGTATATATTAGCACTAGTGACTTCAAGGGAATTTATTCATTCTTCACAAACTATTTCTTTCTTTAATTTTCGCACTACGAAACCACTAATATATGGTATCACAGAATTACTGAAATCGGTAAGCTGTTATGGATCGTGGTAGTATATGTGGTCTGTGTCTATGCGTACTCTAATAAAATCTTCTCCTTCTTCTTCTAATTGTCGGTAATATTGGTTGATGCCTTTATTATCTGTACTGCATTCGTTTCATTTTTCGAGTTAGAACAATGTAAAATGCTAATTTGTTCCAGAGGAATACAGTTTCCACTTCGTGTTTCTTGAAGTTCACGATGTACTAATATATTCTTGTAAGAAGCTTTAAATTGTCTGGATGTGGGATTATTATTAAAACCGCCTGGTCTTGGTTTAGTTAATATGTAGGTAAATATTTTAGTAAATTATTTTGTATTATAATATCTTCATATAAACCCTTAATGCTGCTAAAACAAATAAAAAATCCTACGAATCCAGTTTTCCTATTTGATAAAATTAACTATGATCTATCCTGACATTTTAAGTTTTCAATGTAATTCTTACTGTGTTCTAATATGTTAAATATTTCGTTAACATTTTTTTCACATAAGGGATGTTTCAGTCCAAACTGTTTAATATTCTTGCTATTCAAAATATCAAATAAATTATTAAAAACCCTTATGAATTCTACTGTCCCGGCACATTCCTGAAAGTCATGCAAATGAAGCTGATTTGAACAGTATTCCAGAGCACATGCAACAGATTCGCTCAATCTACTGCATGGATCAAATTTAGTTTTACCTTGCCTCTACTATTACTACAATTTACAGAGCTTATCGAATCAGATTTTTAAATTTTGCTTCCTCTATTCCACTGACATGGTTTGCTTGTACAAGTTATAGGTGTATATCCAGGCAACTGCCCATGTTCCCACATGTAAATTAGTGTGGCCGAAATGTGAGTGATCTTCCCAAACTTGATTGGTTACATTTACAAGTAGCCTTTACAATATTACCCGACTTGTTTGACAATTCGATGTGAACATTGTAAAATATTTGTTTCGTTGATGCTTTTAGTTTATATTTTAAGAAATAAGTAAGTAATACTATCACTATTTAAATACTATTGGGCTCTTCGAAAAGGTTTTTCTGTTACTGGAACATTCATACTTTCAAACATGTAGAAATATATATGGCCGTAATTAAACATATACCTACAATATATTTAGAAGGAAACGTATCCTACTTTCCTTCTGGACTTTCGGCTATGGAACTAACATTGATATGTAGTTCATTATATATTTATAGCACTACAGGCCGTGTAGGCCCATGGCTTTGTTGACGATTGCTCGCCATTGTCCTCTGTCTTTCGCCTTAACGATCCAGTTCGGTATTTTTAGTTCTTCAATGTCTTTCTCCACTGCACTTCTCCACCTTCTTCTCGGCCTCCCCCTTCCTCTGCCTTTCACTGCCCCACCATCGAAAACTCTCTTAGCGACCCTGTCCTCTGGCAACCTCAATATATGTCCAAACCATCTCAGTCTTTGCGTTTTCACCATTGTCACTATCCCCGGCTCACCATATAAGCTCATTATATCTTCATTTGACCTACGTACCCAAAAGCTTCCTATTTTCAATCCCCCGAAAATTTTCCTCAAGACTTTTCGCTCCCACCTTTCTAATTTATTTTGATTCACTTTACTCATAACCCAGTTCTCACACCCGTACAATACCACTGGTCTAATCATTGTCTTGTATAATTTTATCTTAATCCCCCTTGACACATTTTTGTCCTTAAATATTTTACTTAACGCCCCCATACTCTTTGAGCCCTTTGTTAACCTACTTGAAATTTCCTCATCTTCATTGTTGTCGTTAGTAATTAGTACTCCCAAATACGTAAACCTATTCACTTCTTCAAACTTATAAAGTTTCCCTTCGTCTATTTTAATTTCTAGGAATTTTTGTCCTTGCTTTTCTCCTCCTTTTATTACCAGATACTTTGTTTTTTCTTCATTGATCCTTAGGCCCGTTTCCTCTGCTTTAGTTACAAGCTTTTTAAAAACCTCCTTCAATTCCTTTTTAGTTCTTGTTAACATGGCTATATCATCTGCATATGCAAGGTTTTGATGCTTCTGATGGTAGATTGAACCTTTATTGTGTAGCCCGCTGGATCTTATAATCCATTCCAAAACCAGATTAAATAAAATGGGCGACAAAGGGTCCCCTTGCCGCAAACCTTTATTTATTTTGAAACTGTTAGAAATTTCTCCTTCTATCAGCACTTTACCTTCAGTGTTCTCTTGAGTCATTTTAATTAGATTGATTAGTTTTATCGGGATATTAAAGGTTCTCAGTATTTCGTACAATTTATTTTTATTTACCGTATCGTATGCTTGTTTAAAATCTATGAAAAGGCAGTGGATCGCTAGATTATGCTCATGGCTGTTCTCCATTATTTGTTTGAGAGTGAAAATTTGATCGCTTGTGGATTTGTTTTTTCTGAACCCAGCCTGGTAATCTCCTAAAATGCTTTCCGTTTTATCGCATATCCTTCTTCTTAGGCATATGGTTAGCACTTTGTAGACGACGTCCAGGAGGGCAATACCTCTGTAGTTCTCGCAGTCTGTTCTATCCCCTTTTTTGAAAATTGGAAATATTAATGACTCCGACCACCTCTTTGGCATTGTTTCATTTTCCCAAACTTGTCTTATTAGCTCGTGTATGCTTTGTATTAATTTATCACCTCCCATTTTGTATATTTCTGCTGCTATTCCGTTTTCACCAGGACTTTTCCCATTTTTTTGCTCTTTTATAATTTCTCTTATTTCTTCTAGTTTCGGATATTCACACTGCATAGGTTGGCTCTCATTATCTACTAGCTCTGCGTTAATATAATCTCTATCCTCATGCGTCTGTATTGTCTGTTCCTTTAAAATTTCCTCAAAATATTCTGCCCATCTTTTGACTTTGTTTTCCCCAGTTACTAGTTGACCTTGTTTGTCTTTAACGAAAATAGTTCTTGGGTTATAGCCTTCTTTTACTTTCTTGGCATCCCGGTAAAAATTCCTTACTTCTTTATTCTTAAAGTTCTCTTCCATTCTTTCTAATTTTTCTTGCATCTGTAATCGTTTCTTTCGTCTGCATACTTCTTTGGATCTTCTCTTTTCTTTTCCATAATTATTCTTGTTTTGGATGCTTGGATTCCTCAGCATTTTAATTCGTGCCTTGTTTCTTCTGTCTAAAGCTTCTTTACATTCACTGTCAAACCATTCCTTGTTCGGACCTGTCTTCTTTGTGCTTAGCATTTTCTTGGATACAGAGTGTATAACTTCTTCTATCCTGTGCCATTTTGTATCTATATCAGTTCTTTTATCTATCTTTGATAAACACTTCTCCAATTCTATTTCATATTTCAGTCTGTCTTCGTCGTTGTCTAACTTTCTTATATTAATTTTCTTTTGTCGTTTTTTTAAATTTTCCTTGGTTCGCGGAATCTCTTGCTTCAATTTGACTTCTACCATACTATGATCCGAATTTACATCTGCCCCTCTACGAGATCGAACATTCGTTATGGCCCTGGCGTGCTCTCTCCCAATTAAAACGTGATCGATTTGATTACGCACTTTATCATTTGGCGCTATCCATGTTTCTTTGTGAATATCTTTCCTCTGAAAATGCGTGCTCATAATTTTCAATCTCTCTTCCATAGCGAATTCGATTAGTTTTTTCCCATTTTCATTGGATACGCGATGTTTACTCCAACCTCCCGTTACCTGTTTATATATATCTTCATTCCCAATTTTGGCGTTGAAGTCTCCTATTATTATTTTAATATCGAAGTTGGGAATTGTGTTCAGAATACTTGATATTTCTTCGTATAACTTATCTTTATCTTCCTCTTCTTTGTCGTTTGTGAGTGCGTGCACGTTTATTACAGATATTTTCCTATATCTACCTTTAATTCTGATTCGACACATCCTGTCTGATATTGTAGTTCATTATTATTTTTAATTTCAATGCATAAACCTTTTTCTATACTGGGTATAATATCACTCTTTCTCCCTGCTTTGATGCAATTGTAACATCCAAAACAAGAAATTTTATATAATTTGTATCAATATTTTTATTTATAATATGAAAACTAACCTGTCAATTAATTCTTTCCAGTTTTATTTAAACCTCGACACTCCGGCCACAGTTTTAACTCAATGACTCAGTGACCTCAATCAATTTGAGTTTGGCTTCTGGCACATCATCTTCCTTTAAATTGATAGAGTTTATCATTTTTTCGACCCTCATTAACACTACAAAACGCGTTTGTTTGTCCGGATAGTACAGATTATTGCCGCATATGCGGTGGCGCAACGATAGTTTGACGTTATGTAAAATTGGATCGATTTTGTAAATGGATCAATTTAATGTTAAGATAGCACTAAAACAAATGTGCAGAGCGTGCAAATGATTGAAAAATAGTACAAAGTACTTACGATTTTCCAGTAGTGTTATAAAAACAATAAGCGATACCTACCAGATTTAACATCAACTATGCGTTTTCTAGATCAAATGCATGCAGTAGAAACTCTATGCCCAGCAGTTAAAAAAATTCATTTACTAAACCAGCAAGTGGAAAAACGATGTAAGCGATGCTAAAAGCTGCAAGTAAAAGTTAATTAAGCACAAATAACCAAAAATTAAGCGACAATGACCATGTGGTCTGCGTTGAGGTTAACTCAAATCAAACAAATTCAAAGCGATACACAAAGCCTAAAAAACACAATTTAAGCACAAGAATTAAGCGCATAAACTACAAAAAAAAAAAAAAATAACTAGAGTTACAATATCTCTTAGTTAGCGTAAATATAATAATCAGAGCACAAGCACTCGTTATAAATGCGTGGTGAAAAAATGTACGAAGCGTTTAGCGCGAAGCACTAGCGAGAAGTCAGATTCATTTGACATCTACTGTGTCTAAAAAGCAGTAATCAAAATTTAAATTACCGGCTGGTCAGTGCGAACATGAATTGATGACAGCGACAAGGCCAAGCGAATACACTAGTCGAACACAGATGACCAGCGAAGTCCAAACAATTACAAAAAAAAAAAAACGAAAGATATTATAAGCCACTATAAAAAAATCTCGAATTTCTAGCTGAAATATACAGAATATATACCTATCTTGTATTTCTTAGCCATGAATTTAAAAATATTAATTTAGACAATCTTTTAGTTCTCAGCCTATTTCTTTTCTCAGTGGCTGTCGCCCCGGCTTTTGAGAATAGCCGTTTAGATGGTACTAAGGGGTAGAATTTTTTTGCTAGATTGTAGGGTTTGGGATAAACGGTTTTCATTTCTTCCCAGGCGTTGATAGGATTTTCTTTTAAGCTTATTACAGAAGAATTTAAGTATAACGTCAGTTCGTCTTGAGGCTGCTAAAGTGTTGATGTTGAGTCGCTGACTTTCTTTCTTTTTTGAACTAAAGTCTTGTGAGGGGCCCACAGATCAAATTCCTCTTCCGAATCGGATTCAGGCGTATCATCGGAAGTATCTGTGGGTTCCTCTGTATTAGAAATTTCAATCCGAAGTTTCTCTAAAACTGTTGAGAGTTCCACAGGGTCTTTGAAATGAATTTTCTAAAATCTAGGGTCTAATATAGTTGAAGCTGCTAATAAAAACGATTTCTCTGCTTGGTCGAACCGGCGATCAAATTCTGAGATTACTTTTTCCTTAAGCTTCGCAGCTATTTCATACTAATATTTGGCTCAATGTTGCGTACTTCTCACCACTGATTTGAGCAGTCATCGCTTCTAAGGGTCGTAGCAAGGAATTGACTTCAATTATATTTTCTTTCTTCTTTGAAGTTATCATGGGAGACGCATCCACATGGTTCAGCATGATCTGACTAACATACTGTAACAGTTTTATGAGGCGCTCCAACATATAAAAACAGGAATTCCACCTAGTCCTTACATCCAAGAGAAGCTTCAACATTTTTCCTTCAGGTACTCCAGCATTTGATTGCATCTTCCGAAGTTCATCATTGGCGTTGACGTGACGTTTTATCCAAGTTATAATATTTTTGCATTTTGCGATAATGTCTAACCTCGAAAACATCCAATGAATTTTCACATGCTAGATTCAGAGTGTGTGCAAAACATGGCACGTTTCCCAAATTGATCTGAAACGGCTTTTACAATGTTAGCACCATTATCGGTAACAAAGGCTACTATCTTATCTGATTTAATATCATAATCTGCAAGGACTTGTGCCAGTACAACAGATATATAAGCGGCAGTGTGTGCCTCCGTTAATTTAAAGACGCCAATTGTTCCAGAAAATATTGTGATAGTTGTCAACCCATGTTCTGTCACACCTAACATACTGTTCATTTGAGAATCGGTCCAGATGTCTGATATCAAACACAAGTAAGGAACGTCTTTCAAAATACTTATCAATATGAGCTTTAATGGTATTTCTTGTGAGGACCTTGTACAATGGAGAATGTTGCTTCATAAAATTTTTGAAGCCGTTGCCTTCCACGAAACTAAACGGTAGGTTATATATTATTATCATTGGCCTGCGTTAGCTTTAAATTCTTTGAACCACCAGCTGTAAACAAATATATAATTTTGTTATTCATAATAGGAACAGCATTTACACTTTTCATTCACAACAAAATAGAATAAAAAGCTGTTCACATAATGTTACTATAATTTAAAAAGTTACATTGCGACTGGTGTAATCGTATAACCCACCTTTGAAGCTTTGCACGTTCGAAAATATTTTTAATATGCTTTGGCTTTGCTCCTGAGCCGCGTCCGTTTTGGTGCTGCTGCTGACACTTACACTTGATCCTTCATCTTCAGTACTTTGCAGACCCGGACTGGGGCTTCTTGAAAATGAAGGAAAACTGAAGGTGTTAGTGTCCGATTCATTGCCACCTTCTTTTTTAGAACCTGATATCTAAAAAGAGTTGTACGAGTATTAAAAAAAAAAAAAAAAAACAATAATAACGAACTAACCATTTCTTTATTTGAGCAACTAGCACTGGCATGTTTATGTTTGAAATGTTGTCTCATATTAGTTGTATTTTAGGACGACTTAAATGTTTTAAAACACAATTTGCACTTCACTAGCCGATTATTATCAATTTTATTGAAATATTTCCATACATCGCTCTTTGGTGGAGACATAGTAATAATTGTTAATTGTTATTATAATTTGTGTGACAGCGTATTTACAATATACACTTAACCTAAATTATTTACCGATATGACAGTTTAGAGTATTAGTTCAACATCAAGCGACCAAACCGCCAAGTGCTAAGTGCAAGACAGCACAGCAAGACGCAGCTTGCTGGGAGAGTTCTGCATATGATAACGCTCTAACTATACAGGACGTATCATCTGCAAATTGGCCTAGTAGTTTACAAGGTATGAATTCTGAGAGGTCGTTTACATAAATTAAAAACAAAATAGGCCTTAAAATTGATCCTTGGAGGACACCTTGTGTAACTAAAATTGGGTCAGAATTTACTGAGCCTAAATCTTTCGAATTTATGTGAATATATTGACTACGGTTTGACAAATATGATTTAAACCAGTGAAGTACATACTTGTTTAAAAAGGACATAAGGCGAAGGTAAATCACTTTTTCAAAAATTTTACTGAAACCCGATAATAAAGATATTGCTCGGTAATTCTTGATCTCTAGACGAGTTCCTTTTTAAAAAACTGGAATAACTTTAGCGGTTTTTAGGTCATCAGGAAAGATACCATTATCAAATGATGCATTGATAATATGTGTTAAGGATGCGGCTACAAAAAGTCCTACAGGGCGTAAGATCGAACAGGGTATGCCTTCGAAGCCACAATACTTTTTGATGGCTATTTGATAAATGATAGTACAAACTTCGTATTTATCTGTAGGATAACAAAACATATTGCTAGTGCTTAAGTGACCGGAAATATTCGTTGCATTGTAATTATCACACTGAGGCTAGAAGTATTGTTGAATAAACGCATTGGCTAGAATATGAGGATCTTTTTGTATGTTGCCACGAAAATTTTTCAGACGAAATTCAGTTTGAGAATAACTGGATGTCGTTTCCAATTTGATTATATCCCACGCTGTTTTTGATTTATTCTTGCTTTTAATGATTTGTTTGAATTGTTTCTTTGCTTGGACTATCATTTTTCTAAATACCGATTTCGTTTTTTTATAGTGTTCTAATAAGTGAGGGTCCTTAGTATAGCAACAGAGTAAATATAAATCTTTCAAAAACTTGGACACTCTCCTCAGGTCATCATTAAACCACTGGTTATCAATTTTAAGTTTGTGAGTTTTTATTTTAATTAAGGGGAAAGCACAATCAAAATAATACTGAAAGATGATTAAAAAAATTTTAATATTCGCATTACCACAATTAGGTACATACACTTGAGACCAATTTTCTTGTGAAAGTAGGTATTGAAAATATTCGCTATTAGTACAACTGCAACAAGCGCGTTTTTCCAAATTGTTAATTCAACATTTTGTAGTTCAATAACCGCGCTTGTACGAATATTGCAAATATCAATTGTAATTAGTGCACAAGTAGGTTTCTATTGCGTGTGCAAATAAATTCCTTTGATATTTGCAGACACAGCTGACGATCAACTTGATGACAATACTTTTTAGCTGTTTAAAAGGACAGTATTTGGCAGTATAGTTCCATATTTTAATTTCACATTAATTTTTCTGTGATTGATCTGTTGTCTGTTCCATTTATCACTCGTTGAACTTTCATATTTTAATTTCTTTTAAAAGTATCCCAAAAATTAACTCACCAAACTTATCAACTGACAATTACTGTCGGATCTTGTGCTGTTAGTTCCAAATTGTCTCTTACGCGAATTAATTATAATGGAGGGCTAATCATGATAGAAAACACTGCTGTAAATGAAAACTATGTTCGAGGGATTAGCTTCATCTATTTAGGATTAATAAACCAAAATATAATGATACAAGAGTTAAAAGGAAAGAGAGTGGTCGGGAAGTTAATTAGTCCAAGAGCCGGCTGCAAAAAACCTGGCCGATCGAGTAACAGAATAAAATGTTTTTAAACTGTTAGTACTCATAGCGATCATAACAAAAATCGCAGAAGTTGTGCACAAGATTTATATTGGTGTAGAATTGTAATGTGGAACATAGGGATTTCAATGCAATTTTTTTGATAATGTTGTAATTTTTTGTTGTTCAGAATTTAAAAATGAATGCAATAAGGCCCATTTGGTTACCAAATAATAGTACTTCGCGATATATCAATCAAATTAAAATCAATATTTATTAGGAAAATTGTAACAAGGTTATCTTCGTTATCGTTAACATTTTCAGTGTTTACGCGTTCTGCTTTCATTTGATAGGAAGTAACAGTTTCCAGCAATTTATCAATAACTTGATCTTGTAACCAGTTTCCTTTTTTGGAATCTATAAGCTAGGTTAATAGTTATCGATAAGTAGCCCATTTCTCGACTAGTAAATACATGTGGGTATTGTTGTAGAAGAGTTGACCACCCGTGATTTTAAATACGTTTCACAATCACTTTGTTGTTTTCGTGAAATATCTATTCTGATTAGGTATTCAGATTTTGCAACGTATTTGGCTCGAGTTCCCATCCGCCGTCTGTCACTTTTTGCGTATTTACATAGCCATCCCATAAAAGTAAAAGTGGTTTATTGTACGGCATTATTCGCGAATCTTCTAGATTACGTCGAATATATTGATATCGTACACCACCTTTGTCGGAATTTATTGTATCATTTAGTGAATATGGAAAACCATATTTACATGACGACAATATTTTGCCTTTTTTACCCATGATACATGGCGTTTCTGGTAACAACCTACCATTTCACGCCACTTCCAATCCATTGAATGATTAGTGAATCGTGGCAATTCTGCTGAAACTATATCTTTTGGCATAGTTCTTCTCAGACTCAAATGACCAAGTGCCCGTGCAGTGAACCACGCTTCTGGTATTCGATACGAATCCAGTAATCTAGGACATAACCAAATGGAGTTTTTGGATCTTGTAGACACCTACTACGAAATTCCCGTAAACGGCGATAGAAAGCTGTCACTGTTTCAATGGGAAATTTCAATGCTGGGGTTCCACGTCTATGGATATTTTCCCACTCTGTTGATTTAGCTGCGTCATGAATACCTGCTGAACCGTTATTAATAACAGTTTGTTGTTCGGGTCAACTTATATTCTCTGTTAATGTAACAAAGAGGTCAGGCACTGGGCCCATATATTCAGACATTACAATTAAATCGAGTGTTTTGGAAGCTCAGTAATTCCGTGAATTGGGAATTGATGCTGGAACTTCACTACGGTACTGGTTGTTCGGATCTGTGCTTTTTTTCAGCTTTCAGAAGCTTCTCTCGATTCAGTGGATCTGCTAATTGAGCCACATTAATTTTTGTCGAGGAATAATATTGAAGGCATTCCTTAATAATGAAATATATAGCCTGTATCATTACGGAAACGACTGTCACACATGTACCATACTTTCGCCTTCAAATATAGCAGTTAACAAATCTTTTGTGTGCATCGTTTGCAGCATTTAAACTGCGGACATGTTGTGTAGCTGCAACTGTATTTCCTACATAAATAGCCGGAGATGGAATATTGTATACTGGATTTATAAATGCAGACTGTTGGCCTTCAAATATAGAGGTTTTCGTTTGGTTTTCAGAAATTTGATCGAAATTAACGTTACTCAACACTGCCATGGTCAATGGTTGATCCGGCTGGCGGTTTACGAACCGCGATAGCGTTTCAGAATTTGCCGAAAATCGCCGATAAAAATTATTGTTTTGACGACGGCCATTTAAGAGCAGTAACACAATTACTTTTCAGCTCGTTGTCATCGTATTCAATGGAATTTTGTTCACAATTATTGCATACATATTGAAATAGAATGCGTAGACTTTGCGTTCTGCTTGATAATCACCATGTTGGTGTTTCAAATAAGTAATGCATCGTTAGCTTTGGCCGTGTTTGATTTCACGGCGACGAAACAAATTTAACGTTTATCTTCGTCAGCCATTTTGGAAATTTACTAATTTCAATTACATCAGGCTCTTCTCCATGTACACATTCCAAATGTTTAACTAAATTTGAAAAAAAGATTTTAGCAAAATATACAAAATTATTTTTTGCACCTTTTGACACCGGAATACGAGATATCTTTATTTCGTTTGAATTTTCTGGTGTTTCATGATTTTGGATGCGGTCTTCGAGGGACTAAAATATGTAATATGTAAAACATTTCTTGGTTTCTATTTTAATGATTTCTCTTACTTGTGTAAATATATGTGATATATTTTCAGATTCTATTTGTTTTGCGCAAAATGTATTTTGGATCCAGTTTTTAGTAGTATTAGTTACTTGCGATATATTTTGAGATTCTGATGGTTCTGCAACTAAAAAATATAAAATGTGCTTAAAACAATAAAGTCTGAATTGGTAGTAATACAACTATCGCCTGGAGGTCGTCCATCGATACTTCGATGATGTGTTCTTTGGCTAAAATAATGTAAAACACAAACACATTTTTTGTGAATAAACAATATCAACGAATAACTTACCATGAGATAATTGTAATTTGGACAACTGCACTACCTGTAAGTTATTATTTATACTACGTAACATATTTTGTAATACGCTGTAGAAATCTATCAAAAGAATATTACTTTAGTTTTCAAGCATTTTTTGTTACTATATCATTTCATAATATATAAAAACCTGTTTGTCGTATTGACAAGACAGTTGCATGAAAAGAATACTAAATATGAAATAATAAGTATGATATTCTTACCATTTGAACATACAATAGTTGCCGAATAATATATTCCCTCTATCCATTTCACGCTAATTTTATAACGATGGGAGCGTTTAATGTTTTTTGTGATGCAAACATAAAATTGTTCATTATGTTCGAACTGTATTAGACTATATTTTGCCATTTTACAAGTTTTCAGCAAAGACGTAACGTAATTCATCCAAATAAATAAAATAAATATATCATCACGCCTTTTATCCAAATGCACAGCATATAAATTTATTTTAATCTCAACTGACAGTTGAAAATCTATAATTTACGATTGCAATTCTGCATTGACTCTAGTGGCGGCGGCGCATTACTAATAAAGGCATTTCCTCTATATTATTATAAATAAAATATGCATAAAATGTTTATTGAAAAGTAATCAGTAACTAATTAATTATAGAAGAAGGGATCTATATAAAGTTTTAATTGTTCACATGGTGCGTGCTGCGTTCCGTAGGAAAGCTGGTGGTTATTTCGGAGGCTACACGAAGTAAAGTTTAGCAATACTTGCCATGCTAACTAAATTGGTTAGGTTTACCTGAAAGTGAAATAAATTACAATACATCACATAACATTAAAAATCTTTTTATTATTTCATTACACTATAAATATGTATTAATTACAACATATTTTCTATAAATATAATTTATTATTCACTGTTATATTTATATATACCTTAAAAACGATGCTACTATCATTCTTCAGTTAACAGAGATTCTTAAAGACAGAGAATGTTTCAAGGTTATGGAAAATATTTTTACTGGTATAACTAAAACAGCAAATCAAGAGATGTTTGGCCATGAACTTCATTTCCTTTATACTTTCAGCAGCTTTGTACAGCCTGTGTGCGTTCCAGTAGCTTCTCCAGGTCCAGAAACAATTATGTTCTGTCATCTCTGGAAACTTTATATATTTCGGTATGTCATTTTCAGTTCCACCATTCGATTCTCCGGATTTTATTAAATAATTGGCACCCTTTCCGCCTGGATTTATCGTTCATATAGAATTTTATGGATGGTATACTTACTCCGGAAAGATAAACTTCAACAAACTTCAAATGATGCCATACACTTGATACAAAACTTGTTAATTGCACTTGTACCTATATAAACATGTAGCTTAGAGTTTCGATTTTCATACTTTGTTTTAATAAATACTTACGATATTATAAATATCAATAATAAAATTAGGTTATAAATCATATGACACATCATTAATTTATGGTGAATTTCGAAAACTAGGGTCTTAACCAAAATAGTTTAAATAAATCAAGTAGAGAAAAGAAAATTAAATGATTCACAATTTTCCTGTGTGTCTATATGTGGGACATACCGTTACAACAAATATGTAAAAATAAATTATTTTATTTGTTAAATTTATTAGTTAAAAATTATATTTTTTTTCATATATTGCTATGTAGCATATAAATAATTATGTGATTGTTAACTAAAAATGCAATGATGAATTTCTTCTATCATAAAATTTTAACAATGTGGAATATCCATGATATAAATATGCTTCACTTCTCCCTTCGCACCTTGATGTCGAGACTCTCCTGAAAAATCAATAATTGGATTCGGTGCATATGCTTTTTAATTTGAAATGTTTAAAATTATTTTAAGCTACTTTCAGACGCAAGTTGCGTGTAAGTTGCTAAACATTCTGTGAAATATTAAACTCAATGAAATTACATATTTACATGATCAGATGAAGAATTACAGGTACGGTATTGACTTCACAGTTACATTAATAATTAAACAAACAAATTACAGGGCTATTGAAAATCACATAACCTCAAAGTGTCATCTGTGCAGTAATTAACTGTAAAACATTTTAAATTGTGACAGGAGGGACCGGATCGTCACAAATTCTATAACAGAAATATAAATGTAAACGAATTAGGCCGGTAAATAAACTTGATAATATAGTACTAGACATATTTTCCAAATTTCCCGCCATTTGGTTCCCCAAACTACCCCGATACGTGTGATTACGTACCTGCTAGCCCTTCACAACAGGTACCTAATATGAAGATTCTAGGGGTTGAAAGTACAGACACATATTTGATAACAGTAAACATTTGTCATCGCTAAAATTAGTGAAAAAGTAAAACAGATATAAGAAAAAAACTTTATTCATAATGAAATGTGTATAAAAAGTGTCAATACTAATATTATTAAGAAATATATATTTTGACTAGCTAATATACGTAATTAAATCATATTTAGAACGTTATGAACGAGTCGAGTACAGAAACTTATGTATATAACTAAAGGTAATTTACAATATTATAATTATTGCTGTCAGTGTCATAACTGGAGTCGCTTAAATGAATAACAAATATTTAGTGTTATTATTTACATCTACATACATATTTTCTATGTCTATAATATGCCTGATACTGTTTAACCATGTTTTCGTGGTAATCAATATTACAATCCTTGACATTCTTGGCCGATAAAAATAGCGCATCACTAATCCACCCCCGTTCGCTTCCAGCCTGAAGAATTATAATTCTTTTTCCGCGAGATACTGGTACGTCCAATGCACAATTTATGGTCCCGTCTATCCAACTCTTATGAATAGAGCGCGGATTATACGCAGGAAAATGTGACTGAAATATGCATGCAATATGCACTGAAATAAGGCCAAAATATGCTCAATATATGCACAAAATAAAATAAAGATGCAATATTTTTTAAAATCTATGCGAATATGCAACATTATTTTTACTCATATTTACATTATTTAGAAAAATAAATATCATTTTGTAATTTTGCACAAAAATATCACATTAAATAAATAAAACAACGTACATGTAAGCAGTGTTGTAACAGATAACAATATTTTTTTATCTACATAAACATAAAGATAACTACTCTCATATTAATCTAGATTGTTTTTAAATGAATTTTGTTAAGGTGAAACATCCGGGGCTGCATTTAGCTACAGAATTTGACTGGACTTGAATTAAAAAAAAAAATTTTTTTTATTTAATATGAATAGATCTTATAATGTATTATATATTGTATTGTAGCCAAAACTACAAATTTGCTTACAGTACAAACATATAAAATTTCTTGGATAATAATTAAGTTTTGAAAATTATATTTTAATTTACGCTATTTACCAGTTTAGTTGTCACAAGCTGTCAAAACATAATCTAGAATCATTTTTCGTAAATTCTCTCACTGTGGAAAATAGAAGAAAATTTAAATTGGTTATTATTTTAGAAAATATATCATCTAGATAATACTCCCAAAATATATAAAGCTAATAAAAAATTATCTAGATAACATATAAATAAGAAAAAATATCTTAATAAGATAATAGATAAAATGATTTAATCTAGATGATTTATCTAGATAAGTAACAACACTGCATTTAAGTATAACTTTTGTGATATGAACCAACCAAAAGTATACATGAATAATATCAACATTTATTTAATTTTCAAAAAAAGGATCACATTTTGCATATTATATAACAGCTTATTTAACATTGTTTGATAAATTTATATAGTTATTTAATTAGCTTCTTTGTTTTTTTTTTTTCAATATAATTTACAATTGAAAATTTACTAAAGTTTCTAGTTTGAAACTTTGTCTGCGATCACTTAATATATTTTTATAAACAAAGAAACTTCTTTCGATATCGCATGATGTTATTGAAGCATATTTAAATTTACACAATTTATCTAGTGATAAATTTGAAAATAATTAAAAATTTCCATCTAAAATACTTCTTATGTTGCTAATTTCCTTGTAGCCGGGATTATTATTTAATACATCGTTAAATTTACTGTAGACTTTTTCTCCAATATCACCTGGAACGTCTTTTAATTTGTTATTTAAATTTTCTACTATATCTAAAGCTTCCGTTACCATCAAACTCTTATTTTATAGAGCTTTTATTAAATGACTTCAATCGGAATAATGACTTTTTATAAGCGCTAATTGCTTGATTAATTCTTTTTCTTTGGTTTGAATTAGTTTCTTGTAGTTTTCTACAGACGATGCACTTTTAGAATCAAAACAAGTAATTATATTTTTGATGTTTGAGTAGTTATCCAAATGAAACATTGCAGCATCCAACCAAATGCCCCACCTGGTGAGGACAGGTTCGGGTGGTAATGGAAGATTGGGTAGTTGTTGCTTGTAAAATTGTACTCGCAGTGGAGCTTTCAGAAAAACTTTTTTCGAAAAGTTTATCAAATCATTTAGATCATGAAATAATTCTCTAACCTTCTTTGCAAATCGATTTATTCCATAAGCTAAACAGGTGACATGTATTAAATTCGGAAAAAATACTTTTAAATTTTGTGCTGTCTACTTGAAACTTCTTGTCAACATTTATCTAATAATAATAAATTCGAATTAAAGATTAAAGATATGTACAAATACTAAATTCATTATTTTTTTTCACAAACTGTACAGAACACAATATCGTTGTCGACTTTGAGAAACTTATATCTTTGAACCCATTGTTTCAATTGTTGGGATCTTAGACTGCCAAGTGAATTTGACATTTTAAAATAAAAATGTAAACATGCGCACAACGCCAATACAACCAAACAAAAAATTGCGTAAATGACAGACTGTACATACAAGTCAGCTCCATAGTAAAGCTGATTACACAATTCACAACGCCTATATACTTGCTACAATGAACTAAAATGTAAATATTTACTGGGTCGGTATTGCAGGTTGACATATACATAAAATGGATTCGAAGTTCAGCGAATGTTGACGAGGTAGCACGATCGGAAATTTAATACTTCATTTCAAATTTTAAAAGTGGAAATTATTGTTTGAAAACCTTAAAATATGTAGTTATATGCACAAATAATAAATATATGTAAAGAAATTCAAAATGTGTAAAAAAATATTGATGTATGCTAAATATGCAAAAAATTTAAACCATATATTGATTTATTTTTGTATGAAATGTGAATATTTGTAAAGGAAATACAATAATACAATATGTGCAAATACTTATGAACAATATCATGTGAATCGTACCCAGTTTCATCTGAATAAACTATTGGTCGACATGCTTAACAATATTTTTTATTCTTGTTATATATTGATGTCGCCATTTATATAATCTTCTGCTTTCCATTATTACATGCCGTTTGTTATTATTTTTTTTTTTTTAATTTAAACTCGACATCTTTGAAAACGATCAGTGATAGTAGAACTTTGCCATCCGCAGACACGCATGCTAGTAGTCAGAACAGATACACGACAGACAAGTTTTTCTTTACTTCCAGTTGCCCTAATTTTTCTTCGGTCGCAGGTTAATCCTGATTCGTCGGTATTAAATACAAAACTAGCACCTTTTTCATCAGCCAAATCATTTTTATTAATGACCTTTTCAAGATAATAAAATTGATAAATACCCTGTGGTATCTTTGCATCTTTTCTTAATTTCTGAAGATTACCAGGCTTTTGTAGAGAAAGACTAGGATGACTAGGATGTCAAAAAACTAATTTCCTAATGTTTTGGCTTAGAACGATGTTCCCAATATATATCCTACTTAGAAAGGATATTTTAGTGGCAAATGTATTTTTTTTTATATTGCGACTATTTGAAAATAAAAAGTAGTTATCCATTTGTGGCATGAAACAAAACTATTACTTTATTTATTAATTTTTTTCTGAAATTAAGTGGATCGACTGCTGCGGTCATGACCGCTGCAAAAAATTAATTATAGCCAACCAAAATTAAATAAATAAATAATGGTGGTAAGAAAACAAAAGAAAGAAATGAACTAAAAAATGTCATTTATCAAACCGGTGGAATGAATAAACTTTAAAAGTTTCTTAACACTATCAGTCTCATTGGAGAGAACTGACGGAAGAGTATCTGCAAAGCTGAGAAGATTTCTGACGTTGTGATATCTAGCACAATGCAAAAGAAGATGAAAAACAGAAATGCGGGTAACACACACGTCGCACATAGGTACGGGGTCCCGAATAAGAAGATACAGATGAGTGGCCTTAATATGACCTATTCTCAGACGCGTAATTGCTACTTGCTCTTTCCGCGAAACAGGAATTGGTAGCTTCCACTTTTGGACGGTAGGTTTTATAGGTCTAAGTTTGTGAGTGGAGCGATTCCACGTCCTGCCAAGAAGTTAAACAAAATGAAGATATACGTTGAAACATATCGTCTGGCCTGAGATCGTGCATCCTAACATAATCAAGCAGAGCAGTTTCACGTGCAGCTGATCAGCCCTGTGATTACCAGCGATACCGATATGTCCAGGAATCCGTATAAAAGTAACACGGATTTGCCTAGATGAAAGTTGTCAAAGACTATAAAAAAGCATCTGAATAAGAGGGTCAGTTGAAAACCGGTTACATAGACTCGTTATGGCGCTGAGTGAATCCGTACATAAAACGATATGTTGTTCACTTTCGATGACGTGTAAACAACGTTGCAAAGCAGAATAAATGGCATACAACCCAGCATCAAAAACAGAGGAAGAAGGCGATAAAGTGATAATGTTTTTTCATCTTGAAAGATGAAAGAACATCCGGTTCCGGTGCTATTTTCAGACCCGTCTGTATAGATAAAAATAGAGTCTGTGTACCTTTCTTTAAGGAGACAGAATTCCTGGAAATAAAGGGAAGGCGGCGTAATAACCTTCTTATACTTAGTTAGAAGTAACTCAGTACTTATTTGAGGAAAACACCATGGTGGTGTATCCGAAATAAGTTGAGGTAAAATGTCTTCCTTGTCTAGTGGAAGTTTATCAAACTTTTTGACAAGTTGAACAGCCAAAGGGCACAGAGAGGTGGAACTGTTGAATAAAAGATTATGCGAATTAAACATGAAATGCCAAGGTTTGGGCATGATTCGAGCAGTATATTTCATGCACTGTCGTGTTCTTCGGATAGATAATGAAGGCAACCCTGACTCACAGTATAAACTGTGAACTAGAGAAGTACGAAAGGCACTAGTTGACAAACGGATACTCGTATTATGGACAGCATCTAAGCGGTTGAGATGGAGTTGTTTAGCGGAACTGAGTACAATTGCTCCAAAATCAAGTTTTGACATTACAAGAGAATTGTAAAGTCGTAGCAAACAATCTCTATCAGCACCCCACTTAGTGCTTCCGAGGTGTTTTAAAGCATTTCGAACAAGACGGCAGTCTGCAGCAAGGTCTAAAATATGCGGCTTCCAGGTCAGATACGGATCAAGAGTAAAACCCAAAAATTTAACCCTATCGAAGCACTGAATTGGAAAACCATACAAATGAAGAGAAGGATTGTTGTGAGGAGTACGTAAGCGACAGAAATCTATACACTTCGTTTTCTCAACAGAAAAACGAAAACCTCTAGCGGTAGCAGCATTGGAAATGGTGTTAATAGCATCCTTAAGTATAGATTCGCACTCAAGAATGCTAGATGCTGAAGTGTAAATGACTAAGTCATCGACACAGAGACAATGGCGGACGGTCGCCGAAAGATTCAGCGCAATGTTATTGATAGCAATTAGAAAAAGGATTACACTAATGGTAGAACTTTGCGGAATACCATTTTCTAGGGTGTGAGAAGATGAATAAATATCACCTGTACGTACTTTGAAAGTGCGATTTTCAAAAAAGGAAGATATAAAAAGTGGTAGATTGCCACGAAGTCCCCACTCCCCCAGCTGCTTCAGAATGCCGTGCCACCAAGTCATATCAAATGCCTTCTCCAAGTCGAAGAAAACAGCAATGACATTTTCTAGAGCCACACTGATAATGATCTAAAAGACGATTATGCACTAAATAATGGATAAGTCAAAATAATCTGCCTTATTTAATATCATTAACCACCTATAATAGGTCCTCTAGTGAATTCATAGATACTATTTCATACTGCGATTTGAATCAATATAACCATATTCACAATAAAAATAATAGAATATTTCTTATTTTATCTAACATTGAAAATATTACGATCGTGGAATGTGGCAATCCATTAAGTAAACTTGATGAGCAACACCATCCCGCTCTAGAAATTTTATTTGATATAAATATAAGTCACAATCTGGAATTAAAATCAAGAAAAATGTTCAAATATAAACATGCTGATTATGATGTCATTAATAATTATCTTAATGATACAAATTGGTTTAAAGAGTTTCAGGGTCTTAATATTGAACAAATGGTATCGAAGTTTTATAATATATTATTTACTTGTATTAATGAATTTGTTCCATGTGTATTACCAAAAACAAAGCAGTACCCAATATGGTTTACAGCTGATTTAATTAAAATTATTAAAGAGGAGCATAAGGCCCATAACAAATTTAAACGCTATAAGACTCAACTACTTTATAATGAATTCTCATTTCTGAGAAAGCGATTTAAATTAATAAAAGCTAAATGTTACGCGAATTATATCAAAAATATTGAAGATCAAATCCCGCATAACAGTAAAAAATTCTGGTCATATGTCTCTTCAACTAATTCTAATTCCTCAAATATCCCCATGAACATGCATTATAATAATTTTATAAGTAAAAATGGTTACGAAACTTATAATTTATTTTCTACGTTTTTTGAATCAGTATTTGTACCCAGTAATGTTGATCTAAATACATGCCATTTTCGCTGTAATAATGACACTTTGATACATTTAAGTCATATTGAAGTTAGTGAAGATATTGTCCACAATATTTTGTTAAATCTAGATGTAAATAAGGGTGCCGGTCCCGATGATATTCCTGGTATTTTTGTGAAACTTTGTGCTTCTTCACTCTGCATTCCACTTACAATTATTTATTCTAAATCTCTATCGGAGGGACATTTCCCTGATTTATGGAAACTTGCTTACGTTATGCCAATTTTTAAAATTTGGTTGTAAATTACAGACCTATTTCAAAATTATGTATTATCGAAAAAGTTTTTGAAATAGTTTTTAGACAACTTTATGATGCAATGAAATGTTATATTATTCCACAACAACATGGTTTTGTGTCAGGTCGATCTATTAGAGTACTGCAACTACATTTCAAAAGCAATGGATGCCAAAATTGAAGTAGATTCTATTTACACTGACTTTTGATACAATGCAACATGAATATTTGCTTATGAGACTTGCTGAGGTCGGTGTCAGTGGTAATCTGCTGCGCTGGTTCACATCTTATCTGACTAATAAAAAACAGCGTGTTGTCTTAAATGGGTATTCCTCAGACAATGTACAAGTTTCATCAGGGGTGCCACAGGGTTCTCATCTAGGACCGTTACTTTTCAATATCTTCATTAACGATATTTCTACTTGTTTTAAATTCGCAAACATTTTAATGTGTACAGATGATTTGAAAATTTATCATACGATTGAGAATATGAACGATTGTATTGCCTTTCAAGACGATCTTAACAGATTCGCAAATTACTGCAATGACCGTAAATTAAATTTAACATTGCCATTCTAAGCAATTTTTATATTATACGTAAAACCGTAGTGTACGAGACAATCGTAACAAGTCAAGTTACAGATTTACGATAAATGCAATTCTATGCAGAAAACTGTATCGACGAACGTTTCAGTAGCTTTACGATTGACGTCATATTTTACGGTCAGTGTCTAACTTCATTGCTAATACAGTGTCTGAATATTGAATATGACAGTTGTTTTTTTTTTTATTTATTTACTTATCAAATACAACCATGTGATGAGCTTTCATTACAAATTTTAAGAAAAATAGTCTTATCTGCGAATTATGAAACAAGATCTTCATTTACATCCCCATCGTCTACAATCATCCATGAACAATCGGTGACATGTGTCATTGTAAATTATGACATACAAAAAATTTGTCTTGGCAGTATTTGATGCCATTTTTATTTAATCACCCGATATATTTAAATATAAATGGAATACTATAATATGCAATGGAATTCTTGAATTTGATGGATTATAAAATGGTTCCATATTACAAATAAAATTGATTGTCCATTACTGATCCAATCTAAATATTGGTTTGAAATTTGCAATAGTAATGTCAAATGGGTTTACCAAATCTTTTATATCTGTGTCCGCGCAAGAGACGCAAGTAATTTCTAAAATATGTAATAAGGTAATTTTTCTTGACGTATAATTAACATATTTTTGTTATGTATTACCTGTTATATTCAACAAGAAGGAGAGCAATATTCCAAATATTTAAATTTTCATTCATTTTATTGACAAAATTGAGCAATGATTAGAGAGAAAAATCAAAACCGTAATGTTACGTCCAGTTACCCTCTCAACGTAAAATTTTCGAGAAATCGTAAGATATTTACGAGTGATCGTAAGCAATAGTTTTGCACAGAATTGCTCTTTGATTCGTAAACTGTTACGAGTCTTACGAGAACACCTTACGAGCCTTACGATTACGCTTAGAATTGCACCATAAATTTATCTAAGTGTTATTATATAAAATTTACTAGAAATAAAAGTACATTAAATTATAATTACCACATTAATGAAACATTAATTCTTAAGACCAACAGTGTGAAAGACTTGGGCGTTATTTTGGACAGTAAGCTGTTATTTGATCTACATATTACCAATATTGTTGAAAAAGCGTGTAAAATGCTGGGCTTCCTCATTCGCGCGAGTTCTAATTTCAGACATCCCTCAACTTTGTTGACACTATATTATAGTCTAGTTCGAAGCAAACTAGAATTCGCTGCTGTTTGCTGGAATCCCCATTACACGATATACATACACAGAATAGAAAGTGGCCAAAATAAATTTCTCAGGTTTATGAGATATAAATTTCCTTTGTATAACGCAAGATTGTTATCACTCGAAAATAGGAGAAAATTGATAGATTTATCTTTTCTTCATAAATTGTTCAATAATGCAATTGATTCTTCTGTTTTACTATCGTTGTTTCAATTACGAATTCCAAACTATGGAACAAGATCAATTGATTTATTTTGTATTTCTCATTGTCGTACTAATAGTACTATCAATTCACCAAGTATTAGAATAAGTAGTCTTTTTAATAATCTTAGCACTAATATTAATATGCCAGATTTGTTTTCCTCATCTTTGCAGAGTTTTAAAAGGACTATTATACTAATAATTAGTGATCAAAATTAATAATTTAATTGTTATGTTTAATTATTGCATTGTTATATTTCAATTTATTTAGTGCTTGTATACAGTTATGTAATCTAGAGCTTCTTTATTATTGGGATTTTTCCTGTTAAGAAGCCGAAATGTTATAAATAAATAAATAAATAAATAAGAGAAGGCTCTGAAAAAGAAAGAGAACAGGAGATCAAAATGGGTAAATGATCACTGAAATGTGCATCATCAAGCACTTTCCAGGAGAAGTGTGGAGCTAAAGAAGAACAAATTGATAAATCAATGGCTGAAAAGTAATTTGAACGTAAATTCAGATAGGTGGCGTTCCCTGTATTCAGGAGAACTGCATCAATATTATCAAGAAGTTTCTCAAAAATACGCCCTCTACCGTCTGTCTGATTGGATCCCCATAAAAAACTGTTTGCATGCATTAAAGTCACCAGCAAGAAGGAACGGTGGCTCAAGCTGAAGCTGATTTATAATATTCTCAAGATAATTCATATTCCAATTAAAATTTGGCAAATAGATTACAGGCTGTAAACTTTCTAGGCGAAAATAATTGAACTGCAACTGCTTGGAGTTGCGTTTGAATATTACATACTGTATATGGAGTAGGAGTAGTTAAAATAATCGCTACACCGCCATGTGCTCGTCCGTCGGGATTAATATCATAACGAATAATGTTAAAGCCGTTTAGAAAAAATGAATCTTGAGATTTTAGATGAGTTTCTTGAATGCAAACACAGCTGGAGGTCAGATCAGCTAATAGCACTTTAAGCTCTAGAAGATGAGTGGCAATACCATTGCAGTTCCATCGAATGAGTTTAAACATTTGAACATACATACATACATACATACATACATAACGTCACGCTATGTCCCACTTAGTGGGGTAGCACGAATCCAGAAACACAGTCAACCAACAATCAATCTCCTCCAAACATTCCTATCCTGACACACCACTTTAGCCTTGTCCACATTCATAGTGCGATTCATACATGCTCGTTTATTCTTCATACTCGGAATCATTCAAACCATCAATCATACCCAACCTGTTATTCCTCGGACGCCCACGCAATCGTTCACCTTCAATCTCACATTTGAAGTGAGAAAAAAATAGGACAAATGGTGCTGTTGTGACGATGTTTGGTCGGACACAAGGAGTTTGGCGTGGATTGCTCGGGCGCCAAACGGTAATGGATAGCTGGGTCGGAGTTTTGTCCAGGGTACAGAAATAAAAAACAACGACGGACTTTAGATTCGGGTTTATTTCGTAGATCTCGGTGTACATTGCTTTTCTCGTGTCTGGTTTGGTAGCGGCCACGGATTTTGGCTTCAAAGCACCCCTTGAGGGCGTACTGACCCAAAACGGAGGGTTTTGAAAAACCGACGCCCGGCGTTGGTTGGGCGTCGGAGTGTCGGACGGGTCTTTCGCGGGGCTGTTAGTCGGCCCTGACAAGCACGGCGCGTTCTGATGACTTGCGCTGAAACGACGCCTGGCGTCGCGACGTCGCTAGGTCTCTCGGTCTACCCGAGGATGGGGGAGTCGATTTCTGAGTAGTGAAAAATAAAACCGGTCGTATCTCGGAAGCGACGCTCGGCGTCGCGACGGCGTCGGTCTCTGTCAACTGCTGACAGCTGTTAGGATGGGTTCCCGGTACTAACTCAAAATCGACGCCCGGCGTCGCGACGACTGATTTTCAGTATGTTAGGCGGGGGTATGTCCCGGTGTCGGTGGCGGTAGCGGTTTCGGGGTGCGGGGCGCCGTTCGGCCGGAACGCCGTAAAAGGTAAAACTGACGTCACGGCGAGTGACGTCACGGTGGCCGGACCGTCGGTATACGACCTGGTGCTCCCGGGTTGACTAACCCGAGGATGGTGGTAGAGATACGGTAGGACGGGGACGGGTTACGCTCTCCAGTCGTCAGACTCGTGAAGGGAGGTTTGGTGCGGGGGAGGGGATAGGAGACCTGGTGTTCTGATCTCTTCGGACCCGCGTTGTGACCTGGACTAAGCCTGCCGAGGATACTCTCCACTCTTACGAGTCGAGGATGCTCTCCAGTCCGAAGACTCGAGGATTCTCTCCAGCCCGGGGGCTCGAGGATGACGGCGCTCTCGGAGGGTATCTCCAGGTATCAAAGCAGACGCTATCGTGCTCCCAACTATGGAGCCGCGGATGCTGAAGGCACGTAGTGAAGTGGCCGACATTGTGACTTGGGATCCCCTGAACAGGGTGACTCTCCACTCTTGCGAGTCGAGGATACTCTCCAGTCCGAAAACTCGAGGATGGCTCGCAGTTAGGGCCTCCAAGTCGCAATGTCGGTGAAAACTAGGTAGCCTGAAGGGCTCGGAACGGTACGGGAACGGTAAGACGGGAAACAAGACGGTATCTCTTACCCTGGTGAATTCTGGACGGCTTCTTCTCAATATGTCGCTTTCTTGATTCTCTCATTAGATGAGGTAAAAAAACTACTGTTTTCTGTTCGCGGACACTCGGCTTATATACAAAAAAGATAATGAAGTGGGTTGAAAACTGTTATAAATGTTCGAGCGGGTTGTCCGTGGTCGCTACCATGTATTTACATAGGGTTAACTTACAGTACCTTGGTGAAAGGGTTTCTTGTGCCCTTACGAAGTTCATACTAGCACCAATCGCTAGCCCTGTAATTCTGCTGCTAGGAAAGTATAATTTTATTTCAATCGGTTACGTACAGCTGGAGTTATAACAAGAAACTGGGGTTGCTCTCATTTCTGCTGAAACGAGAGTAGTTTATGATTTGTCGGTGTTTCAGACGTATCCGGAATCATCGGCAAAGTCTAAACTGTGAGTGACGAAGACGTTTCGTCACACTGTATAAATAACTGAAGAGCTCAAAGATAAAATACAAGCTCTAAGAATGAGGTTTGCCCTTATGCCAACCTCTTCTGTCTTTTTTCTTCTTATTGCGGGCAGAAGAATACCCGTCGACAGGGGCAGTACTGACATTGCTCGAATTATCAGTTTCTTCTGAATGAAGAACAGTGGGAGTGTTCGGCGCAAAAAGACTGACTTGTGAAATGTTAGCTATTGATACAACAGGCGAATTGACAAATTTAACACCAGTTGAACTGGTTGTAGGGGCAAGAGGCGAAGCGGTTGAAATTTTAAAGTGACTTTCGAAGCTAAATAATTGAACGAATTCAGAAAATACATTTTTGACGATTTTTGCGATCTCTGGCATTAGCAGAGAAGCGATGTCGGCAACGTTTAACGGTGGAGGAGAAGTAGGTTTTGCTTCAACCTTAGCATAAGAAGTGGTGAAAGATGTATTGCGCTGTACATGCTGCCTTGCTTCACTTATGAGTAGTTTTGTATTCTAAAACAGCGTATTCCAATTTAAATTTCGGACAGTTTCTAGAACTGGCAGGATGGTTACCTTCTCAATTGATACAATTGACATCACCGCATTCGGTTCCGTCATGTGGAGGTTTTCCGCAGATGCAAATTTTACCATGGAAGTACTATTGGAAGAAGTCACTGACAGAAAAAAGATCTCGATAAAATCTGAAGTGTTCATATTACTTACCTCGCTCCGACGTGCCCTAGTGTAATTATCAGGATGTACTGTCAGTGTTATATATTCGTGGATGCGACTGCGACACTCAAGTGTGATAATGATATCAGGGGACGGTGGTCTACATGGAGCAAGTCCAGCCCAGGTGATATCAACGGAATATCGGTCTTTGGACGTAATCACAGATAAATAATTTTCATCTAAAAAAGAAATAATAAATAATATTTGGTATATTGTCATATTAATTTGAAATAAATTTAGTGGAAAGTACCAGGGCGGGATAAACACAGTGAATTTTCAAAACAAAAAATAAGTAGACTATGAGAAACAAATTAAGCTTAAATCAAAAAGAAACATATATATTCATAATTGAAGGAGGAATAAGGGAAACCAACTCCACAAGTAGTCCTTTTTTAAAGTTTTTAATATATTGAATTTTAAAAAAAAATATAGTTACCGGTTTCAGAGTTTTAAACGCCATCATCAAGACCAGTAATTAATTACAAAAGAACAACAAATGACAATAGCGAGTTGTATTCTACATAATTTTTTAATAGTACACCGTGGTCGATATTACACTGATGCTGAAGAAGAAAGGGATGTACAACAACTTCGAGGAGTAGATAAAACATTACATGCCGGGAATCGTTCTACGCATTTAGCAATTAATTTAAGAAATACCTTTGTAGATTATTTTTTTAATATATTGAATTTTAAAAAAAAATATAGTTACCGGTTTCAGAGTTTTAAACGCCATCATCAAGACCAGTAATTAATTACAAAAGAACAACAAATATTTTAACAATTATGTGACGAATTACAATATAAATAACATTAAAATAAATTCAGTGGGATTCGAACTGAGGATCTCACGATCCACAGCCCGATACGTTACCACGGGGCTATTTACCCCACTGCTGACAGTTGCCAATTTAAATTTACTCTTGTGGTTGCCCATGCACTAACATCTTTGGGGGCTATGATTTGACGACTGGTGATGATGATGATGATTAAAATAAATACTTACAAAACCAAAATTTTATATTGTAGCTTCTCAAACCGATCAACAAAAGACACCAATTTAATATTTAATCAGAAGGTTACAAGTCGACTGTAAACAACAACAGCTGCATTTAATTGTTTGCTTAAAGAGATGGCGTTACTAGTATTAGACAGCATTTAAATTTAAAATTGTCTAGAAAATTCAAAATTCTACATTTATAGTGTATATGAAGAATTGTGAAACCATCATGTTGTAAATAGTATCCAGTTTCAATAATATGTTTAGAAAAACTAGATGTGTTATTATATTTAATGCCTCTAATGTGTTCCTTTAATCTAAATTTAAAAGACCTTCCTGTTTAACCCACATACGCTGCTCCACCAGAACATGTGATTTTATAAACTCCAGATTTATCTGAACGGTCGCTAGTATCAATTTTCTTACACAATGTTTTCTTAATACTTGTGGCAAGTATAAAAGAGATTTCAAAATTATTATCAAAGTGTCTACATATGTTTTCAATTTTATAATTAAGGTCAAACATACGCGTTGGAGAACGAATCCTATATTAAAAAAAAAACATCAATTTCTGTATTCTTCATTCATTTTCATGTTCTTTATGGTCCAACAACCCCCATCCGTCAAAATTTCATGATTTTTTTACAGTAACTTGTACATGGCAATGTCAGATTGTCGCTGGGTTCGTCCACTCCCATGAATTTTGTTTTGCAAATTTGAATAAATTATTTCTTACAATTATTCTTATCGAAAAACAAAACAATTATCACAGTGAGATGTTTGCACATTCTAGTATTTATATATGTGGATGAAAAGGATAGCTCATTAAACTATAAAAAATATTCGTTGAAGTCTAGTTGGTCAAAAATTCAGAATTTTGATACTGTATTTCTCAATCCCATGAACGACTACGGTAATGAAAATAAGTCGTTTATTTATAAATATGGTCATTTATAACATACTAAGTTTATTTTTAATTTGAATTTACAGTTTTTGAGAAACAGATAAAAATATACCAAAAAAACACTCTTTTTACTGGGCGAGTCGAGTGGTCGAGGGCCGTTAGAGTAACTCGCCCACTCGCCTTCCCCCACCACTACTTTTCTACATACTCGACTCTTCAATTGACAAGTAAACTAGCTGACGCAGGGTATGATAAATGAATGTACATAGTTGATAATTCTAAATCTAAATTTCAATGCTAGTGACACATTGACGGCTGACGGACGAATTTCGTCCGTCCACACGGATGACTTATTGCGACTTATGAAAAGGGTGACACACTGTAAGTGTGCGCAAGTTTAAAAGTTTGTTCTCTTCTTCCTTTTTTAATTATATTTTGACAGCTTTTAACCTATAATTTCGTTTGTTTTATAAAAACAAATTATATTGAACTGAACATTATGAGTAGCAGCAGCAGTTTGGAAGAAATTTTTATTTTGGCTGCTGCTTTGGAAGTTGAAGCAGCTGAGGCACAAAAAAAACGTAAAAGAAAAGTGCGCCGAACTGTGTGGACAAAAGATTGGATTGAAAGAACAGGACGAGGTGGATTAGCTCTTCTACATAATGAATTGCGCGTAGAAGACAAAAACGCTTATAAAAATTATTTAAGAATGGACGAAGAATGTTTTCTTGTTTTATTACAAAAAATCGAACACGATATTACGTATAGAGATACTCAATTAAGACAGTGTATAAGTGCTCGCGACAGGTAAATTTACATTATTGTTTGTGAAAATTAATTAAAACATAATTATTTTAGATTAACAATAGCATTGCGTTTCTTGGCAACGGGTGAATCATATCAAAGTTTATCATATCAGTTTAGAGTTGGAAGAACTACAATTGGAGAAATCGTTCCGAAAGTTTTAGACGCAATTTGCAGTAATTTGCAGAAAGAATACATAAAGGTAAATAAAACAACGTTTTTAATCACTATCTCCTATTTCATTCTGCATAATAATGTTCAACATTTCTCGCATACATTTCGCTCTGGTAGCTTTATTTTTATTTGAGCGAAGCCAGCTTCCTACAAAATTGCCAAAGGCTGTATATTTATCTGCCGGTATTTTTTCTGCTCGGTTTTCTTCTCGAAATTTCAAATAGGATTGGATTGTACTTCCGAGAGAGTTCAGCTTCCGGTGTTGTTCCCCGGCTAGATCCTGGCAAAGGATTTGAAGATTTGCCGGGATTGGTTTTCTTCCTCGGGTTAGAGGAACCTGCCAGTTCCAGATTTCTCTTTTCTCCTCTATTTCTTGGAGTACTGGCTATTTTCTCCGGTATTAAGTATTCACAATCCTGTAATAAAAATATATACGTATAATTTACTAAATATAATATATTACATAACCATTTTTTTTATAATTAAATTAATGAAAATTCGAATTTTATTTCGATGCCAACATCCGAAAACGAATGGTTGGAAGTAGAAAAAGTCTTTAAAGAAAAATGGAATTTCCCAAATTGTTGTGGATCAATGGACGGAAAACATATAACATTTTTACCACTTCGCACAGATGGATCATTCTATAGAAATTATAAAGGATCTGATAGCATTGTACTTTTAGCTATCGTTGATGCAAATTACAAATTTCTTTGTATCGACGTAGGCGCAAATGGCCGAGTCAGCGATGGAGGTGTATATAGAAATAGTTTAGTGTCCAATTACATAAACAAAAATTCTTTTAATATCCCTGATAATGTCAAGTTGCCGGGCACAGATACTACTACTCCATTTGTGTTTGTGGCAGACGACGCGTTCCCACTAACTACTAGAATAATGAAACCCTTTCGTTATCACGGACTGAGTAAAGAACAAAAAATTTACAATTACAGAGTAAGCAGAGCTAGACGCGTAGTAGAGAATGCGTTTGGGATTCTTGCCAATAGATTTCGAGTGCTCCTCAATCCGATGAAATTAAACGTTGAAAAAGTGGAGAAAGTGACAATAGCGAGTTGTATTCTACATAATTTTTTAATAGTACACCGTGGTCGATATTACACTGATGCTGAAGAAGAAAGGGATGTACAACAACTTCGAGGAGTAGATAAAACATTACATGCCGGGAATCGTTCTACGCATTTAGCAATTAATTTAAGAAATACCTTTGTAGATTATTTTAATACTACTGGCCAAGTTCCGTGGCAAGATGCATATATTACAAGTAAAAAATAATCAAAAACAAGTATTTTATAATATATTTTGTATCTCTATAGCTGCATCCAAAAATTCTACGTTCATTTCCTCTTCCTCGTCGTCTGCAAAATCTTCTGTTTCTTCACATGTTGATGGACTGTACCCTAAATATTGACTCTTTTTTTGTTGTATATGATCTTTTAGGAAGACCAATTGGTCATAGCACCACAACTTTGGAGTATACAGGTCCACTATTCCTGAGCCACTCTTCCCTTTGGTGGCTAAAACTTTGGTGTACTCCTTGCAAAACTGATTCCGGAGACTTTGATACTTTTTTCTGCAGTCTTCTTCTAAAAATTAAATAAAGCATAATTCATTGATATTAATTTATTATAAGAAATTATAAATACCTGTCACGTTCGGGTAAAAATTAGCCACAACCGCCACCATTTCTTCTACAGCGTCTCTATTTTTCTCCCGGTTGTGATATTCGTTGTAGAGACATGGCTTATTTACATATACCTCTATCAACGCGGTTACTGCCTCTCTACTCCAGTTTTTAATAACTTTTTTCGCCATTGCCTATAAAGAATACGTTTATGTAATCACAGAAAACAATACATATGTTATATTTACTTACCACAGAACTATATTTGTGCAATTATTTTTAAAATTCACGTCACAATAAAAGTTTAATGTCTAGCTTATATTCACGCATATATCACCATACCATAACCAAAAACACAATAGCAAAGACAAAATAACGGAAAGACATGAGTCACATGTTATCATGAAGTTAGCTACATTCGCTCGTAAGTCGTGAGTCGGACGCACGAAATTTAGCGGCGTTTGTATTTTCATCCGTGGACGGACGAAATTCGTCCGTCAGCCGTCAATGTGTCACTAGCATAATGGTAATGTTCTTACAAATAACTTCATAAACTGTAAAGTTTTTGAGTTATTTGCACAAAATGGTTTAGTTTACATTTTTTATATGAAAATATTTTAAATCTCTGTTTTAAAGC
The DNA here is from genome assembly GCA_963942605.1 of Poecilus cupreus. Lineage (NCBI taxonomy): Eukaryota > Metazoa > Arthropoda > Insecta > Coleoptera > Carabidae > Poecilus > Poecilus cupreus. Next base: position 24,208,722 of record OZ012719.1, read on the forward strand.
AAATAAACAAAATATTATGTTACTAATATTAAATAATTATTTTAATTATTTACTTGATTTAGAAACTTTTATTTCTGTTTTCGGAACGACATAAGAATCAAAACTTGTTCACCTAAAATATATATATATATATATATATATATATATATATATATATATATATATATTTTAAATGGTACACTATTGCTATTTCGAGCAATATAAGAGCTACGACGTCGGTGAAAATAGCAAACAATTTATATATTATAAGACAATTAAAATGAGCGAAACAAAAATTTTTTTTATTGCAGTGGTTCTCAAAATGCGAAGTGCAACTTTCTTACTTTAAATGGCAATCTATTTTTTATTTGTTTGTTAGACTCAGTATTTTTTTCTGAATTCAATGATATTCACATGTAATGACCAAATAATACAAAATATTTGAGAAAAATGCAAAATCAAAATGTATAATTTTGATTTAAATATTCATATACAAAGTTTGCCACAATTAAAGATTAGCACAAGGGATGGGGTATTTTCCTCACGACCGTTTTTCCTAGTGATGATCCTTCGCACTGCAACCACATGTTCCTTTTTCAACTCAGTTCAATGACACCCTAAGAAGAGTTAAGGGTGTTATGTGGCGTAATAGAAACAACATAATCTCCTAGAGTCTTAGCTCCTAATAATTTTCTTGATTGTTCTGATGATTTAGTTTCAATAACAAGGCCATCTTTAATTTTTCGAATAACTTTGACGTCTCCAGCAATGATTTTGACTAATCTAGATATGAGAAATGGGCTAACTTTACTAAAGTCGCCGCTTGCCCTTTTCACTAGCAAGAGCATTGGTGCGGGGTCCTCGTCGTCGAAATTGACGCGATATCGCTTCTCCCTAGGCCCTAGGATCGAGTCCGGGGTCATGTTTAATGTCTGGTGGGTCGAAGCCCCCAGACGAAACCAAAGAAACGAAAAGTAAAAATATGTATTTTTATTTTATTTTAAAAATTTTTAATAAAATAAATTTTGGCACTAAATGCCAGAAAAGCAATGATTAAAAGCTCAAACGCCTTTATTAAATTTATTAAAATAACTTTTAACAATGTATTCAACATGTGGTCCAGTACAGTCACTTAAGCTAAAAAAGGGATCAACCTCGGAATGGAACGGAATAAGCTGAAAATTTGAATAAACCTTTATTTTGGCATTCTAAATGTTGTCTCAAGAGTCTCGTAAGGTCACGTGTGATCGTCCTTAGATATTCAAGGTCAAAGGTCGCGAATATCAGTTTTTTGGAAATATCTCGCTTCCTTTGCCTCGAATCGTAATTGCATTCATTATAAAATTCTCTACAAATTTTGTCTTAAATAATTTTTTATACGCTTAACCGTTTTTAAGATAGAGCGCGAAGAATGCGAAGCGCTCAGCCATGCATGCCATATCGCAAAGTCAATCACGAATCCCAGTTCATAGTACGGTCTTTTAACTTAATTATTCGTTAAATATTAATTAATTAACCATTTAATACATATTATTTAAAAATATTACTTATAAATAAAATAGTCATTTCACCCAATAGTGCCCGTAATTATAAAATTGTGTAATTTTGATGAAATTCATACTGTACATTTATAATAATGTCCTGAACACATTTTAAGCGTTTTCAAAAATTTAGGATTTATTTTAAGGACTTTTTTGAAGTGGTAACTTAAGTTGTAAACGAGCCCTCACGTATACAAAAATGGAAAATATTAAAGATAAACGAAAAATAAAAAAAATTTATATTATTTCATACAAAATAATATGTATAATATTACAAATAATACATATCGTATAAAAATAAATTACATTATGTATAAAAAATAATAGTATAGAGTAAAGAAAACAAATTGTTATATGAATTAGGTTTCGTGGAATGTTTTGAAACAGGATTGCGAATGTAGCGGAGCATTACACTTGCGGCAAATAAAAACTGTTCGATTATTACAGACACGACACCGTCTATATTTAGACTCTCCGCTTTCTACAAGATGATCTTTCTTGTCAGTTCTTATCTCATGGAGAACTGGACTAAATTCAAACGTAGCTCGTACTCCAGGATTCTGCGGAGGTGAACCGTGCGTTTTCAAAAGTGTTGTAGCGCAGTCTCGTCGATATTGTAGATAAGATAAATTATGGCCAAGTCGTCGATATAAAAGCCAACCTTGTACACAGCAAATAACACTCCACGCAAAAAATGTCCACCACCATTTTTTTGCTCGAATCTCACATCTATATGTAGATACAAATTGGTCGCACAGATCTACACCACCCATATTGATATTGTAATTTGCAATAGGGCGTGGAACTTGTACAGTGATTTTTGTTTCTGTGCGATTATACCGAGATGCATTTTTCTGCGGATTCAGAGGATCACAATTTGTTAGAACTGTTACTACAGAATTGTGGTTCCATCGAACGGCTAACAAATTTTCACTTGAAGAGCATACCATTTGGCCACGCATTTTTTTTTTTTTAATATTTTATTGCAAGGTAATTTTATTGCATCTGAAGTTCTGTTTTCACGGAGAGTTCCGGTACCGCCCAATCCACGTTTTGATAGTTCTTCTAGAAGATATACGGATGTGAAAAGGTTATCGAAATACAGTTTAGTCCCCATTCGAAGTTCTACATGATCCACCAAATCTAAAACAACATCCGTACCTTGACCAAATCCTGTTGTAGGAAGACGTGTAGATGAGCCGCAATATGCTTCAGCGTGAAAAACATATCCAGACGGATCGGCCATTACCCACAATTTGAAACCAAAACGTATTGGTTTGCCCCGTATGAATTGTTTGGCACCATGTCGCCAATAATAAGGAATCATAGATTCATCTACGCATACATTTTCACTTGGGCATATTTATTTGAATGCTGCGTTTATCTTGTCAAATAAATGTCGTACCTTATGCATGCGATCTGTTCCGTCTATAGCACTATTATCGGCTAGATGGAGATATCTTAGAAGCTCATCAAATCTATTTCGTCTCATGGAATCCGCAACAATGTCTACGCGGCAATCTGGTTCTCTTTTCCAGTACATTCTTTTTGAAAGTAAACGATGATATCCGCAGAGCAACAACACACCAATAAAAGTTAAAATTTCATTATCAGTTGGATTCAAATCATGTTTTAGTTTTTAACCAGCATAACGATTAGTTTCGAATGAAATGAGTTGTATAAGTTCTTGTGTAAAAAAGCACATGAAAGCATCACTTGGTTTTTTCACAGTTTCTTTTAGCAAGTCTTCTGCAGTAGGACGCATGTAAGGTACCGGTTTATCAATTGTAAAATTTACAATTGAATTATTCTGTTTCAATTTTCTAATACTGTTAGTATTTTTTCGCTTACGACTAATTGAAGGCCTGTCATTTTGCATTTCACGATTTACATTGTTGTTACTTGTGCTTGGTTCAATATTCAGAACAATTGGATCATCTTCATCAATATGTGTTTGAACCTCTGTCCCCAGTATCATTGAAGGTAAATGATCAAGATCTCCTTCAACTTCATTGTCGGATAAATCTGAATCCTGATCACTATCAGCATTAGCTTACTTTTGAGGTGGATAAAGAGCAATATTTTCGGGCGGGAAATTATCATCTTCCAATAAAGCCAAAAGTTCGTGTAATAATAATCCTTCACCATCAGATCCTCTACTAAACCTAAAATAAAAATTTTAAATCATAATATGGAATAATATACAAATTTTATAAAATTGTCCAAATATTATTCAACATACGCCCGTCGGCAACTATAGTTGCTACATGAATAACATGACCAAAAATTATGTAAAACACCTAAAATAATTACTTCTCTCGGTATAATATCCTTAACCACTATTACATAACAATAATTATATAATCAAATTATAACAATACATGTAAAATTTACATTTTTGATGGATGCGCACAGTCACTTCGAATATCGTGGTTGCACTGACACAAACACAGTCTTGTATGTTGGACTGTAAGTCAACATAACCTATAAATCACTAAAAATATTATGTGCGAAGAATCGACATGTAAGTAGAATACATAATTTGTTAAAAATAATGTCCCGTAAAAAAAAATTATAAACATTGTGGCAACTTAAGTTGCCACGTGACACTAATGAGTTAATATTACCTGTTTTATATCATTAATAAAGTAATTAAGCGAATTATTTTAAATATATTTTAATTATAATCTCATTAAGGATAAATGTTTTTTAAGTAGGAAAGAAATTAAGAAAACATTTTTTAATAATATTTTTATTTAGCAATCATATATAATTAAAATTGTACAATCCAAGTTGAACTTTGGGAAGAATTTTTTTACTTTAGTTATTAGTTAGCCAGTATGGGAGTTAGTTTTCTTCTTCTTCATCGTCGTATTCTTCTTCCGGTCGCTCAACAATTTCAGAGTCATTATCATCATCCTCCTCGTTATCAGTGGCATCAATCTCCCAACCTTCAAAAACTTCAGTACATTCTTTTTGAGGGTCATATGCGATTTCTTCATCCAGATCATGTTGATACGATGCAGCATTGAGGCATGCATGTCCATTACATTGGCCACAAGCTAACGAACATGTCAACCCAGATTTTCGGCATCCACAGCGCGCACCACAACCATTCTTGCATTTGCAGAATATTGTACTCAGCAGTTCATCTGGTGCGGGTGAAAATAATGTTGTTATCGGTTCCAGGGTTTCATTTTGCAGCACCCAACCCCATCCCTGGGGTTCTCTAAATCATTGCCTAACCAAGTACGAATTTGGTAGTAGACACGATTGATTTGTTGGTGAACTGCTGCACTCGCAGGTGGAAGAGTTGATAACTGCACAGGCTTATTTAATTTTGTTGACTTAATGAACTGTGGTGTGACAAACCAGATTTGTCACCTTTCTTTTCTTCCTACAAAAATAAACATTTGTATAGGTTATAAACATTTTACATTTAAGCAACTAACTTACCTCAAAGTAATTACTGTATTGTAAATGTTTACTTTTATTATTGATGTTCATATTCAATTCCTATTGCCTCAACTCATGTAAATATGTTGTTACTTAGGTTAATTAATTAAGAAAAGAATCTGAAATTTAAATTGTCACATAAACACATTCACTTAACCACACTTTATGTCTACACGTCAAATCTGACAGTTACTTTATTGCGAAAGAAAGGTCGAACTTCCAAAATGCGGCCGTTTCCCAACAGATGGCTCGCGCTGTCTTTAATTACCTCTCGAGTACACTTACCAATGCCGAATTAATAACTCGACATGAAAGGTACAAATAAAAGGTCTTAGTGTCTAATGTTGAAAGGCCATATTAACTCGACTTGTTTGTCAGTTAATATCAAGTGTCGAAAGACCAGGGTTCAATAATTAATAACTCGACTTGTCCGTCAGTTATTAAATAATATTTTTCTCAAATATGTCGAATGCTAAAATTGTAGTGTTCATCTGATTCAAGAGCTCGACTTGCCTGTCAGTTTTTTAATCATCTTTGTTCTCCAGATCATATTCGTCTAGACTTGCACTGTCAGACGAATTGTGAAAGTTTTTTTACCCAAAGAAACAAATCAAGTCACCTACACATATTCGCGATTCACCTAGACTTGCACTGTCAGGTGAATCTCCTCTACATATCCAAGGTATTTCCTTACATCCTCACCATATTTCATATTCACTGCAAAATGTTCAAATAAATTTAAGCTAACCTTAAAATTGTAACTTACCTTTTTGAACAATAATAATCAATTTTATTTACCATTATTAAACCCAATGTCTTTATTTCACTAAAAACTCGTTCACGGAGAGACCGGACCCTAGTCAGGATAGTTGATTTTACATTCACTCAGATTAGTTACAAATGGCGCCCGAAGAATCTACATAATCAGCTGTCAGTGAAGTTTAGTTTTGTTCTATCATTGAGAAATCATCCGTTGGCAAATTCAAATCTCCCCAGTTTTAATTTTTATCGGCGGGAATTTTAAATCTACCAAAAATTTATATACTTACCTGCTGCTTTTCTCTCATGTCACAATTTTTAGTATTTCAATTTATCAGAAATTGGCGCCCGAACAGGGACTTGTGAAGGAGTTTTAGGAAAATAAAGACAACAGTTTATTTTATTCTTATCAAGTACAAATTTGAACATAATGGCTCCTAGGAACCGTAAAAATAAAAGAAATTCCAAAAACAATAACACAGATATTTAACCTGAAAAATACATATTTATACAAACACTTACAAAAAGCTGAATTAAACCAAGAATTACGAAAGTTTCAATTGCCAACGTCGGGAACTTTGGCTGAACAACAAGACAGATTAAAATTGTTTTTCTGAAAATGGTGATTCAACATAAGTGCACTCCTCCATATACTCCACAAGCAAGCCCTGTGGAAAGAGTGAATCGCACATTGAAGCCCATGATCGCTCAGCTTTGCGATGGAAATCATAAGAAATGGGACGAAGAACTGTTCAATTTTAGACTCGCCCTCAACTCCAGTCAGCAAGAGTCCACCGGTTTCACTCCGGCTCTGTTGAACCTAGGGAAAGAGTTAAAATTACCCAAAACAGAATATAATGGTCAACAGGAGTTGACAAACATCAATTTGACTCACCACGATGTTGCACGAAGGAAATCCCAAGTTGAGAAGCTCAAGGAAGTTCAAGAGTTGGTCAAAATCAATTTGGCCCGCGCTGCCACCTCACAGGCGCATCACTACAATCTCCGAAGAAGACCACTAGAGTTCAAAGTGGGCCAAAAAGTTTGGCGACGAGAACATCCACTGTCATCAGCGGTCCAAGGATTCGCCGCCAAATTAGCTCCAAAATATTCCGGTCCCTACGAGATAGTACAAAAGCCATCAGCACAAACGTACAACATCCAAGACCAAACACACATACTCACAAACATCCATGTTAAAGATCTAAAACCATTTCACTCCTATTCTCCCTCCACCGAGCCAAAGGACATCCCCAAACCGAGCTCCAAGGATCCGATGGTTCTACCTGAGGCCATGTAGACTCTATTCCGGCAATCCCGCCGAAATCGATCGCCCCAGGAGGCCTTAAACGGCCACCGACGCGGCCACCACGGCCGGGACACTCTCCAAGAGTCAAAATTAGTAGGCCACTGCTGCCTACACCCCCGCTCCTCCCGAGCCCAGTTCCGGTCCTTTCCCCTATCCACCTGGAGGTACCGAGTGCTCCGATGGCCACATTCCTCCAGCGGTACCGGCCCGCCAACCTGACTCCAGGAACATCATTTCCCGTGCGCCGCCGGGGTCGTTGGTATGATGTGCCAGATCTCCGTCCCCAGTGAAATTTTTCCCTCCCCGCTGAACTAGACAGCTTTGTGTGACTAGTGAAGTGACGTTTAATAATTCGTGTTTTGTTTTTGTTTGTTTTCTGTTTTGTTTTTGTTTGTTCTCTGTTTTGTTTTTTTTTGTGCAGAAAAAAAAATAAGCTGCCCTTATTTTTTTTTCTGAGGAAGAAGGGAGGGGGTGTGACAAACCAGATTTGTCACCTTTCTTTTCTTCCTACAAAAATAAACATTTGTATAGGTTATAAACATTTTACATTTAAGCAACTAACTTACCTCAAAGTAATTACTGTATTGTAAATGTTTACTTTTATTATTGATGTTCATATTCAATTCCTATTGCCTCAACTCATGTAAATATGTTGTTACTTAGGTTAATTAATTAAGAAAAGAATCTGAAATTTAAATTGTCACATAAACACATTCACTTAACCACACTTTATGTCTACACGTCAAATCTGACAGTTACTTTATTGCGAAAGAAAGGTCGAACTTCCAAAATGCGGCCGTTTCCCAACAGATGGCTCGCGCTGTCTTTAATTACCTCTCGAGTACACTTACCAATGCCGAATTAATAACTCGACATGAAAGGTACAAATAAAAGGTCTTAGTGTCTAATGTTGAAAGGCCATATTAACTCGACTTGTTTGTCAGTTAATATCAAGTGTCGAAAGACCAGGGTTCAATAATTAATAACTCGACTTGTCCGTCAGTTATTAAATAATATTTTTCTCAAATATGTCGAATGCTAAAATTGTAGTGTTCATCTGATTCAAGAGCTCGACTTGCCTGTCAGTTTTTTAATCATCTTTGTTCTCCAGATCATATTCGTCTAGACTTGCACTGTCAGACGAATTGTGAAAGTTTTTTTACCCAAAGAAACAAATCAAGTCACCTACACATATTCGCGATTCACCTAGACTTGCACTGTCAGGTGAATCTCCTCTACATATCCAAGGTATTTCCTTACATCCTCACCATATTTCATATTCACTGCAAAATGTTCAAATAAATTTAAGCTAACCTTAAAATTGTAACTTACCTTTTTGAACAATAATAATCAATTTTATTTACCATTATTAAACCCAATGTCTTTATTTCACTAAAAACTCGTTCACGGAGAGACCGGACCCTAGTCAGGATAGTTGATTTTACATTCACTCAGATTAGTTACAAATGGCGCCCGAAGAATCTACATAATCAGCTGTCAGTGAAGTTTAGTTTTGTTCTATCATTGAGAAATCATCCGTTGGCAAATTCAAATCTCCCCAGTTTTAATTTTTATCGGCGGGAATTTTAAATCTACAAAAATTTAAATACTTACCTGCTGCTTTTCTCTCATGTCACAATAATTGGCATTTTACATTATTACAAATTATTTTTTAAAACAAATATTTTTATTTCACTAAAAAACTTATTACAAATTGGCGCCCGAACAGGGACGCTAGTATTCTAGTATTTTATATTTTATGATAGTAAATTAATATTTATTACAGTATGTAGCGAAGATGATCGATACTGTCCTTAGATTTTGGAGCACTATATACTGCCAAAAAAATGCGTGTTCCATTTTTAAATAATATTTGCACAGGACAGTTTTCTTGTTGAAATACTTGAGCCAGTCGATCCGATTCGGGTAGTTACTCTAACGTTTTGATGACAGATTTTTTTCCTTTCCTAAAAAGAGCAGAAGTAGTGTCACAGCTACTAAACGCATGTAAGAATAAAATGTGTTCTTTACAACGGGCATATTTATCAAAACTTTTAGTGCAGTATACTTGTGTTTTATCTTTGCCTTTTCCAATTTTTTTAAAGAAAATTTCCGATTCATGTGATTTAGTCCGTCCAATTAAAATAATTAACATATCAATATCTTCTCCTATGATGACGGCAGTCCTTTGATGTTCTGATTCCTCAATAGCTGTTTCGACGATAAGAACATCAGCATCATCTTTTGTAGCGATATTAACAGTTGTTAATCTTTCAATGAGCATGTTGATAAAGTTTTTTTATATTAAGTGGATTTGATAAAAAAAATTCTTGGCTGATTGGTACTATCATTGTTTCATCAAAACACTTCATACGATTTTGAAAGAGCAGCTGTTCTTCTTAGTTGTTCCGTAGATTTAATATTTTTACTTTTGTCCGAGTACCCGTCAAATACTACAACAATATTTGAACCATAATGTGTCTGCAAATATTTAATGTTTTTATCTAAAACAACTGAAAAAGTGTCGTCTTTACTCCATACGACGCGGTGCAGAAGAAATCTACCATTAATAATGTATGTAGCATTATTTTCATCAAGTTCTAAACACGAAACAAGATCGATAGGAAAATCAACTTCCTATTCAAATCCTATAAAGAGCGCGTTACTTAACTGTTCCGTTTATAGAAAAATCCACAGCGCGGCGCTACAGTCGGGACTCCCGCTTATGGCTTGTGTCAATTATGTTGTTTCGTTATAATTCAACTCGTTCTTTCTATTGTGGTTTATTAAAAGATTATTAAAATGGTATTTAGTAAGTGCTGTATACTAAACTGTACATCAGGTTATAAATCTTGCAACGAAAATGTCATTATTTCGAATTACATCAAATCGTCTAGAAGCGTGATCTAAAGAAATTCCACGGAAAGACAAACTTTTAACGGAGAAAGATGTGATTTGTGAAAAACATTTTACTCCAGAGAACATAATTCGAGAATGGACTGCACCAAATAGTAAAGTATAAATAATATCAATGAATATAAAAAAGTGTAACAGCAAATATTCTTTTAGATTCCTCTTCGTACCGTAAAACTCAAAGATACTGCAATTTCTATCATCTTTCCAAACTGCCCTAATTATTTAACAAAGCTACCAGTTAAACGGAAACCACAAAAAATAAGAATAATACCAGATATGCCAATAAAAAAACAAAGAACAGGCTTGGATAATTTACAACCAGTTAATATTGTGGAAGATGGATATAATAATAATTATTCTAATTTAATCACATTTAATACAAATATTAATTTGCCAAACATGTCGGAATTAACAACAATAAAATCAAGAAGGTATTTAATATGCTCCAATACAATATTGTATCTTTTAATTCAATCAACCGAGCAGATATTAAGTAAAAATTGGCAAAATATTAATTTATACGAAGATACGATTAATGAAGTAATTCAAAATGGAAAATTTTTATTTTCTTGTAATATACATAAATATGACCTCATATCTTATGCAATTCATTATTATATTTTAATTAGAATGAGGCAGTACACAAGAGCTTGCAACAAAAATTCAACAAGACTGTTCTAAAAAGAAAAAGTAATCCAAATTACAAAAATATTAAATCGAATTCTTATATTATAACGATTTATAATTTATGTAATGTTATCTTCAATATGTAAATATAATATCTATATATTTCTAATTATTTTTATTTCATTTATGTACCAACATAGTTTTAAATTATCTGTATAAAATATATATCATCGTTATTTAACAAATGTAAGCATTATGGTTCATTTGAAAATATGGGAGCTGCGATATTAGCGCCGCTCGGCGGATGTTTTCAGAAACGGAACGCTAAACACTGAATCTTGTAGAAGTCGTAGAGCGTGGTTCTAAATCAACAGGTACCATATTGTCATATAATGACGATTTCCTGGTTTTTCTCATGCCATTGTTATCAAATAAAGATGTCGGATACGGACTTAGTTCATATTGAAGATATTCTTGCAGATTACTTTCAAATTGTTTACTTACAGTTATTCTTTGGAAGATTAGCAAAGGATCTACAGAAACTTTACAATCGTTAATCCTGACAGATTTGTTAACAACGGAAAGCGGTAAAACTTTATCGGCGCGGTTTACCTTTATCTCATTAAAGTTCAAACCAGTTATCTTTACCATAGATTCATTCCGACTTCATAGGCTCTGTGACAATTAACTTGGTCATTCCCAACAATTCCAGAAGCTAAGGATATTATCTCTTTTTACTCGTGAATCTCCAGCATCAACGTGTTGTTCTGCAGAATCTAAAAAAAATGTTACAAAAATTTTCAATTTCCTCACAAATCGTATTCGTGGCATACATAGCGTAAACCCATTTACATAAAACACTGTCTTGCGTACTTTGACATCGAGATAATCCCCCTTCTGTCTTCATAGATTTCATAAGACTTTGTTCTATTACCATGTCAGTCCATGTGCCAGAATTAAAATTTTCTGTCCGTTTTACAGTGAAGAACCCATTTTTAAAGCTTTCAAAAGTCTGTTCATCCATTTTATCTTCTAATTGTATCATTTCTTGAAGATATAAATGTGCTGATTTTGCATATAAAAAATGGCGGCGGCGCCATTGGTCTGTACTTTTCAGAAAACGATGTTGGTGAGACCATCACCGTCAACGGCGAACTCTACAGAACGACGATAACCGATTTATTTTGGCCCAAATTGAACGATATGGACGTAGACGACATGTGGTTCTAGCAGGACGAACCTAAGTGTCACACAGCGGAGGCCACGATGGACAATCTGTATAAACGATTTAAGGGTATGGTTATCTCTCACAAAGGTGAAGTTAATTGGCCACCAAGATCATACGATTTGAAACCCGCAGACTTTTTCTTGTGGGGTTTCCTGAAGTCGCAAGTCAATACCAATAAGCCGCAGTCGACAGATACCCTTAAAGTCAATATAACCAAGGCCATCGCTCAAATTCAGCGGGGTCTCTGCGGAGAGTCTTTAAAAATTGGACCTCTCGGATCCGTGTCACCGTGAGGAACCGCGGCGGAAATTTGAACACTATTATATTCCATACAAAATGGCATACATGGGCCTTTCAAATAAAAAATAATTTTTTTAATACCTCTCACACAACTTGTTTTATTCCATTTGAAAATCGACCCACCCTTATTGGAAAAGCCTTTAGTATATTTTTTTATTGCACATGTAAATAAATTTGAAAAATTAAAATATAAAAACAAATGAACAATTCAAGAAAATTTAGAAAAAAACAGATATGTGAAATTAAAATTCTTATTTGCCGTTATTGTTCTTCCACGTCTTCCTCTTCACTCAAGTCGTCTATTTCTTGTTTATCTTCGTATGCCAGATTTTAAAAGATAGGCCTGCAAGAATCGCTTATTGCTGGAGGCATCTTTGTAAATAGCGATGTTAAATCCTGGTACTTGCCGGTTGATATTGGATTTGCACGTTTGTACTAGCGAGGTTTTTTAATTATGACGCGTTCTTTGGCTGAAATCTAGACGTATGAACTCGACTTGAAAAGTTACTCCATTGTAAAGAGTTCAGATTCTTTAAACCGTAGCCAACGCATTTTTTGCCAATAGACCGCTTCTGATTTATTGTCCTTTATTCTCACAGTCATGTTTTGTTTCACAAAAGTCTTATAGTCTTTGATGTCTAGTCTTCTCAGATCATGGACAATATACCGTTTGTCTCCCTTCCGTCTTGCACATTACACAATTTCCTTCCAATCTTCTGGCCACAAGGCTTTTCCTCGTCTTTTAAACTCTGTACCAATGGCAGAATGCATGGAGTTATAGCGTGTTCGAATTTGCCTGGCGATTGACATGACTTGCTAATGGGATAAGCCAGCCCTAGCCAGCGGGGTGCAAGTTTGTCTGATGTTCAGGAGTGGATTATTATAATTTTTGGCTTAGATGCTTCAAATCTCCGAAATTTCAAACGACGCAAAAGAAATAGTTCTGAATGTGTTTAACTTTTTAAAAAGTGATAATTACGAAAATGCGCCAATATCAAAAACTGCTGAAATGACTCAAGTGCCATATACTACAGTAAGAAGAATAATAAAAGAAGGTGTACCGGTTAAAAAACAAAGAAGTGATGCTGGGAAATTTTGAATGATTTTCAAAAAGATGTTATTCGTCGTTATTTTTCATATTTTGATATTACTTGTGTCTGTTTGTGTAAAACTCATTTGAAAATATTATCCAGTACAACCCTGTAAAGTAGTCCCTCATAAATTTCTTTAATCCTCTTATGGAATACCTGCTGAGAAACACTAATGGAATCAATCGCCAGGGAAATTTGAACAAGCTATACACTCCATTTCACTACGCCCTGAGACAAGGTACTTTAATTCTATAATTTTTATATTTTCTATCTCTTAAACTGCTTTCATGCACATAGTTGCTACGAACTGATTGCGGTTTTGACCTCCGTGTCTATCGCTCTAAAAGGTGACTTGTTTTGTACTCTTATCTAATGATTGCATGTGATTTGTGAAGAGAACTGGCTATCTTATAACTACCTCTGCCACCTTCTGTTTCATTCTACATGAAACAGACGTCTTTGTTTATTAGCGACATTGTATATTGTAAAATTGTGAGCGATAAGCCGGCGTCTACAAAATAGAGCATTTTTTTTTTTAGAATCAATTAGAACAAGTAAAACTTGCTGCAGACCAAAAACTGCACATCAAAATTTGTCAAGCTGTGCGGTCTATTTGATTTTTCGGCATCTGCTTTATCTTTTTTTTATTCGACTCTGGCAAGGTCCTTCAATTTTAAATGTTGTGTTCAGTGTTCGAGGCATTTCGAAAATACATACATACTCGGAATTGATTTTTTTAGGTTTGAAGTTTTCGTTAAAAATCTTTCTGTCATTGCTAGAATCATAAAAATCAGAACACAATTGATACATTATTGCAATGTTCAATGAATTACAAATAAAAAGCCGTTTCATACCAGTTCTACAGTAGTGAGAGGGGTTGGAAAACTTTGTATATGTTTCTTTACTCTTTCGACCAAATTAGATACTGCAATCGTTTTTGTATGTTTACCTCTTTTGTCTGCTCCTTACGTATTTTGTGCGATTCGTTTCTTCATAGCATAGCATAGCCCCCTTTTTGATGCCTAAACCTTTACGTTTTCTCCGTTGCACGGTAGAAAAAATGTTATGGAAACATTTCGCTTCGAGGTACCCGATGTACATGTTTCTTAATGCTTTTCAAAGTATTACTGTTAATAAAGTCTCGTTGGCGATATTAATTACCAACCGTGAAAAATCTGCAGCCTCTTTTTTTTATATTTAAAATAACATTTATTTCTGCAACTACTTTTACTGGAGGGTTTCATTTGGACTGCAGGTACAAGTTAATTTCTCAATGATGCATAAGTTGCGCCTCCGGTTCTTTTATCATAATGTATATTTCTTGACCACTTAATTGATTGACGCATTTGCTTTCAAGATTGAGTAGTTTCTTCAGGAAATACTTCCATACCGTCAATGAGATTATGGGTTTTCTCAAAAGTGACTTTTAAAGCTGTTATATATGTATTAAGTATAACAATAATCAATTTAAACAATTATTCAAGTTTTTTCTAAATATTGGTAGCTTATCATTAAAATCTAATTCATTTAAATCGCAAACATTATCACTCCATTCAGGTAAGACATTTAGCACGGTTCCACTTGTCACATATGTTTCTTGAATATCTATGTATAGTTAATGAAGTTAATGAATTATTTCAAGTAATATAAGAATAAATTATTGCTCCCGATGCAGGTTCAAGTTGTTTGTGATCAACAACGAAAAATTCAGGGCATCTTCTTGGGATATCCAGGTTCTGTCCATGATAGTAGAGTGTTAAGAAAATCTCCATTATATCAAACACTGCCAGAATAATGTCAAGATTTGTTTTTCTTTGAGACAGAGAATATCCTTGCAAAGAAATTTGCTGACTCCTTTTCAAGATAGGGGCCAATTAACAAGACGACAGAGAAATTACAATTATCTTTTGTCAAGAAATCGATACATAATAAAACGCACATTTGTTTTAATGAAACAGAGCTTCAGGCAGGTGTACCACTTGAAATTAAAAAGTATTAGAGACATTGTAAATTTTATAAGAGCATGTGCCGTTTTGCACAACATTGCTTTAAATGCCGATTTCACCTGTGAAGTAGATGAACCTCAACAAAATGAACAGGAAGTTGCAGCAAAGCACGAGAGACCAGAGGAACTCGAAAATGAAGATGATGACAATCGTATTAGAATTCGAAATATTGTAATGAATAATTTGCCAAAATTTATTTATTATTGAAAAAAAAAATAAAATTTAAGTGTAAATGGTTCTTAAAGTTTTATTTTTGTGTTTTTAAAAAGTTTATTTTGTTCCTAATAAACTACAATTCAGAATTCAGATGTTTCCAGCTTAACAATTCAATTAAGACTAACTATACTTCATTCGGCGAGATGCCACAGATCACGTGAATAGCGCGTGCAAGGAGGCGGTACTTTGTTTAGTACCGCTACGTTCAAAAAGGGATAAACAGTGTATAACCATTTATTTTGAAATAAAGCATAAAAATGTCAATAACAATTTTTTATTTATACAGGGTGTTTCAGACCACCCGTACCACCCAAATATCTCGCGTGAAACAAAACAAATCAAAAAAAGAAAAAATACGTCCAAAAAGATTTCAAAAATTCTATTAATTGACACCAAATGCAAATTTTCCCCCCACCCCCTGGGGGGTGGAGGGGGGTAGCTTTGTAAATTTAAATGAGGACCCCCATTTTTATTGCAGATTCGGATTCCTAGATTTAAATAAAGAAGGTTTTGTCCGAAATTTTTTTTTGATTCTTGAAAGATGGCGCTCAAATCGCAAAAAACGCTATTTTTTATTCTTCTTCAAAATGCAATATTTTTAACAAAACGATAATATCAAACGTTAATAACACACATAGGTTAAGATGTTCATCTGTAAAGTTGGATGCTTTTAAATGCTTTTGCAGTTAACATTGTGTACTCTAGTGGTAGATGATTATACAAATCAAAATTACAAGAATTTTTAGCTGAAACTTCAAGGGTGAAACGTCTTTTCCTTAAATCATTAGCAGATCTTGTCTCGTAGTAGTGAATTTCATCATTTCTGACAAACAGATTTTTATTTTTATGTATAGCAACTAATGATTCTAATATACAAACGCTTGGTAATAGTAAAATTTTCAACTCTTTGAACCGTTCTCGACAAGAGTCTCTGGGATTTGTGTTAGTTATTAATCTTACCGCCTTTATCTGTAATCTAAACACTTTAGTAGCATTAGCTGCGTTACCCCACAGTATAACAGATAGCAGCAAAGAACTTATCTTTTCTTTTTTCGAAACTATTCTCATTCCTGAGGTGCCAGGAATGCAGTAGAGGCTGGTGTTTGGGTTCTTTGTATTGTAGGGTTCTTGGACTACCATAATGTCTACGTTAAGGTCCTTTGCCACTATCAATGATTTCAGGAGTTTTGTAGGTTTATTTGCAGAATTTTTATGCTATTCTTCATAGTCATCGTTTTTAATGTTGGCTATGAAGGACTCCAATTTCCTTTTATATGTAGGGTAGTGGTTACTATTGGCTGGATGAGCACATTCCTTAGCGGTGTATTCTGCTCTCTGGCAGTTTGAGCATGTGGGGTTTTCCCTGTGTTTGGGCATTTAGAGTATGCATGTGGTCCAGCACAATATCCGCACTGCTCCTCACTTTTACATTCCATTGATAGATGACCCAGTTTCTGACACTTGTAGCATCTCTTGACGTTAATGTGGTCCTCTATTTTACATGAAGCCCAGTCGAGATAGACTCGGCTTTGGGCCAGGAGGAGTGTGCGTATTTTGAGGCTTACTTCAATGATCCAATGTGTAGTAGTACTTAGTCCCTTCTTGCCGAACTCGCCTATTGTTTTTAGTTCATTATAGTCTATAGAGTGGTCTTTGAGGTTGTTCGTGATGTATTCTATGACTTCGTCGCTATCTAAGCTGCTTGGGACATAGTAGACTGCAAGCCTGGGGTTGAATTTCTGCTTTTTGGTAGCAGTAAGGCCTATCTTTTCTAGCTCTTTCGAACTTATGAGCAAGTCATAACTAGATTCTGACTCAATGCAGATTGTTTCGTCCTTCATTCTTGTTACTTTCACAGGCTTGAAGTCAAATTTGTTTGGGCATATGTGTCTTATTAATTTGTCCTTAACATCGTCGCTTGTTCGTAAGGTTTTACTGTTTGGTGCCGGTTTTATTAGAACTTTACTTATGGGGTTACTGCCTTGCTTGTTTTGTATGGTTCTGTTCACAGTATTGTTCGAGGAGGACACCACCTGTGAGAAGGTGGGCTTGGTATTTACTTTTGTCTTTATTTTGCTTACTATGTTAAGTACTGTTTTAATGTCGTCTGTTGTTCTTGTTTCGACCTTTATCTTGTCTAGTGAGACCTTAAATTTCTCAAAGGCCTCTTTGATCTCTCTTATTGCTGAGAAATAGACCTTTTTATCGGCCTTAGTCATAGTCTCATTCGGAATTTTCTTAATTCCTGCGTGAATGGTGGTGGTGGCTCTTGTGACAGTATTAAAGGACTCGACAATACTGTCTATTTCTGGGCCAAGTAGCCCTGTAGGAGGCATGTCTGGTTTAGCCTGGGGACTGGATAGAGTTGAAATTCCCTGAGTTATTTTGAACAACTGCCTAGCCGTGTTATTCGGCAGTGCTGCCTGGCGTAGGTCCGCCGGTTTGCCTCCGGCGGACTAAAAATAAAAAGCGTCACCGCCGCTGTATTCTGTCAGTGGTACTTAGCCGGCAGTAGTTATGCCCCCACTGGCAGGGCACACACTTATAGCCTATACGGTGACCCTTGCAAGGGGTCCCTGATAAGCTGCTGCACGTTACCGAGATGCACCGCGGGGAGGTGGTTCATCTGACAGACGCAGTTATCTTGTTGAGCCTTGCACGTGGCGGTACAATGATTTCCAGAGTAACTAATATTTAGTTATAGCTACCTCAGAAGAACTTCATTGGTTACGATATCGTCACTGCGCAAAGCTAATGGTGGAACACTGCGGGATCTGCTTGCACGAATGCGGATTTCTGGGTGCCAGTCCTGATGGGTTAGTTGGAGAGGATGCAGTACTTGAAGTTAAATGCCCATACAAATACCGGGAGCAGTTATTATATGAAGACATAAAAAATGATAAAAATTATATTATTAAATTTGAAAATGTACTGAATTAAAAACACAATTATTACCATCAGATACAAGGGCAACTATGGATCTTAAACAAACGTGTATGTCATTTATTAATTTGGACACCATCCGAATGCATACTGTTAGATGTAGAACAAGATAACGAGTGGAAAAATAATGTAAATGTTTTACAACAGTTTTATATTCATTATTATATTAAACAATTGTCAAATTAAAAAAATATATTTTTTTTTTTTTTGCTAACATGAACATGTTTAATTTCAATATTCATTACTGTAAATCACTTCGTCCACTTCTGTAATTAGTAGATATTGAAAATTTGTAAGAGCTCCACAAACTTGGAATACATAGGACGATAGTGGAATCAATTTGCTAAGTATTTTGGTTAAAATATAACATTTAATTCGTCGAATTGCACGTTCCACATGTATCCGGGCTCGAGCTATTCTTTGTGTTTGTAATACTTGCTATTCAGTAAATTGTGGCGTTGTTAAAAATGGAGGTATGTTTAAATTAACTCCCTCCGGCAGCAAATCACCAATTAAAAAACCTTTGTCAGCGAACACTAGGTCGCCAGGAACTAATTTTTTGCAAGGTCACAATGTTAAAGATTGTTGTTAAATAAGTTGAACCGGGATATAAATTACTTATGTAAGTACAGACACCATTTGGTGTAACTTCTATCATTCACTAAAATGTATTCATGTGCTTATAACTACTATATGTTTGTTGCTGTTTCTCCATATTTTTTGGAGAAATTACTTAGATATCAGTGCAATCTATAATAATCCTATAATTACTGAACGTAGTGAACAGAATTTATTTTTATGTCGACCTGGTATTTCTTTCGTCAACTGTTCGAAAATAACTTCATGTAACGCATGAATCCATGTGAAAATGATGTTGGATACTGTCGTTCGACTAACATTAAACCTACGTGGTTTAAGTTGGGCCTTAACTTCATCAATGTCAACAGTAATTGATTAATTTTCGATAGCCTAACAACAGACCAGCCATAATAATAATTTAATTCAAAATTATCCATTAAACGGAATAGTGCCATGAAAATGTCTTTATTAGGCAAGCCTGTATAAATAAGTATTCTTCTTTCATTGTTTGAAATCTGATACCATGAAACTGACAGATTTTCTGTCTTCCATTAGAATTTTGGCTTCCATGTAGCTCTATTCCTCGCCGACTCATTGCTGTTCGTACTTCTGTGTCCCATATATTAATTGGTCTGCTTCTTCGTCTTTTCTGTGTGGGTACAGCTTCGTAAACACATTTTGCTATCCTCTCCTCTCCCATTCTATGTATGTGGCTTCTCCAGCTTAATTGCCCTTCTTCTATTATGTCTTTACAAAATGCACGTGTTGCCCGTGTGAAAACTCACTACTAACTAAACTAAAACTTAAGAAAGTTAAAGAAAATATAATAAATGGTTGGTGTAAAGAAAAAAATAATCTCAGTAAAGATCTACAAGAATTCTGGCGAATTAAAGTATTTTTATAAAAACAGAGTGGTGGTACCAAAAAGATGAAAAGTTATATGCTGAAATTGGTGCATGATGAAAGTCATTTTGGTATCATAGAAACAAAATTAATGACAAAAAATAGTTTTTATTGGCCTCAGTTAAATATTGACATAGAGAATCATATCAAGAAATGTCAAATTTGTGAAAGATATAGACCAGCAAATCCAAAAGAACCCATGATTAAACAGTCAATGGTTAACAGACCATTTGCAAAAGTTGCATCAGATATTGGAGAGTATGGTGGAAAATATTATTTAATAATTTTTGACTATGTCACAAAATGATTAGAAATAATAAAAATCAGAGATAAAATATGTCATGAAGTTATTGAAAAATTGAAAATCTATTTTGCTACATTTGGTATTCCAGATTGTTTTATTGCTGACATTATGCCATACAATTCAATAAAATTTAAACAATTTGCAAAAAATTATGGTTTTCAATTAATGACAAGTAGTCCATACTATTCAAAAGGAAATAGTTTTGCAGAAAGTGGTGTCAAGATTGCCAAAAATATGTTGAAGAAAGATTGCGACTTAAATATTTCTTTGTTAAATTACAGAAATACAGAAATTGTTGGAATTGGGTTATCACCACCACAATTAATGATGGGAAGGAGGCTAAGGACAAAAATACCAATTCAAGAGAGACTACTGTTATCGGATGGACATAATTACGTGAAAAAAGCGTTAATAAGGAAACAGGAAACTGCGAAAAATTATTATGACAGAAATTCTAAGATAAGACCTTCATTTAAAAAAGGAGAAAATGTGACAATTAAAGACAAAACTTGGGAATCCGCAAAAATTATAAAACCTGCTGAAACACCAAGATCATATATTTTATTAAATAACAGAGGAAACCAAATAAGAAGAAATTCAGTTCACATTAGAAAATTAGAAAACAAATTTAATGTAGAATCTGACGTAATGAACAGTCCTGCTGTATTGAATGAAAATGAAATACATGAGGAGAATACTCAAGAAAGAACTGAACAGTATCAACAATCACATAGAGAAGATGAAGGTAGAATTGAAGAGCGCAGACCACAAAGACAAAGAAGATCCAGTCTTACGTCAACTTGTCAGTTACACTTCAAAGTACAATCAAAGCAAAAAAATTAAAACGTCCATCAATATAAGAATCTTGGTTATTTGATACCAAACATATTTTTCTAATGACTTTTATGAAAACAATCGGCCAGCCTGCATTTTTTGTATTTATTTAATTAAAATGACACTTTAAATCAAAAACTATATTTATTTTAATATTACAACTATTTAATAAAATTAAAAATTAATCCTATACACTAAAAACTTATTCTAATCTTAATCTACCTATATCTAAACTTATTCATTAAAAAGCGTCATTAGCGCTCGCCAACGTTTGTATGTCTGTGAAAGATGAAAAATAAGAGTATATATATTGGTACTATTGTTTTTAAGTATTTACTTACAAAATTTCCTCTTCTTCTTGGAAAATAGCCACTGCCACCCCTTCTCCTAATACCACGGGAGTGGCCTCCTTCTCTACCCCGGGAGTAGCGAGGTGGATCTCGATCTCGAGGTTGGTCTTGACCTGCTCGACCTCCTCGAGGTTGAGCTGTACTTCCTTGACCTCCTCGAGATTCATTCAATGTATTGTGCCCCTCTCTTTGTTCGGGCACATTTTCTTCTTCTGAGTGATCTTCAAAATTTATCGTAAATTTTAGTTAAGATGCAGCATTTATTTTTTATTATATAATATAGATATCTGCTATATACATTGCCGTAGGTATTACTTCAGATAACATGTAACATAGGTCGTCTATGTTTTATGAACTTGTCATCATAATTTACTGATTTATAAACATAATAAATGTTTCTCCAATTTTATTCACAATTGTGCAAAATGTTTTTTAGAATTTTTTCTTCATTAGTACATATTTTCAAATAATAATGACTAGTATATTTAACATTAACAACTCATGTCGCATTTTATCGGGAACAGTATGGTGATATATAAATTGATATGCATAATAATACAAGAATGACAGAAAAGTAATTGGATCTTAGCTGAAACTCACCGCATATCAATGTCCCCTGATCATATAGTTCTTGTTTCATTTGCTCTATTTGTCTTTTCATTCTTTCAATATTCTCCAAAATTGCCTTTTTGGCATCTTCAGTTAGTTTTGCTATAATATATAAAATAAATTATTATTAATAAATGGTTCCAAATAGAATATTAATAAATTAGTATAATTTTTTTTATGTATCTTCACAAAGAATACATGCAAATAATTTTGTATCTATGTAAAAATTATACTATTATAACTTTATATGATATGAAAGTAGTTGAAAAATTATCTTTTCTTTAATAATAATAGATAATATTAAAATAACGTACGTTTATCTTGCTCCTTTTCTCCTTCCATTTTAACAATTAAATGAAAAATAAATAAATTATTTACTTCACTATGGGAACAATCTTTTTTTTTTCTTTTTTTGTTAGGTCATAGATAACTTAATTATATTGAAATAAATAAATATTATTTAAATACTCTTACAAAATACATTATTTATAAATATTTATCTTTATTAATTAAATTTAAGTTACAAAAATTTTTTAATAAAATATAGATTAGTAAAAATGTAAAATATGCAAGTTTAATTACATTACATTTTTAATGGTATTTTATAGTTTTGAGTCTTTAATCTTATTTCCTGGATATTATAGCAATTTTGATGACTTGCGTTTTAGGAGACGCTTTCATTTAGATTTATTATTTGTTCATCTTGACTGGTAAGTTCAAATTGGTTTGTTATCAACACTTATTGTAAGCATATTAGTAATAGGTTTTTTATTGCAAGTAATTGTAATTTGATAGTTTAAAAATAATGCTATTATATTCAAAAATAAAGTTTATGGTACAAACGCTTACAGCAACTGAGATCATATTTATATTATTTGTTGGTTAATATGCTTCTATCGCTTGTATTTTTGTTAACAGAGGCGATGTGAATCAGTTAAATCAAATCAGATTTTGATTTGAATTGTTGGTCGTCAAAAAAGAAGAATATTACAAAAATTAAAAAAATTACGGAATGGATCTACTTAAGTAATGTCAGGTTTTATGTAGCTAGGTAATAGTAATAACGTATTTACATTCGTTAGAAAAAAAGCGGTGGAATTTTTTTTGCATCCTTGAAGGAATTGTTTATTGTTTGCTTCATCTGACCTCTTCAGATATTTAGTAATTTCAGAAGTTTCTGTTTTGTAATTATTGCATTTATTATGTTTCTTAGTAAATATTCCACAACTGTCCTCAAATATTTTCAATGGGTACGTATAATGTACAAAGTAAAAAATATATGCTAAAAAAAATATTTAACAAAATTAATATGAATTTATATAAAATATACAAGTTAAATTATCTTACATTTTTGAGAGTATTATTTCATGAGATATTTGCCACCATATACCTAAATATAATGTAATTGTATACAATTTTTAGTCTTCAACCCTAATATTTCCACGATTGATTGGTTTTTGATTCACCACATTAAAGTATTTTATAATTTATTCTTTAATACTCGCTAGCGATTATTATATTTTTTAGGATATTCCACAACTGCCGTACTTTTTATTTTTGTACTCATTCTATTTTATTAGGTGGTGTTTGAATATTTTCCTGATTCAAGATATATGACATTATATTAGTACTTAATCTTTAAAATAAACCAGAAATTAATACAAATTAAATTGATGTTTTGTGATGATAAATATTTACCTAATAAATAAAAATTTCTCTTAATATCATTTCAAATTTTTGAAATTAATTTGTTGATTTATATTGTTTGTAAATAAAAGAAAAATCACATATTGCTTAAAGAACAGTAAATGTATTAAAACAAGTACAAAATTTTAATTATATGATCTTATCTTTCTTTCGTATTAAGACAAATTGCTCATGAATTACATTTACGAATTTCACAAAGTCGACGATGTTTTGAGAAACAATGTTCTAGAGAGTAGATCTTTATGATTTTACCATCATATATCTTGAACCTATCTTGGCTTAAATGTAGTATACGGTCTATATTTGACGCATGCGCAGAGTGACACTATTGTATCTCGAAAACTTTGAGAATTTAGCGCTTCCAAAACTATTTTATTGCGGTTAACTTTTCAGTCTGTACCTGTTTGGCGCAAAGACAAGATGGAAAACATTATTATTCATTTTAAACATTTGTTTAGTGTTTTGCGGGGCAGGATAATAGCTGCAGGTCTTAGTTTCTTTAGCAGGTCATGTTTACAGAAAAACAATATAAAAAATCAAGAAACTCTGATTTATTTTAGTTTTTAGGTTCAATAAACACGAATTTGTTCAACGGCATTTTTTTTACAAAAATTAAAATTAAAACCTATAGTTTTGTTGTCACTGAATGTACGAGCCCAGAATCATATTATTTGGCCCAGTTAAAGTCATAAAAAGGAAATTTGTTAATTCGGCTTATTTATATCTTAAATTCTATAATTTTTATATTCCGCACATACATATGTGTAACAGAGGTATTGTTTATGTTACGAATAAATTAGATTTTTTTTTAACAATTCATCAACGGTAACTTGTTGATTATTTCAAGGCCTATCAACGTTTTTGGGCTTATCTTAATAAATAAATGAGATAGAGAAAATTTCATTGGAATCAAAAAGATGTAGAATAATATTACTTACAATTTTTATTTGAAACAATTTTCTGTATTTTGTTTTTTAAAACAGTGTTTGTGATACCAGCCAATACCTTTGGGACAAATTGTAAATTTGATATTATTTCAGTTGTTATTATTGCTTAAAATATTCTTTAATATAACAGAATTTATGTTATAAATAAATTTAGTACAATAAATTTTCCCTCTGTTCGATCAGAACTATTTTTTTAAAGCTATTCTAAAAGTCTTAACTAGGCCAACTAATATGATTTTGGGCTCGTATGTCATGACTACTTCCTTGCCCCCTGTCAAAAACACTCCAAAACATGATAGACCGTATATTAGACTTTTACCCCTATCTTTTATCCAATAATCATGCTAATAGTAACGTTGGTGATCTGCTTGACTTTTTTCTAAAGATTTTGCAACTGACAGCTATTTAAATTTACCGCAGTATACCGCAGCTGCCAATATGGCCGTCACCGAGTGTCGCTGCTGTGTGAATTCTTATACTTTACATTGTTTCATAATGACGAAACATTTCACATATAACTTCCAAAAGATTGTTTTCCGTACAAAGAAAATCAGCCGTTGTTTACTTCACGTAGTTGGCCTCGAGATGGCGCAATTGAGCTCTGTCTGAAACAGAATGTCAGTATCACTCAAACAATAATTTTTAGTATCTCATACGTCCAACTCATTAATACCACATTTAGTCTTTAACATAATACTCACGTTTATTCTGGATCATTGATAGGGTATCGATAATTTGTCCCATTAAACTCTTCGACTGATGTCGGCGTCGCCATATATATTCAAGCAAATGTCGAATTGACCCTCGCCATCTCTAAAGTGTCATAAAACTTATATAGTTATAATATAAAAGGAGAATAGTACTGCATAGTTGTCAGGCTGTCGGCCTCTCGCTACTATAGACTACACAATATGGCTCAATTTTTAAGCGAGAATTTTCCTATCCTATAGACTGAAAAGAAGTGATACTGACGTTAAACAGTAACTATGATAACCCGTGACTCCAAAATGTTATTGTATGACATTTGCGGTTAAAAGAAAATTTGTTTCGTGCATCCTAACACTTAATTTGGTTTAATTATTAAACAGTATAGTTTAAGCACAAAAATAAGCTATTGCCTTACAATTTTTAAATGTCAAATAAAATAATAACTAACCTAAAAAAACACTGCTTTACATTCACTGGTTTCCATGAAGATGTCTTAGTGGAGCATGTAATTTTTGGACTGGAGCTGTTAGTTGATTCACTGTACCAAAAAACCGTGGTTTGATTTAAATATTTTTTTTGTGTTAATATCAGCATGAATTTATTATTTTAAGAGTTTGTTTTTTTCATATTATATTATATTACATAATTTTATACACAAATTTTTTTCATACTAACTTTTATATTTATTTTAGCAGAAATAAAGATATATTACAGTAAAATTTCTATTATATGTTATTGAAATAATTATTAATTTAAAGAAAACTCTCAGTTTAATCCGGTCCTGCGTATGTTAGTATCAGGAATCTTCGCTTCCATAATAAACGTAATAAGCAATATATCTGCGGTCTCCTACAAATAATTAAAAGTTGATAACAATACCAGGCCATAAAATGTAGCAAAATATATTAATTATAACATGGTTCAATACGATTTTGTGACTCGGCTCTCCATGTTTAACTGGTTCATTTAAAAACATAAATAAATAGCATATGTATTTGTCGACTTCAAAGTTGCGTAACTGCGCTAATTGCCATCGTAGGCGGTTAATTTAGTATTAAAGTGCAAACCTTCACACAAACAATTTCTCTCTTATTTTCCAAAGAATTTTCAACGTAGCCTTCAGCAACAGAACTTGAACGCCACCCTCCATGTCGCTTGAGCACTCTAATGTCTGCTCCTGAATCAGCCAAAAATGTTGCAGAACACCACCGAAAGAAATGCCCGGGATATTCTTTAGCAATTGGGAGGCCGAGGAGCTCTGCATTTTTTTTTTTTAGGTATACCACCTATGGTATGTATACCTACAGGAAGCGTGCAACACTTAAAATATCTGTAGGTTAGAAAAAACCATTGATGTTCAGTATGAGTAGGTCAAAGTTGTGCGTACTTGCGAAACATTGCTAAACAGTTGATTCCTTCGATAAACCCTTCAGTTATCATAAAAAATCGTGAAATATTCATGTTAGTATTTTGAATATTAATTTTTATAAAAGAAGTAGAATCTTCAATATCTCCTACACGCAAGTTCCTTCCGGCGACATGTCCCATAGATTCCAATAATTAACACAACCTGTGCCAATAAATAATCCTTGTCACCAGCTTCCTTCATGAAACGAACTATCTCTTGCTTAGTGAATATTTTTTTATTTTTTAGGCTTATATCCACTAGCTTTTCTTTTTAAGAATGCAATAAGATTGGTAAATTTACTTATATCCATTTTCTTATTAAGGTATATCATAGTTCGGAGCATAGAGTAATTACTCCATAAAGTGAATGGCTTATAAATGGATGATAATTTCGAAAAATTGGCTAAAACCACATTTTCTATAATGTGCCCAACGTTTTTCTCCGCACACCGTCATAAATTTTTTTTTATTTTAAGAAACCAGCGTATGCAGCCTCTGCACCATTTTCAATATCAGAATCAATCTCTGAGTCACTCATTTTAAGTAAATTTATTACCGAAAATTCTCAAGAAAAATTATACACCGAGAACGTTTACATCAATGTTTATTAAACAACATATTGAATCCCATAGCAAGAAAAAAAGATGAAAAGATGAGAATAAATATAAATAATCTGTTTTAAAACGCTAGTATAAAAA
Organism: Poecilus cupreus; assembly: GCA_963942605.1. Taxonomy (NCBI): domain Eukaryota; kingdom Metazoa; phylum Arthropoda; class Insecta; order Coleoptera; family Carabidae; genus Poecilus; species Poecilus cupreus. The sequence continues at coordinate 24,236,139 of OZ012719.1, forward strand.
ATCTTGTATGGAATACGCTGCGAAATCGTGATTAAGCACTAGACGTGTTATCACAATGACGACTCAATTTTACAAAGTTGATCATTGAAATATCGCACAACTATGCACGCAGATTTCGTAAATCCAATATCCGCAGATCCGTCTGTGAGCACACTTAATTTTTGTCATTTTAAGAATATTTGCCAAGTCACTTTTATGAACTGAGCCAATTAAATTAGTAATTATTGCTTTAACTTTGGTTCTGTTCAGTCCCAAGTCCTAAGCAATTTTGGAGTCGGGAAATATTTTGGAGAGTAAAGGAGACAAATGATCAATAGTCATAATTGAAAATTATGTTCGACCAAAAACCCACTAAGACGGATTTCACCTTCCTATACATTTTATGGAATTTATTTGTTAAATTGTATTTGTACTTTTTAATTAACTTATTATAGTGTCTACATCAACACAAATACAAAATAATAATAAAAAAGAAAATTAATGGATTTATTCTGTTATTCGCAAGATCACTCTTATGAATTATGAAAAAAATTTACCTCACCTTTTGCCTTTACAACTGCTTCAACTCGTTTCGGCATAGTGTTGATCAAGTTCCTGGCACTCATCTAGTGTAATCGAATTCCATATTTCTGTAATTTTTTGTTTCAAACCTTCAATAGTTCTTTGAGGCTAATTTCTTAAGCGGCGTTTCATTACTGCCCACAAGGATTCAATAGGATTGAGATCTGGACTGGAGGATTGGCAATTCAAAACACTTATCCCTTTACTTTCCAGCAAATTCTTAGTGACTTTAGCAGTATGGCATGAAGCACCATCTTGTTGAAATATAAATTCTTCATATGATCTTAATTGTGCTACAGATGGTTTTAAATTGCATTCCAAAATGTTAATGTATTTTTGAGCATTTACAGTGCCATCAATAAAATATAAATTGCCCACAACTTTGGAGGACATGTCCCCATACCATGATACTAGGCAGTCTCTATGGTACCTATTCTTTTTTTTATCCGTATTACTATTTTTCTAGAATCACCAACGCACACAACAAATTTAGATTCATCACTGAAAATAATGGAATCCCACTGCCTCTGCGCCCAAAATCTTCTTTCTATTGCCCATGATAAATGTTTTTTATTTTGTGAAACGGTTAATAAAGGTATTATTTTAATCATCATTTAAAGCATACACAATTTCTGCGTTTTCGATATCTACATGATCTCTATTTTGTGCATCACTGTAAAAACGATTATCCAGTCCAAATATACTTTTCTTATTTACTATTAACAATGCAAGATTGTATGTTTAATCATTTTTTATGGTAGCAACACCACCTCCTGTTTTATTTAGTGAAAGTTTCTCTTCGGCAGCTGATTTTCTGGTTTGTTTTTTTATATTTTCATATAATTTTCCGAGTGTTTCTACACTTCTATATAATTATTTGACTGCTAGTCCGCTTTTTTATTTACTATACTATATTATTTTGTTCAGTATTTTCAACCCAATTTTCCATAATTATATAAAAGACAAGTTGTGCTTACTTTTATGACAATCATGCGCATACCTTCAGAAAGATCTATTGAATAACGTAAAGAGAAAACAGTACAGAAACACCACAAATGAACCACTTTCGTAAACACTTTACTTGCGACTTGTATATGTACACTTAACAAATGATGTTCGATACCACAGTCTGCTATAAAAGACAAGCTTTTAAACTTTTAGTATAGCATGCAGTTCTCTGAACACGATTTCATTAAAATAAACTCTAAATGCTGACTTTGATTTTGGCCAGCTTTCTGGGACACTAAGCACGTCTGTTATTACCCGCATAAACTGATCGACTAAACACTCGTGTGCAGATTTTACACTCGTAGCGCGGTACCATACTACGTCGAAATCCGTAAATTTTAAGTCTTCCGTCAACAAGTTGTTTCTCAGTCTTTTTAATAAATGTGGCGGATCCAACAGGTGTACAAGTTCCCTCCCCTCAAATTAAATAACTTTGGTATCAATTCCCTCCCTTCGTGAATATATAACATTCGGGTTTGCTGTCTGAAGTACTCAATAGCAGCTATGTTGGTGCGACCTTGGTCACAGATGGTACAGTATGGATGGATGATGTAGCAGACCTAAGGACCTCTTTGATACATTGCACCAAGAGCAGCTGTTGCACCGACGAAATAAAACGCGTACGATAGTTTCTATCTGGGAGTACAAAGCCCACGAAGCATAAATACTAGAGCATGTTCCGCAAACGCGGGCCTACGCAACGTACCAGAATTTTGAACATCCCAAATTTCGTCTTCCCCTACGTCGTAAGTCATGAACAGTTAAATCGCTAACTTATCGAATAACAGCACGCAAGTTTGGAATTCCAGTTGTTTCTTCTCCAAGATGAGCCTTATGTGATTTTCTAATGTTTTGTTGACGCCGGGTCTGTATGGTGCTCGCCGAAGTAATCGCCACAGTGTATCCTTGCTAGGTACACAGAAATACTTCTGCATGTACTTGTATGACCTGTTTTACACATTACAAATATATTAAAATTAATTAACAATATTATAAACATTAGATATTACCCTCGCATATTCTTCAGCATAGATACAAGATACTCGTCCGGAGTGATACGCTACCCGCTTTTTTCTTCTCTGCCTCCCTGATTTGGGAGAAGAGAAATGTTTGGCGGCTCTATTAAGAGGCTGGAGGAAAAATTCCAAAATTTTTTGATTACAATCCCTCGCAGCTTTCTTAAATTGGCCGTTATTGCGCTCCACTCTTTTCTTTTTTTTTTTTTTAGATACAAATTTCTGCTCCGCTACTTTTAATCGTTGATAAAAATCGCACCCTTGGAAATTAATCCGCTACGCGGTGACTGTTCAATGGACGTAACAGTCCTGTAAAATAAAATTATTATACACTTGAATTCGTCAATCCAAAAAAATGTTGAATGTACACGTATAATTTCTTAGACATGTTAACTAACATGTACTATATTTCATTCGTATTTCATTTTTGCTTTTCCTTTGCAGAGCGTAGCGATGTAGGTTTATAGCTGTGGTTGGTTTAGGGGCTGGAATTGGAGATCAAGCTAGAATTGTCACTTTCGATGGGGATGGAGGGTCATACATTGCAGGTATACACTGAGAAATACTTACACATACGGATTCTACTAAAATATCACAAAGAGTAAATATATTGCAAATATATGTATAGTAAAAACTAAGCCCTCGCCATTTGCTTTAGAATCATCACATGAGGATGCATCTGCAATTTCATTCACATTTTTAAAAAATCTCATGTTATACCTGATGTTCGTTGTTGAATTCTTGCGTGCATTATTTCCTCATCTAGAAAATAATAATTACATTAATGTGATGCTCAACAATTTCTATATCCAATTTTATTACCGTTCAAAAGAAAAATTCTTGGCACAGCCCCTGGACGTAGCATACCTACATCTCAGTGAATTTGAAATAATCCATTTCTCCTCAACATGTCTGATACAAACGCGGTAGTGTTCGTACACTTTTTGTTCAGGCATTTCTAAGAGAGATGGATTAATCACCAATTCCAAGCAAGTACGAAAAAGATCTGCATGCTTGGTAGGTTTAGGGAAGCGTACCATAGCTTTTCTTTTATAACCAAAGCAATTCGGTATGCAACAAGAAGTTTTGCTGAATGACATCTAAAAAAGTTATTTATCATTATAATACACAACAAACAAACATTTTTTTTCTTTTCTCACTTTTGACAGCAAGTCATGCTCCGAGTAAACAAAAATAACAAAATTCGAACATGCACGCGCGATATCTAGATCCTAGTAGAAGTAATGGTAAAACCGTAGTTTACGGCCAACACCGAAGTTAGCTGTATGTGGCTAGTGACTTCTGGTGAGAATAACAGATTTGGTCTACGCAAGTCGGACACAGAAAACAACCTGCAAATTTGAATGTAAAGAAAACTTTTAATGTCATCAGTAGTATTTTCGAATACAAATAGAATTAAGCAATATTTTCTGAATGTAAACACTAGAATCTTCATAACAGTTTTATGAATACATTTGAAACTTAATAAATATTTAATTATTGAACACTAACAAAACAAAAAAATGAAAAATCGTTTTGTTACTTAAATCGGATGTTATTTTTAAGAAACTAAGAAAAACTAACAAGCGGTAAATCATTTTGTTAGTCAAGTCAGATGATATTTAAAAAAAAAACTAACTATCAAACGAAAAACTGTATTGTTAATAAACTAACCAATTAACGGAAAACAGTTTTGTTATTTAGTTACATATACTTATATTTATTTATATATACTGAAGCACCTTTTCATATATATATATATATATATATATATATATATATATATATATATATATATATATATATATATATATATATAAAGGTGCTTCAGTAGCTGGATAATATTAGTTGCCCCTGAAAAGGGCCGATTGGGAGTTGACTTTTATGTTTGTCCTAAAAAGCATGACCATGTTTTATTCGGCTAACATGGCGAAAGTAGCTGAGGGATAGACGAAGACAATGTCGGTCAGAAATTGCAGGAATGGGTCCTTAGCATCTTTTTGCAACAACCGGTACATGAGCTTCGACAAATGCGAATCGAACATGCCGGGAGTTCGATTCGTGTGGTGGATCGAACGCATGATACAGGACCACATTCCACACACCATGTTGGTATCCGCACCGGTTTCGAGGTTCTTAAAGGTCACCGAGTGGTTCACTGTCAGATGATCGTAGTTTTCTTTTGCCAAGGCCTTCCATTTATCTTTAATGATCGTAGTTCCAGGCGCTATGAATTTCTTGATCAAAGAAACCAACGTATCTGAAGTGATTTTCGACAACCTGCATAAAACACCGATTCGAGCCATGTTCGGCCAAACACCCATTTCCTGTCAACACGTTGTTACGTGTCAATTTCGTATCCCATTCCTTTTTTTTGTTCATATCCTGTAGATCCTTCCTCATGAATTTATTGGTTTCCTTTCCTCTACTAACCTAAAAGAAAAATTGTGTAGTTAAAGAATTGATCAATGTAACCTAATAATTTCTTATTTTACACTTATCTGTAATGATTTACAATAGTTAAATTTGATTTATTGCCGTGCTTTAGTTGCCACATATTAGAATTATTTTCCTTTTTTTATTCCAAGGACTTATTTGTTGATATCTTGTTGACACTTTAGAATTGTTTAAACGCGCAGGCGTCATTAGTGTGTAAAGGCGCAGCTATAGCGCCGCGTATTTGATAAAACTTAGTTTAAATATTTAGACCTTTATTTTCGTTATAAACATAAACTACAGTACACCCTCGATTATTAATAATAACCCTTAAACTACCTTTCACATTTAATTCCCTTGTTTGCCTGCCTTTCCTGCGAGATTGTGCATTGTATACATGCCTTTAGTTGCCGTTTTTTATTGTTGTCGCTAGTGTTCTGACACTTTCCTTGTTTTCTTCTTAAATTCGTATAGCTGTCCTTGTCCATCTCTCTCTTTCTTAAAAATTAAAAATTTTACACAAGTCAGTGGGAAGTTGAGAAAGAAAGATACGAAGCGAGAACAAGTTGAAGTCGTACCGAGTTTATGAGTTTTGGTTGTTTACTAATATTGTTTCTACAATACCCAGTTTCGGGGATTTTGGGTAATCACCAAACGTAGTTTCGGGAGCAGTGTTTGTGTGATATTTCGTTTGCACTCTCCGGAATAGCTCAGTCGTTGAGGATTTAAAATAAACGGTCGGCGACCGCCATTGTTCCACCTTCACGCCTCGTGAATGCGCTCAAACTCAGGCAGCGCATACCCAGCTTCCTTGGTACCCGACCAGCAGCCTTCGGTGTCCTGCGTCTCAGCCCAGACCGCCAAAGTGCATCCGCCGCGAGCCAGATCCAGTGATCCAGGTATTGGTGGCCCAGTAGAGCGCGGAGCGCGGGGCAAGGGGTACTCCAGCGTCCAGTAGTGGCTCGTCGTACAGCTAAGTGAATTATTGTAACTGTTAACTACTTGTTATTTCTCCCGCGAACTTTATCGCCCTGATTTTGTGTATTTGGTCAGTTGTTTCAATTGTTGCCAAGTTTATTCTGTCAGTATTGATTATTATCAGAAACACTTCGATTGGTCTAGTTATTAATACTATTACATGTTGCTGTATATAACTTCACGATTGCACATTTTTATTAATTGTTGTAATTTCAATTACCATAATTTCAATTATTGTTTACTGTTGATTTCGCAACGCCTTGTCTGGGGTAATTCGAGAATCGATTTATTGTTCCTATACGTCTTATACGCTCAACCCCATTGTTGTAAACCGACGTCGATCGACCTAGGGTCATATGTTTTAGAACTTTTGTACTTTATTTGCGGGCAGTGTATAAACGTTACGGTATTTCACTCACGTCATTTACTCAAGACAGCATTGGCTGCTCTTCCTCGCGTCACCCCAACACAGTGCGTAGCTTGTCTTTGTGTTTTTGTTTATTACACTTTCATCCATCACAGTAAATATTTTACTTTAACTTTTCTGTGTTTGAATGTAAGGAAACTTACCCAACCTAACCAATCAATCAGTGGTGACAAAGTGAGTGTTACTTTATTATTATTATCTCGTTCTGTGATACATAAATCACGGTAAGTATGATGAGTTACTGAGCACGCTGGTATTGTTGTATATATATTTAGTATTATTTGTTTTGTCGTGTTTTCTGAACAGGTCTCCAACGTCTTGGTTGCTGCTGACGGTTGCGCAGCGGATGCACTCCTCGTATACCATTTCCTTGCGCTGTATCCGTTACCTTCCTGCGCGCCTAGATTATTGTTTTCGCTCCTGGTACCTTCGCGGTTGGGTACCGCTGGCTGTAAAGCGACCGCGTGGCGCCCTCTCTAATATTACTGTTGTTATCGATTTCCTAGAACCGAAAATCGACCCACACCCATCTCCACTGTTCTATTTAGCTAGCCGCCTCCATCAAGGAGCACAGTTACGCCTGCATAACCACCACGGTTTTGTAGGGTAACAAACTTGACGCCCAACGTGTGGGGCTCGACAAAAATTTTGGCAACCAACGTTTGAGACCCTTCTCTTCCCTTAAACTATCGCAACAACTTAGTTAGGCCGTTTAGGCGCATTTAGTATCGTTATTAGTTAGGTTAATTTGGTAGTTTTTCTTTCATTTCGATAGTTAGGTAAATTTTTGTATCTTTTCCGGTATTATTAGTTAGTTTTGGGTTGATTAGGTTAAGTGAACTACATTTCGTTTAAAATACAGATGGACATGAAAATTGATCCCAATCGTCTACTTAAGGATGAGCTTACTTACGAATTACTTTTGAGAGGTAGTGAGATACCGTCGACTTCTCGGGGAAAACGAGAAAAACTTCGTGAACTTCTTCGTTTAGAGAGATCGGGTGAACCTTCTCCGACTTTCGAGTCCTTTCTCCTGGCGTCATCAGAAATTACAATCTGCGAAAGTATACTCAAGGATTTAGGTGCCGGCGTAGATAACTTTAGAACAGATAACTTCCAGAATGAATTTGCTCGACTAGGATCTCGGCTTACGCACATTAAACTCCGCTTAGGTCGTATCAAACCAACCGCTGAAGCCGACAAGGGAAAACACTCAACCCTAACAGCACGGTGTAAACAGTATTTACTTAATTTGTGTACTAAATATTCCACTCAAGCTTCCGCGTCATTAGTGAAAGAGCATGAAGAATCATTTCAAGAACAAGATCAAACGGAAATCGATGATACCGAACCAGACGCGATTCCCAATGCAAGCTCCAGTCCTCGTCTACGTATAACAGATTTAGAATCACAATTATCTCGCGCTATCGACTCTATCTCTGCCAATTTAGCCGCTGATTAAATTAGTTAGGAAGTAACTACCATAAAATATATTTAATAAACACTATTCAACAAAGTCGAAATCCACATCCGGGTGTTCATCATCATCAGAATCATCAGGAAGGCTTAACCTTTCTAGACATTTTTGCCACAATTCATTCTCATTATCTGATAATTTCAAATGCCTTTTCATGACAGAAAGATTTGCTATTATATGATGCGCTATTGGGACACTGCGTGGAGGGACTCTTACATATGTGTGGGGCAACGCGTGTCTTGCAATCTCTGCTGCTCTTTGAAAGTCCGTTTCTCTTTCTGTTATTGTTTGTCGGGATACCATATTGACACTTCTATTGCCTTTGCTTAAAGTATTGAATACGTTCCTTGGAGTCTCAATTTGTTCTACAACCAAGCACCCTCTTCCCACAGAGAACGATATTTCTTCTTCAGGCTGCGCACTGAATGGATTTAGGGGATTTCTTACTTTCAGCATATAATCCTTTTCCTCCTGAGTCTTAGAGAAATGCTCTTTTAGTGAGGTTTCCTCTAAATGGCAGCTTGCATAGCTCCATGGCCTGTCTCCTCCATCTGCTAGTAATAATACTTCAGGGGATACATTGAACCTAGGTTTTAAATTTGGCCTTCTTACATTCCACACTCTTCTGCAGTTATCGATTCCTATCCTCAATCTGACAGTGGCTCCCATTGGGTTGATGGTGAGAGTTGACAGTAGCACTGCCGTGTTCTTGGCAACATTATAGAAATCGTCTGACGGATTTTTGCCTGTTGGCCTTGCAGAAGGTACATCCACTCCGAATTGGGATACGAAAGTTTTGTCTTGGAACCATGATGTATATTCTCCAAATCCATAAGGAAACCAGATTGTTTTCTTATCACTCAAATTGATACCAAGGAGACCTAGACTACAAAAATTCATCAAAATACAATCTGTTAGGTTTTGAAAGTCCCTTCCAACATAGACAGACATAGAGTCGTCTGAGGATCTTAATGTCACTATTGACATTTTCTTCGGATCCATATTGTAACCTATTGCAATCAACCCAATAGTTGTTGATGCTGCGTTCATCATCCCCATTAGCATACCAGGTTCTGCTTTTATGTACCCCTCTATATCTGGTTTAAATTTCAAATTAGTGTACCATTCTTTGGTCTTCTCATTCATACAGTCAAGGTATTCATCATCCCACTTCAAAGTTCCATGGCACCCATTTCCTTTTGTTTGCATGCCTCTACCTAACATTATTCTTTTCTGCGACAATATAAAGTTCCCAGCAACCATAATAGCGGACAGTGCTTTTGCGCCTTGAGGTGGATGGGGGATTGCTAGCTCATCTCTTATTTCTATGTCAAAGAATAGGATATGCATCAATGCGAAAAGCTGTGGTGAGAGACACTCATTAAATTTTGTTGCATTCTTTGTTCCCTGGAGCTTTACACCCTGGTTTCCATCGCTAAGGGATGCTGAGTTCAGTGCACTTATTATCTTCTGTTTCTTCATTTCTCCTCCAATCGATATTGTGGATCCCTCAACAACTTTGCCAAGTCTTAGATGGTATTCTTCTGTTAATAGGAGAAACATTCGCATTATAATATTAGGAGATGCAATGGCCCGTCTTTCTAACTTCCCCCTCTCTTTATGTTTCATGTATGACATGAATTTTGTTGCAATACCCATCATTCCTGAATAGCTATTGGCTACGCAGACTTAATATCGAGAGAGGACAAATATTTAGCTCCACTTAAGCGGTCGAGAATTGACGACACATACGGAATAGGATAGGCGTCCTTTTTCGTAACTTTGTTTAATTTCCGGTAGTCAACGCAAAATCTTTTGTTATAAACATAAACTACAGTACACCCTCGATTATTAATAATAACCCTTAAACTACCTTTCACATTTAATTCCCTTGTTTGCCTGCCTTTCCTGCGAGATTGTGCATTGTATACATGCCTTTAGTTGCCGTTTTTTATTGTTGTCGCTAGTGTTCTGACACTTTCCTTGTTTTCTTCTTAAATTCGTATAGCTGTCCTTGTCCATCTCTCTCTTTCTTAAAAATTAAAAATTTTACACAAGTCAGTGGGAAGTTGAGAAAGAAAGATACGAAGCGAGAACAAGTTGAAGTCGTACCGAGTTTATGAGTTTTGGTTGTTTACTAATATTGTTTCTACAATACCCAGTTTCGGGGATTTTGGGTAATCACCAAACGTAGTTTCGGGAGCAGTGTTTGTGTGATATTTCGTTTGCACTCTCCGGAATAGCTCAGTCGTTGAGGATTTAAAATAAACGGTCGGCGACCGCCATTGTTCCACCTTCACGCCTCGTGAATGCGCTCAAACTCAGGCAGCGCATACCCAACTTCCTTGGTACCCGACCAGCAGCCTTCGGTGTCCTGCGTCTCAGCCCAGACCGCCAAAGTGCATCCGCCGCGAGCCAGATCCAGTGATCCAGGTATTGGTGGCCCAGTAGAGCGCGGAGCGCGGGGCAAGGGGTACTCCAGCGTCCAGTAGTGGCTCGTCGTACAGCTAAGTGAATTATTGTAACTGTTAACTACTTGTTATTTCTCCCGCGAACTTTATCGCCCTGATTTTGTGTATTTGGTCAGTTGTTTCAATTGTTGCCAAGTTTATTCTGTCAGTATTGATTATTATCAGAAACACTTCGATTGGTCTAGTTATTAATACTATTACATGTTGCTTTATATAACTTCACGATTGCACATTTTTATTAATTGTTGTAATTTCAATTACCATAATTTCAATTATTATAATTTCAATTATTGTTTACTGTTGATTTCGCAACGCCTTGTCTGGGGTAATTCGAGAATCGATTTATTGTTCCTATACGTCTTATACGCTCAACCCCATTGTTGTAAACCGACGTCGATCGACCTAGGGTCATATGTTTTAGAACTTTTGTACTTTATTTGCGGGCAATGTATAAACGTTACGGTATTTCACTCACGTCATTTACTCAAGACAGCATTGGCTGCTCTTCCTCGCGTCACCCCAACACAGTGCGTAGCTTTTCTTTGTGTTTTTGTTTATTACACTTTCATCCATCACAGTAAATATTTTACTTTAACTTTTCTGTGTTTGAATGTAAGGAAACTTACCCAACCTAACCAATCAATCAGTGGTGACAAAGTGAGTGTTACTTTATTATTATTATCTCGTTCTGTGATACATAAATCACGGTAAGTATGATGAGTTACTGAGCACGCTGGTATTGTTGTATATATATTTAGTATTATTTGTTTTGTCGTGTTTTCTGAACAGGTCTCCAACGTCTTGGTTGCTGCTGACGGTTGCGCAGCGGATGCACTCCTCGTATACCATTTCCTTGCGCTGTATCCGTTACCTTCCTGCGCGCCTAGATTATTGTTTTCGCTCCTGGTACCTTCGCGGTTGGGTACCGCTGGCTGTAAAGCGACCGCGTGGCGCCCTCTCTAATATTACTGTTGTTATCGATTTCCTAGATCCGAAAATCGACCCACACCCATCTCCACTGTTCTATTTAGCTAGCCGCCTCCATCAAGGAGCACAGTTACGCCTGCATAACCACCACGGTTTTGTAGGGTAACAAACTTGACGCCCAACGTGTGGGGCTCGACAAAAATTTTGGCAACCAACGTTTGAGACCCTTCTCTTCCCTTAAACTATCGCAACAACTTAGTTAGGCCGTTTAGGCGCATTTAGTATCGTTATTAGTTAGGTTAATTTGGTTGTTTTTCTTTCATTTCGATAGTTAGGTAAATTTTTGTATCTTTTCCGGTATTATTAGTTAGTTTTGGGTTGATTAGGTTAAGTGAACTACATTTCGTTTAAAATAAAGATGGACATGAAAATTGATCCCAATCGTCTACTTAAGGATGAGCTTACTTACGAATTACTTTTGAGAGGTAGTGAGATACCGTCGACTTCTCGGGGAAAACGAGAAAAACTTCGTGAACTTCTTCGTTTAGAGAGATCGGGTGAACCTTCTCCGACTTTCGAGTCCTTTCTCCTGGCGTCATCAGAAATTACAATCTGCGAAAGTATACTCAAGGATTTAGGTGCCGGCGTAGATAACTTTAAAACAGATAACTTCCAGAATGAATTTGCTCGAATAGGATCTCGGCTTACGCACGTTAAACTCCGCTTAGGTCGTATCAAACCAACCGCTGAAGCCGACAAGGGAAAACACTCAACCCTAACAGGACGGTGTAAACAGTATTTACTTAATTTGTGTACTAAATATTCCACTCAAGCTTCCGCGTCATTAGTGAAAGAGCATGAAGAATCATTTCAAGAACAAGATCAAACGGAGATCGATGATACCGAACCCGACGCGATTCCCAATGCAAGCTCCAGTCCTCGTCTACGTATAACAGATTTAGAATCACAATTATCTCGCGCTATCGACTCTATCTCTGCCAATTTAGCCGCTGATTAAATTAGTTAGGAAGTAACTACCATAAAATATATTTAATAAACACTATTCAACAAAGTCGAAATCCACATCCGGGTGTTCATCATCATCAGAATCATCAGGAAGGCTTAACCTTTCTAGACATTTTTGCCACAATTCATTCTCATTATCTGATAATTTCAAATGCCTTTTCATGACAGAAAGATTTGCTATTATATGATGCGCTATTGGGACACTGCGTGGAGGGACTCTTACATATGTGTGGGGCAACGCGTGTCTTGCAATCTCTGCTGCTCTTTGAAAGTCCGTTTCTCTTTCTGTTATTGTTTGTCGGGATACCATATTGACACTTCTATTGCCTTTGCTTAAAGTATTGAATACGTTCCTTGGAGTCTCAATTTGTTCTACAACCAAGCACCCTCTTCCCACAGAGAACGATATTTCTTCTTCAGGCTGCGCACTGAATGGATTTAGGGGATTTCTTACTTTCAGCATATAATCCTTTTCCTCCTGAGTCTTAGAGAAATGCTCTTTTAGTGAGGTTTCCTCTAAATGGCAGCTTGCATAGCTCCATGGCCTGTCTCCTCCATCTGCTAGTAATAATACTTCAGGGGATACATTGAACCTAGGTTTTAAATTTGGCCTTCTTACATTCCACACTCTTCTGCAGTTATCGATTCCTATCCTCAATCTGACAGTGGCTCCCATTGGGTTGATGGTGAGAGTTGACAGTAGCACTGCCGTGTTCTTGGCAACATTATAGAAATCGTCTGACGGATTTTTGCCTGTTGGCCTTGCAGAAGGTACATCCACTCCGAATTGGGATACGAAAGTTTTGTCTTGGAACCATGATGTATATTCTCCAAATCCATAAGGAAACCAGATTGTTTTCTTATCACTCAAATTGATACCAAGGAGACCTAGACTACAAAAATTCATCAAAATACAATCTGTTAGGTTTTGAAAGTCCCTTCCAACATAGACAGACATAGAGTCGTCTGAGGATCTTAATGTCACTATTGACATTTTCTTCGGATCCATATTGTAACCTATTGCAATCAACCCAATAGTTGTTGATGCTGCGTTCATCATCCCCATTAGCATACCAGGTTCAGCTTTTATGTACCCCTCTATATCTGGTTTAAATTTCAAATTAGTGTACCATTCTTTGGTCTTTTCATTCATACAGTCAAGGTATTCATCATCCCACTTCAAAGTTCCATGGCACCCATTTCCTTTTGTTTGCATGCCTCTACCTAACATTATTCTTTTCTGCGACAATATAAAGTTCCCAGCAACCATAATAGCGGACAGTGCTTTTGCGCCTTGAGGTGGATGGGGGATTGCTAGCTCATCTCTTATTTCTATGTCAAAGAATAGGATATGCATCAATGCGAAAAGCTGTGGTGAGAGACACTCATTAAATTTTGTTGCATTCTTTGTTCCCTGGAGCTTTACACCCTGGTTTCCATCGCTAAGGGATGCTGAGTTCAGTGCACTTATTATCTTCTGTTTCTTCATTTCTCCTCCAATCGATATTGTGGATCCCTCAACAACTTTGCCAAGTCTTAGATGGTATTCTTCTGTTAATAGGAGAAACATTCGCATTATAATATTAGGAGATGCAATGGCCCGTCTTTCTAACTTCCCCCTCTCTTTATGTTTCATGTATGACATGAATTTTGTTGCAATACCCATCATTCCTGAATAGCTATTGGCTACGCAGACTTAATATCGAGAGAGGACAAATATTTAGCTCCACTTAAGCGGTCGAGAATTGACGACACATACGGAATAGGATAGGCGTCCTTTTTCGTAACTTTGTTTAATTTCCGGTAGTCAACGCAAAATCTTTTGTTATAAACATAAACTACAGTACACCCTCGATTATTAATAATAACCCTTAAACTACCTTTCACATTTAATTCCCTTGTTTGCCTGCCTTTCCTGCGAGATTGTGCATTGTATACATGCCTTTAGTTGCCGTTTTTTATTGTTGTCGCTAGTGTTCTGACACTTTCCTTGTTTTCTTCTTAAATTCGTATAGCTGTCCTTGTCCATCTCTCTCTTTCTTAAAAATTAAAAATTTTACACAAGTCAGTGGGAAGTTGAGAAAGAAAGATACGAAGCGAGAACAAGTTGAAGTCGTACCGAGTTTATGAGTTTTGGTTGTTTACTAATATTGTTTCTACAATACCCAGTTTCGGGGATTTTGGGTAATCACCAAACGTAGTTTCGGGAGCAGTGTTTGTGTGATATTTCGTTTGCACTCTCCGGAATAGCTCAGTCGTTGAGGATTTAAAATAAACGGTCGGCGACCGCCATTGTTCCACCTTCACGCCTCGTGAATGCGCTCAAACTCAGGCAGCGCATACCCAGCTTCCTTGGTACCCGACCAGCAGCCTTCGGTGTCCTGCGTCTCAGCCCAGACCGCCAAAGTGCATCCGCCGCGAGCCAGATCCAGTGATCCAGGTATTGGTGGCCCAGTAGAGCGCGGAGCGCGGGGCAAGGGGTACTCCAGCGTCCAGTAGTGGCTCGTCGTACAGCTAAGTGAATTATTGTAACTGTTAACTACTTGTTATTTCTCCCGCGAACTTTATCGCCCTGATTTTGTGTATTTGGTCAGTTGTTTCAATTGTTGCCAAGTTTATTCTGTCAGTATTGATTATTATCAGAATCACTTCGATTGGTCTAGTTATTAATACTATTACATGTTGCTTTATATAACTTCACGATTGCACATTTTTATTAATTGTTGTAATTTCAATTACCATAATTTCAATTATTATAATTTCAATTATTGTTTACTGTTGATTTCGCAACGCCTTGTCTGGGGTAATTCGAGAATCGATTTATTGTTCCTATACGTCTTATACGCTCAACCCCATTGTTGTAAACCGACGTCGATCGACCTAGGGTCATATGTTTTAGAACTTTTGTACTTTATTTGCGGGCAGTGTATAAACGTTACGGTATTTCACTCACGTCATTTACTCAAGACAGCATTGGCTGCTCTTCCTCGCGTCACCCCAACACAGTGCGTAGCTTTTCTTTGTGTTTTTGTTTATTACACTTTCATCCATCACAGTAAATATTTTACTTTAACTTTTCTGTGTTTGAATGTAAGGAAACTTACCCAACCTAACCAATCAATCAGTGGTGACAAAGTGAGTGTTACTTTATTATTATTATCTCGTTCTGTGATACATAAATCACGGTAAGTATGATGAGTTACTGAGCACGCTGGTATTGTTGTATATATATTTAGTATTATTTGTTTTGTCGTGTTTTATGAACAGGTCTCCAACGTCTTGGTTGCTGCTGACGGTTGCGCAGCGGATGCACTCCTCGTATACCATTTCCTTGCGCTGTATCCGTTACCTTCCTGCGCGCCTAGATTATTGTTTTCGCTCCTGGTACCTTCGCGGTTGGGTACCGCTGGCTGTAAAGCGACCGCGTGGCGCCCTCTCTAATATTACTGTTGTTATCGATTTCCTAGAACCGAAAATCGACCCACACCCATCTCCACTGTTCTATTTAGCTAGCCGCCTCCATCAAGGAGCACAGTTACGCCTGCATAACCACCACGGTTTTGTAGGGTAACAAACTTGACGCCCAACGTGTGGGCTCGACAAAAATTTTGGCAACCAACGTTTGAGACCCTTCTCTTCCCTTAAACTATCGCAACAACTTAGTTAGGCCGTTTAGGCGCATTTAGTATCGTTATTAGTTAGGTTAATTTGGTTGTTTTTCTTTCATTTCGATAGTTAGGTAAATTTTTGTATCTTTTCCGGTATTATTAGTTAGTTTTGGGTTGATTAGGTTAAGTGAACTACATTTCGTTTAAAATAAAGATGGACATGAAAATTGATCCCAATCGTCTACTTAAGGATGAGCTTACTTACGAATTACTTTTGAGAGGTAGTGAGATACCGTCGACTTCTCGGGGAAAACGAGAAAAACTTCGTGAACTTCTTCGTTTAGAGAGATCGGGTGAACCTTCTCCGACTTTCGAGTCCTTTCTCCTGGCGTCATCAGAAATTACAATCTGCGAAAGTATACTCAAGGATTTAGGTGCCGGCGTAGATAACTTTAAAACAGATAACTTCCAGAATGAATTTGCTCGAATAGGATCTCGGCTTACGCACGTTAAACTCCGCTTAGGTCGTATCAAACCAACCGCTGAAGCCGACAAGGGAAAACACTCAACCCTAACAGGACGGTGTAAACAGTATTTACTTAATTTGTGTACTAAATATTCCACTCAAGCTTCCGCGTCATTAGTGAAAGAGCATGAAGAATCATTTCAAGAACAAGATCAAACGGAGATCGATGATACCGAACCCGACGCGATTCCCAATGCAAGCTCCAGTCCTCGTCTACGTATAACAGATTTAGAATCACAATTATCTCGCGCTATCGACTCTATCTCTGCCAATTTAGCCGCTGATTAAATTAGTTAGGAAGTAACTACCATAAAATATATTTAATAAACACTATTCAACAAAGTCGAAATCCACATCCGGGTGTTCATCATCATCAGAATCATCAGGAAGGCTTAACCTTTCTAGACATTTTTGCCACAATTCATTCTCATTATCTGATAATTTCAAATGCCTTTTCATGACAGAAAGATTTGCTATTATATGATGCGCTATTGGGACACTGCGTGGAGGGACTCTTACATATGTGTGGGGCAACGCGTGTCTTGCAATCTCTGCTGCTCTTTGAAAGTCCGTTTCTCTTTCTGTTATTGTTTGTCGGGATACCATATTGACACTTCTATTGCCTTTGCTTAAAGTATTGAATACGTTCCTTGGAGTCTCAATTTGTTCTACAACCAAGCACCCTCTTCCCACAGAGAACGATATTTCTTCTTCAGGCTGCGCACTGAATGGATTTAGGGGATTTCTTACTTTCAGCATATAATCCTTTTCCTCCTGAGTCTTAGAGAAATGCTCTTTTAGTGAGGTTTCCTCTAAATGGCAGCTTGCATAGCTCCATGGCCTGTCTCCTCCATCTGCTAGTAATAATACTTCAGGGGATACATTGAACCTAGGTTTTAAATTTGGCCTTCTTACATTCCACACTCTTCTGCAGTTATCGATTCCTATCCTCAATCTGACAGTGGCTCCCATTGGGTTGATGGTGAGAGTTGACAGTAGCACTGCCGTGTTCTTGGCAACATTATAGAAATCGTCTGACGGATTTTTGCCTGTTGGCCTTGCAGAAGGTACATCCACTCCGAATTGGGATACGAAAGTTTTGTCTTGGAACCATGATGTATATTCTCCAAATCCATAAGGAAACCAGATTGTTTTCTTATCACTCAAATTGATACCAAGGAGACCTAGACTACAAAAATTCATCAAAATACAATCTGTTAGGTTTTGAAAGTCCCTTCCAACATAGACAGACATAGAGTCGTCTGAGGATCTTAATGTCACTATTGACATTTTCTTCGGATCCATATTGTAACCTATTGCAATCAACCCAATAGTTGTTGATGCTGCGTTCATCATCCCCATTAGCATACCAGGTTCTGCTTTTATGTACCCCTCTATATCTGGTTTAAATTTCAAATTAGTGTACCATTCTTTGGTCTTCTCATTCATACAGTCAAGGTATTCATCATCCCACTTCAAAGTTCCATGGCACCCATTTCCTTTTGTTTGCATGCCTCTACCTAACATTATTCTTTTCTGCGACAATATAAAGTTCCCAGCAACCATAATAGCGGACAGTGCTTTTGCGCCTTGAGGTGGATGGGGGATTGCTAGCTCATCTCTTATTTCTATGTCAAAGAATAGGATATGCATCAATGCGAAAAGCTGTGGTGAGAGACACTCATTAAATTTTGTTGCATTCTTTGTTCCCTGGAGCTTTACACCCTGGTTTCCATCGCTAAGGGATGCTGAGTTCAGTGCACTTATTATCTTCTGTTTCTTCATTTCTCCTCCAATCGATATTGTGGATCCCTCAACAACTTTGCCAAGTCTTAGATGGAATTCTTCTGTTAATAGGAGGAACATTCGCATTATAATATTAGGAGATGCAATGGCCCGTCTTTCTAACTTCCCCCTCTCTTTATGTTTCATGTATGACATGAATTTTGTTGCAATACCCATCATTCCTGAATAGCTATTGGCTACGCAGACTTAATATCGAGAGAGGACAAATATTTAGCTCCACTTAAGCGGTCGAGAATTGACGACAAATACGGAATAGGATAGGCGTCCTTTTTCGTAACTTTGTTTAATTTCCGGTAGTCAACGCAAAATCTTTTGTTATAAACATAAACTACAGTACACCCTCGATTATTAATAATAACCCTTAAACTACCTTTCACATTTAATTCCCTTGTTTGCCTGCCTTTCCTGCGAGATTGTGCATTGTATACATGCCTTTAGTTGCCGTTTTTTATTGTTGTCGCTAGTGTTCTGACACTTTCCTTGTTTTCTTCTTAAATTCGTATAGCTGTCCTTGTCCATCTCTCTCTTTCTTAAAAATTAAAAATTTTACACAAGTCAGTGGGAAGTTGAGAAAGAAAGATACGAAGCGAGAACAAGTTGAAGTCGTACCGAGTTTATGAGTTTTGGTTGTTTACTAATATTGTTTCTACAATACCCAGTTTCGGGGATTTTGGGTAATCACCAAACGTAGTTTCGGGAGCAGTGTTTGTGTGATATTTCGTTTGCACTCTCCGGAATAGCTCAGTCGTTGAGGATTTAAAATAAACGGTCGGCGACCGCCATTGTTCCACCTTCACGCCTCGTGAATGCGCTCAAACTCAGGCAGCGCATACCCAGCTTCCTTGGTACCCGACCAGCAGCCTTCGGTGTCCTGCGTCTCAGCCCAGACCGCCAAAGTGCATCCGCCGCGAGCCAGATCCAGTGATCCAGGTATTGGTGGCCCAGTAGAGCGCGGAGCGCGGGGCAAGGGGTACTCCAGCGTCCAGTAGTGGCTCGTCGTACAGCTAAGTGAATTATTGTAACTGTTAACTACTTGTTATTTCTCCCGCGAACTTTATCGCCCTGATTTTGTGTATTTGGTCAGTTGTTTCAATTGTTGCCAAGTTTATTCTGTCAGTATTGATTATTATCAGAATCACTTCGATTGGTCTAGTTATTAATACTATTACATGTTGCTTTATATAACTTCACGATTGCACATTTTTATTAATTGTTGTAATTTCAATTACCATAATTTCAATTATTATAATTTCAATTATTGTTTACTGTTGATTTCGCAACGCCTTGTCTGGGGTAATTCGAGAATCGATTTATTGTTCCTATACGTCTTATACGCTCAACCCCATTGTTGTAAACCGACGTCGATCGACCTAGGGTCATATGTTTTAGAACTTTTGTACTTTATTTGCGGGCAGTGTATAAACGTTACGGTATTTCACTCACGTCATTTACTCAAGACAGCATTGGCTGCTCTTCCTCGCGTCACCCCAACACAGTGCGTAGCTTTTCTTTGTGTTTTTGTTTATTACACTTTCATCCATCACAGTAAATATTTTACTTTAACTTTTCTGTGTTTGAATGTAAGGAAACTTACCCAACCTAACCAATCAATCAGTGGTGACAAAGTGAGTGTTACTTTATTATTATTATCTCGTTCTGTGATACATAAATCACGGTAAGTATGATGAGTTACTGAGCACGCTGGTATTGTTGTATATATATTTAGTATTATTTGTTTTGTCGTGTTTTCTGAACAGGTCTCCAACGTCTTGGTTGCTGCTGACGGTTGCGCAGCGGATGCACTCCTCGTATACCATTTCCTTGCGCTGTATCCGTTACCTTCCTGCGCGCCTAGATTATTGTTTTCGCTCCTGGTACCTTCGCGGTTGGGTACCGCTGGCTGTAAAGCGACCGCGTGGCGCCCTCTCTAATATTACTGTTGTTATCGATTTCCTAGAACCGAAAATCGACCCACACCCATCTCCACTGTTCTATTTAGCTAGCCGCCTCCATCAAGGAGCACAGTTACGCCTGCATAACCACCACGGTTTTGTAGGGTAACAAACTTGACGCCCAACGTGTGGGGCTCGACAAAAATTTTGGCAACCAACGTTTGAGACCCTTCTCTTCCCTTAAACTATCGCAACAACTTAGTTAGGCCGTTTAGGCGCATTTAGTATCGTTATTAGTTAGGTTAATTTGGTTGTTTTTCTTTCATTTCGATAGTTAGGTAAATTTTTGTATCTTTTCCGGTATTATTAGTTAGTTTTGGGTTGATTAGGTTAAGTGAACTACATTTCGTTTAAAATAAAGATGGACATGAAAATTGATCCCAATCGTCTACTTAAGGATGAGCTTACTTACGAATTACTTTTGAGAGGTAGTGAGATACCGTCGACTTCTCGGGGAAAACGAGAAAAACTTCGTGAACTTCTTCGTTTAGAGAGATCGGGTGAACCTTCTCCGACTTTCGAGTCCTTTCTCCTGGCGTCATCAGAAATTACAATCTGCGAAAGTATACTCAAGGATTTAGGTGCCGGCGTAGATAACTTTAAAACAGATAACTTCCAGAATGAATTTGCTCGAATAGGATCTCGGCTTACGCACGTTAAACTCCGCTTAGGTCGTATCAAACCAACCGCTGAAGCCGACAAGGGAAAACACTCAACCCTAACAGGACGGTGTAAACAGTATTTACTTAATTTGTGTACTAAATATTCCACTCAAGCTTCCGCGTCATTAGTGAAAGAGCATGAAGAATCATTTCAAGAACAAGATCAAACGGAGATCGATGATACCGAACCCGACGCGATTCCCAATGCAAGCTCCAGTCCTCGTCTACGTATAACAGATTTAGAATCACAATTATCTCGCGCTATCGACTCTATCTCTGCCAATTTAGCCGCTGATTAAATTAGTTAGGAAGTAACTACCATAAAATATATTTAATAAACACTATTCAACAAAGTCGAAATCCACATCCGGGTGTTCATCATCATCAGAATCATCAGGAAGGCTTAACCTTTCTAGACATTTTTGCCACAATTCATTCTCATTATCTGATAATTTCAAATGCCTTTTCATGACAGAAAGATTTGCTATTATATGATGCGCTATTGGGACACTGCGTGGAGGGACTCTTACATATGTGTGGGGCAACGCGTGTCTTGCAATCTCTGCTGCTCTTTGAAAGTCCGTTTCTCTTTCTGTTATTGTTTGTCGGGATACCATATTGACACTTCTATTGCCTTTGCTTAAAGTATTGAATACGTTCCTTGGAGTCTCAATTTGTTCTACAACCAAGCACCCTCTTCCCACAGAGAACGATATTTCTTCTTCAGGCTGCGCACTGAATGGATTTAGGGGATTTCTTACTTTCAGCATATAATCCTTTTCCTCCTGAGTCTTAGAGAAATGCTCTTTTAGTGAGGTTTCCTCTAAATGGCAGCTTGCATAGCTCCATGGCCTGTCTCCTCCATCTGCTAGTAATAATACTTCAGGGGATACATTGAACCTAGGTTTTAAATTTGGCCTTCTTACATTCCACACTCTTCTGCAGTTATCGATTCCTATCCTCAATCTGACAGTGGCTCCCATTGGGTTGATGGTGAGAGTTGACAGTAGCACTGCCGTGTTCTTGGCAACATTATAGAAATCGTCTGACGGATTTTTGCCTGTTGGCCTTGCAGAAGGTACATCCACTCCGAATTGGGATACGAAAGTTTTGTCTTGGAACCATGATGTATATTCTCCAAATCCATAAGGAAACCAGATTGTTTTCTTATCACTCAAATTGATACCAAGGAGACCTAGACTACAAAAATTCATCAAAATACAATCTGTTAGGTTTTGAAAGTCCCTTCCAACATAGACAGACATAGAGTCGTCTGAGGATCTTAATGTCACTATTGACATTTTCTTCGGATCCATATTGTAACCTATTGCAATCAACCCAATAGTTGTTGATGCTGCGTTCATCATCCCCATTAGCATACCAGGTTCTGCTTTTATGTACCCCTCTATATCTGGTTTAAATTTCAAATTAGTGTACCATTCTTTGGTCTTCTCATTCATACAGTCAAGGTATTCATCATCCCACTTCAAAGTTCCATGGCACCCATTTCCTTTTGTTTGCATGCCTCTACCTAACATTATTCTTTTCTGCGACAATATAAAGTTCCCAGCAACCATAATAGCGGACAGTGCTTTTGCGCCTTGAGGTGGATGGGGGATTGCTAGCTCATCTCTTATTTCTATGTCAAAGAATAGGATATGCATCAATGCGAAAAGCTGTGGTGAGAGACACTCATTAAATTTTGTTGCATTCTTTGTTCCCTGGAGCTTTACACCCTGGTTTCCATCGCTAAGGGATGCTGAGTTCAGTGCACTTATTATCTTCTGTTTCTTCATTTCTCCTCCAATCGATATTGTGGATCCCTCAACAACTTTGCCAAGTCTTAGATGGAATTCTTCTGTTAATAGGAGGAACATTCGCATTATAATATTAGGAGATGCAATGGCCCGTCTTTCTAACTTTCCCCTCTCTTTATGTTTCATGTATGACATGAATTTTGTTGCAATACCCATCATTCCTGAATAGCTATTGGCTACGCAGACTTAATATCGAGAGAGGACAAATATTTAGCTCCACTTAAGCGGTCGAGAATTGACGACAAATACGGAATAGGATAGGCGTCCTTTTTCGTAACTTTGTTTAATTTCCGGTAGTCAACGCAAAATCTTTTGTTATAAACATAAACTACAGTACACCCTCGATTATTAATAATAACCCTTAAACTACCTTTCACATTTAATTCCCTTGTTTGCCTGCCTTTCCTGCGAGATTGTGCATTGTATACATGCCTTTAGTTGCCGTTTTTTATTGTTGTCGCTAGTGTTCTGACACTTTCCTTGTTTTCTTCTTAAATTCGTATAGCTGTCCTTGTCCATCTCTCTCTTTCTTAAAAATTAAAAATTTTACACAAGTCAGTGGGAAGTTGAGAAAGAAAGATACGAAGCGAGAACAAGTTGAAGTCGTACCGAGTTTATGAGTTTTGGTTGTTTACTAATATTGTTTCTACAATACCCAGTTTCGGGGATTTTGGGTAATCACCAAACGTAGTTTCGGGAGCAGTGTTTGTGTGATATTTCGTTTGCACTCTCCGGAATAGCTCAGTCGTTGAGGATTTAAAATAAACGGTCGGCGACCGCCATTGTTCCACCTTCACGCCTCGTGAATGCGCTCAAACTCAGGCAGCGCATACCCAGCTTCCTTGGTACCCGACCAGCAGCCTTCGGTGTCCTGCGTCTCAGCCCAGACCGCCAAAGTGCATCCGCCGCGAGCCAGATCCAGTGATCCAGTAGATTGGTGGCCCAGTAGAGCGCGGAGCGCGGGGCAAAGGGTACTCCAGCGTCCAGTAGTGGCTCGTCGTACAGCTAAGTGAATTATTGTAACTGTTAACTACTTGTTATTTCTCCCGCGAACTTTATCGCCCTGATTTTGTGTATTTGGTCAGTTGTTTCAATTGTTGCCGAGTTTATTCTGTCAGTTTTGATTATTATCAGAAACACTTCGATTGGTCTAGTTAATAATACTATTACATGTTGCTTTATATAACTTCACGATTGCACATTTTTATTAATTGTTGTAATTTCAATTACCATAATTTCAATTATTATAATTTCAATTATTGTTTACTGTTGATTTCGCAACGCCTTGTCTGGGGTAATTCGAGAATCGATTTATTGTTCCTATACGTCTTATACGCTCAACCCCATTGTTGTAAACCGACGTCGATCGACCTAGGGTCATATGTTTTAGAACTTTTGTACTTTATTTGCGGGCAGTGTATAAACGTTACGGTATTTCACTCACGTCATTTACTCAAGACAGCATTGGCTGCTCTTCCTCGCGTCACCCCAACACAGTGCGTAGCTTGTCTTTGTGTTTTTGTTTATTACACTTTCATCCATCACAGTAAATATTTTACTTTAACTTTTCTGTGTTTGAATGTAAGGAAACTTACCCAACCTAACCAATCAATCAGTGGTGACAAAGTGAGTGTTACTTTATTATTATTATCTCGTTCTGTGATACATAAATCACGGTAAGTATGATGAGTTACTGAGCACGCTGGTATTGTTGTATATATATTTAGTATTATTTGTTTTGTCGTGTTTTCTGAACAGGTCTCCAACGTCTTGGTTGCTGCTGACGGTTGCGCAGCGGATGCACTCCTCGTATACCATTTCCTTGCGCTGTATCCGTTACCTTCCTGCGCGCCTAGATTATTGTTTTCGCTCCTGGTACCTTCGCGGTTGGGTACCGCTGGCTGTAAAGCGACCGCGTGGCGCCCTCTCTAATATTACTGTTGTTATCGATTTCCTAGAACCGAAAATCGACCCACACCCATCTCCACTGTTCTATTTAGCTAGCCGCCTCCATCAAGGAGCACAGTTACGCCTGCATAACCACCACGGTTTTGTAGGGTAACAAACTTGACGCCCAACGTGTGGGGCTCGACAAAAATTTTGGCAACCAACGTTTGAGACCCTTCTCTTCCCTTAAACTATCGCAACAACTTAGTTAGGCCGTTTAGGCGCATTTAGTATCGTTATTAGTTAGGTTAATTTGGTTGTTTTTCTTTCATTTCGATAGTTAGGTAAATTTTTGTATCTTTTCCGGTATTATTAGTTAGTTTTGGGTTGATTAGGTTAAGTGAACTACATTTCGTTTAAAATAAAGATGGACATGAAAATTGATCCCAATCGTCTACTTAAGGATGAGCTTACTTACGAATTACTTTTGAGAGGTAGTGAGATACCGTCGACTTCTCGGGGAAAACGAGAAAAACTTCGTGAACTTCTTCGTTTAGAGAGATCGGGTGAACCTTCTCCGACTTTCGAGTCCTTTCTCCTGGCGTCATCAGAAATTACAATCTGCGAAAGTATACTCAAGGATTTAGGTGCCGGCGTAGATAACTTTAAAACAGATAACTTCCAGAATGAATTTGCTCGAATAGGATCTCGGCTTACGCACGTTAAACTCCGCTTAGGTCGTATCAAACCAACCGCTGAAGCCGACAAGGGAAAACACTCAACCCTAACAGGACGGTGTAAACAGTATTTACTTAATTTGTGTACTAAATATTCCACTCAAGCTTCCGCGTCATTAGTGAAAGAGCATGAAGAATCATTTCAAGAACAAGATCAAACGGAGATCGATGATACCGAACCCGACGCGATTCCCAATGCAAGCTCCAGTCCTCGTCTACGTATAACAGATTTAGAATCACAATTATCTCGCGCTATCGACTCTATCTCTGCCAATTTATCCGCTGATTAAATTAGTTAGGAAGTAACTACCATAAAATATATTTAATAAACACTATTCAACAAAGTCGAAATCCACATCCGGGTGTTCATCATCATCAGAATCATCAGGAAGGCTTAACCTTTCTAGACATTTTTGCCACAATTCATTCTCATTATCTGATAATTTCAAATGCCTTTTCATGACAGAAAGATTTGCTATTATATGATGCGCTATTGGGACACTGCGTGGAGGGACTCTTACATATGTGTGGGGCAACGCGTGTCTTGCAATCTCTGCTGCTCTTTGAAAGTCCGTTTCTCTTTCTGTTATTGTTTGTCGGGATACCATATTGACACTTCTATTGCCTTTGCTTAAAGTATTGAATACGTTCCTTGGAGTCTCAATTTGTTCTACAACCAAGCACCCTCTTCCCACAGAGAACGATATTTCTTCTTCAGGCTGCGCACTGAATGGATTTAGGGGATTTCTTACTTTCAGCATATAATCCTTTTCCTCCTGAGTCTTAGAGAAATGCTCTTTTAGTGAGGTTTCCTCTAAATGGCAGCTTGCATAGCTCCATGGCCTGTCTCCTCCATCTGCTAGTAATAATACTTCAGGGGATACATTGAACCTAGGTTTTAAATTTGGCCTTCTTACATTCCACACTCTTCTGCAGTTATCGATTCCTATCCTCAATCTGACAGTGGCTCCCATTGGGTTGATGGTGAGAGTTGACAGTAGCACTGCCGTGTTCTTGGCAACATTATAGAAATCGTCTGACGGATTTTTGCCTGTTGGCCTTGCAGAAGGTACATCCACTCCGAATTGGGATACGAAAGTTTTGTCTTGGAACCATGATGTATATTCTCCAAATCCATAAGGAAACCAGATTGTTTTCTTATCACTCAAATTGATACCAAGGAGACCTAGACTACAAAAATTCATCAAAATACAATCTGTTAGGTTTTGAAAGTCCCTTCCAACATAGACAGACATAGAGTCGTCTGAGGATCTTAATGTCACTATTGACATTTTCTTCGGATCCATATTGTAACCTATTGCAATCAACCCAATAGTTGTTGATGCTGCGTTCATCATCCCCATTAGCATACCAGGTTCTGCTTTTATGTACCCCTCTATATCTGGTTTAAATTTCAAATTAGTGTACCATTCTTTGGTCTTCTCATTCATACAGTCAAGGTATTCATCATCCCACTTCAAAGTTCCATGGCACCCATTTCCTTTTGTTTGCATGCCTCTACCTAACATTATTCTTTTCTGCGACAATATAAAGTTCCCAGCAACCATAATAGCGGACAGTGCTTTTGCGCCTTGAGGTGGATGGGGGATTGCTAGCTCATCTCTTATTTCTATGTCAAAGAATAGGATATGCATCAATGCGAAAAGCTGTGGTGAGAGACACTCATTAAATTTTGTTGCATTCTTTGTTCCCTGGAGCTTTACACCCTGGTTTCCATCGCTAAGGGATGCTGAGTTCAGTGCACTTATTATCTTCTGTTTCTTCATTTCTCCTCCAATCGATATTGTGGATCCCTCAACAACTTTGCCAAGTCTTAGATGGTATTCTTCTGTTAATAGGAGAAACATTCGCATTATAATATTAGGAGATGCAATGGCCCGTCTTTCTAACTTCCCCCTCTCTTTATGTTTCATGTATGACATGAATTTTGTTGCAATACCCATCATTCCTGAATAGCTATTGGCTACGCAGACTTAATATCGAGAGAGGACAAATATTTAGCTCCACTTAAGCGGTCGAGAATTGACGACACATACGGAATAGGATAGGCGTCCTTTTTCGTAACTTTGTTTAATTTCCGGTAGTCAACGCAAAATCTTTTGTTATAAACATAAACTACAGTACACCCTCGATTATTAATAATAACCCTTAAACTACCTTTCACATTTAATTCCCTTGTTTGCCTGCCTTTCCTGCGAGATTGTGCATTGTATACATGCCTTTAGTTGCCGTTTTTTATTGTTGTCGCTAGTGTTCTGACACTTTCCTTGTTTTCTTCTTAAATTCGTATAGCTGTCCTTGTCCATCTCTCTCTTTCTTAAAAATTAAAAATTTTACACAAGTCAGTGGGAAGTTGAGAAAGAAAGATACGAAGCGAGAACAAGTTGAAGTCGTACCGAGTTTATGAGTTTTGGTTGTTTACTAATATTGTTTCTACAATACCCAGTTTCGGGGATTTTGGGTAATCACCAAACGTAGTTTCGGGAGCAGTGTTTGTGTGATATTTCGTTTGCACTCTCCGGAATAGCTCAGTCGTTGAGGATTTAAAATAAACGGTCGGCGACCGCCATTGTTCCACCTTCACGCCTCGTGAATGCGCTCAAACTCAGGCAGCGCATACCCAGCTTCCTTGGTACCCGACCAGCAGCCTTCGGTGTCCTGCGTCTCAGCCCAGACCGCCAAAGTGCATCCGCCGCGAGCCAGATCCAGTGATCCAGTAGATTGGTGGCCCAGTAGAGCGCGGAGCGCGGGGCAAAGGGTACTCCAGCGTCCAGTAGTGGCTCGTCGTACAGCTAAGTGAATTATTGTAACTGTTAACTACTTGTTATTTCTCCCGCGAACTTTATCGCCCTGATTTTGTGTATTTGGTCAGTTGTTTCAATTGTTGCCGAGTTTATTCTGTCAGTTTTGATTATTATCAGAAACACTTCGATTGGTCTAGTTAATAATACTATTACATGTTGCTTTATATAACTTCACGATTGCACATTTTTATTAATTGTTGTAATTTCAATTACCATAATTTCAATTATTATAATTTCAATTATTGTTTACTGTTGATTTCGCAACGCCTTGTCTGGGGTAATTCGAGAATCGATTTATTGTTCCTATACGTCTTATACGCTCAACCCCATTGTTGTAAACCGACGTCGATCGACCTAGGGTCATATGTTTTAGAACTTTTGTACTTTATTTGCGGGCAGTGTATAAACGTTACGGTATTTCACTCACGTCATTTACTCAAGACAGCATTGGCTGCTCTTCCTCGCGTCACCCCAACACAGTGCGTAGCTTGTCTTTGTGTTTTTGTTTATTACACTTTCATCCATAACAGTAAATATTTTACTTTAACTTTTCTGTGTTTGAATGTAAGGAAACTTACCCAACCTAACCAATCAATCAGTGGTGACAAAGTGAGTGTTACTTTATTATTATTATCTCGTTCTGTGATACATAAATCACGGTAAGTATGATGAGTTACTGAGCACGCTGGTATTGTTGTATATATATTTAGTATTATTTGTTTTGTCGTGTTTTCTGAACAGGTCTCCAACGTCTTGGTTGCTGCTGACGGTTGCGCAGCGGATGCACTCCTCGTATACCATTTCCTTGCGCTGTATCCGTTACCTTCCTGCGCGCCTAGATTATTGTTTTCGCTCCTGGTACCTTCGCGGTTGGGTACCGCTGGCTGTAAAGCGACCGCGTGGCGCCCTCTCTAATATTACTGTTGTTATCGATTTCCTAGAACCGAAAATCGACCCACACCCATCTCCACTGTTCTATTTAGCTAGCCGCCTCCATCAAGGAGCACAGTTACGCCTGCATAACCACCACGGTTTTGTAGGGTAACAACGTTTAGCTAGATTGTATTTTCTTTTGCTAAATTTAGACTCTTCAATTTCAACAATGACTCCTGTTCCACCTTTCACCTGTTTACCCTGATTAAGTACTACTTCTGTGCAGATTTCGCGACAGAAGTTGTACCAATCGGCCACTGTTTTGTCCGATATCCAATTTGCAACTCGTGCAATAATTTGCAACTCGTGCAATACGTTTTCCTGAGAAAACCCACATATAAGTCAGAGTCAACACATTCACTAATGGTTTCTGCGACATCTACACTTTGTGCATCTCCACCCATATCCATCCGAAACATCAGCACGCGCTCAAAGTTTCATGTCCACATTGCATTTTAGGCAAGTATATCTCGAACTTAGCCACTCTTTTAACTATACAAATACTGCATTATCTTCAGAGGTGATTTGAGTGATAGCATGTGCAAATCAAACAATCGCTTGAACAAGTCGTCATTGTTGAAATGGCAGTAAATTTTACAAACGAAACATATTCTACAGAATTGTAATAAATGTTGTTACGGCCCAAATTCATTTTGTGCATTATAATTTATTGTTTTGCTCCTAAAATATAACATTGTGGATAATTTTTAGTTAATAATCCATTTACTTATACCACGTGATAAATTGTAACATTAAATGTAACTTCATTTTAGTGCACAATTTTAGAAATAATAGTTATTCAGATTTCTTCCTTCAAACATGATTGTTTACTAATTTTTGACAACTTCAAGTAGTGAATATTCTTGTCTACCTAAAGGCCGGTTTGCACGATGAGCGCGTAATTGATAACTTATAAAATAATTTTAAGAACTTTATTGTTTAATAGTGACAACAAAATTTAATACTTATTATAATAGAGTAATTTGAAAATTTAAATCTCTTATTTTTTGTTCAAATATTTTACGCTACGAGCTATCGCCTTTCTCTCTCCTTTTTGTGATCTTGATATCTATCTGTCTTCTTTCAAGCAATCGTCAGACAAGTTTCTTCTTATTTCTTGACTGTTTCATGAAAAACGTGAATCTTGAGGATCAGTGCAAAGCGAAGTTTTTCTTTTGTGGAATAAAATTTCATTTTTGAAGTGTGAAGCACTATATCGACATTTTCTTCGTGTATGAAGTATTATTTAAAGAAATCTTCGACTTAGGAATTTATTTCCAGCAGGTATATCCCAGATTTGAACTTTCACTAGCCAACAGAGTTGCATATTTTAAGCCGCTCTCCATCAAAATTAATTACGTTGAATTTTGCCAATTGCATGATAAACTTTCATATCTAGACATTTTGTTTGTTCATTCTGTATTTGTATCTACTTCAACTCTCCTTCCTTACGTTCCAAGAACGTATGTTAAGCATTTTGTTATTTTAGGCTTTTAATGTTGGTAATGTGCGCATATTGTTTTGCGAGTTAGTCGCAGTCGTCACATTGAGACGAGATGAGCAGATGATCCAGAATTTTTGGATTTACAAGAGCATGGTTGTTCCATCGACCGGAAGTCCGCTATTTTGAAATCGTGACATCTTCTTTCCTCGTCAGAAGAACATACCAACAGTGATAAGATAAGCCCCAAAATTTACTTTATTGAGAAAAATTTGACTGTTTAGTTTATTGATAATTAGATAACATTTTCTTGTTTTGTTGTGAACTCAAAGTTTAGATTTTGATATTTTTTTTGTACTGATATTAAGTACGGTCTACAATTAATTGTATAGAATTGGATAACTATGCGAGAGCTTATTTAATCCTCGCGCTTCTTTATTGTTGTACGCGATTGTTAGGGCGTCGTTAGCGTTGTAGGTAGTAGGACTTAAGTATTAACATTTTCTTTATTATTATTTCGATTGCGCTCGCTTACGAGAAACATTGGTCGACCAAACGTATACCATGTGGTATGGTGCATCGTGTTATTATTTTAGCCTACGCTTTCGTAAAACGAATGTCCCTCATCTCTATGACAGGATACCTCTCCCTAATCCTCGACTCTAAATTCAAGTACAGCCTTGCCTGCTGAACTCGCACGCGTACAATGTCCCCTGTTGACAGCAAGACATAATTTGTCATAAATACATAAGTTTTATTTTGTTACCATATAGAAAAATTAAAATGACTGGTTGATATAGTTACATGTATATTTTGAAACACGCTCAATATAGCCCTATCTTAGTTACAAATAAACGAAGATTTTGGTATGCGCTGGAGCTGAATGCGGCATAGGTCAACTGGCGCCCATTCCCTTCGGTATTTCAGGGACTCAATAGTGTTTTCGATTGGGTGCACTCATATGCACTCAGGTCGCTCTGAAAACAGAAATCGTTTTCGATTGGGAAAAACAGAGCTTGAGTGCAACCAGGTTCTGTAATCGATTGGGAAACCAAACCGCTCGCGGTGCGCACTACGGGCAAGAAATTTTGCACTGTCTCTGGAGGTCGAGCAGAAATTCGAGTGCAAACATGGCAGAGATGAAGAAGATTTTGCTATTTGACGTATTACTAGAATCCTCATCTAGCAGCGAAGATGAAGACTTTTTAAGTAATTTAAAATTGAAAAATAGTAACTTATAGAAGAAACTAAAAGTATATGTATATTTGTTACAGAAGTAATAGAGAATTACACAAAAATAGAGGTTAGTAATAAAATTTATTCTTTTACCTGTATATTGTGTTGAAAATATAGGTGAATAATATAGACTCATTTTAGTTCAAAAAGAACTTGCGATTGCCTAGAAGAACATGAGACTAAATTATCCATCGTTTTGAAAATTCGCAATTTTTTAATTGTGATAAATCACATGGCGGAAAGGAGATAATTTCATAAAAGAAACAGATTCTTTCCTTCCTATAGTACGTATGAGAACGTGAGAAATAAAAACGACTACCAAAATATGATTTTTAGTCACATTTTACGGCAATTAAATATTTTACAGGTTTGCTGGTAATCAAGTAGTTATAAGAAACGTAGCCGAATTATTTAATATTAGTGAATCTAGTTTCCATGGCATTTTGACCCGAGTTATGGATTTTTTCGTGGAATTGGCGCCACAAATGATTAAATTTCCAAAAACAATGAAAGAATTACAAAAGTCAGCGGAGAAATTTGAACAGGTACAAACTTATAAATAATGTGATACATGACTATTCAGTTCCTCATGATTATTCTTTTTCTTAATAATTTTTTCAGATTTCTAATTTCCCAAATGTAATCGGCTGTATAGACGGAACTTATATAAATATTAAAAGTCCTGCCAATAAAATAAAATCCTTATATGTCAATAGACACGACACACCAGCACTCAAAATACAAGGAATTTGTGATGCAGACAAAAAGTTTATAGATGTTTTCACATGCGTTTCGGGGAAGCTGCATGATTCAAGAATTTTATAAATAAAACTATAAAATGCATCCCAAATAAAAAATTTCATTTATTGGGCGCTGCAGGTTACCCGTTATCTGTTTTTTTATTGACACCGTACAGAGATTAGGGAAATTTAACAGATTCGCAACGAAATTTTAATAAAAAGTTTTGCCCCACAAGAGTTTCGATTGAAAACACCTTTGGATTATTAAAAGGAAGGTTCAGTGTACTTCCATACTGTAGAACGCAATTCAAAGTTCATTATGTCGTGTTGTGTGTTACACAATATGTGAATTGACAATAATGATTGCCTAGAAGATATTGAAATTGAAATGCATGACGATTGTGAAATGTCTCAAGAGGACCGTAATCTCGACCATAATAGCAGAGTGCTGGGGGAAAGAAAAAGGGATCAGATATGTAATAATTTAGAATTAAAATAAAAATTTACATACAGGGTGTAAATCAAAAAGCGGGCCATAGGCGTTTAACATGGGAAATCAGTTTATCCGTGCGCAAAAGTTACCATATGGTTTTAGATGAAAATAGTTCAAATAAAAATTATAGAGAATTTAATTCTTCATCTAAATCACTAATCAGATTTTATTTTACAGGTATGATAATCCGTAAAATCAACTTTAAAGTTTCATAAATAGTGCTCATTTATAATGATAGCCATGGAATTGAAACAAAATTACAAACAATTACATGACGTTTGAACTGGCAGAAAAGTTAGTTTGTTAAACTTCGTTACTACTGTTTTATAATAATTCCAAGTTAATAATTGTCTTGAAAATGAAACTAAATTCATAAGATGAATCATTTTAATCATGAAGAAAAGCTGAAAATAATGATTGTCACATTCTAGAACCATTGATACCTACATTTATTTTAAAAACATGGAAAGCTACTACTGTTGTCCTTTGTTGGCACGTAAATAATAAATAATGTGAATAATTTTTTTCAGTATAGTTAAGTTCAATGTTTAGGGTAAATAATTTGTAGTTCAATATTCAAATGTAAGAATTTCTTGTAATTTATAATATAAAATAGTCCAATAACTATCTCATATACTCTAGAAAATACTTGTGCAAAGGCCTTAATAATTAACTGGAAACAAGAAAATTGGGAGACGATTGCCAATGTTTTTAATTCCTTTTCAAAACTAGGATCTCGATCAACAAAGCAATTAAAATGAAAATCTAAAAAGAAATGTAAGAAACAATGTAGAACAAGAACATGTAGGTTTTTGAATTCGAAATTTTCTATCCAAAAACTATTTACGAATATGTATAAGTAATTTTTTAGCAGCAAGATTACATAAAGGAACTAAAGTTGCTAAAACTAAATCAATATACCGAAATAACTTTTTACTTGTTTATTAATTTTTGAAGCACGACATTTTTAAAAACGTTGGTAGTTCATCTTCATGTTCGATAAATAGTGAACAAGACAACAACAATTGCTGTTGGTTCAATTACAAAAACAAGTGTATCCTCTAGAAAATTAGTTTGTTATTGAAGCTGAATATTTCCGTAAATATTATATTCTATATTTATTTTTTTTAATTTAATCACGATAGGTGAAAACGTACTACATGTTATTGAACCTGAATCTATTCCCACAAAATCAAATAGATCATTTCACAAGGGAAGTACCAGATTAGTCCAGGATATTAGCAATTCCATCCCATGAAATTCCAATCCATATTGATGCCAATTCCCAAAAAAAAAAAAACTCACTTTAACATTAAATACGAAAAATTAAAAATTTAAAGCCACAAACTTCAGAAAATGACAGAAAACTTGTAGAAATAACTTCTTTGTTGGTGTTTCTGTAACACAACACGAAATGTTTCCAAAGCGAGATGTTTAATTTTCCATATTAAAATATATTATTAATTTTTTCATTTATTACAATTATTGTAAAAATGATAATTGATTACAATATTGTACAGATTATAACAGTGTATTGATTACAATAATGTATTTGTATTGATTACAACAATGTATCCTTACTGATTACAATAATATATTCATATTGATTACAATAATATATTCATTTGATTACAACAATGTATTATTGTTGATTACAATAAAGTACTGTGTTGATTACAAAAATATATTCTTATTGATTACTACAATTTACTCGTACTTATTATAACAATGTACTGATTATAATAATGCACTGATTACAATAATAAAAAAAATTCTAATCTCATATAACCTAAAAATGCACTTGTAAAACTCGAATATAACGAGTTCTGGGGACAAAGAAATTCCATATTGACATTTTTATTATTGCATACAATCTTCGTTTGAATTAATGTTTATAAACCGCATTATTGCTTTTCTATGAATATAAATATTTCTACATACACTGCTAAAAAAAAAAAAAAATCGAGCCACTTGCCTGAACCAAGAAAATGACTGTATTTAAAATGTGGGGCATTTCTTTCAGGGACATGTTAACCAAAATCTGGAAATTCCCTCTGGAGATACATTCCTCCTCTACGTTCTCCAAAAATCCCGAAGAGATTCGCTCCCCCCGACCCCTGAAAAATCGCTTTATGTGATGTCATGTCTGAGCAATGAAAATTTTCAAAGTTTGAAGGCTTGCAGCTCCAAAAAATCCTCTCTTAAAGGGGTTTTCTATCAACTTTTCAGATTATTTACTGAGATATGCTCAAAAAACCTGATTGGTCTTCAAGTAAACATCCACTTCCTGATGCTAAATTGGTACCAAATTCTAATCACCTCATAATTTGAACATTCTAGTTCTAATTATAAAATTTAAAATAAATACACTATTAGTTATGAAATATCAAAAGTCCCCTTCAATCCTACCTCTGCTAAAAATTTTATGCAAGGTCAAAAGTCAAGAATATCAGTTTTTCGCATATTTCTAAGCGTTATCGTAAAATTAAGTCATATAAAGCTTGTAGATTATGCGATTGTCTACAAAAATTGTCCAGTTACTTGATTTCCTACGAATCATCATTCATGAAATATTGCGATTTCAAAAGTCAGAAAAGTATTCTGCATAAAATGCACACATTTCCGCACCACCTATGATATAGTGTATTTGGTGCATTTTTTTTAACGTGGTTTCCCCTGTATTCATAGTCCACGACCAAAGAAAAAGCAAATAATTAAACACGTACTGTCAAACAACAAACTGTGAAGAAGCAGAATTTCTAGTAAATTGAAATTTAAATCAAATGTTTAAAAATGCCACCATTTTGAGCCGCACAATAGCCAATTCTGTGGTAGAAAGCTTGTCTAACATTATGGAGTTGTCTGATATTTATTCTTCTGCATTCATTAACAATTGCATCTTTGAGTTCGTTAATATTGTTATATCTTTTTAGATTAACATCATTTTTTAAATGACCCCACAAAAAATAGTCACACGGGTTTAGATCTGATGACCTTGTTTTATTGATTTAACAATATAACAAATAAATCTTTGTGCTATATCGCTCTTATTCTTCTAACATCAAACCACTCTGGTTACTATGGATGGTAAACATGGACTAGTAAGGGTGATTAGCGAGGACTTGATTAGCAGTGTCTTAATTCTTACATTTGATTATGGATTATTTTAGAAAAAAAACTTTTAATTGAAGTATTTTATTCAAAAATAATTCATAAACAATTGACACACTTAAAACGCTACAAGTCGTCCCCTCGCTAATACCCCTCACTTGTTCATGTTACTATCTTTTATTATTACAAAAATTAACATAAATACGATTATCAGTCCCTATGGGTGGTGTTATACGTAACACATAAAAAAAATAATTAAAAAGTTTGTCTTTTTTCATAGCATTTCAATTAATTTAAGTTTTTCTTGATGTCGCTTCTCTTTCATTTTCCTCCTTTCTTAATGAATTTTAAATAGAACCTTAGTTATTTGCGATTCATTCATTTTTTCTTTTACATACCTTGGCTTTTCCTACTAATATTTCTGGCTCAACACTATCGTCCTTTGCTTTGATCTTGCTTAATTCATCTTCATATTCTGTGTCTGTACGACCAGCACCGGAATTATTATTATCTTTTGTTATTTTTACTTTTCTTTTTAATATTGTCTTAAAGCGGTTCTCGCATTGTGTTGTGGTTTTTTTAACGCATAACATCAATTTCAAATCGCTAGAAATTTTCATCCACATAGACTTCTTATTCTTAAATTACTTGAACGGACCAATCTGATCTAAATATTTTCATACTTTTCGAGGAGCAGTTTTGTTTCCGGGTTCACCACTCTGCAGCATCTACAAAAATTAAATCCGTAAAAGTACATAATATAATAAACAAGAACTACGAACAATAGTTGATAGGCACCTGTTTTTTTTTATTTCGCTGTCTTCTTTTTCTTCATTCAATAGTCCATTTTCTCTTAATAGTTAACAAGAGAAAAAAGTTTATATTATTTCATCTAGAACATAATAGTTTGACATTAATTATTATAACCTATAAATTAATTATCAGTTACAACCACGGAATAAGATAAACAGGAAAATGAACTTCCTATTGCGTAGTACAGAGCGGCTAGTGACCAAGTTTGTTCAGGTTCGAATTTAGAACACTACGCGGCACATCAGTCTAACCGCCCTTCTTATGTCCGTTGCTAGCCATTTCACATGCGACATTGTGTTTGTTTTGTAGATTTATTTTGCTATATTCGATATTTTTAAAATACAAAAGGCCGAATAGAAAGTGTTTTGTACCTAATTTTAATTCGGGATAAGCGTCAAGTAAAGAAAATGTGTCTTTATTCGCTGTGACCGAAAACCGTTTACATGCATGGTCGAATGCTATTCCTCGAAAAGATCGAGTTTTGTCAACAAAAGATGTTGTCTGTGAAAAACATTTTAAGCCCGAATGTGTAATACTGTAATATACGAGTAGTTATATATAATTAAAATATGAAGTAACCTTAACACCAAAAATTTTGTAAGTTGCATTAAAAAAATGCGAACTGACAGATGATGATCTTCCGACAATATTTCCTAATTGACCATATTATTTATCAAAACACGTTGTTAAACGTAAACCACCAAAAATTAGACACGTAGATGATACAAAACCGACAAAAACACATAGAATACAAATTTTAGAAGAATAATATAGTGTTACTACAATAGAAAATTTACAAGAAACAACTATTACTAATCAGAATACAAGTAGTATTAATCAGTCTGATATTAATTTGCCATAAAAAAATTAGACATCCTGTATAATAGATACAAACGATAATAATGAAATGTTAGTATTCTTTGAAACAATCTATTCTAATTACTTAAAAACTGGAATAAGTCGAAAAAAAGTTACTGTACTTAATAACGCTATACACTGAGAGAAACGTATATTTAAAAAAATATATTTAAATTAGTTCACTTCTTTTTAGTAGACAGATATTTATATCTAAAATATATTGTTTCAAAATAAATACATTGTATATTGAAAAAATATTATAATAGATATTTAACAAATATTTCATTAGAATAAATATATTGTATACTAAAATATTATTAATATTAATTGTTTGTGTGGTTGGCACTTGGTGAAACATTTTGAAATTATTTAAAATAAAACACTTGGTTAGTTTCACAGATTTATAATATTTATTTATTATATTTTACACGACGCGTTTCGACCCTTCAGTCATCATCAGGTGTATTACTATTACAAACTTTTCCAATTGACATCACTTATAAATAAAATACAATATTGAGTAGGGGGGAGTTGCTTACATCCAACTGTTCATTCACTATGTTTTTCTTTGAATTAGCCGCTTTGCGAATTTCCAAATTCTCTAATGAGTTCAGCTTAAGGCCTTTCGGTTCGGTATGTAGAATTTTATAATCTTTATTGGAATGGTTATTTTCAATACAATGTTGAGAGAAACCAGTAGTGTTTGTATTTGTTTCAATGAATTTAATATGTTCTTTCATCCTTATCTTAAAATTTCTGCCACTTTGTCCTATTTAAATACCATCACAATCTTTACATTGAATTTGATATACTCCAGACAATTCTTTTTTATCAATTTTTGGTTTGTTGTTTATCAGCATTTTACCTAAAGTCATTTTATTAGTGGAAACAGTGTTAATATTGAGATTTTTGAACACTGAAGAAACTTTTTGTGTAGTTTTCGGAATGTAATTTAAATAAACCCAATTTTACTTATTGTTTGTTTGTGTTGGTGTATAAATAATGAGCAACATACGTTTTTTATTTTTATTTCTTAATAATTTGTTAATCAAGTTCGCTTCATAACCATTATTAACTGCTATTTGTTTAATCATTCTAAGTTCATGTCAAAATTTGTTTTCTTTAATGGGATTGTTAGTAATCTATATATCATGCTATGAAAAGCTGAAAGTTTTACTGTTTGTGATTGATTTGAACTCATAGGTATTATGGTGTCTGTGAATGTGGGTTTTCTATAAATGTCATACTCTATAATGTTATTATTGTTTATGATAGTTAAATCAAAAAAGTTTAGTTTCTTGTTTTCTTCTTTTTCTAGAGTGAATTGTATATGCTTGTTAATCTTGTTTATATGTGCGAGAAATTGATCTAACTCTGCCATCTTTTATACTTTTGACAGAATCCAATTGCTCCAGATGGCATTTATTTTTAAATTTTTTAAATTTTGTTATATATTAAATATTATACCATTTTAAATTTTCTCATGTAAGTAGTTCTGTATTATATATATATATATATATATATATATATATATATATATATATATATATATATATATATATATATATGTATACACATGTGCCTAATTGTGATTGTAATTTTATGTTTGTAATTATACTTCAGCTCCTGAAGAAGGCTCAAGAGGAGCCGAAACCGGTCGACAGAGAAAAATTGTTATAATAAAATTGACTGAATTCCAGTAATTTTCGTTTGTCTTCATTGTTAACTATAATTTTAACTGTTTGGCAACAATGATCAGAAATGTGTGGATCAAATGTTGAAGTTTATATTATTATGTTTTTATTATTTACGGATATATTACCTATACATGGTGACGAGAAACTAGTTATTCTTGATGGTTCTTCCATGATTTTTACCAAGTCATGGCTATTAAGTAAATTTATTAATTCTTCTTTTCGCGGCGAAAACCCGTTAAAATTAATATTAAAATCTCCAACTAGAAAGAGATTAACTTGATTATTCATATTTGTAATATTATTAAGAGCTTCATTCAGATTATCTGTGAAAATATCAAAATTTCCTTCAGGAAATATGTATGTTGTGATTATTATAATGTTTGATTTAGGTAATTCTATTGCTGCAAGTTCTATGTCTTTTTCTTCTGAAAATTGTTGAATTTGGATTAAGTCCCGATAATGAATATTATCTTTAACAGCTATCAAAACTCCACCGTGTTTAAATATTTCTCTACAGAAGTATGATTGGATATTAAAATTTTTAAGTTTCCAGTTTTTTATGTGGTTATTATTGAACCAATGTTCGGTAATACACATTATGTCAGCATCGGTATTGATTAGAAACTCATTAATATGATCTATTTTAAGATTAAAAAATTCTTCGGAATGCAGTCAAAATATTTAATTTCGCTAAAAAAATATTTTGTTTTGCACCGATTGAACAATTAGGTTTATTAATGTTATTTGTTAATTTGAATTTGAGGCTTTTTCTGAAAAAAACTGAAATCGTTGACAACAATGCCATTGGGCTAAAATTCGCCTTTATTTATTGTGTCTAGATCTTTAAAATCAATTCCTACTTTGTAAGCAAAGGTGTTTGTTTCTTTTTTTGATATTTGTTCTATTATAAGACTTTGCACTGTTAATCTAGACTTCAAATAGTTTTCTAAATCAACAATAGTTACGTCTATTGCCACTCTGTTTACGAAACGTCAACCCTTTTAACGAAACGAAAGGCGTTAATAGCGAAAAATATTATTGTATTTATAGAATATGGTGTCATACTTATTATTTTGTTGTGGGAGCACTGATTGATTGGTGCAGAGATAGCTGGAATAAGTAGATTTTTTTCGTAGAAGTGTCTTAATTGTAGGATTCAATGATAGTTATTGTTGCCAATAATCAAGTGCATTTACTGGTAAATAGCTCCGTGGTAAGGTATCGGAATGTGAATAGTGAGATCCTCAGTTTGAATCCTACTGCCAACAGTTATCAATTTAAATTTACCCCTGTGGTGCCCCCTCCACTAACATCTATGTGGGGCTATGATTTGACGGCTGGTAACCGCACTTCATACGAAAAAATATATCACTTACCGAGATATATGCAAGCAGAGTGCCACACCCATAATGGGTTAGAGGCATGATGATATATTTTTATATTTATTTAATTTTAATGGTAGGTTTTAATTTTCTCATTTAAATATCTATCAATTTCTTCATCTATTGTTTGATTATCTCCTCCTGATGAATCGCTATGGCCCATATATTCATTAAAAAGAGAAAAATACATTCTGGTCTTTTTCTTTGGTTGTTTTGATATTGGATGCTTCTTATTTGAATTTGAATTATGAGGCTGATTCTGACCTTCAATAGCAATCTCATTCCATATGTCTATTAACATTTTTTCAACAATGCAATTATACATTTTCTTTCTACTTCAGATAAGAATTTTTAATTTCTTATACAAAGTATAAGGAAGAATTGGAATCAAGAAAAAAATCGGTGACGGAATTTTTGCGGAAATACATATTTTGACGTCCACTGAATCCGCTAAGACCAATTTCTCAATGATGTCTGTGTGTGAGGATGGATGGATGGATGGATCGATGGATGGATGGATGGATGGATGAATGGATGGACAAGATATGTAAACGAAACTTAGAATTTATAAGTTTCATGAAAATATGAAGAGCTGAGTTGAATTTCAATGAAATTGGAAAACTGGAAGAGGAAGTTTACTGAACACACAAAACAATAAATTCCATTTTATCAAAAATAGAATCAGCTTTGAAAAAAAGTTTCAAATGAACGATATTAGCAAGAATATTTGGAATATAAAATGTTATTTGCACTTTTCTGGTACATGCTTCTATTTTGAGAAAAACTAAATTATATATTTAATAATATATTTCAGTAATCTTAGTTACACTGACAACAAAACCTAAAATATTTTTAACATCTATGTGTCG
This sequence comes from Poecilus cupreus, assembly GCA_963942605.1. Lineage (NCBI taxonomy): Eukaryota > Metazoa > Arthropoda > Insecta > Coleoptera > Carabidae > Poecilus > Poecilus cupreus. The sequence continues at coordinate 24,277,859 of OZ012719.1, forward strand.
AACGTGTCAAATAATTGTGAAGTATAACAAATATGTGTCATTTTAAATATTATAAAAGCATTATTTGTATTATTACATACAAAGTTTTAAAGACTAGATATTAATTAATATTTTAAATTAAAATCATAGCCGAGAACACAAAATAAACAGGTATAATATCTGTATGCCAAATAATTGTCACAAAAGTTATACGCAAGGAACAAGTCATACATATTCAGTTGGTTTTATTTGTATAAGAAAGTAGTGTGGTGCTTACACCAGATTTTTTAAATTGAGATCAAGCAGCAGAGCAAGTTCATGGATCGTGTCAATTTTAAATCTAGGAGTAAACTGTGACATGACGTATTGTTTTAATTTTTGAACAATAAGGGGATCTGTCGGACTTTGTTGAGAAAAGTGCTTTAAAGGTTGCTAGGTAACAACTATGACTACAATGCAAACAATTTATTTACTTATAGTTCTCAAAAATAATAACACAGTACAATTTTAATAGAAGAGTTGTTTCTCGACTGAATATTAAATATAAAACAAGATGTATGAGAAGCAGTCAATTTAATAAAATCCAATAAAACACCAACGTTTCGTCTGCAAATCAGTCTTCATATAGGTGATAATTGATTTTTATTTTATAGAAATTTGTTGTCAAAAATAGGTAAAATATTTTTTTACATGATATTATTTATTTTTTAAAATTGACTGCTTCTGCAACATCTTGTTTTTTTTTTTTAATAAAATTTTACTTCAAGTAAAACTAGGTAATTTGAGCGCCTTAGTACTATGCGTTATCTAAAAGGTGGTAGTAGCATTAATTGACGACAATCGCTTCATTAACTTCTCCAGCAGTGTGTTCCGAAACTTTCAACTTATTCACGGTGGACTCTTCAATGTAGCCAATAGCGACTGTAGAAGATCTCCGCTCTACTGACTGTTTAAGCTCATCCAAACTCATTCCACTATTTGCCATGATTGTGGCCGTCTAAAAGCATGGCCGGTATATCTATCAGAGTTTGGAAGATTCAGGAAACGTGTTCCGTGGGAATCACATTTTTCGAAACTGTTTATCCTAACGATTTGCTTAGCACACTTCCCGTTGACGTACTTCAAGAACACCATATTTGTGAATACTTTCTTCGGGCGCAACGAAAGATATTTGTTAAACAACTTAACATATAGTATACCAGAATCAACAACAGAAATTTTCTTCCTTTTTCAATTTTCTATGGACGAATGTTTATGATTGAAACGGAACCCTCTTTGTTAAAATCAGATATTTGTAAATCACACATTTCAAGTGTTCTATATGAACCAAACACGTCATAAATAGCAATAATCTGGAAAATTAAATATAGCTACTGAGATCTATCATAACTTTAATAAATCATGTACCTTCAAAAACAAGAAAGTGTTATTAGGGGCATCAACGTAATATTTACGTAGCTCTTCCTCCGAGAAAACCCGAGTTTTATTTGCTTCAAAACCTATGTTTAATGACTCATATACGCATGCAGCTTCGTAAAGGATGCTAAAACCACTCCATTTTATATTCTCAACATTGCTTGCATTTTGGAATGTATGCCCCACAAAGATGAAGATTTGCAGTCGACTGTCATGAAACACAAAATATGCAAGTTATTATGCTAATTGATTATAATTACCATTGCCATTGAAGGGGTTGCTTTTCGTTCCGGGCTTGCTTACGTGGACTCGTTAGTAAAGCTTGTGGCATGTCCAGCCTTAGACGCTTGGAAGTTGCGGCGGCCGGGAATCGAACCCGGGTCCGTAAGGGTGGTTGTCCATGACTTTTCTTTCTTTCTTTTAGACTTTTATTATTTAATTAGTGCTTACATAACAAAGCGCTATTTAACCTGCTCATGTGAGAATTTACTGATAGGATGCCGAACGCACTGTATGTAGGGCATATCGCAATCCTAAGGATGTGTGATAGTCATGAGAGTGAAACTAGCAGCCGATTCGCAGCAACCGATTCGCAGCAGCCGATTCGCAGCAGCCGATTCGCAGCAGCCGATTCGCGATAGTAGGTATTGTGAATGCGCCACGCGGCTAGTGGCCAGATGTACAACCAAGACCAAGTGTATTGTACTCGACTAAAATAAATTTACAATGTATGCATTTATGTAACTATGGGGCACAATTACAATATTTAAAGCAATACAAACGAAAATTACAATATAATATAAATGAAATTATAAACTTTATGCAAGTTTTTCAACAAATAAATAATTTTATCCTTGTCGACTTGCGCGGTAATTTTAAAATGAAATTATATGACCGATGCGATTATTATATTATTCTGATATCCTTAGTGCACATATTATCCTTATACTAATATCAGCAAATATCAATTAAATGGAATTATGCTTCCTCGAATTCCCAAGCGATATGTATATATACAGGGTGTAAATCAAAAAGCGGGCCATAGGCGTTTAACATGGGAAATCAGTTTTTTCGTGCGCAAAAGTTCCCAAATGGTTTTAGACGAAAATAGTTCAAATAAAAATTTTAGAGAATTTTATTCTGCATCTAAATCACTAATCAGATTTTATTTTATACGTCATGTAATCCGTAAAATCAACTTTAAAGTTTTATAAATATTGCTCATTTGTAGTGATAGCCATGGAATTGGAACAAAATTACAAACAATTACATATCACTAGCAATATTTATAAAACTTTAAAGTCGATTTTATAGATTACAAGACGTGCAAAATAAAATCTGATTAGTGATTTAGATGCAGAATAAAATTCTCTACAATTTTTATTTAAACTATTTTCGTCTAAAACCATTTGGGAACTTTTGCGCACGGAAAAACTGATTTCCTATGTTAAACGCCTATGGCCCGCTTTTTGATTTACACCCTGTATATATATATATATATATATATATATATATATATATATATATATTGTTATTAACACAGTTTAATATTTAATTATTGTAACTTTTGTTATATATAAATAATTCTGACATATTATTCAATGTACTGAGTTCATTTTCCAGTTTAATAAAATCAGTCCTTGTATTGTGTTTATTATTTTCACTGCACACCCAACCTCCTTTGCTAATTGCAGTAATAAAGAGATTGTTGAGTACGCGGTTTGGACAATTTTATCAAAGTCGGTTCTCGAAAAGGTTCATCTTAAAAGTGGTACGATGAACGCTACCGGTGTGAAATTCGAAGTTCTCAACAAAGATAACTGCGATACATGGAAACTTCAAATGCGAGGAGTTTTGATTAAAAATGATGCGTGGGGCTACGTATGTGGTGACATCGTAAAACCTGAGGAAATAGAAAATAACGCGTCGTCGGCAGCAGCTGCGAGACAATGGCGGCAGGCTGATTTGAAAGCGCAGTCTGACATAATTTCTCGCGATAAACCCGGCCGAAATTAAGCAAATCAAGAACTGCGATACAGCGCAACAAATTTGGGTCAAGTTGGAAAATATTTATCAGTCCAAGGGCCCGGCGCGAAAAGCAGCATTGTTAAATTCACTTATTTCCCTCAAGATGCAAGCTGGTGACGATGCGCGCGAACATTCTCGACGATTTTCTGATATGGTCGACAAGTTGGCAGAGCTGGACGTCGAAATCAATCAGGATTTATTGGCCGTCATGATTTTGCGGAGTCTACCTGAAGATTTCGAGAATTTCCGGTGCGCGATGTCATCGAGGGATGAATTACCTGATTTGGAAACGCTTCGAATCAAAATCACGGAGGAATTTGACGCGCGAAAAGAGAATCGGAATGCAGGGCAAAATGCAATGTACGCAGGTAAATGGAAACAGTATAAAAAGCGAGACGAAAAATCGGAAAAGAATCGTTCGGTAAATAAAGACGCAAAACTTAAGTGCTACAAGTGTAACGCGATCGGGCATCGAGCGAAAAATTGTAGAGTACGGGAAAAATCGAACAAACAATTCACGAGTAACGTAGAAAACGTTAGTTTGCTTACAACAATTGGGAACGCGGTAAATAATGCTCTCGGAACCGGAATTGACGCGAATCGCCGTGCTTGGTGTTTTGACAGCGGATGTACATCTCATATGTGCAACGACGCCGAAATGTTCGCTAAAATTGATGTAAAAACTGATCGTGAAAAATTGAATTTAGCCAATAGCTCTTGTACGGACATTGCGGGAAAGGGTACAGCGTCGGTCGCGACACGCGTGGACGGTAAAATAAAGGTTGTTCATTTCGGAGACACCTCTACATGTGCCGGATCTACGAACGAATCTCGTTTCGGTCAGTAAAGTTACGGACAAAGGTCATAAAGTTATTTTTACAAAATCGAAAGGAGAGATTGTTGATTCGAGTGGTAAAGTACTACTCGAGGCGAAGCGTATCGGCGGACTGTACTATTTTCAAGATTTTGGAAACGTCGAGGGGAATATTCTTGAAACGCCGAAAGCGATGTCGGCATTGAAGAAAAACTCTATCGAAGATTGGCACCGTCGGATGGGACATTTAAATATACAGGATTTTAGACAAGCTGTCAAATCGGGAGCCATTCAAGGTGTCAACATCGAAGAGATCAACGGCAATTTCGAGTGCGATGTTTGCGTGCAGGGGAAGATGTGCAGAACTCCATTTCCCAGAGCTTCGGAAAGAGTGACAACTTTGGGCGAGATTATTCATTCGGACGTGTGCGGCCCGATGCGTGTTGCTTCACATGGGAAGAATCGTAATTATGTCACATTCATCGATGATTTTTCTGGCTGTTGCGAAGTGAGATTTTTAAATCAGAAGAGTCAAGTAATCGACGAATTCGAGAAGTACAGGGCTCTGATCAACACGCAGCACAAAATAAAAATCAAACAATTTCAAACAGACAATGGGTGTGAGTATGTTAATAAAGATTTTGATAAAATTTTGCAGAAACACGGAATCACCCGGCGCCTGACGGTTCCTCATAACCCCGAACAAAACGGTGTTGCGGAACGACGGAATAGAACGTAGATATGGCCAGATGTCTCTTGATTGATTCAGGCTTACCTCCGTTTTTCTGGGCTGAGGCTGTCAACACAGCAAACTTTATTCGGAACCGATCGCCGACTGTTATATTTTGTTTAGGATAAGATGAATACAGGATATATAAATAAATATATTTAAATTCACTCACACAAGACATTTATTTTAAACCTCACTCGTTGACCGTGATGCTGGCTCTGTCGAGCATACAAGTTAATTCCAATTATGATTTAACAAAACAGTGTTCCCAACTATATCTAAATTAATATTTTATTTATATACAACATCTCCCTTTTCAGATAAACATTTAAAAATACTTAAAGCTATCCTTATATACTAACCAATGAAAATACAAAATAAATTTACGGTGGTTTTACCTTCTAACTAATTAGGGTACATTAATTTATTGGGGGGTTTGGAAATTCTTCCTGATCTAGTGACATAAAATTCTGAACTTGAGGATGATGGTTGTACAACATTATTTGCTTTTTGAACAGTGGTGTCTAGATCTAGATCATTATATTTAAATTTTGGTACGTGGAACGATTCTCTTAAATCGATAGTATTACGCCTTTTTAATCGATTATTTTCATCTTGAATTATAAATGATCTTGGAGATTTATGTTTATTAATAATTTTAGCAGGTTTCCAAATTTTACCATCTCTAAATACAACAGTTTGATTTTTACAAAATTTATTCTTGCGAATTTTACAATTCCTATCATAGTACAACTTATTACTTTTACATTTTCCATTTAAAATTTCTTTGAAATTATGCACAACTTTAGGTTTTAACAGATTATATGAATGGGTAGTTTGGTTTTTGTTCTTCTACTTAACAAGATTTGAGCAGGTGAATAATTTGTACCAACCACTGGTGTATTACGATATTCTAACAACATTAAATCTACGTCTATTCCACCTTCAATAGATTTTTTAAGCATCTGTTTACAAATCCCTACCCCTTTTTCCGCAAGACCATTGCTTCTTGGATAATATGGACTTGATGTTACAATTTGGAAATTCCAAGATTTACAGAATAAATTAAATTCCATCGAATTAAAAGGATTATTATCAGCCACTAAAGTTACTGGTATGCCATGAGTTGAAAAAATTGTTTTTAATACATTAATTATTTCAAAAGACGTTTTATTTTTTAATTTGATTAATTCAATCCATTTTGAAAAGTAATCCACTAATACAAGATAGTCTGAATTATCATATTGTAATATATCACAAGCTACTTTTTGAAATGGCAGTTCTGGAATTTCTTGCATTATCATCGGTTCTTTTACATTTTTTGATCTAAATTTTTCACAAATTCGGCATTTAAAAATTTCATCTTCAATGTCCTCTTGCATATTAGGCCAATAAAATAAAGATTTTGCTCTTTTTACTGTTTTAGTTATGCCAAAGTGTGATTCATGTAACATGTTTAGTATTTTCTTACGAAGATTTAGTGGAACAATTATTCTATCGTCAAAAAATAATAAATCATTTTCAAGAAATATATTATTTCGAAATTTATAGTACAATTTTATAGTCTTCTACTTTAGATTTTTGGTCCGGCCAACCATTTAGAAAAAGTTCTATTAATTTGCTTAAAATGTAATCTTTTTTAGTTTCATTTTGAAATTCTGTTTTTATTGCGTCACTCATATTTATAGTGTGTACAACTTCATTTAAACATGAATCAGTATCTTTACTGCAAGCTTTTGAACATGCTCTACTTAGTGCATCTGCAACAAACATATTTTTTCCTGGTATGAAAATTAAATTAATGTCATATTTAGCTAATTTTAATTTGATTCTTTGTAATCTTACAGAGTTTATTTTATGAATATCTTTTTTCATCAATGTTATTAAAGGTAAATGATCAGTTTGTATTGTGCATTTTCTACCATAAATATAAGTATGAAATTTTTTACAAGCAAATAACACTGCCAAAAATTCTTTTTCTATTTGACCATAATTAATTTCAGCTTCAGATAAGCTTTTTGATGCATAACAAACTGGTTTATTTTCTTGTAACAATACACAACCTATGCCAAATTGACTGCTGTCAGTTTGTATTACTATTTCTTTGCTATTATCAAAATTTTGTAATATAGGAGCATTAACAATACTTTCTTTGAGTAAATTGAAACATTTGTTATGAACATTTTCAATCCAAACAAAATCGACATTTTTCTTTATTAAGTCACGTAATGGTTTAGAATTTTCTGCTAAATTTGGAATGAAATTTCTTAAATAATTTATTAGACCCAAAAATCTCTGAATTTCTTTTTTACTTTTTGGAACATCATATTCAACAATAGCTTGAATACGATCTTTGTCAGGTTCTACTGTTCCTTGGTTAAATATATGACCTAAATATTTTACTTCCTCTATTTTATATTGAAATTTTGATTTGTTAAATTTAATATTATATTTACGTGCTCTTTCCAAAATTTTGTTTAAAGTTTGATCATGCTCTTCAGAGGTTTTTCCATAAATTAGTATGTCATCTATATAAATAAATACATTTTCAATATCAGCAAAAATTTCTGTATTATATTTCTGAAAAACTTCACTTGAAATAGTTAAACCAAACGGAAGCCTTTTAAAAGAATATGTTCCAAACATGGTAGCAAAAGTACATAAATTTTGACTAAATTCATCTAATTGAATTTGCCAGAAACCATCTTTTAAGTCTAACACAGAAAAATATTTAGCATCTTTGAGTTTATACGTTAAATCAGGAATAGTAAAATATTCCTTTTTAATTGCATTATTTAATTCTTTTGGATCAAGACATAACCTTAATGATCCATTTGGTTTTTCTACAATCACTAATTTGTTGATCCAACCATTTACATTTTCAGTTTTAACAATAATATCTTTCTTACAAAGTTGATCTAATTCATTTTTAACTTTATTTCTTAAATTTATTGGTATTCTGTGAGGAGGCTTTGCATTAGCAACTACATTTTCATTCAGTTTAATTGAATATTTTTTCGGAAAACAACCTATTCCTTGAAAAACATCTTGATATTTTAACAAAATATCATCTTTTGAATTTATCGCGTTAACAATGTTCACATTTCTTTGAATTAAACCTAATTTTATACAAGTTTTTAAACCTAGTATGGCTGTTGAACTTGAATCAGTTACAATAAATTTTTCATTATAGCTTTTGCCATCTAATTGCATGTTTAAATTTACAGATCCTAGAATTTTAATTGCTGTTCCCCCATATGCTTCTAATGTAATAGTACAATTTTGCAACTTTAAAGTTTTAAGAGACTTTTTGATACAATTAAATATTTCATAGGATATAATGTTAACATCAGAACCAGTATCCAATTTGAATTTAATATTTAAATTTTCAACTTTTAAATTTTCAGTCCAACTAAGTGAATTCGATTTGGTTTCAATTGCACCACAATAATATTCATCAGTGTCTGATTCATTTTTGATTTTACAAACATTCGTTAAATGTACTTTATTCATTTTAGTAAAACATACCTTGCTAAAATGATTATATTTACCGCATTTTGTACATTGTTTTCCCTTGGCTGGACAGTATTCTCTATGCGTGTGACTGTTTCCACAACTTTTACATCTAATATCCTGACGCTGGTTCTGTCTGTTAAACATCCTATCCTTTACATTGTTGTCTCTGGTTTGATTCATCTTTCTGAAACTAAAATTATTATTATTATAACTGTAATTGCCTTTTGAGTAAGGAACGCTACTTCCCATTTGATGCTGCTTCCTGAGACCTGGATTACTGCATGTTGCTGCATCAACGTACTGCCTAGATTCTTCTCCTCCGGAATGTATTGTTTTCATTTGCTTCCTGGTAATTTCAGCTACTCGAAATTGGTTCACGGCTTCTTGTAAAGTTAAATTTCCTATTTTAATTATTTTGTCTTGTGTTTCTTGATCATTTGAGAACAATACGATTTTATCTCTTAGTAGTTCATCTGAATTTTGAAATTCACAATCTTTAATTAATGTTTTAACTTCGGTCAGGAACGAGTCAAAACTTTCACCATTTTGTTGTTTCCTTTTGTAAAACAGAAACCTTGAGTGTAAAATATTCTTCTTCGGGTTGCAATAATTCTCGAACGCTTCCAATACTTTAATAAATATTTTTTCATCTCCCGCTTTTACATATGTGAATGTATTATGCAGCTCAATGGATTCTTCACCAATTACATTCATTAATATTGCTATTTTGCGTTTATCTGATTCATCATCTAGATCTGATGCCGTCATGAAATTTTCAAAGTTTTGTTTGAATTTGCACCAATTTTCACTTAAATTTCCATTTAATTTTAAATGCGATGGAGGTTTTAAATTATTAGCCATTTTTAAATTTTTTAAGTAACGTTATCTTCCTGTAGCACGTGACGAACTTATAATCAATTGTATTTATATTTTATTTTTAGAATTTAATTTGTTTCGTTTATTTATTAATAATTGTTTATTTATATTTCATATTTACGAAACGACTGCGCCATGTTATATTTTGTTTAGGATAAGATGAATACAGGATATATAAATAAATATATTTAAATTCACTCACACAAGACATTTATTTTAAACCTCACTCGTTGACCGTGATGCTGGCTCTGTCGAGCATACAAGTTAATTCCAATTATGATTTAACAAAACAGTGTTCCCAACTATATCTAAATTAATATTTTATTTATATACAACACCGACAAGCAGATTAAACGGAAGAACTCCGTATGAGGCATGGTTCGGCAGACCCCCGAACGTGTCGAGTTTTAAACGTTTTGGCAGCGACGTTTTCATCATGGACCGGACACCAGGCAAGGGAAAACTTGAGCCACGGTTGAGACGTGGTATTTTCCTGGGGTACAGTCTGGAGTCGAAGGGTTATAATATATGGTTACCAGATGAAAGAAAAATAGAGGTGTCCAGAGATGTAAAGTTTAAGGAGGCGACTCAGTTTGAATCTGAGAACAGGTATGAAGATTTCTATTCGGAGAATGGAAATTGCACTGGAGAATCCTCGAATCCTTCAGGTGATGAGCATGGCGCGAATCATCCAAGGATGACCATTGATGTCGATCTTCATCGTCCTCAAGGCTCACAAGATCAAACGAACGACATTATCCAAGAAGACGATGAGGAATCTAATTCTGAAGATTTAGTGGATGACCTACAAGTGCGCCAACCCACTCAAGAGAGAAGATTACCTGGGAGACCTCGCCTGCAGCGTACTGGTCAGCCTGGAAGACCTCGAAAAATTTACGCGACTACGAACTACATTGATGAATTAAAATCTGAAGATATGCCAGCCGACATATCAACTAAAGGATTGTCGAAGTTCAAGCAGAAACGGTGCATCGACCTCCTGGGACAACAAAGAACAGAAAATTGAACATACAGCGGTTGTCTCGAGGGGAAGTGTTGGAATTAGCGACAGACCCACTACGATCCAACCTTATAATATAATTTATATGATCATGTATGTGTTGATAGACTTTTGTTATATATAAATAATTCTGACAGATTATTCAATGTACTGAGTTCATTTTCCAGTTTAATAAAATCAGTCCTTGTATTCTATTTATTATTTTCACTGCACTAACCTTTGCTAATAACCTTCAGGAGAATTTAAATAAATTAATTACTTCTGAAACACAATGTTACACAGGAAGTAAATATTTTTTGCTATAGTTATTAAAAAATGTCCGAGCCTGAATTTTTTCTTGCGTTATCCTTACATTATTACTAATAAAAGACAGTAAATAAATATGGCCGCTATCCTTTGGGGGAGTTTATATAAATTGAAAGTTCAGAAACTCAGTGATACCTAAGGAGTAAATATTTTTTTCTATAGTTATTAAAAGATGTCCGAGCCTGAATTTTTTCTTGCGTTATCCTTACATTATTATATTATATATTATTTTCTATAGTTATTAAAAGATGTCTGAGCCTCAAATTTTGCTTGCGTTATCCTTATATTATTACTAACAAAAGGCAGTAAATAAATATGGCCGCTAACCTTTGGGGGAGTTTAAATAAATTAAAAGTTCTGAAACGCAGTGATACCATAGGAGTAAAATAGTTATGAAAAGATGTCAGAGCTTCAAATTTTGTTTGCGTTATCCTTACATTATTACTAACAAAACGCATTAAATAAATATGACCGCTGTTCTTTGGGAGAGTTTATATAAATTAATAAGTTTAAGAACTCAGTGATATGTAAGAAATATAATTTTTTTCTATAGTTATTAAAAGATGTCCGAGCTTCAAATTTTACTTGCGTTATTCTTACATTATTGCGAACAAAACGCAGTAAATAAATATGGCCGCTATCCTTTGGAGGAGTTTAAATAAATTAAAATGTTCTGAAACACAGTGATACCTAAGGAGTAAAAATTTTTTTTATAGTTATTAAAAGATTTCCGATACTGAATTTTTTCTTGCGTTATCCTTACATTATTACTAACAAAAGGCAGTAAATATATTTAGCCGCTATCCTTTGGGAGAGTTTAAATAAATTAAAATGTTCTGAAACTCAGTGATACCTAAATAGTAAATATTTTTTTCTATAGTTATTAAAAGATGTCCGAGCCTGAAATTTTCCTTGCGTTATTCTTACATTATTACTAACAAAATGCATTAAATAAATTTAGCCGCTATCCTTTGGGAGAATTTAAATAAATTAATTACTTCTGAAACACAACGTTACACAGGAAGTAAATATTTTTTTCTATAGTTATTAAAAGATGTCCAAGCTTCAAATTTTGTTTGCGTTATCCTTACATTATTACTAATAAATTTGGAAGTTGGAAATTGCTAGCATCCAAAATTGATTCATCTGCTGTTTTTAGTTGTTTATATTTAATAACACTTGATGCCTCGATCTGAAGTGATTTAGCAAATATTTGCAGAAATGCAAATAAAGCACTTAATATCCCTTAAAAAAGAGCCATTATTTTTGTATTTAGACTCTGCGGGAAGTATATGTCGTCGTCCTCCTGGTATTGAGAAACAAATTTATTATTACACTCTTGTTCTCCCAAACACTAAGAAGTCTCCTGTACCAATTGCTGAGTTCATTTCTTCTAGCCACAATATTCTAAATATACAATATTTTCTAAATTCTTTCTTGTATGATGTAAACCGTATATACAGTGGCAAAAAACAATTAATCTCTAAGATAGAAACATATTTCAGTATGGCACTTATACAATCAGTTCTCCTTTCCTTTAATAAAATGAATTTAGCCCGATATTTGCAGGAAACATGGCAATATATAAATGAAGAGTCGGATATGAATAATACCGTAACTATACATGTATGTTCTACACATCTTTTCCACGCTGGTATTATAAAAATAAAGGCATTAACCAAAAAAGGTTACTTAAGATCGTTACTGAAATCAATTTTTGCTGCACTGATTCACAGCAATGTTAGGACATCAGTTACAATATTTTGGAAGAACATAATAAAAGTATTTGGTTTGCCTTACGCATGTTCCGACTTCTCTAGTGCTTTGAAATATATACAATGCAGTAATAATATTCTACGGAAATTTAAGAAAGAAAAATTTAATGTTACATATCCAGTTAATCAAAGATCTATAAGAAAAAATTCTGCTTTTTATACATATTTCAATCAAATATACGAAAAGAGTTTACATTCTTCTCCTACTGATAAAAACAATGATTATTATGTACCCGGTTTTGTGAATTATTTATTACGTGACGGTAAGGCGGGCTTCGATATTTTACAAATATGTAAAGATTCGTCATCAAACATAAGTCTTTAGTTTCGTCTTTCATATTGTGTGGTGCCTAATTTTCAGTCTTCTTCAATGAGTAATTTCGCAAACCACATTCTAATTTGATTCAAGTTGTTTTCACTAAAATTATAAAATTTACCGCTGGCTATTAAGAAAGACCAGATACAAATATGCACTCCACAATTTGAGCCCGATCTACCGTCTTTCATTTGACTTGGTATATCTTTACAATTATATATTGTCCAATTATCGGGGTTAACTTCTTTATTGCATTTTATATTGTGCTGATTACTTAAGAAATTGAATATCCGTTTCATTATGTCATATGGAACTGAACCATGTAGAGAATCAAAATATAAAATATATTTAACCTTCAAAAGAACAACAATTAAAGTTCAATGTGAAGAATGCAGATTCATGGGAATAAGCTAAATATCCTTGCTTATGTAACAGACCTATGTTTGAGGCGTATTCATCTTCTAAATTTATTTACATTGTCACATTAATTTAGTATTTTATTAGCATGTCAAGCTTATCGTCTGGCTCATTATATTTTATTATTTTTCTAGTTTTTATTTGGTTACAAAATACATCCACCCTCAAACATAAATCTGAACCGCAAAGACATTTGTGCTGAGATATGGGCGCATCCTAATTATCAGCCCGTCTGGAGTTTAGATAAAATAAATAAATTTAAGCGTTGAGATAGGATTTCTTAGAGATGCGACAAATTTATCTATGTTGATAAGCGTGCCCTAATCTGTGCCTACGTGACTAGCGGTATCGATACCTACCCCCTCAGGTCCACACCATGGTGAAGCTACCCGATCTTGGAGATGTTAAAAAGTCACAAAAGTGATTATTCTTAATACTTTTAAATAATTTCAACTCAAGAGTTTATTTTATTGTACTTTATATTTGTTTTGTTATTTTTGTTAATTCTTTCATATTCCGATTGTCACAGTACCCTATTCATTATATCAATCATAATTAATTGTCCTGGTTTTTTTTTTTTTCAATTAACTTCTTAATCCCATAATAGTGTCATTTATCCGAGAGATATATAAAAAGTGAAGTGCGTGTATTCATCCCTCTACACAAGCCCAGAACGTCAGTGATAACAGTAAGTATATAAATATTTATTATTTCTATTTGTCACACATTCACACACAAAACAACCCGTTGTCTGTACCTTCCCCTCGTGCTACACTAAAAAAATATCTGTGACAACCCCAACTATTTAGAGAAAATATTCTATCGCACATTAATTTTGTTATGAAGAAAGTGTCAAAAGGCAAAATTTTTCTTTTGTCATATGAATATTTACGGCAGATTAGGCACAGAATAGAGTTGATAATTTGGTCATCTAACCAATTAGAATAAAAAAGAGTATTCATTGATTCTGAATTAATAACAAAATTACTAATTTCATACCGTTCTTTAGTAATAGTTGGGTAAATAGTTGTTGAATTCCAAGGTGGCTTATATTCTTCAAGATAAAAATTCAAACTTTTTTTCACGTGGGATATAGGAGACATATCTAGTTTTAATTTCTTAGGAGGAATTTCATCTTGGGGAGTACTATGGATATGATGTTTGTTATTTATTAGTGATGGTGAGGACAATGGAGATTCAATGTGTTGTGGACTAATTAGAAACTGAGTAAATGAGTTTTGGATCTGTGAATTTTTAACTGGGGTTTCAGGTTTTCTCCAAACCTCCTCAGAAAGAGATATATTAAAACTGTCGTTTTGTTTTAATAATTTCTTTTTTGTGCACTTTAATGAGTACTTTTGATCTAATATCCTACCTTTTAAAAAACTTTCCATATTTCGAATAAATCTTGGAACTTTAATTCGTAATTTGCTGCAAAATGTATCTTTTTTGAGTATTTTAAACCAATTTTCAACTTTAACTTTATTTCTTTTATCCTGCGATACATGTACAATGCATATGGATGGCGTTAGTAATAAAATAATAATACATATACATATAAAGAATATTGTTAAATGTAGCTACACAAAATTAAATACTATATAATAACATAAATGTAAAGTAGTTTGGTGTTGCTGATCCCACCCGAGATATTAGGGAAATTCCTTAGAGAAAAAAATTTATTGATTAAGTTTACAAAAGATTTCATCAATATTGTAAAAACAATTTTCTATTAAGTAAGTTTTTAAATGATATTTAAATAAACTGTATTTGGGTGTATTTACAATATCCTTAGGTAAGGCATTAAATATTTTAAGACCAAAAACATTTGGATTTTTAGTCGCTGCATTAGTTTTGATACATGGAATTCTGAACTGATCTTTTGATCTCGTGTTAAAAGAATGACAATTTTTATTAGTAGCAAAGTTATGTGTTTTTATAAATAAAATTGCATATTTCTAAAATATAAAGACAAGGTAAAGTAGGCATTTCTAGTTGCTTAAATAACTGTTTGCAAGAGTGTTGGTTGTTAATTCCATAAATACATCTCACTGCGCGCTTTTGAGCAACAAAAATCTGAGAAGCCCATGATGAGGTGCCCCAAAGACAGATTCTGTACCGTAGCCGAGATTCAATTAAAGCAAAATATATCATGCGTAGTTGTGATATATTTAGATAAGTTTTGAAAAAACGTAGAGAGTAGCAAGAGCGATTCACAGAGGCAATGAGTGTTTCGCAATGAGGACGCCATATGGAGAATTCATCAATTGTGATTCCCAGAAAAACCGTTTTGTGTGATTTATGCATTAACTGGTCATTAACATGGATGTCTAAGTTTACAACATTTAAGTTTTGGTAATTTCGAAAATGAATAAATGTAGTTTTCGATCCATTGAGATAAAGTTTATTTTCATTGAACAACTGTGTAAGTAGCTCCATGCTGTTGTATCTTTTAATAATACACAAGCACGCTTTTTATTAAGTATTTATTACTTAGTTAAACATGAGTACAAAAAACAATGGCACACATTTACCGCCAATGGTACGCTTCGCCGTGAACATGTTTTGTACCATTTTCACTGTTGCCAACTATGGCGTAATATCTAACCCTACATATACTACACATGCTAGTCCTACATTTTTGTTTTACATCACTTACATTATTACCGGTGACTACGATAGAAGTGTCATCCGCATATTGTATGAGGGAAGAATCATTGTTAATAACATCAATTAGGTCGTTTACGTAAAGAATGAACAGAATTGGAGAGAGAACAGTACCTTGCGGTGATCCAATGTTGGTTTGCTGAGTATCTGACTGAACATTATGATACGAATTATTGTTTTTAAATTTTAAAGTAACAAACTGAGTTCTATTGCTTAAGAAGCTGTGCAGCCAGTCGAGTGGCGTACCTCGAATACCGTACGAGTTTAACTTATCTAATAGCCTTTCATGATTTAAGCAATCAAAGGCTTTAGATATGTCACAGAAAATGCCGATAACCGTTTGTTTATTATCAATTTGAGAAACAATTTTATCATACATGCAAGTAACAGCATCTGCAGTTGAAAGATCAGGCCTAAAGCCAAACTGATTTTTATTTAGAATGTTGTATCTGCTGATAAACGATTCCATTCTATCTAAAAAAAACAGTACTCCAGAATTTTTTAGAATATTGATGTCTGAGCAGCTGGTCTATAATTATTTATATTATGTTTGTCCCCCTTTTGATATATAGGAGTGATTTTACTAATTTTTAGGCTGTCTGGAAATGTGCCGGTACTAAAAGATAAATTTATTATATACGTTAGTGGTTCGAGAATAAGGTGTAAGATTCGTCGAACAATGAAGCTGGGTACCTCATCGGGTCCTCCCGAGAATTTGTTTTTAAAGCTTCAAGGTTATTATGACACCATATTGCTACGCCTCCACCTTCGAAAGTAGATCTGTTGCGAAACGCTTTAAGATTATAGTTTGGAAAATTAAAATTTCCTATTGATTGGTTATTACACCAGGTTTCAGTGAAACATAATAATTTTAAATTTGCTTGCGTAGATAAATATTCTGATTGAATGAGATCTACTTTATGAGGTGTCAACGCCTGGCAGTTTAGAGATAAAAGGTCAAACTTTTTGACATATGTTGTCATTTTGTCATCGTTGTTTTCTTCGTGTGGTGAAAAAAACAATTGACTCGGGTTCCTTCTGGCCAGACCTCTGGGTTCATAGCTTGTGCTTTATTTGTTTCATGTATCGTGATTTTGAACGACGAATATTGGTCCGCAAATTTAGATTCCAGCTTATGGACTATTACTTCCGGGAAAGTATCTTTAAGAAAACTTCGCAAGTCGTCTTCACTTGTCTTAGGATCAAGTCTGTATACATGGAGATAACTATATTTTGGAACTGCTTTTAAAAGATGTGTTGTGTTGTCGTCGGTCATCTTTTTGCCAATTATAGGTAGATTCGACGAATGTTGTTTGTGAGCTTTTTCTGCATATGTAGGTATAATTTTCTTTTTATTGTTTATATCTTCAACGTTGATTGATTTGTCATTTTCCTTCTCAGTGGATTGTAATTGACATGGTTTGTTTATAACTGCGCCATTTTGCAAACGTTTGTTCTTGTCGTTAATTGCGTTTATCATTGAAATATCCTCTTTCTTATGTTGAATTTCTTTATAATTATTACTGATACTATTGGATAAAATGGGAAGAAATCACGTAGTAAATAATTCACAAAACCGGGTACATAATAATCATTGTTTTTATCTGTAGGAGAAGAATGTAAACTCTTTTCGTATATTTGATTGAAATATGTATAAAAAGCAGAATTTTTTCTTATAGATCTTTGATTAACTGGACATGTTACATTTAATTTTTCTTTCTTAAATTTCCGTAGAATATTATTACTGCATTGTATATATTTCAAAGCACTAGAGAAGTCGGAACATGCGTAAGGCAAACCAAATACTTTTATTATGTTCTTCCAAAATATTGTAACTGATGTCATATCATTGCTGTGAATCAGTGCAGCAAAAATTGATTTCAGTAACGATCTTAAGTAACCTTTTTTGGTTAATGCTTTTATTTTTATAATACCAGCGTGGAAAAGATGTGTAGAACATACATGTATAGTTACGGTATTATTCATATCCGACTCTTCATTTATATATTGCCATGTTTCCTGCAAATATCGGGCTAAATTCATTTTATTAAAGGAAAGGAGAACTGATTGTATAAGTGCCATACTGAAATATGTTTCTATCTTAGAGATTAATTGTTTTTTGCCACTGTATATACGGTTTACATCATACAAGAAAGAATTTAGAAAATATTGTATATTTAGAATATTGTGGCTAGAAGAAATGAACAATTGGTACAGGAGACTTCTTAGTGTTTGGGAGAACAAGAGTGTAATAATAAATTTGTTTCTCAATACCAGGAGGACGACGACATATACTTCCCGCAGAGTCTAAATACAAAAATAATGGCTATTTTTTAAGGGCTTTATTGCTAAATCACTTCAGATCGAGGCATCAAGTGTTATTAAATATAAACAACTAAAAACAGCAGATGAATCAATTTTGGATGCTGGCAATTTGAATCACCTTCCAAATTTATTAGTAATAATGTAAGGATAACGCTAGCAAAATTTGAAGCTCGGACATCTTTTAATAACTATAGAAAAAAATATTTACTACTTACGTACCACTGAGTTTCAGAACTTTAAATTTATTTAAACTCTCCCAAAAAATAGTGGCCATACTTAGTTACTGCCTTTTGTTAGTAATAATGTAAGGATAACGCAAGAAAAAATTCAGGCTCGGACATCTTTTCATAACTAGAGAAAAAAAAAATTTACTACTTAGGTACCACTGAGTTTCAGAACTTTTAATTTATTTAAACTCTCCCAAAGGATAGCGGCCATATTTATTTACTGCGTTTTGTTAGTAATAATGTAAGGATAACGCAAGAAAAAATTCAGGCTCGGACATCTTTTAATAACTATAGAAAAAAATATTTACTCCTTAGGTATCACTGAGTTTCTGAACTTTCAATTTATATAAACTCCCCCAAAGGATAGCGGCCATATTTATTTACTGTCTTTTATTAGTAATAATGTAAGGATAACGCAAGAAAAAATTCAGGCTCGGACATTTTTTAATAACTATAGCAAAAAATATTTACTTCCTGTGTAACATTGTGTTTCAGAAGTAATTAATTTATTTAAATTCTCCTGAAGGTTAATTACAATAATTAAATATTAAACTGGGTTAATAACAATATATATATATATATATATATATATATATATATATATATATATATATATATATATATATATATATATGCAAAATTTAAATCTCGTACTATCAGCAGTAACAAACAAAAATCGATTACATATCGCTTGGGAATTCGAGGAAGCATAATTCCATTTAATTGATATTTGCTGATATTAGTATAAGGATAATATGTGCACTAAGGATATCAGAATAATATAATAATCGCATCGGTCATATAATTTCATTTTAAAATTACCGCGCAAGTCGACAAGGATAAAATTATTTATTTGTTGAAAAACTTGCATAAAGTTTATAATTTCATTTATATTATATTGTAATTTACGTTTGTACTGCTTTAAATATTGTAATTGTACCCCATAGTTACATAAATGCATACATTGTAAATTTATTTTAGTCGAGTACAATACACTAGGTCTTGGTTGTACATCTGGCCACTAGCCGCGTGGCGCATTCACAATAGAGCAATCCAGAACACGTGACTATTTAAATGTCCAATATGGCGGCGAAGGGCAAATATTACTGTTTCAGCTTTGTTTGTATGGCTATCGTGTGAACTTTTAAACAGATTTTTAAACAAGTCTACAGTGTTTTTATTGTATTAAGTTATTCTATAGTATATTTTGACTATTTTTTAATCAATTGTGATATTTTTATGCAGGTAAGTTTTAAAATAGCTTGAAATAACAAAAATCAAGAAATTCAAAATTACTTAATTTTTAACAGTTATGAAGTCCATATATCTGCAGAATTTGGAGAAGGAGCATCCAGATGTTGCGAAAAGATATATGGAGAAATTAAGATTAATAAATTTTACTGATCCATTTACTTTAAACGATAATGAACTGGAGTTTGGAATAGATGCTGTGCCCCCTGTAACTAGCATGGACATTGTTACTTATTTTGTATTAACTCATAGTACATATACTAACGCTCAAATGAAGGCCTATAAATCTTTAAATGCCTACAAATATTTTGAAGCAGGATTTGTTCAAATGGGTTGCAAAATAATTAATAACTTTTACGTTTTGGCTGGCAAGGTATGTATTGAATATAATTGTAAATTATTCTTAGATATTTATTTTATGCTAACTATTACAGGTTAAACATTCTCAGAAAGCCAACGAAAAGCCTTTATTACTCAATCTGATGGGAGAGTGTGTACTGCACACTGTTCGTGCATGGCTGGTAATAGTGAAGCGTGCAGTCATATTGGCGCAGTTTTGTTTGCAGTGGAATATGCAAACAAAGTGAAAGAAACTTCGTTCTGTACCGATGTAAAAGCAGCATGGCCTGTACCTGCTGCTTTGAAGGTACCAGTTGTTCCTGTTTCCGAGATGACCTGGGGGAAAAGGTATGCTAAGAGTGTGCAAGTAAATTGCCCAACTATGAACAGGGAGGAAGTTGAAGATTTATTGACGAAAGTTCAGGAAGCAGGCTGTTCGTCAGTATTAATGAGAATTACTAAACCTTTTGCAACTAGCATGACAGAAGATAAACCATCTTTATCAAATATTTTCGATATATATATATATATATATATATATATATATATATATATATATATATATATATATATATATATATATATATATAAACCTGATATGGAAAATAAAAATTATTCAGAGTTAAAAAGTTACTGTGAACAATTATATTTCAATTTAACTACTCTTGAGTGATCTACGATAGAAGAAACAACTAGAGAACAAAGTTCTTCATATGAATGGTTCCATCAACGTTCAGGTAGAATCACTGGGTTAAAATTTAAATCATGCTGTAAAACATCATTAACAAATCCATCTTTAACCATTTTGAAAAGTGTGTGAAATCCAACAAAAATGTCATTTTCAACCAAGGCAATGACATGGGGAATAAAACATGAGTCAGATGCGGTGGAAATGTATAAGAAAAATAATTTAATACATCAAAATTTGCGGGTTAAACAAGTTGGATTTATAACACATCCCAAGTATATTGCTTTTGGAGCTTCACCTGACAGATTAGTCTGTTGCGAATGTTGTGGATCAGGATGCATAGAAGTAAAGTGTCCATATCGTTTAAAAGATACAAATTTAAGTATTAAAAATACATGCATAAAGATAGAAAACGAACAGATGATTTTAGATAAGAATCATGCATACTTCTATCAAGTGCAACTGCAGATGCTTGTTACAGACACAAACTACTGTGATTTCGTTATTTGGGGCCCACATCAACTTTTTATCCAAAGAATAAATAAAGACAGGGATTTTCTATCAGAAAATTTAAAAAAAGCTTTAAAATATCATAATGAAATTGTTCTTCCTGAGCTGGTGGGGAGATATTTTACGAAGAAAGAAGGCAGTGGAAATTTGAGTACATGGTGCCTATGTAATGGTTTGGATGACGATAGGCCGATGTTGCAGTGTGACAACGACGAATGTAGGATTCAGTGGTTTCACTTAGATTGTGTTGGATTAGAAGCTATTCCCCAAGAGCTGTGGTTGTGTGCTGACTGCAACACACTTCCAGATGTTTGATTATATCGTATTTACGCTTAACATTATAAAGATATATAAAACATTTTATATTTTTATATAATTTTTTATTAAGATAGTTTTGTACAAATAAAAAGTAGCATTTTAAGATGATTTACATTAAAATATAAAATACGAAACAGAAAGCCATTGTTTTCTTTTAAGAAATAATAATTTAACATTAATTAAAAAATATTTTGTGAAACAAACTCATAATTACAAAGGTATAATTGGCGGACTCAAGTTTATTAAAGCGCAACAAACTATAACAATTTTATCTAAAATACTCTGGTTATTACTAATGTTGCTTAGCATAGATATTGGAATAATTCCATGAAATATTTTAAACTTATTTTTCATTACACCTATTATTCGTTCAACATGAATGCGTACATGTGTATTTGTTTTGTCTCTTCTATTTGCATCGGATGTAGTTGATTTTTTCCTTTGGTAAATGCTGGAATAATAAGAGTCGCTTGCAGAATTCCTACCATATCTTTGATCAAAAATCCTCTGTCAGCTAAGATGATATTATGGGGGTTTATAAAATTTAAAAAAGTTGAATACTGCACTATTTGTTTGTCAGATATACGTCCTCCCCATGCATTACTAATGTATGAAACAGATCCTTGAGGTGTTATGCCTATCAAAAATTTAACTGTATGGTGGTGTTTATAATTTGACCAAAATTGTTGTTGAGTTAATAAATTTGCAGGTTTTTGTATAAATATCTCAAAACAATCTATAATAACTGTACTTTTATCATGAAATACTTCTTTGAAACAAGATGGTATATTTTTATTTCGCATTCACGACTTGGCCAAACAATTAAATTTCTAAATCTTTGATACATAATTTCAATAGTTTTTTCAAAACAAGCCGAAGCAGTTGTTGCACTTATGCCGAAAGTATATGATAGATGTTTGAATGAAGAATTTAATCTTAGTTTCATTAATGTTAATAGTACCTGACTAAATGGATCTAAAATGTTATTTGTATGTGGAGGTAAGTGAGGCTGTAGAGTTTCTACAATAATTTTTAGTAGTGGATAATTCAAGCCGGTATAAAACAATGATTTTTCACTATCATTTTTGAAGGATTCCTCATTTAGGGATAATTTGTTTAATTTAGCAGTCAAATTATTAATTTTTTCGTTTAAATACAGTGCATCGTTCATTTGGTTGTCTAAATCTGTTTGCACATACACTCCAGATTCTTGTAAATCATCTTCAACCAACGGAGTTGCTGTTGAAATTTGCTATAGAATTATTATGAAAAAAATTTAGTAAAATTTGTGATTTAATTTATAAATGCCCAATTATTTCTGTAAATTTAAATCCACGGACAGTAGTGGATGTAACATGCATTATAATATATTTAAAAGAAAATTTTTACATTACTCATAACTGCTCCATAAATTACTTCAATTCATCATGGGTTCATTCTGAAAATTAAAATTAAGTAACAAACCGTTGATGGGCCTGCAACTTCGTCTGAGCAAATTTTTGTTCTCTTCGCCAGCCGTTCCTGCCTGCATACATCAGTACTATTTTTAGTGACCAATTTTGAACTGTGGCCCATATTTTGGGTAGGAATCCAATCAGGGTGGTTTTTGTCCTCCAGTGATGCTGGTTTACCTAAACATATGTGGTGTTACGATTTTTATATTATTAATTATTTTAAAATTGTTATTGTTAGTAAATTTTTTAGGCACTAGGCAACATATTTATTGATTAGGATATTGTTGTTGTTATTTTTTTGGAGACTGAAAAATAAATGTTTTGATGTCAGTTCCTTGTATTTATATTTAATTTTTAATAAATACTACACATATATATCGAATAAATATTTTTTGCAAATCAAATTATTTGTTCATATCACTTGCCTGTTATAAAATGTTTGCTGCAAACTTTTTGGTACTTAATTTTGCTCACTGTTAAATCATCCCTTTTTATTGCAGCAAGCCATTTTTCTCGTCGCTCTTTACTTAAGTCATTTAAATGCACTTAAAATCTGTGATATAAAATAGTAGGAACTGAATAAAAAGAAACTTTATCACGGTTTGAACGACTACCGCAGCCAACAACAATACACGTAGTGGGCATTTTTTTATTATATTTAATAATGAAAATAACTTTAAAAACACAAGATGTTCATTAAAACACTGAAAACTTAAAATTAAAACACAACATATGGCACTTTCTACTGATGTCAACTCTTTGTTTGCCCTGCACCGCCATATTGAATTCCAGTGTGACGTAGTGTTGGATTGCTCTATACCTACTATCGCGAATCGGCTGCTAGTTTCACTCTCATGTGATAGTCCTACATAACAGCGCTACGAACATTCAAACAGCTTCTCACATGGCTAGTCTAACAGAAAGCGCTTAAGGTCAAACATACGCGTCGAAAGAACGCATCCTTTATTTTTTAAAAACAGCAAAATCTGTATTCTTAATTTATTTTTATGTTCTTTATGGTCCAACACCCTCCATCCGTCAAAATTTCATGGATTTTTTACAGTTACTTGTACATTGCAGAGTCAGATGAAGTACAAATTTTTGTGGGTTCGTTCCCATGAATTTTGTTTTGCAAATTCAAATTTAAATAAATATTTTCTTACAATTATTCTTATCGAAAAACAAAACAATTATTACAGTAAGGTCTTTGAACATTCTAGTATTTATATATGTGGATGAAAAGGATAGCTAAAACATTGAACTATAAAAAAATATTCGTTGAAATCTAGTTGGTCAAAAATTCAGAACTCCCATGAACGACTACAGTAATGAAAATAATTCGTATATTTGTAAATATGATCATTTATAACATACTAAGTTTATTTTCAATTTGAATTTACAGTTTTTGAGAAACAAATAAAAATATACCAAAAAACACCCTTTTTGGTATATTTTTATTTGTTTCTCAAAAACTGTAAATTCAAATGTAAATTAATTTTAGTATGTTATAGACGATTATATTTATAAATATATACATTATTTGCATTACTGTAGTCGTTCATGGGAATGTGTGGCATATATTTGACTACTTTGAAAATTGTGTTCATGTATAATATGTAAACAAAATTTGCTTTTTAAAATTTATTACAAAACTTTGGACTTTTATCTACAAACGTAGGTATAAAACATTATATGCTTCATTTATTATAATAATGATATATTGTTTCAAAAAAGTCATGTTCATCTTGCGCTATTTTCAGCCCGTATTGGCCCGGATGGTTCACCTTAAAAATAATGAACTTACAGACTATTCCTGGCAATATTTTGCCTTACTAGTTAATTAAATAATTATAAACGAATTTTAAGTAATGTTTAATATTTACATTTAGTATGGGAAAAACATAGAAAAAACTCATTTAAAATAATTGAATGACTTAACTTAAAACTTACAAACTAAATGAGTAACGATATGTTTTATGATAATATACACTGCGGTTATGCAATATTTGTTTATACAATATTTTGATATGATTTATAAATGGTTGTATTAGTGTGTGGTGCTACTAACTTGGAACAGGGTGATGGGAAAATACTGGTAAGGTTTGGTAAGGCAATAGGTGTTTGAGTGGAAAGGCTGCATTGTGCTCTCTGATGTTTGTGATTGTTCGTGTCAGAGGGTTGTTGTGTATTTGTGTTGTGTAGAATTTTTGTGATGTGTTCTTAATGTGGTCATGTATGAGTGGAAGTTGTGCTTGGTTATGTAAATCTACGATTCTAGTATAACGATCTGCGTTGTTGACTAAGCACAGACATTTATTCTGTAATCGTTGTTATGGTTTAAGTGCTGATTTCGACGCCGAACACCATACTGGAGCTGCGTAAGTTAAAATGGGGCGGATGATTGACGTATACAACAATTTTTTATTTGACTTGGACATGGGACTGTTTTTGTTTAGGAGGGGTAGAGGGATTTTATAACAATGGTTGATTTTTGAATGACGTTCTTTACATGGGAGTTATAGTACAAACCGGGATCCAATACGATGCCGAGATATTTAACTGTCTTCTTTGGTGTTGTTTTATGGCCGTGTAGTGTGAGTGGGGTGTAAACTTTGTTGTTTGTGTATTTTCGTGTGAAGACAATGGTTTCAGTCTTCGCGTGGTTTATGGATATCTTCCAGAGGCGCCAGTAGGGTTGAAGGATGTCTAGGTGGATTTGAATTTGTTTATTAGCAACCTCTGCGCTGAACGAGTGGGCATAGAGGGCCGTATTGTCCGCGTAGAGGGCTGTTTGGGTTTGAGGGAAAGTTGGGAAGTCAAGGAGTAAAGGGTAAAAAGTTTCGGGCCAAGGACGCTACCTTGAGCTACACCAGCAGCGACGGGGCGGGGGGTTGAGAGGGTGTTATTAATTTTCACCCTTAAATATCTCTGGGTAAGGTATGAGTAGATTATTTTAATTAGGATTGGTGGGAATTTCGCAAGAATTAATTTGTAAGTGAGCCCTTCTAGCCATACTTTGTCGAAAGCTTTTTCGACGTCTAAAAGGGCCATTACTGTGACTTTCTTTTTGTTGAAATTAGTAGTTATGTCAGTCACAATTCTTGCTACTTGTTGGACGGTGCTGGGTTTAGGACGGAAACAAAACTGGAAGGGAGGGGTTATTTTGTTTTTAGAATCATAGGATTGGATACGGGATACTATCACCTTCTCAGTTACCTTGGATAAGGTGTTAAGGAGGCTGATAGGGCGATAGCTTGCGGGGAGTTTGTGGTCTTTGTTGGGTTTTGGGATAGGAATGACAATGGCTGTTTTCCAGGACGTAGGGAAATGGTTATGTTTAATGATGGAGTTAATTATGTAGGTCAGTTGAACAAGGGATTTCCGAGAAAGATTTTTTAGGACTATGTTTGGGACTGAATCCGGACCTGGCGCCTTCTGATTAGGTAGGAATTTAATTATGCTAGCTAGCTCGGAGGGAGACGTGAGGAGTTTAGCTAGAGTGCGTTTGTCTGTGTGATGTGTTGTGTTTAAAAAGTCGTGTACTGTTTGTGTTATTTGTATTTTTCAGGACAGGAGTCTGGGTCATTGTGATGAGCAGTCTCGAAAGTGTCGGCGAGCGCCTCCGCCTTCTGCTCATCAGTGAAAAGGATGCTATTATTGTGTGTTAGCGTGGGGATAGGTTTGGTAGGTTTGCGTAGGTATTTAGACATTCTCCACAATGAACTGTCATTGGGATTTAGTGTACTGAGTTTTGTATGCCATGTGTTGTTTTTAAATGTGTTTATTTCACTTTTGATTTGAGCGGTGAGTGTGTTTATTTGTGTACGAAACGCGGGGTCGCGAGACCTTTGCCAATGTTTTCTTGTATTGTTTCTTTGTGTTATAAGTGTGGTTATGTGTACAGGTAGGTTGTCTTTGTGTCTAGTCAATTTTATTACGTGTGTGTGCGTGTACACTGCGTTTATTATTGCGTTTGTGTATTTGTCAATTTCATTCTCTATTTCATTGTTAGAGTTAATGTTTGGATTTATTAGAATGTTTTTGTCCAGAGTTTGTCTAAATTTGTCCCAGTCTGTTTATCTGTACGTGCGTGTGTACTGTGTGTCGTTCGTGTGGGGTGTGTTTGCATGTAGTGTAGACAGAATCGGGCAGTGATCTGAGCTGAGCTCATTCAATGCGACCGGGTCTGTTAGGTTTGCGATGTTTTTGTTTATGAGTAAGTCAATAGTCGAAGGCGTCGTATTGTTTGAAGGGTACAGTGTGGGAGTAGGGGGGTACAAGATGATAGCATTATGGTTTTGTGAGTATAAATGTAACGCATTGCCGCTATCGTTTACTCTGTTGCAGTTCCATGCTGTGTGTTTCGCATTGAGATCGCCTACTAACAGCACCTTCCGACCTACTTATAAGAGTGTGTGTAATTCGTGTTGTGTGATATTGTTGCGTGGATTGTTATATGCAGTGATTATGTATGTGTTGTCAGAGAGCTTTATGCAGACGGATTCTAGGGATGTGGGGGGTAGGTGAACTCGTGTGTGTGCAACAGTGTTTCTTACCAGCAGAGCCACGCCCCCTGCTGGCACATGTGTTTGTATCAGTCTGTCAACTCTGTGTAAAGTGTATCCTTTGATGTGTAATTTGTCAGTGTATGTGAGTCGTATTTCGTTTAGTGCTATTATGTGTATGTTGTGTAAGTGTAAGAAGTGTATAAGTTCACCTATTTTGGTGCGGATACCGTTGGAGTTCCAAGTACAAATGTTAGTAGTGAAATTTATATGTTATATGAGTGAATGGTTTGTAGAAATGAGAATGCGGTGAGTGAACGTGATTGTGGATCATGGCATGATTTCAATGTATGAATATAATCCTTAACAAAACATAACAAATTTTTTAAATTAATTAATGAATTAAGTTCGGACATACACATTGAGAGTTCTTGGAGCACATTTGGATTAGTAGCGTCATTTTGCTGGGGCGGGACATTGTTCGGTGGTAGTTGCTGTTTAGTGTGGTTAGGGGCGGCGCGAGGAGTCGGCTGCAGTATTGATGGTCGCTATGCCAGCACGCGTCGCTGCGGAAACGGAGGGAACCTCTCCCTGGCGATGACGTCGTCGTTGCGGGCTGCTGCTGTGTACCTGTTCGGTTCCATGCATTAACTGCGGGGTGGGGGCGGGGACGTACTCTTTGGCTTCGCTGCGCTGTTTAATTTTAGGGTTGCGCCGGGCAACCAGCTCTATTTTTTGCAGGTACGCAGGGCATTCTAAATAGTTAGCTGGGTGGTCACCCCCACAGTTAGCGCATGTAGCCGGAGTTGTCGCTGGTTTTGTACATGTTGAAGTGAGATGTTTACCGCATTTAACGCATCTCGGCGAGCGGTAACAATTAGACGTAGCGTGACCCCAGTCCTGGCAGCGGTGGCACTGCGTGATGACGCTGACCGCTCGGCTGTGGTGAAGCGAGTCGTAGCGCGTTCGTTGTTTGCAAGTGACCGCCACACACTCCCCCGCTAGAGACAACGATGATGTGATGCTAACGGTTAGAAAGCGGCGCTCGTTGCGCTTATCTAAGGGGACGAAATGATGTGGTTGCTGGATACCAGATGATGGCCAGTGAGTCGGCGTTGCTGTTGTAGTAGAGCTAGCTGAAAGTTGATCACGTCGGGGTCACCAAATTGAGGGGTTGCGTAATTTCCTCTGTTATATTTTAGGTGTATGAGTTTGGCGGATGATTTTTATTTTCTTCAAGTTTGGCGGGTTTTTCTGCTGAACTCTTTCGAAAATCTATTGAATATTGTGTAACCATTTGGCCACTACCCAAAACTCTATATATTGTATATATATTTTTCAAAATTCGTCCGCCAACATCAAACACTTTATTCGGTAAAGAGCTAGTATATTTTTGTTAAACTTTTTACGGCAAGAACTGTATAATTAAACTAAATAAACTCTCGAAATAATAATGGTTCTCGTCAAAACGGTTTTTATATTTGTAGTATATGGAAGAATAGTATATTCTACAACAAGTAATGGAATGGCACATATTCCACGCGAGCAAAAAGTTTGTAGTCCGTGCCGAAGGCGAGGGCTACGGTTTGCGAGTGTGGGATATGCCATTCCATTACATGTTGTAGACTATACTTTCTGTAACAAGATTTTGCATGTTGTAGGCTATAATTTCTATAACAAGATTTTGGAAATTATACAAAAAAATACAAATATAAAACTTTTGAAAACGTCAAACTCAAAAAATTAAATTAAAACAAACAGACGTAACCATAGTAACTGAATCAAGATACTTCATATATCGCGGCTCTGATTCGTCGAAAATATTCCATACGCGGCGTATGGAATGTTAGTGATTCCGTAACAATTTTTAGTTGAAGAATGCATAGTTTCCAAAACAGTGTTATAGAAAATTATTTTTCAGTATACGAAGTTAAATCTTCCACATTCAAATTTCTCTTTTTGTATATAAAATTAGATTATCTCTGTTGGAATTTCGTATGATAGAATTGAAAATTGCTTGTGACAGAAATTTTCAAACGATCGGCATCTTTTAGCCAAAAAGATATTTATTAGACTGAATACAACAGGAAAACAGTCCGTCGTGAAAAACAGTAGACATGGTCACAGTAACCACAGACTTTGTCATCTGTATCTAATGTAATAAAAAAGCACTTTTCTCAAGTAGATACATTGTAACTGCAATTACATTAATTAGCAATTGTACATTATATAGTAAATATAACCTGTAATCAATAGCTGAAGTTCTTTCTTTTACTCTTTGCAAACGGTCGGATGTCCATTCGGAAAAAGACCCAGCACCTTCTGCGTAGCAGATAGTAAAGATCGATTTTACGATTCTGTAGGTTTCGCTCTTGTTCATGCAAAGTATTAATTGTCCAATTGCAGCAAGTTAAAATCGCTTCACTTTTGTATGCACCATCCAGGAACGTCGTGTAAATTTGTATGAAATGTGCTACGTCAAGTCGCACGCAGCATGACTGCACCCAATCGTTAAAATATTTATCAGCGTAATCATCTATATCCTTATTATCAGTAAAAGCTCGAGCAATGGTATATTTCGCGCGAGAAGTCGACGACAACTTCTTTTGGAATCGATGCTCCCGACCGAATCTAAACCATTAGCCAATGATAAATCGAATCGGTATTTTGCGATTCCGTCAATATTTGCGCCACGCTAAATGGTTTTTGCCCGTATGCACAACAACATAATAGAGCATGATGTGGCTGGATATATAATTTTATGGTTTAGATATTTTATAGCAGATAGAGCCAGTTGCGTCGATTGAAATTTTCAAATTTAGCTGACTGGCATAAGTTTTTGATTTCATTCATGTACTTGGAGAACATCATCTTAAATAAAGCTTGGAATGGGTCAGGATCGAAGTGGGTGGACGCTAAGTACTCGTGTCGTGCAGCGTGTTAGAATTCTGAAGAATACAGGGTCGATGGTTCAGGATCACAAAAATCATCATTTCCTTGCCTCTTTCTGATCCGTAAAGGTCGACTACTTTAGTTGCCAGTACTTTGCCTATTTGTCTCTGCATAGGCTACCTCAAAAAACGATTGCTGATTTTTTTCAAGATACCCACATTTCAAAGTGACTGTCGATTCGGCTGTAACAATATAAATGTCAAGGCGACTACCACATATACTACTACATATTCCTAAAACAAATCTGTGTAATGTTGCAATGCGTTTATTGGTATTTAAATTTCCCTGATTTTTGTAAAAGTACTATTTTGGTAACAGTAACCAAATGTATATAGACGTAATTATTACGAGTGTTCATGTTATAAATTCGTAGGAACTGTTTTTTGTTTAATAATCCTTATTAACTGTTTTGTTATTCACATAATAAAAGTTATAAACGTCACTTGGCTATTTTACTTTAAAATAATATCCCCAACAGGTTTTGGGCCCAGTAGGTAGCCAGCGAATAAAAACATTAAAAGTAAAGCAATGAGAGAAATAATAATAATAATAATAAGTCTAAAGCAACTGATGAATTAAATCAAATTAAAATGATTTAATTTAATTTAAATGAAAACTGAAAATAATCGAAAAATTTTATTTGTACCTTTTTTTCTGATTTTACAAAATCTTGATAAACTTATCTATTAAAATCTCAATTACTTAGTTTCTATTTTACCTATATAGAAATCTGACAATCATTATTTGATAGTAGTACCTAACGCAACGTATGAATGTAAACGTGAAACGGTGATTTAAATGTTTTAATTTATAACTCCTGAATTGTCAGCTTTTATACGATTATACCATTGTACTAAATATGTGGGGTAAGTATCTCAGTGGTAACGTGTCATATTGTTGAACTGAGAACCCAGGTTCGAAACTCACTACCGATGAAAAATTACGCTTAAACTAAATTATCGCTGTAATTCCATTTCCACTAATATCTTCGAGGGCCTTGGGTTGACGGCTGGTAACCACATATGCGCGCAGTAAATATCAATTACCGAGATCTCGCTAAATATGATTGTTCTTCATCAATTGGAAACCTACAGTCTTCTTATAAACATTATATATTCTTTGTAATTCATATTTTGCAATAGGTTCATGTTCAACATCCCACCGAGTTGCTTTTGAAAAAAAAATTTTTTTTCGTTGATCAACCTTTGCGCTAGTCTCAAAGAATCGGTTATTTGTTGGCGGTTGCATAATTTCTATATTAAAAGCAGTCTGTCTGTTGCCCAATGCAAAAATAAGAATCACAATTATTATGTTCTCCAAACACATATGCAGGGCAGTAAGTTATATCTATCGTAAGCAATTTTATTTGATCGGTTAGACTGTTTTTTATTTTTTCGATAATCTATCGCTTTTTTATTCCGATTCTGTCGTTCAATATTATTATTTTTTAATATTTCGAAGCTAAACACTAATATTTTTTAGCTTACTTTTCTTCCAGCTACCTACTTCCTTCAGTTTCGTTACAAAATTACGTAACAGATGTTAATACATTCAGCCTTCTTTACCAAAACTTAAAATTTTGCTGCTGTAATATTTGGTCAGACTGATTTTTTTAAACACACTGCACCATCACCCTCTAAACGAACATATTTTATTCCATGCATTTTCATACTAGATTTGAATCCTTCTTGATGGCTGATTCCATCGACGTGGAAGTACCTATCCAATTTTTAATAAATTTGCGATTCCCTGCTCCTCATTCCGTGTGGATGCTCTATCACAAATTGAACATTATTTGTTCCTGCAGGCCATATAGAGTAATTTTCCTGTTCTGGCAACAACAATATAATTCTTAAATAAAAATATCAAAATACAAATTAAAATGTCATTTTTAATTTTAAATTTTTACTTACAACTCCAGAAAGAGCACTATAATTTGACCGATATGAGTTTTTTGACCAAGCTCCATAAGCTATTACAATTATCAGCGGAACACCCTCGTTATAAAGATTGAGTTAAATCTACCTGACCTCTTGAGATAGTACATACTGACGTTTGCGATCTACTAGATCCCGATACTTGGGATAATAATAGTTATTTATATATATATATATATATATATATATATATATATATATATATATATACATCTCTTTAATCATGTTTGTATATTTAATTAGTGCTTTATCCATTCAGTCTTATGGTTTTACCGTTTAGTTGAGGTGTGTATGGAAATATGTTATCGATTATTATATCTTTTACTTGGCACCAGTTTTTTAAATTATTATTGATGTATTATTTTCCGGTGTCATCCCTAATTTTTTACCGTTTTCAAGTTCCATTTTCTTCAGCTTTTTGAATGAATTCTTTTATTCACTTTTATGTTCTATAAGATAAACAGAGTTAAAATGCGTATAATTAACAATATATATATATATATATATATATATATATATATATATATATATATATATATATATATATATATATATATATATTGAATACTTATAATTAATACAATACAAAGATGACATATCATGAATTACAATAATCTTCATTGAATAACTAAACTTATTTTAGGTCACAGGTAACTATCATATATCGTTGAGTCGTCAATTACCAACACTTCCCCTCGACGAAACGGATTTTGTAGTAGACAAATTATTCAGTCCCATATTATTTAAACAACACCAATGCTTAGGAGCAGATAGTCCTTTAGTCAAAACATCGGCCGTCATATTCTCCGATGGAATATGTTTTATTTCAAAAAATTTCTCATTCAGAGATTTAGATTCTTCACTGTTATCACGCGTTTCATTGTTCCGTGCATCGCTCTCTTTAATTATCTGTATAGGTAGTGTATTTGGACAACGAAAATATTCATATGTATGCGGTAAACTGTATAATAACATGATTTCAAGTAGATCATTGTTAATGATTACTTCCATGTCGGATAATTTATCTACCGCGTCGAAGAATTTTTGCATGTGCTCCCGAATGTCACCGTTTTTCGGTATCGTTTGAAGAGTCAATTGTTTCAATAGAGTTGCCTTTCGAGCTGGTCCCTTGGATTAGTAGACTCCATGAAGCTTGGTCCAAGTTTCATGTGACGTTGCACATCCTTTAATTATTTTTAATTCACTTGGACTTATCGAAAGGATCAAATCCGATCTTGCTTTAGCGTCTGCTTTCTTGCAGAGAAATAACGCAGGACAGTTTAATATAATAATACAATACAAAGATGACATATCATGAATTATGTGTCAATAATCTTCATTTAATAACTAAACTTGATTTTGGTTGCAGGTAACTATCATATATCGTTGGGTCGTCAATTACCAACAAAACCCGACTTAATAAACAAGTTTTTGGAAGTAATTTTTATGCTAAAATGTTAGATCAAATACCTAAAACAAAACTTGACGATCGTAGTGAAAACTATATAATGTGGGTTATTCGCATAACTGTAACAAACGATGGAACATTGCAAAAATAATGATAAAAAACTGATAAAAATAAATTGTATATGATATAACTACAGAAGATAAAATACATGATAGCGAAGAAGAAGAAGAGCACATTGTTGATAATAATAATAATAAGAACTAAACAGAAATTTAAGAGTCTCCTTTACGAAGTACAGGGACCATCATCCCCGGAGCTCCAAGGAACGTTTCCACCTCCCCAGATAACTCGGTGGCAGAGGAGTTATTGACTTTATCAATGCGCACTATAACCAAGTTGATCATCTTAGAACTTATTTCCACACAAAAAGTGAAGAGAATGTAGCCTTAAAGAACTACGAAAAACTGATAACAACTATACACCATTAAAGTTAGTTCAAGAAACATATGAACTACTCATGCACCGAATCACTGACCAAGAGAAAATACAGAAGTGGAAACAAAAACCGAGACATGGGAAATATATAGCTAATATCAATAACGAGCACATAGACGTGGACGCAACACATACATGGTTAAATAACGGAAACATTTTCTCTGAGACGGAAGGATTTAATCTTAGCAATTCAGGACAGAGTGATAAATACCAGAAGCTACAAACGTCACATAATGAAGGACTACTCCACCCAGGACAAATTCCGTATGTATAGCAAAGAAGGAGAAACCATCGAGCACATAATTAGTGGCTGTGAACAACTAGCTGCAACAATGTACACGGATAGACACAATATAGCAAAATTCATACACCAGCACTTCGCATTCGAGATCGATCTTTCAAAAGAAGAACTACCCTATTACAAGTACATCCCGGACAATGTAATAGAAACGCATACAAAAAAGCTATTGGAATAGAATCATCTACATAGACCACCACATACGCCACAACAAACCAGACATTCTCTACCTAAACAAAGCAATAAAACTTGCACAAATTATTGACATCGCAGTCCCTCATCCAACAAACTTAGAGGCAACAAGAAAGCGCAAAATAACAAAATACACGGAATTAAATAAAATAAAAATAAAATAAATATATCATCACGCCTTTTACCCATTATGGGTGTGGCACTCTGCTTACGCAGATCTCGGTAGGTGATATATTTTTGCGTATGAAGTGCGGTTACCAGCCGTCAAATCATAGCCCCCAAGGATGTTAGAGGAGGGGGAACCACAGGGGTAAATTTAAATTTGTAACTGTCGGCAGTGGGATTCGAATAGAGGATCTCACGATCCACAGTCCGACACGTTACCACGGAGCTATTTACCCCTTTAGCTAGAGAAATAAAAGAAATCTGGGATATCGAACAAGTTGAAATCATTCCGATTATCCTGGCCGCAACAGGAGAAATTCCAAAACGATTACTCTCAACACTGGAAACCATAAACATGCCAAGGAACACCTTTAGGCACTTACAAAAATGCGTTTTGCTAGATACATGCAGAATAGTACGCAGCACACTTAACATAACATCTAGAAGTTTCTATGATTAGCTGCACTTACCAACCCAATTGAGAGCCAAAATAGACAACTGGAGAAGACACATCAGCATCCGGAAGTAGACTCCAACTAATCGTAAACCAGGAGACGCCCGGTGGCCAACCCTAAACCCTGGAATAAAATAAAAATTAAACTATAAAATGTATCATACAACCTTAATTTAAATTCGAAATTTTATACTCACTTGTCCTAAGTGGCCGTAGTATATCACTATGTAATTACCTGAAAAGATATAAAGAAATAATAATAATAATAATAATTTTTATTGTCAATTAAGCAACTACAGAGATGCACAGACATTGTCAGTTACAAAATATTCTTGTAAGTTGTAATAACATTTGGAAAGTAGATAATCTTTACGATTAATTTTTAAACAATTTACGTTTGAAATATTTCTAATTTCAGCTGGAAGAGCATTATACACTTTTGTAGCTCTGTAGTAAGTACCTTTTTCATACAAACAAGACTTATGATTAGCTATATTTAAATTATGGCGATTTCTTGTTATCATATTGGAGAAGACATCTTTATTGAATATAAACAGAGAAAGGTTATTTTTAACAAAGATAGCTAACTCGTATATGTATAATGATGGTACAATTAATATTTTATATTCAATAAATATGCTTTTACAGTGTGTTCGACTTGACACTCCCGCAATACATCTAATAAAAATTTTTTGTGCGTGGCGAGAGTTGCCCTAGAAAATAATTGAATACCTTAGCCTACTGTGGACATGAGCAAAATAGTAAATTTTTAAGGTACTTACATTAACAGTATTACTTATCTTATTTATTTATTTTTTTTATTTATTTCCATTCTATTCCATTATAATGTATCACTCAACAGGACAAATGTCCCAATTACAGAGTGAAGAGTAAATACATATATTACACATAATACACAAACTTATTAGTAATATTGACAAAAGAGAAAAATTCCACAGAAAAATATAACATATTTGTTTACATAAAAAAGAATTATTATTGTAATACAAAATATTTTTGTAATTTCAACCGAAAAACTTGAAATGATTAAAAAAAAAATCAATATCAGGAATGCAAGTACAAAGAGTATTATAAACTTATAGATGGTGAAATAAATTTTGGATAGAATACAGCATATAGATTCTATCTCTGATAGCCAAGTAATGTTGATGTCTATCAAGGACCATAAAAATTTAGTGCTGGGAGAGGTGGAAACAGATTTATTCTCATACCGCACTAAAGGGCTAATAGCCAAGTTAGTTCTTGATTTGAACATTAATAAAGATGTCTTATTGACATTGAGAAATAGTTGGTTGGTTTTACAACAGATTGCCAAGGCCACACTGCTTCAGAAGCTATGGTAGAAAATTGTTCAATAATTTGAGCACTGAGAATGCAGGAAGTATCATCGTCGAATTGACAAAGTACATCGCATTGAATGTGTTTTTCAAGATCATCCACAAAGCGCAGAAACAGAACAGGTCCTAAGATAGATCCCTGCGGGACACCGAGATTGACTTCTGTTAAGCTTGATTTGCAATAATAATCATGCCACAAATTGTTTTCTGTCTGATAAGTAGGATGAGAACCAATTTTGAGTTACTCCTCTTATACCACTGGATTCAAGTTTGTCAAGAAGTATGTCATGATTTATTGAATCAAAATAAATTGATCCTACTATTTGTTTTTTATCAATGCAGTTTATTACATGTGAGATTGAGCTGTATACAGCAGCCGTTGTGCATTTTTTTGGTAAAAAGCCGTACTGATTTTTAGATTTAATATGATATTTACGCAGGAATGATGTTAGTCTAGTGAAAATGATTTTTTCTATAACTTTGCTAAAAACTGAAAGCAGTGATATTGGACGATAGTTGTTAATGTCCTCATGAGAACCTTTTTTATAGGTAGGAATTACTTTCGCAGTTTTGAGTTTATTAGGAAAAACGCCATGATGTAATGAAGAGTTAATAATGTCACATAAGGGATGAATTATATAAGGAGCGGCTATACGCAGTAGAGAACAGGGAACCTCGTCCTGACCTGCAGACGACTTATTTGTAACTTGGTGTATGACAGACATAACTTCATGCACATCAGTAGGAGTGACAGAACAATTATTGATTAGGGACTGGCTATCGGCCACAGTACAGCTACTGGAGGAGTACTTAGGGCTGAAATGTGTATTAAAAAGTTCCGCTAACTTGGTAGGGTCTGATATAGCTATACCATTTTTATCCTTTACGCATATCTTACTAGAGTGTGAGATGCCTTGAGATTCCGATTTAATGATTTTCCAGGCAGCTTGAGATTTGTTATTTGATGATAAGATATGGTTGTCGTTGTATTCCTTTTTGCAATTTCGTATGAGAGTACGGACGTTAGCTTTCTTAGTTTTATAATGATTATAGAGATCAACATTTTGGTATTGGCTACAGAGAATACGTAAGTCTATCCAAGATTTATTTTTAACAGTACTTTTAGTTTTAGCAATGGGATAAGCAGTGTTAAAGTAATGAACGAAGTAATCATGAAATACATCAAATTTTTTGTCTGTATCAAACTCATTATAAACATCTAACCAAAGTTCATTGCTAAGCAGATAACAAAAGAATTATTACAGTGCGTGAATAAACGTTTATTTATGTAACTTTTGCATTTTTTTGTCGTACTAGATATTTCTAACATGTGGCTAAAATGATCGGAGAATGTCGACTTGATTGTAGTACCGTCAACAATTGCCTGAGGCAGGTTAGAGAAAATATAATTTAATTGAGACTTTGAAGTACTAGTAACTCTACTAAAACCGTTAACGCACGATACTAAGCCATGTGAAGAAACTATATTATGAAGATAATTAAAATTACTGCAGGTATTATCCACATTGATATTAAGGTTCCCACACAGTACAACATTACCATTTTTGCAAGAATTGTAAAGTAAATCGCATAATTGATGAAAAAATACATTTAGATCACTGCTCGGCGATCTGTATAAACATATTACAAGTAAATGTACATTATTAATATAGCATGAAACACAACAATATTCAAAAATTTGTTCTATTTGTTTAACATTGTATTTAGCTATTTTAACATCGACATTACTGGACATATAAATAGCGGTGCCTCCACCTTTAAGGTTTTCTCTACAAAATTGATTTGCAAGTTGGTAATTATTGAATTGATAATTGTCTATTTTACTATTGGTTAACCAGTGTTCAGTTAAACAAATAATGCTCGGAGAGTATTTATCCAGGAAAATTTCTAGTTCCGAACTTTTGTTCCTCAGGCTTTGTATGTTCATATTAACAATTTTTAATGAGTTTTCACTTACACTTGCAGCTATCCTATCCGTGAAGTTTTTTTCTGGCCAATTTTCAGACTTCATTATTGTCTCATGATAGGCAATTGGGAAGCTGATTTTGAATGAAGAGTAACTGTTAAATTTTGTTTTGAGAGCCACGCACTCAAAATTTTTAATTTTAATACTTTTCAGGTGTTCTTCTAATTGAGATGCAGTAGTTTCGGGTGCAAGACGTGAAACAAATAAGTGCTGTTTCTTTTAGGCTACGGCTATAATGGTTTGACTTTGATTAGTACCGTAAATGATCTTGTTTCGACGATTTTTGTTGACTATCGTGATAAATGGCTCATCGGTATTATTTGCTAGTTTTACATTACTCGACTTATCTATGTTATTATTGCTGACTTCCTTGTAATCATTTTTATTCGAAATAGTTGAATTATTGCGCAGTTTATCCGCATAATTGGTATTCATATTTGCGATTTTTTTGTAGCTGATTCCGATTCTGAACGACTGTTGACATCTGTTGGCTTGCTGTCAGTAATGAGTTTCTGTTTACTGGCAGCCGGTAAACTAGAATTGACATGAGTCGCTGAATTATCGATAGGCGCATTGATTTTTGTGACCTTGATCGAAAGAACATTATTCATATTTGATAAGTTGTCATTCACTTGAGTTAAATTTAGTTTTAATGATTTAATTTCCTCGTTCAAGTTTTTTATTAGAGATTCTTGATTGTTAATTATATCACGATTAAGTATTACTTGCATTTCAGTATTAGTTTCAGGTAATTTATTTGAATCAGTTGGACATGAATTGAAGCACTTATCGCAGACCCACATTAGTCTACTATTACTTAGTAGACAATTATGTTCACTTTTTTTTACTGAGGCACAGGCCATATGGAAGGTTTGTTTCCAGTTTCCTAAACAAATAACGCAAAATCTTCATCAGGATTTATTGTTTTCTTACACTCGTAGCACGGGCAATCTGCCGGATCCACCATCTTAACTTAACTAAATAAATATTTAGAAGCAGAAGAAAATACGGAAGAAGAAAACTAAACTAAAATTGAAGAAGAATCTAAGAAAAATGCCAGAAAGATTCAGAGATTACGTTTCACCTTCGTATGAAGAAGCTACAATAGGAATAAATAAAGAAAAATGGTGTAAAGCAATATGTAAAGAAAATGAAGCTCATAAAAAATGAAACGTTGATATAGAGGGTCGTTCAGAAACGGTCTAATAAAGCCGTGAAAGAGTAATGAACACACAATAACAAGACCATTTTTGAAAATTTCTGACAATTTCCCATTTTTTTATATGGTCGCCACATCTTAATTACTCGTATATTTAAAAGGCTCAAAGATGAAAGAAATATTAATATACACAAAGACTGGTACAAAGAGCTCTGTTTTTGGGTGTTTTAAAAGAAGTGTTTTGGCGTCGGGTTTAAATATTTCAATACGAGTGGTAAATAATAGTTGTATATTTTTATGTAATATCTATTCGAAGCATTTATTTATAAAATAATTTTAGAACATTCTTAAACTGAGGCAAAAATACTTCGTAAACACCCAAAAACGTAGCTCGTGGTACCAGCCAATGAGTTTATTTTATTTTATATTGATTTGTGATTTGACGCGATTTATTGTGAATGTGACTGGAAAACAGTTTGTATTTAATAAAAAAAAGTATTTGATTTAAATCATGATATTTTCGTGATTTAAATCAAGGTTTTAAATCAGTTGACTTAAATCATAACAACCCTACTAAATAGAACAGAGCAATATATGTTTAAAAAACAAAAGATAGCTCCTTGATACTAGCAATTTATGCTGACGACGGCATATTAATAGAAAATGACGAAAATGAAATAAAGAATTTGCTTAAGGAAATGAAAAAACTCATTTTAAAGAATAAAATAAGAAAGAACAAAGAATGTATCAAATTAGCCCACTAACTCTTTACACCAAGAACATACTAAAAATATTACAAATGCACGAATCAGGAATCAAAGCTAGTTGTGACTACGATGAAGAGGAATAAGAAAACGTCGATCAAGTACAAGTACAATATCCTTTTCGAGAAATCATTGGGAGTTTTCTATATCTCTCAAACATGACAAGACTCGACGTGACCTACGCTTTGGCGTACAGCAGCAGAAAAGTGGAAAATCCCAGTCATGAAAACGTACTACGCGTGAAAAGAATATTTAAATAAAAGTATAAAACTTTATTCAAATGGTATAATCTTTGGTAGAATCTAACTCTAAATATATTTAGCGACTCTGATTTCGCAGGTAAAAGAACTACCGGCTACCTAATTATGTTTTGTGGAGGACCAATCACCTTGTGCTCAAACTCGTCGTTACACTTTCTATTACCGACGCCGAATATGGGGCTGCAGCAGAGTGTGCGAAAGAATTAATATATTTAAAATCATTAGTTAACGAGCTAAAGAGTAACTTAATAAGTACTGTTCCTCTTATCTTTAAAATAGATAACTAAAGTGCAATTAAACTAATATAAAATTAGATTAGAAAATAAAATATTGCGAACAAGTGCCTGGCTTGTTTACTAAACCAGTACAAAACATAAAGATGTTTGATTTGTTAATAGTTATTTACTTTACAAGTGGGTAATTGCACTGTGCCCACGTGTGAAGTATAACGTTTTATCCAATATCTCTTAGAGGGAACGCATGCAACACTCGAAAATTCTAACGCTGCTTTTTTCATGCACTGCTTCGTGCATACGTTGCTTTCTTCAATCACTGCTTCGTTCAAACACATCCTCATTCATACAC
Source organism: Poecilus cupreus (assembly GCA_963942605.1). Taxonomy (NCBI): domain Eukaryota; kingdom Metazoa; phylum Arthropoda; class Insecta; order Coleoptera; family Carabidae; genus Poecilus; species Poecilus cupreus. Next base: position 24,319,351 of record OZ012719.1, read on the forward strand.
CTCCTTATTCATACACCGATTTCTTGTAACACTGCTTTATTCACCCTACGAAAGTTTATCGTCCTAATACAGCACGGAAACAAACCTAAACCTCTGTATTCAATGAAAACTATTATTTTATTACTATTACATATTTAGATGATATTGAATAATAAATAATGTAAACAAGTATATAATTTAAAACTCATACCATTTTGCTGTATATAATGTTTTTAAGCATACAAGTAATTTGAAATAAATTAGTACGACACTTATGGATACGAAGCTTAAGCACAATATTGTCGGCATTACAGATTTAGGACGACGGATCATCGACGAATTTTTTACGGTGAATAAAGCGGTGTTAAAAGAAATTGGTCTATGAATGAGGCTGTGTTTTAACAAAGCAGTTATTGGAGAAAACAACGTATTCATGAAGCAGTGCATGGATAAGGCAGCGTTAGAATTTTCGAGTAACAATGTTACCCTCTTAAGAAATTGGCAGAATCGCACAACGCCCGAAAACGCATGCGCCGAATCATTCAATTCCGGAAACTTTTAGCTTGTTACTTATCAAATGTTATAAATAAGGAACAAATTTGCTGTGAATAAGAACACGAAGGACTTTACCCTCAAAAAAATAATAACCGATGTAGAATATTGTATTAGTAGTCAGTCAGAGATAACCAACAGGAAGATGAACTACGAGCTAAGACAATCAATGTTAAAAACAAATCATTTTGCACAATATGAAACATACTAAACAATCTAACCTAATCAACAAAGTTTTTTATGAAACTAAATTAAAAAAAAAATTATCCGCAAATCAGTGTCACAAAATCCGACAAAAGCAAATATACGGTTATAATGTATAAAGAAACTATATAACTAAAGTTGATGACCAACTGAGTGACTCTCTAGTAATAAGTTGTTAAGTAAAGATCCAACTACATAATTTGAAAATTACAATGATAAGTACGACAGTACAATGATTGATGAAAGAACCTACCATAATTTAAGTATACATAATGCAGTTGCTCCCAAAATTTATGGATTGCCAAAAACACACAAACCACAACCGATTCAACGTAGACAAATAGTATTGTAACGTTCATGGGTTTTAAACTTTTTATTTAAATAATAAAATTATTATTAATAACAAATACTTATAACAAAGAGTAAATAGTTAATTAACACTAGGTATATAACACTAAAATAATAAATACAAAAACTTATACACTAACACTTATCACTACTATAAATAAACACTATTATTTATATTAACTAGCCGAGCGATATTTATTTAAGACGATATATTTATATTCAGACCGCGCGATATATTCATGTTCACAAGTTCTTCTTAGTAGCTCGGGAGTCAACTGACTGACTGACTGAGTCTCACTGACTAACTGAGTCCGAGTCAACTAACTGACTGACCGTCTCAACTCGACTAACTGAGTCCGAGTCAAGTAAATGACTGCCTCACGGCTGCCGGCGATTCGATTTTTATATACCACGTTCCTTGATTCTAGAAAGGTCTGGAACAATCTCCATTGTTGAGCGAACGCACTTGTCCGGACACGCTTGCGTTGCGTCATTCATTCGGCGACGCGGCGTAGGCCGGCAAGCTTCAACTTGTCGCTGCCGCGTCCGTTACACTGCCTCCTCCTTAGCTCTGTTTCGTCCCGAAACTTCCCTGCTGCTTTTCCTGGATCTACAGCTATTCCTCTTCTATAGACAATGTGGCCAAGATAATGAACTTCTTTACAAAGCAGGTTACAATTCTTAGGACTTAGCTTCAGGTTGGCGCTTCTTAACCTCTGGAAAACTTCTAAATTCTTCACATGGTCTTCAAATGTTTGGTCGACCACAATTATATCATTAAGATATACCAGACAAGTTTTCCAGAACAAACTTTTCAGAACGGATTCCATCACACGCGAAACGGCATTACAGTAAACTGCCAAAGTCCAGATCCAACAGTAAATTCTGTCTTCTCACGATCCTTTTGCTCCTTCCCACTTGCCACTTTTCAAGTCCAAAGTTGAAAAGATTTTTATCCCGCAAGTGTGTCCAACGTGTCATCAATCCGTTTTTAATCCGTTGGTTTTGTGATCGATGTGACTGTTGAACAATAGCCCAGAACTGTACCTTCCTTCAGCACTGGTTGATGTTCATCAGTCGCACTGGTATTCTAATGTTCGTTAGAATAACGCTTTTCACAACCAACACACCTTGTCCTGTTTCTGTGTCACTTGTCGCTGCCGCGTCCGTTACAGTATCTAATATCAATTCTCCTTCTTATGGTTTAGCAAAGTTTATATCTAATTCATGATAACATTGTTCGTTGTTCAGAGTTTGGTTTTTTTTTTGTTGAAACCCTTGACTATCTTCACTTCGTATATTTTGCAAATAGTTTCGCAATCACTATTTCTTTATTTCTAATGTTTTAAATAACCAAATCCCCCAGATTCAATAAAATATTAATAATTCATATGGCCTCTTAGATGTTATTAAAAACATACAATTACCTAATGATTACATATTAATTTCTTTAGTTGTAACTTTATTATTTACTAAGAAATTAAGAACAATTGGGAGGAAATCGAAAAATTCACTAATGTAACTCTTGATATGTTTATTAAAATAACAGAATTTTGTTTTGATAGTAGTTTCTATTTAATGGCCGGTCCTTTCAATAATTATTTGGCACTGCCATGGACAATCCAGTATCTCCAATATTTGCTAATTTTATTATGGATGCAGTTCTTAATGAAGTTGTTAAGTGTTTGGTTTCATTCCGTTTTTATCAAATCATATATAGACGACATAGTGACTGCCATACCAAGCAATTTTAATGATGAAATATTAAAATTTTTTAATACTCGTAGTTACAATCAACACATTCAATTTACGCTAGAAGTAGAATCTGATAATTGCCTTCCATTTTTAAATATTCTTTTAATGAGAAGATAATGATCTTATTGTTACTAATTGGTATTCAAAGTCAATTTCTTCTAATAGAATCTTAAATTATCAATCAGCACATCCGGTTGGTCAAAAAATCAGTCCCTTAAAGGTATAAAATTTAGAATCAATAAGATATGTCATGCCAATTTTATCAATGATAATATAAATAAACTTAAACTTAATTTCAAATAATTATCCTAAGGGCTTCGTAAATAAAATTATTTTTCCTAACAATGATGATGGACAGACGGTTTCAAACAGCAGAGATAATAAACTTGTAAATTATTTTAAGATTCCATATGTTCCTAAATTATCACATTTGCAAGGAAATATATTAAATTAAGATTCAATTAAAATAGCAATACGATAAAAAAATAAAGATAATACTCTCGACGACCATCAGTCAAATGTTATTTATAAAATTAATTGCAAACAATGTAGTGGTGAATACATTGGTCAAACTAAAAAACATTTGGGCAAAAGGCTGAAAAACCATATTTATGATTGCTAAATCGAATAAAGATAAAACAGCTTTATCATCATCACATTATTTCAATAATAACCATGATTTTGAGTTTGAAGATGTTAAAATTTTGTATCTGAACCAAATTTTAAAAAGTAGTTTTTAGAGAGGATTAATATTACAATTACTGATAATTGCTTAAATTTGAAAAGAAATATCGACAATTTAAATAATGTTTACAACCACATTTTATCCTTTTCTAAATGAGTTTGCGCAATGTTTGCGTTATTGTATTTTACCTTCTTCTTTTCAGCTGATTGAAACTGTCACTCCACTATTTTTTTGTTTTTGTAATTAGGTTGGCAAATGCATGATTTTGTCTGATATGGCAGTCACTTGTGTGTCATTAAACGAACAATATCGGTTTTAGAATTGTAATAACTTCATCTACTGTACTTTACATTGTTACTTAAGATATTAACTATTGTAACTTATATATTTCGAGAATCGTAATAATATGTACTGTTTGAAAACTTGTTATAGTAAATTTGTTAAATTGGTTTAATGTATATTTTCCATATTAATAGTTCTGATGATGGTGTTAAATATATCGAAACGTTAGCGTATTCTGACTTATTTTATTTTAAACCAGTCCACTTTCATACTATCTTAACCATTATTATTTTTTATATAAGCTACGGTTTTATTTAAAACATTTACTCATGGAACTTACGAAAAATTGTTAACAATGATATTATATTATAATCACCGCTCTTCTCTTGTTTTTCAATATTTGTCAAATAGATTTTATATTTAAGGTATTTACATGTATTGTTTTGGCGAAGCTATCATTTTTTATACTTGAAGACGTATTTCTACTATCATTTTCTTTCGAACAAATGAATGAAGGATGATTTACCGACAATTCGCACATTTATATCAAGCGACTAATACTTTAACTAACTTTCATAGTTACATTTAGAGCAGGTATCAAAAAAATGGTCCCCGTTTATGTTTTGGGGAATTGAATGATTCGGCGGATGCGTTTTCGGGCGTTACGCATTTCTGCCAATGCATGATTTAGCCGTAGTTCATTTCGTGTTTTGAGTTTTCGGTTTTTTAATATTCGGGAATTGAATGATTCGACCAATGAGTATTCTGGCCAAGAATATTTTGTTTTTCAATTTTCAGGTGTTGAGGGGGCACTCCTCCTGTATAAATATATCCAAATTATTTAAATTTTTCGATGAGTTACACTACCCATAATTCACGATAGTGAATTATGATTCATAATCGACCAATCACAGCCAGAAATCCATAATTCACTGTTATTTTAAAGACTAGATGTGGATCATCAAGCAACGGTCATCTGATAATTGATATGTTATCAGTTGTCATTGTGTATTTTTATGTTGACGTTTTTCAACGTGTGTTTTGAAGTCAACGAATTTCAATCATTTTCAAAAAGGATTTCCGAATTTACAGGAGTAGAAAAAGTATAGTATTATATTCAGGTCATTATTCACTCAGCTAATTTGCATCACTCGCCTACGATTCGTGAGGCAAACTTCATCTTCTTGCTTAATGACTACAAAATCCCTCATATAATAATATACCATTATGAATTTTATTTTCATAAGTTTTAGATTTACTGAAATGTCAACAAACTACACTTCGGTCACTGAACAGAGCTATTAATATAGATAATAATGGCGGTGGTCGGTTTTGGTGTTGCAGTCTGTATAAACCTGACCAAAATACAACTCACATCGGTTTTCGGCGTAATATTGCCATGTGTCTCAACAGGATTATAGATTACAAGGTTTTTTCTTTACAATTTGTATTTGTTACTGACCGTATAAATAAATGTTTTAACGGACACTTTTGCTAAAATACAAACGGACTTCAATTTTATGATTGGTCAAGGAAATGATAGAGCCGTAGCAATGAGTGGCCGGTTTCATGGTGCACAACAATATGTTGCTGCAAAATATGATTTATGTACCTACATCGTGTATCTCATAATTTATAGCGTTTTTGATTGGCATGCTCCTAAACTGCTCAAAACTATACTGTGTGACGTCATGCTTAGCACTCGTGCCGCTCGCGATATAGAACGATCGCCAAACGAGCATCTCGCCTAAACAAATACATGTTATTTTAAGAGCAAATATGGCGTCTTCGGGTTGCAGCAGTAGGATATTTACATCCAGAATTGGGCAGCTAATAACAAACTTACATTCTCTAATGTTAAATCCAAATATTTAATCCTTAAAGGCAAACTTGTCAGGAATCCTATAATAAAAATAAATGGTCAGTCCATTTCAAGAGCCAACCAAACGATCTACTTGGGAGTTACTATTGATGAGAAACTAAACTTTGCAGCCCACATCAGTTCTGTTTGTCAAAAAGCACGAAAAATTTTTATGGCGCTTCGGCGTTACATTAAATTGGGTTGGGGTAGACCTCCAGATGGTTTAGCTGTTATTTACAAAGGTGCAATTATACCAATTATGACCTATGCCTGCTCTATCTGGCATCATCGTGCCCTACTTGTCAAAAGTAAAAGACTTCTTCTTAGCCTCACAGCTTTCTGTGCCAAAACTTGCTCCAACCAATATAAATCTGTTTCTAATGAGGCCGCATGTGTCCTGGCGGGATTTAAGCCCCTTTATTTCATTATTGAAGAAAAGTTTTGCAAAACATATCCTTAAAACTAAACAAACAGTTACTATTTTTAATACTGTTATTAGAAGAAATGATTATACCAGCATATCCAAAATGCATCAAGCCATTGCCTTTGTTACTACTAATCTCTGGCAAGAAGAATGGGCTACCTGTGACAAAGGAAGAGTTACTTTTGAGTTCTTTCCAAATATACGTGATAGACTTGCCATTATACTTCCATTTACCAGTTATCTTTCTCAAATCTTTACTGGTCATGGTGAGTTTCAAACTCATCTTTATAGAATTGGAAAATCAGAGAGTCCCAATTGTCCTACTTGCAATGTTGAGGACTCTCCTTTACATAGAATTTTTACATGCTCTGACTATGATTCCTTGAGAGAAGAGCTTGCAGCCAAGATTCCTGCTTGGCCCTGTCCAGCTGATGAGCTCGTTGTCCATCTTATGGGTGATCAGCTGGATGAAGATCCTGATATTCACCTTCTTGGGAAATTTGTCTTCCCAAGACTTCCTCTTCAATAAGAAGAATGCTGAAGAAAATTTCTTTTTCGCGTAGGAAAAGACCAGAGTCTACCGGTGCTTGCACCACCTTTTTGAACCTTGGGCGACTCAGGCCCTATAATTTTTATTGTAATTATTATAAGTAGTTATTGTATTATGTTAAACCTTTCCTTATATATTTTGTATATGTTAATTTATAATTTTTGTAATCTGGAGGGTCATCAGACCTCCATTGTTTGTAACAATAAAGGCTATAAGAGTTGAGAAGGATGAACTATGTTGGTTGGCTGGTTGTGTTCTCCTTCGTTCTCCTTCTCTCTCTTTATTAAGTTTAAGTAGGATATACAATAATATAGTTATAATAAGTGTGATTGGGAATGAAGGTAATGCAATTACTAAATCAAATGAAGGCGTATTATGTGAATTTATTGCAGAAGCTGTGTTGTTATTTGTTTTCAAAGAAGCAATAATATTTAAACCTATAAAATTTTTTTTTTCAAGGAAAACGAAAGTAAAATTTATACTAGAATAGTTTCTTTTGGTATAATTTTTGGTTGTAAAAAATAAATCTGTATTATTAATATTATTCTATAGAAGTTATAGAATGGGGAGATCCTGATATCAAATTGTTCTTGAACAAATATGACAATATTTTAAATAAATAGGACATTTTAAAAAAATTTAGAATAAAAAGTAATGTGGGCCAAAGTGGCCAAGGATATTGAGAAAATTTATTCCATTGAGAAAACTCCTAATCGGTGGCTGAAAGCAGTATTAAAGGGAAAAACTAAAATACGAACCAGAATTTTTTTATTATTATTAATTCACCAAGTTTATTTACAATCTATCATTTTGACAATAAGTAAACGTTATAATATTATATAATATCGTGTAGTGATAATGACCAGTGACATTCACACTATGTACTATTTGTTTTACATATACTTTATGTATTAAATCTAAAGGGTAGCTCTAGTGGTTTGCGTCTTTTTAGCCTATAAATGGCCTTACTGTTGTCTAGTTAATCCACTGCACAGTGATTAGGATACACTTCGATTATTGTTTGGTAGTTTGCACTGCACTTTTAAATTTCCTCTTTTATTGTATTTATTTTTAGGTCACTGTGGATGGAACTGTTTTTCACATACCATGGAGCGTTTAGTATGGTTCTTAATGTTTTTGATTGGAATCGTTGTATTGTGTCAATGTTGGAGTCACTAGCTGTTCCCCATAGCTCGATTCCGAAGGTCCAGATTGGTTTCAGTATTACTTTGTACAGTAAGACTTTTCATTTGATAGTTAAGAGTTTTTGTTGAGCAGCCAATACATATTTTTTAATTTTATTCCTAATTGCTTTCGTTTTTTTTTTTTATGTGGGTAGTCCAATTTGATCTTCGTTCTAGGTGCATACCCAGGTAACGAACTTTGTCCTCTTGCGTGGATTGATTTTGTTTCATTGACTTTAATTTTCCACTTTTTAAACCATAGTTCAATTTCTTGCAAGTTTTCCTGAAGTTTCCTGGAAGCCGTTTTTGGATCTTCTTTAGTGGACAATACTGCCGTATCATCTGCAAATGTAGCTACTGTCGTTTGAGGAGATAGGGGGAAATCTACTGTGTATATAAGATCTTAGGGGGAAATCTACTGTGTATATAAGGTATAAGATAGTGCCTAATACGCTGCCTTGGGGAACGCCGGAATGGGTTGGATGTAAATTGGAGTATTTACTTCGTAGTTTAATTTGGAAGCATCTTTCTGTTAGGTATGACTCTATGAATTAATATATGTTATGCGGTAGATATTTCTTGATTTTATAAAGATGGCCTGCGTGCCAAATTTTATCAAAGACCTGTGATACGTGTAGAAAGGCTGATGAACAATATTCTTTCCCTTCTAATGCTCCACTGATTTCGTTGGTGATCCGGTGAATTTGTTCTGTGGTTGCATGTTTCTCCCTAAAACCGATGATCTGGTATAGATTCATTATCTACTAGGATTGGCATTAATCTTTTTAGGAATATTCTTTCGAAGATTTTGGACAATATTGGTAGGAGACTGATAGGTCTATATGAGTTGGCTTTTTCTTCCGATTTTCCAGGTTTATGTATCAAGATTATTTGTGCAACTTTCCGTTTGGGTGGGTAGTAACTAATTCGCAGGATAGCATTGAAAATAAATGTTATAAGTTTAGTAGTTTTTTCTGGAATTTCCATTAAAATTTTTCCAGTTATAAGGTCGTATCCTGGTGTTTTTTTGGAATGGGTTAGATTTATTTCGCGACATACTTCACTTACGCTGATGTTTTTGACAGGTAGTAAGAGCTGATTTGGTGTCTTGAGGTAGGAGAGTATTTCGGCTTCTTCTTCTTCATTGTTTCTTATCGTAGAATGTTGAAAAGTTTCGGTTAGGTGTTTGGCGAATTGTGTGCAATTTTCTTTTTCTGTTCTGGCCCAGGTTCCATCACTTTTGATTATTGGGGTTTTTTTTTGTTAGTTTGTTTTAGATATTTGGTTTCCTTCCATATGAATAGAGCACGGAATTATATGCATTTGCATATTCTATAATATCGATATGCCAAGATATTTTTCTCGTATCTACACGAATTAAATAAAAACAATTGTAAAAAACCGATTTTCATTTTGCATATTTTCAGAAATTGATGCATATATCAGAATGAAATGCATATACGTGCATATTTGTTTAATTTAAACTTTTTGTTAAATTAAATAAAGCAAATATTGCCCACACTGCATTTTGAGAACTAGGATTCCCCTACATTTTACAAACCGCCCGGTATCGCATCGGCAACAACTGGGATTCCCCTGTTTTCTCTACGCTTACTATGAGTCCAATGACGTCTCATCTATAGACGAGTAATGTCGTATCCAAGTCAACGCAATGTTTTGAAGCAGAAAAGGATAGAACAAATGTAGGCGAGACGGGCGTGCGGTGAGAGGGGGACTTAGAATGGTGTAATGCACATTGCATACAGCTACTGTATAAAACGTAGCTGACTCGCCTTTCAAATATAAAAAAATTACACGACACTGCGAAAATCTCAAAATAAACTTGTCAAAGTGAATCAAAACAACAGTTCTTTCAACACGCACAACAAATACAAATGGCTGCCATAACCAATGTAAACAAAAATGTATGCAACGTGCAACACACCATTCTAATTCCCCCTCTTGCCGCGCACCTGTCTCGCCACAGCCCTCCGGCTTCACAACAAACAGCGCTATACTTTGTCTATAGATGAGACGTCATTGTATGAGTCCCATTGCCATCGGTTGTCTTTCAGTTTCATTTTGGATTTATCAGGGGTCAGTCGTTGTTTTAAAACGAAGTAATAATGCCACCAACACAGTCTTTGATAGCTACATGGATAAAGGATTATCCAGAACTTTATTTCAATTCTAACAAGGTGTTTTGTCGATGTTGCAGCAAAACAGTAAGTTTACTTTATATTATTTTTTATTTGTATTTGGTACCAAAACAGTTTTATAATTAATAGATTCCATGTGACAAAAAATTTCAAATTACACAACATATAGCTATAGCAGCGCATACAAAATATAGGAAGAAAATGAAAAATACAAAACAATTAACGCTTAATGAAACAATTGCTTCGGCGTCAGTCTGTGAAAATAGAGAAGAATTCAGTTTTGATTTATGTGAAGTCTTTATTAGTGCCAATATTCCGCTTATGAAATTACAAAATTAAACTTTTAAAGCGTTTTTTGAAAAGTATTGTGGTAGACCAGAACCAGATAAAAGCACCTTTAGAAAAAATATCTAAACAATGTTTTCGAAAAAACCATGAGTGAAATTAGGGAGTTAATTGGAAACAATTATATTTATTTTATAGTCGACGAAACAACTGACACTTGTGGCCGATATATCGCCAATTTATTAATAGGTATATTGAGTGAAATCGTTCCTGGGCAAGCGTATTTAATTGGTTTGAAACAATTAGAGAAAACCAACAATGTAACTATGTCGCAGTTTATAAACGAAGTATTAACAAGTTTCTATTTACCCAATGCTGTCCCTACTGAAAAGGTTTTATTGATGCTGTCAGACGCTGCTACATACATGATAATTACGAGATGGGGTACGTGGCTAGAGGCCGCATTTTTTATGCAAATTATTTGAATGATATTGCTGTGTTAGTGTCAAAATTTTCTGATGATTCCGCAGCTATTAAAAAGTGTAAAAATATTGTAAATATTCCTACATTAAATCAACAACTGGCATTTATCAAAGCGAATTTTAGCTTTATTACGGGAACGTTAACTACATTAGAGAGGCAGGGCGTGGAACTTACAGATTCTGTGAAATTAATTACAGATTTCAAAAATAAGGTCAACCGAGTTAAAGGTAAAATTGGTGATTCTATAAAAACGAAGATGCAAGACGTATTTAGAAAAAACACAGGGTTTGATGAACTTACTAAAATTTCAAATATTCTAAATGGAAATTATGAGCCTTCTACAACAATGGATGCTACCTCTATATGTAAATTTAAGTTTTCACCAATCACTTCTGTTGATGTAGAAAGAAGTTTTTCTATATATAAAAATTTGTTATCTGATCGAAGAGAATCGTTTCTTGTGGAAAATTTAGAGAAATATATGATTGTCAATATTTACAATATTATAAAAAATAAAATGTAATATTTTTTAGTTTGTAGGTTTGTACTTTACATTAATTTATTAATTTATCTTTTGTAATACATATAAATTGTGTAAATAAATTTTGTAATTCTATTGTGTTTTTGTACGTCTATTTTTTTTAACAATCAGTGCATTGTAACTAAATTGTTGCATAATTTTAAAAAACTGTGTGCATAATTTAACAAAATATTGTGCATATATATGCGCATATTTTCAGGGTTTTTAATGCATATAATTTCGTGCTCTACATATGAAGTAGTCTGTTGTTTGTGTGGGTGTGAGGCTTTTCAGATATTCTTCTGTTTTATTATTTTTTCCAGTCGCTCAACATTGATTTTAGGTTACGCCCGGCTCTATTCAGACGAGTTTTAATTAGAGGATTTCTGTAGCTTTGCCACAATCTGCGCAAGCGTCTTTTTTCGACTATAGCTTGTTTTATTTCTTTGGGGTATATAAATTCATAACCAGTGTCTGGTATGGTGGGTGTTGATTTCCATGCTGCTTTTTTATGATTTGTATAAGGTGTTCTATACTCTGTTCAATATTTCATTTAGTTTTTAATGGGATCTTTAAGTTGACGAACAAGAAATAAACAAAATAAAAGCAAAAGACGATAGTCAGCAATCAGAACTTTTATATGAGTCGGGGAAAAAGTACGAAATAAAATCATTGAAAAATATAAAAAATAACTAAAAAAAAGACAAAAGTCCAAAATACTGTACAAAATTCACGAAGGAAAGCAAAGAGCACGCGAAGGAAACCAAGGAAGAATGTACACTCATAAAGCCAATCCTTTTACGAAAGAAAAAGTAATATGACAATTCTTTGCTTACTAGTTACCTATTTTCAAATTTAGATATTTTTATTTTTATTGTGCTATTCAATTACTTATGTTAACTAATTAACACTGTTATGTTGAACAAAACTTTTACCTTGTAAAATTGTTAAATTAATTAATACGAGTCACTGTACAAAGCCTATTTATTTTTTGTTATCTTTTATATATTTCGAAAGAGATTTAATTTTTACTAAATTAGTTATATTTAGAAGTGTATTCCGTGACTTATATTGTAAGACAGTGTAATTCACTGTAATTTTTTTGTAAAGCAATCAAAATAATAAACATATTTTGTTATATAATAGTTATTTGTGTATCAAGTGCGGATAGAGCATTGTTTGTTGCACGCGGCGAGAAATTGTTGATCGAGGCGAAGCCGAGATCAGCAACTCGACAAGTGCACCGAACAAGCTCTATCCGACGAGATACACACAATATTTTTTCTACAATCGTTGACCAATGTCAAGCTGTAGAAAAAAATTAATTTTCAAAATTATCTTTGGTCCCGCCTATAACAATTCAGTAAAATTGTAGTTACCCATGTCACCGTAATCATGACAACGTTTATGAAAAAAATAAAAATTTTCAAAGAAATCATAATTTGACACATGGAGTACATTTGACATATGGAGTACATTTGTCATAAAGTCTACAGAGTGAATACGTTTATGGTGATTGAGTTGAAGTGTATGTACGTATATGCCAACTGTATTTGTAATAGCAAGGTTATTACCAGAAAAATCCAATGCATCATTTACTTCTTTTACCTAATTTATTTTTGTTTTGTTTTTGTCGCGCTAGTGCGACAATATGTCACTTTGTGTTTGAGCGACAATTTTGAACATTTCCTAACTAAAAATGGAATAACAATGTCGATATTGTGCAACGATTGTAGAAAAATATTATTTTTATTGACTTAAAAAATTACCAACGGTGTCTCTTTTTCTTTCATCTTCTTCCATATTTCTGTTATTCTGAAGCACACAGAAAGCTATTATAAATTTAAAATATCTTTCCACACTGTGAAAATTTATTAATAAAAGTTGTCGAAATCTACCTTATAACAGTCCAAATGCATTTTCCACGAAGACGCGGGTTGCCGAAATTTTTTGGATTGTAATTAATTTTTCTTTAGTTAAATTACCGTAGTCTCTATATTGCGTCAATAAATATCTAGATATTGGAGAAGGGCAGGATCACCCAAGAGATGATATGAATTTTATCTTTTATAAAGGATAAACTATACTGTAAAAACAAATTCTGTAATTTTACATCAAAAATATTAGTGTAATAATACGAAAATATGTAAAATTTAAAAATATGTAACCTTACAAAATTGCATCTTATGTAAAATTACAATTATGTATTATTACAAAAGTTTACATTTTGTAATATTACAGTTGTGTAAAATTACAATATTCATGATTTGTAAAATTACATAATACGTAACGTTACATACAGGGTTTAAATCAAAAAGCGGGCCATAGGCGTTTAAAATGGGAAATCAGTTTATCCGTGCGCAAAAGTTCCCAAATTGTTTTAGACGAAAATGGTTCAAATGAAAATTGTAGAGAATTTAATTCTGCATCTAAATCACTAATCAGATTTTATTATACACGTCATGTAGTCCGTAAAATCGAGTTTAAAGTTTTATAAATATTTCTCATTTGTGGTGATAGCCATGGAATTGAAACAAAATTACAAACAATTACATATCACTAGCAATATTTATAAAACTTTAAAATCGGTTATACAGATTACAAGACGTTTAAAATAAAATCTGATTAGTGATTTAGATGCAGAATTAAATTTTCTACAATTTTTATTTGAAACATTTTCGTCTAAAACAATTTGGGAACTTTTGCGCACGGAAAAACTGATTTCTCATGTTAAACGCCTATGGCCCGCTTTTTGATTTACACTCTGTATATATTATTTATATGAAATTGCATGTTATGTAGTATTACAGAAAATTTTAAATTTTTTTGGAAATTCACATATATAATTATGTTATTCCACAGTACTCATTTAATGTAATATTACATGCTTGGTTTGCTAATTTGCAGAAAGCTCAGTTTTGTATTTGTATTATTACATAATTACGCAATTTTAAATAGGATTATATGGAAATTTCATTGGGACATTAATTAGAAATAGAGCATTACATACATAATGATAGTGTATGTTAATAAAAAATATATATGTACAATAATTATAATTCACCTGATATACATTTTGTTCTTATGTCATTAACAAACTGTAACAATATTTTAGTTATGGTTCAATACTTTAGTTAAATTTACATGTTCTTATAGCCATAAATACAAAATGTTGGTAAAATTTTTACTTATTATCAAAATATAAAGTTTGTTAGTACTTTAATTATTTAAGAATTTATATTAAATTAATAATTTTCCGATTATTAATCAATAAATAACAATGGAAATAAAACAAATTTTTTGAAGTTCAGTCAATTATTGTATTTTCAACCTCGACCGGTTTCGAACCCCACCTGGGTCATCATCAGGAGCTGATGTACAAAAATAATTACTTACAATAGAAACATGATTTGTAAATAAAAAATTGTATAGATAAAAACATTTAAGTAACACTTACGTGAAAAGTCAAAACTTAAAATCAATGTGAATCATTGGTCAAATTTTAAAATTTAAAAACAACAAGATAAAATAATACATGAAATGCACCCTACTTAACTTAAGTCATCTGTTATTTGTTTTAGCCTTGAGATTTTTAGTTTTTAATTTTTATATAGTTGAAACTTAAGTTGATACTTGCCAAAATCCATGACGGTGCATTTCATGTATTATTTTATCTTGTTGTTTTTAAATTTTAAAATTTGACCAATGATTCACATTGATTTTAAGTTTTGACTTTTCACGTAAGTGTTACTTAAATGTTTTTATCTATACAATTTTTTATTTACAAATCATGTTTCTATTGTAAGTAATTATTTTTGTACATCAGCTCCTGATGATGACCCAGGTGGGGTTCGAAACCGGTCGAGGTTGAAAATACAATAATTGACTGAACTTCAAAAAATTTGTTTTATTTCCATTGTTATTTATTGATTAATAATCGGAAAATTATTAATTTAATATAAATTCTTAAATAATTAAAGTACTAACAAACTTTATATTTTGATAATAAGTAAAAATTTTACCAACATTTTGTATTTATGGCTATAAGAACATGTAAATTTAACTAAAGTATTGAACCATAACTAAAATATTGTTACAGTTTGTTAATGACATAAGAACAAAATGTATATCAGGTGAATTATAATTATTGTACATATATATTTTTTATTAACATACACTATCATTATGTATGTAATGCTCTATTTCTAATTAATGTCCCAATGAAATTTCCATATAATCCTATTTAAAATTGCGTAATTATGTAATAATACAAATACAAAACTGAGCTTTCTGCAAATTAGCAAACCAAGCATGTAATATTACATTAAATGAGTACTGTGGAATAACATAATTATATATGTGAATTTCCAAAAAAATTTAAAATTTTCTGTAATACTACATAACATGCAATTTCATATAAATAATATATACAGAGTGTAAATCAAAAAGCGGGCCATAGGCGTTTAACATGAGAAATCAGTTTTTCCGTGCGCAAAAGTTCCCAAATTGTTTTAGACGAAAATATATATATATATATATATATATATATATATATATATATAATTATCAAACTACCAAAAATATATATATATATATATATATATATATATAATTATCAAACTACCAAAAAAGGGAGACCTATCACTTTGCAGTAATTGGAGGGGTTTAACCCTATTAAATGCCCTCAACAAAATAATCGCCAATATAATCCTCAGCCGTTTAAACGACACCATTGAACCACTATTAAGGAAAGAACAAGCTGGCTTCCGGCCAGAACGTTCCTGTGTCGACCACATAATCTGTTTAAGAATAATAATAGAACAATCTCTCGAATGGAGGTCGCCGCTTTATCTGCTATTTATTGACTTCAAACAGGCCTTCGATAGCCTGAACCATGACAAGATGTGGGATATTCTAATCAAGACAGGTATTCCCTTGAAAATAGTCAACATTATAAGAGACCTGTACAACAATGGAAATTGTCATATTATGCACAAAGGTAAACTAAGCTCCCAAATTAACATTAGAAATGGAGTTAAGCAAGGTTGTCCCTTATCCCCTTTACTATTAAATATTGTTCTTGACTGGGTCATGAAGACAACTAACACGGAGGAAAATGGTATACATTGGACTCTACAAAGCCGGTTGGAAGATATAGATTACGCAGATGATGTATGCCTCTTTGCTCACTCACATGCTGATATGCAAAACAAATTAGATCGTTTAATCTTGCTAGCCGGTCTTGTGGGATTGAAGATAAATACCAAAAAAACCAAAGCCATGCGAATTAATGCCACATCTACATCCAAATTTTATATAAACAACACCGAAATAGAAGATGTCGAACACTTCACCTACTTGGGTTCGGTGGTCTCCAAAACTGGAGGAACTGAGCAAGACATACAAGCACGAATTACTAAAGCTCGACAGGCCTTCGGGTCTTTGCACAAAGTCTGGTCATCTAATCACATCACTAGGAGTACAAAGATACGATTATTCAATAGTAACGTAAAATCTGTACTACTCTATGGCTGCGAGACTTGGAAAATTACTACCCCGCTAATTAACAAACTCCAAGTGTTTGTTAATAAATGTCTTCGAAAAATCTGCAGAATATACTGGCCACAAGTTATAAGAAACGAAGACCTATGGAAAATGACCAACCAAGAGCAAGTTTACCGAGATATTAAGAAAAGAAAATGGAAGTGGATAGGCCACGCTATGAGAAGGGATCACGACAATATCTCCAAAATGGTCCTTGACTGGAACCCCCAAGGGAAACGGAAACCGGGTAGACCGCAGAACACATGGAGACGAACTGTCTTAAAAGAAGCTAGAGAAAACGGAAAATCCTGGAACGAAATCAAATTGCTAGCCAAAAACAGAACTAGATGGAAAGTATTCGTAGAAGCCCTTTGTTCCTCCTAGGATGCTACAGGAACATATATATATATATATATATATATATATATATATATATATATATATATATATATATATATACATATATATATATATGTATATATATAACTATTAGGGATAAGACCTTATTTAATATCGTATTTGTTTCACATTTCTTTTCCGATACTACTTTTGATCCAGAAGTAGGACTGATTTTTAAAATATACCTTTGGAGAAATTCTAATGTCGTTATAATAATGCTGGCGTAAGCCAAAATAAAATTAAAATAAAATGAAAAAAAGAGAGTTAATCCTTCTCTTACATCCTTTGGTTCTGTTACGATTTCTTCCCTATAACTACATATATATTTGTTCCTAAAAATAAAAGTCAGTTAAATTTTGATATTATATATATATATATATATATATATATATATATATATATATATATATATATATATATATATATAACCAAAATATATTTTACCAATAATTTAAATAAAAGGCGCAGCAGTTTTCGCAGCGTGGATGCCATCAATTTGTGAACAAGATTCCTATAACAAAATATTAAAATAAGAAATGTAAATTATATCTACCGTAGTTACATACCTCAAGGGTGATAATTATTTCTGCTATGTCTTTAAAATAGCAGGATATTAACATCAGCGTTAATATTGTTAGATCGGTTTCTTCTTGCAGAATATTTTTTATGGCGCTATTTCCATGAGATTTAAAAAAGTTATGATTTTTTGAAATTTGGTTTCCAACATTTTTAATTTTTCAAAAATGTCTGTGTCAACAAGTTTGTTGAAGTGCCAAAAAGTATATCTCTTTCCAATAATTTTGGCCAATTTTCTTGTATTTCTTACTCAGATGGTGGCTTTTCGTTATTGAGAAAAATTCAGTGAAATTGATGTCTCTTCTAAATATTTATCGATTAAGTTGTTATTTCTTCTGTCGTCAGGCAACAGTGTTTGCTGAAGTAGGAATATTTTTTTCTCTTCTGCAATTTGTGAATCGGAAACAACTAAAGGTTGCCATTGGCTGCAGCCCACTTTACGATAAGATTTTAGAATTCTTCCCTTTTTCTTAATAGTTTCCATATCAATTTGGCTCATTTTTTGTAACCATTTGTGCGGCCTTTTTCTATATTGGAAATGATCTTAATTTTTTTTGAAAATTGAGTTATAGCCTTCTCCAATTAAAATTCCGTCATCATCAGTGTCAAGTAATACTGTAAATCGGGCACAGATAAGTTTCGCCAAAATTCTAATATTTCGTCGTCCTGGATTATTAGTAATTTGTAAAATGTCATCTACAACTATTCGTATCAAATTATTTAGTACTGTATTTTTCACTTATTTGGAGGATTCCAATAATGTTATATCTTCTTCTGACATTCTATGCCAAGATATTGGTATATTTTCTGCTCAGGAAATAATTGTTTCTTCTGAATTGCGCTTGAGCATGACGGACTGTCTGTGCTGGACGATTCTTTGTCATAAGACACTGAAGGAGTAGGAATATTTTTCTCGAGTATATTATTTTTACTTAAAATAAATATTTCTCTGTGGAAATTTTCTACTAAAACATCTTCATCTGTTATCGTTCCATCCATAAGGAACAATTTCGCCCTCAAAATACCCTTTCATTTGCTGCCTGTATTACTTCGTCAATACTAAAATTTTCTATTACAACACACACCTTCGCCAATCTATCTTCACTCCATACTTTCAACACAGGCATCTGAGTATGTAAATTATAATCAATAATAAAATTCAAATATGTTTTTACTCTAGAATAAAGTAACCCTAATAAAATTATTTTTAAATTTGGGAGACCTTAGGATCTTAAGTGAGAAAACTTTTTAAAATGATGGAAGATTCAACTGCTATGCAGACATCATCAGCAATATAAAAACAATAATAATGGTAAACATTAAAATCATATTTCTGTGTAGAAGGTAACCAAGTAAAAACGGGAAAAAATAATAATCCATAGTTAATTTGTTGGATGTTGGTGGAAACAACATTATGAAAAGGTTTCTCAATTAAGATTCTAAAGTCTGCTAAATTTAAAATGATTTTAAGTGGATTATATTTCTAGATGCTAATAAAATTTAATCTTCGAATAAAGTGTCATAAAATTTCGAATCGAATTATACATAAAATATACCCTTAATAATTATTAGCAAAATATTTTTCGAGACTTTGTATGAAGAAGAATACTGAGTGACAATTAAATATTTTTTTAAATATAGTTAGCCTACGATTTAAATGTATCTAATATTGCCCTTTTTAGAGCAACAAAATATTCGTTTCCCACTAAATGTCTTTCTACTGGATGTTTTTCTACTAGCGTAGAAACCGGTGTACAAATTATTAAATGTGAATTATTAAAATCATTGTTTTGTTTATAAAGACCTATTTCGTTTATATATTCCAAAATATATTGGTTCAAGCAACATATACTACATTACTATTTATATTAACTAGTACACTGGAAATGGCAATTGCAGTTATAATATTTTCGTAGGCATTAAAATCATAAATAACCAACATATTTTTAGAATATTTTAGTACTAGGTATGTAATACTTTTTGCACAATATATAGCTTAGATTTGAAGTACAAGTAATATTTAAGCACTCTTTTATATTGTTTCTTGAACAATTTGACAGATTACTTTCTTACAAAGGTTCCAAATTAGTACTACAAAATAATGCTGTATTACAACACAATCGCTGATTATTATAACTCTGCATTATTGATTTCGTTCAGCTAGCATTTGAGACACATTTTAAAATTTGGACTGTGACGTATAATATTCTTAAAATGTCTGTCTTTCCGTTAAAAATTCATAGTCCATAAATGTATTAATGGACCTAATTTTCTAGTTAAATCTCCATAATGGTTGAGAAAATGATGTTTCGGACGTACCTAATGTGACTTGCTGAAAATTTGTCATTCTAAGTACTATATATTCGTGTATTAGCGATTCTAAATACACAGTTTGTGCAAGTTATATAGTAACAGAACACACTAATTCTACAATTTTTCGTAACATGAGAATCATTTTCCATACGGAATCAGATAAATCTGAATTTTTTGAAAAAACTGCTAATGGAAAATATTGCAATAAACACCAAATTTCAGTTGCTTTACCTAACAATTTTTTACTTAGTTTTTTTGTTTGAGAAGTTATTATATTTTCATTTATATGATTTATTTTGTTGTTCACATATTTTAATGTGAAATATTTTTTATCCACAATAAAATGTTTTAGTGCCAAACAGAAATCATAAGAGACGATTCCTTCAAATAAATCATGAGCTAAACATGGAGGTAATCCTGGTGAACATACATGAAAAAAATTCAGATCGTTCAATATACTATTAAATTTTACTCCTCGACTGTCAGGTATTGGAATTACACTCAGTTGTTTTACATCTCTCATATATTCGCATATATTTCTAGTCACCGATTCAAAATTATTGTAACGGATGCGGCAACGACATGTTGAAGCTTGCCGGCCTACGCCGACGAGTGAATGACGCAACGCTGGCGTGTTCGAATAAGTTCGTTCGCTCCACAATAGAGATTGTCCCAGGCCCTTCTAGAAACAAGGAACGTGGTATATGAAAGAGCGAATCAGCGTCAGTAAGGACAGTCAACTCCGAAGCTATTATGAAGAACTTGTGGACATATCGCTCGGCCTGAATATAAATATATCGTCTTAAATAAATATCGCTCGGCTAGCTTATATAAATACTAGTGTTTATTTATAGTAGTGATAAGTGTTAGTGTATAAGTTTTGTATTCGTTATTTTAGTGTTATATACTGAGTGTTAATTAACTTTTATTTTTTATTATAATAATTATTCATTACTTGTTATTAATAATATTTCTTTTCGTTTAAATAAAAACATTTGCACCCACGAACGTTACATTATTACTAGGTTATTCAGATCTTTTAGTTAAACAAAATCTACAGTAATAATCGCTTCGACTAAAATTTTCCAACAAACCAGCCATACCATTACTTCCTAAATTATCACCGCAAATAGCAAATCCGATACCTAGTATATTTTTGCAAGCAAAGCACCATCAACAATAATTTCAATTCCATATTTTTCTAATGTTTTGATATCATGAATAATATGAGATATTATTTTATTATAACCAAAATCTTTAACAAATTTTTCTTTACTACGCAAAACAAGTTGCATAGATTCATTTTTAGATCAATTAATTTGATTTAGGTTTCCACTTGTCATATATACCGCTAACACTTTATGTTTGCCTTTAGAATATCCTAATAGATTGCATAATTCTACTGCATCTTGAAATAAAATAATTTTTAAAGCATCCGGATTATCTTTATAGAATGTGTTATTTTTATATGTAGAACCATAAATAACAATTTTCATGCTCATTGTTACGACCAAGTTTAATAATTATCGGTTCAATATAACCAAAATTTCCTTTATAATAAATATTTCTCTTATAACTAGAATTTAAATTGGACAAATCTATTAATTTTTTTTTCAAATTTAATATGAGATAACTTTTAAAAAATATACTTGAAAATGAAAACAGATCACCAATATTTTCAAATATATCTTGTATTACTGTAAGGGGTACAAAATTTTTGTATTGCAATTTTAAGAAAAATAGCCCGATATCTTTTGTAATTCTGTCTTGCAATTCATGAATCTCAACATTTCGATCTCTATCAGTATGGATGCCAATTGAAGAGCAATCCTCATTGTAAATTTTGTCATTGAAACCTTTCCCTGTATCATAACTGTTTTGTATTTCATTGCCATCACCAAAAAAAGAATTAGCAGATGTACTTTGTTGAGGTGATTTTGATAATAATATATAATGAGTTCTAGTAATATGAGAACAAAATGTGGAATCATTTTTGTATAACTTTGTGGAACAATTATCAAGTGGACATTGTATTTGTTCTCCATTATTAATACATTTACAAATATAATTAATCAATAAATTTATGGAAATAAAATGCAGTGAACAGTGTTTACACGCTAAAATATTGCTTTTACTTAAAAGTGTAGGACCAATCGTAGATCCAGAATGTGAACGTAAAATGTGATTTGTAACTACATTATTTATGAAACTGTTTCATAAAATTCGAAAAAAAAAAAAACATGTAAATACAAAACTAGGCCCGTTTCTATGAATATATACATGTTTATAATATAATAATGGTGTTGAAAATGTTATGGAACATATTTTGCAATGCATACCATAAACCCCTTTAGTTTTTTATATTTAAATGACAACGCGGGACTTAAAAAATAAATTTTTATTAATATGATGATATTTAGTAATATTTTACCGTAACATGAAATTCGCATTGGAAATATTACATTTTTTCTTATGAAATAAATTTAAAATAATATTTTCTCAAAATTAAACATAAGAGATATTAATAGAATTTTTCATGTGTCACCCTCGCTATATTATTACCGTTCAACAAAATTTAAATATCGCATGTCATATAAAGTCATGAATTAGTAACAAATAGGGTAAACTATTAGTCCGTGAGCCAGCTTCAAAAACTGCAACCCATTTGACCAAAAGTTTCAGTGTGTTCTATGGAATCTACCCGTTTAGGTACATCGAAAAGCGCACGTCTGCCATTTAGATCTGGGTGGAATTAAAAATGGCGTCCATTAAAGAAGGAAAGTAAAAGATGGAATTTTAAATAATGTGACCAAAATTTTCTTTTTTATCACATGATACTAGTCGAAAATACAAATCAAAAGATACCAGTCTGAAACTCGTATGTGGCCGGGTTGCCTCAGCAGACGAATTTCAAAATTTAAAATTTGTTAAAAGAGACAAATAACGGAGAAGCAGTCAATTTATTAAAAAATTTTATAACACCAACGTTTCAACTCCAATTGAGTCTTCTTCAGGGTGCTAGTTACAAACATATAAAAAACACAATAAATACAAGAAAGTACAAATCAGGTACACGACTTACATAAAATTACATTAGAATGAATAAAAATGAGTAAATGTTAAATACATGTCAAAATAAATGTATGTCAAAAAATAATAAACATAAAACAAGCAAAGCCAACCACCAAAAATCTCATAGTTGATCCAATATATGAAGTTCCGTGTAAAGATTGTAATAAGGTTTACATAGGTCAAACAAAAAGATATCTCAACACAAGAATTAAAGAACATCAACGTAATTCTGTCAAATCCAACAATGCCGGTAATTGTGCTTTGGTTCACCATGCTCAATCTGAGTCTCACAACTTCGACTTTGATAACACGAAGATCCTAAAAACTGAAAAAAATCTAAACAAGAGGTTGACGTTAGAGATGCTTTGTATTCATAAAAATAAAAATAACATAAACGGGCAAACTGACATCCAAAATCTTAGTTCTATCTACAGTGGTGTCTTAATTAAGCATTATGCATCTTTATTACATTGCTGATTTATTATTTTGTTGTTTTCTATTTGTATATTTTTATTTTTATTGTAACCATTATTTGTGTTTGCTGAGATATGCTGTTTGTTATATTTATTTTTTAACTTTTTATTTATTTTTATTTTTTATTTAGTTTACTTGATGTTTCTTGTTAGTTTTGGATCAACTATGAGATTTGTAGGTGGTTGGCTTTGCTTGTTTTATGTTTATTATTTTTTGACATACATTTATTTTGACATGTATTTAACATTTACTCATTTTTATTCATTCTAATGTAATTTTATGTAAGTCGTGTACCTGATTTGTACTTTCTTGTATTTATTGTGTTTTTTATATGTTTGTAACTAGCACCCTGAAGAAGACTCAATTGGAGTTGAAACGTTGGTGTTATAAAATTTTTTAATAAATTGACTGCTTCTCCGTTATTTGTCTCCTTTATACATCTTCCAGTCAAGAAATCGTCTCACTTATTTAATCTACGGAGTATACATTTACAATAATATGGATCAAGTTTTACAAGCATACGACGCATGTATTTCATCTACCATCAAACACTTATTGAATATCAACAGGAAGTTAGTCGCTGCCATTAATCAGCGAATCTTTTTAATCAGGTGCAGACGATCAAAAATAACACCTACACATATTCAAAACAACTTCAAATGCTTACATCAATCACTCACTTCAGATCATCCATTTAAAACTAAAGTCACCAAATTAATAACATCTTTTCAAAATCAGGTTCTTAATACTGAAATTAAAATCGCTTGTTGGCGGGTAACTCACTTAGAGAATCAGTTTAATAATTTATACTTTTACATAACAAACAATGTTAGTGCTCCTCATTTTGAATTTATTAACAACACATTAAACAGACAATTTCATCACTACAACAATACTATTAAAATCAGACATATACACAAATTTAAAAAACTTCTGGATAAAACGACCGTTAATAATAACTGCCTACCAGACGATGATTGGTTTTTGAATCTAACTGATGTGG
Source organism: Poecilus cupreus (assembly GCA_963942605.1). Classification (NCBI taxonomy): domain Eukaryota; kingdom Metazoa; phylum Arthropoda; class Insecta; order Coleoptera; family Carabidae; genus Poecilus; species Poecilus cupreus. The sequence goes on from OZ012719.1 coordinate 24,344,003, forward strand.
ATTTTCCCAATGAAGTTAAGAATTTGCTATCATTAGGTCCCAAGTTCGCAGTTCCATACCTGCCACATGAATTACCTGTGGATAGACTCATAGCTGATGTTGAATACATTTTATGTTCGACTACAGACACGGAGCTTAAAAATAATGTACGGGCCAATGTAACTAATAATGTACTAAATCATCTCCACAGAACGCACAATCAGAATCAAAATATCCAAATTGTACAAGATTTTAATAAAACCAAGAAATTTCTTAAACATCATAAAAATGATCTTCTCATTCTAAAAGCAGACAAAGGCAACAAAACTGTCGCCGTCACTACAGAGGATTACAATACAAAAATGAATGACCTGCTGTCAGATCGATCAACATATAAAATCTTGAACATGGATCCTACAACAAAAACACAGAATAAGAATAACAAAATTGTAAAACAACTTTTCGAGAATAACTTCATTGATGAACGTACCAAACGTAACTTAACACAAGACACATCGGTAGCACCCAGAATATATGGGCTCATCAAAGTACACAAACAAGGATTTCCACTACGACCTATCGTCTCAGGTATCAATGGCCCTACAGCAAATATCTCTAAATATTTAGCAGACACTCTACGAGGACTAGAGAATGATGAATTTCATGTCAGGAATTCCTTCGAATTTGCTGAATTTATTACTACCGTCAGATTGGATCCTGATTATGTACTTATATCCCTGGATGTTGTGTCGCTGTTTACTAACGTACCCTTAAATTTAATACATCAAGTCATTGAAGAAAAATGGGACATCATTAAAAATAAAACGAACATACCTTTACATGAGGTCATGAACATCATTGACTTTTGGTATACAAGCAGTTATTTCTGTTTTCAAGGTAAATTCTACCAACAACTTTTTGGAACAGCAATGGGATCTAATTTAAGCCCTGTTATTGCTAATCTAGTTATGGATATGTTACTCGAACACTGTATGTCTTTGTTACCCTTCAGAATTCCTTTCATTAAAAAATATGTTGATGATCTTATTACTGCAGTTCCAAAACACAGAGTCAATGATATTTTGGAGATTTTTAATGGATATAATGAACACTTGCAATTCACGATCGAAGTTGAAGAAAACGGACAGATCCCATTCCTTGACATCTTACTCATACGGACATTTGATGGAACCATTCTAACTAAATGGCACAAGAAATCAACAGCCACCACACGGTACCTAAATTATCGATCGCATCATCCGCGACATCAACTAGTTAATTTAGCGACAAATTTAAAAAACCGTGCACTTAAACTAACATCCGAATGTTTTCACAAAGAAGTCAGAATGCAAGTAAAACAATTACTCCTGATCAACAACTATCCCAAAACACTGGTTAATAGAATTTTAAACAACAATAGTCCAGTAAACTCCAATCAAAATAAACAAGTTTCTCCATATTATACCATTCCGTTTATTGAAAATCTGTCTCATAAAATAAAACGTACTATTTCTCGGAATTTGAATGTTAATATTACATTCTATCAACAGAAAAATGTTGGGCAACTTTTTAGCAACACTAAATACCCGATTAACAAGCTACATAGATCTGAAGTTATATATGAAGTTCCGTGTAAAGATTGTAATAAGGTTTACATAGGTCAAACAAAAAGATATCTCAACACAAGAATTAAAGAACATCAACGTAATTCTGTCAAATCCAACAATGCCGGTAATTGTGCTTTGGTTCACCATGCTCAATCTGAGTCTCACAACTTCGACTTTGATAACACGAAGATCCTAAAAACTGAAAAAAATCTAAACAAGAGGTTGACGTTAGAGATGCTTTGTATTCATAAAAATAAAAATAACATAAACGGGCAAACTGACATCCAAAATCTTAGTTCTATCTACAGTGGTGTCTTAATTAAGCATTATGCATCTTTATTACATTGCTGATTTATTATTTTGTTGTTTTCTATTTGTATATTTTTATTTTTATTGTAACCATTATTTGTGTTTGCTGAGATATGCTGTTTGTTATATTTATTTTTTAACTTTTTATTTATTTTTATTTTTTATTTAGTTTACTTGATGTTTCTTGTTAGTTTTGGATCAACTATGAGATTTGTAGGTGGTTGGCTTTGCTTGTTTTATGTTTATTATTTTTTGACATACATTTATTTTGACATGTATTTAACATTTACTCATTTTTATTCATTCTAATGTAATTTTATGTAAGTCGTGTACCTGATTTGTACTTTCTTGTATTTATTGTGTTTTTTATATGTTTGTAACTAGCACCCTGAAGAAGACTCAATTGGAGTTGAAACGTTGGTGTTATAAAATTTTTTAATAAATTGACTGCTTCTCCGTTATTTGTCTCCTTTATACATCTTCCAGTCAAGAAATCGTCTCACTTATTTAATCTACGGAGTATACATTTACAATAATATGGATCAAGTTTTACAAGCATACGACGCATGTATTTCATCTACCATCAAACACTTATTGAATATCAACAGGAAGTTAGTCGCTGCCATTAATCAGCGAATCTTTTTAATCAGGTGCAGACGATCAAAAATAACACCTACACATATTCAAAACAACTTCAAATGCTTACATCAATCACTCACTTCAGATCATCCATTTAAAACTAAAGTCACCAAATTAATAACATCTTTTCAAAATCAGGTTCTTAATACTGAAATTAAAATCGCTTGTTGGCGGGTAACTCACTTAGAGAATCAGTTTAATAATTTATACTTTTACATAACAAACAATGTTAGTGCTCCTCATTTTGAATTTATTAACAACACATTAAACAGACAATTTCATCACTACAACAATACTATTAAAATCAGACATATACACAAATTTAAAAAACTTCTGGATAAAACGACCGTTAATAATAACTGCCTACCAGACGATGATTGGTTTTTGAATCTAACTGATGTGGATTTTCCCAATGAAGTTAAGAATTTGCTATCATTAGGTCCCAAGTTCGCAGTTCCATACCTGCCACATGAATTACCTGTGGATAGACTCATAGCTGATGTTGAATACATTTTATGTTCGACTACAGACACGGAGCTTAAAAATAATGTACGGGCCAATGTAACTAATAATGTACTAAATCATCTCCACAGAACGCACAATCAGAATCAAAATATCCAAATTGTACAAGATTTTAATAAAACCAAGAAATTTCTTAAACATCATAAAAATGATCTTCTCATTCTAAAAGCAGACAAAGGCAACAAAACTGTCGCCGTCACTACAGAGGATTACAATACAAAAATGAATGACCTGCTGTCAGATCGATCAACATATAAAATCTTGAACATGGATCCTACAACAAAAACACAGAATAAGAATAACAAAATTGTAAAACAACTTTTCGAGAATAACTTCATTGATGAACGTACCAAACGTAACTTAACACAAGACACATCGGTAGCACCCAGAATATATGGGCTCATCAAAGTACACAAACAAGGATTTCCACTACGACCTATCGTCTCAGGTATCAATGGCCCTACAGCAAATATCTCTAAATATTTAGCAGACACTCTACGAGGACTAGAGAATGATGAATTTCATGTCAGGAATTCCTTCGAATTTGCTGAATTTATTACTACCGTCAGATTGGATCCTGATTATGTACTTATATCCCTGGATGTTGTGTCGCTGTTTACTAACGTACCCTTAAATTTAATACATCAAGTCATTGAAGAAAAATGGGACATCATTAAAAATAAAACGAACATACCTTTACATGAGGTCATGAACATCATTGACTTTTGGTATACAAGCAGTTATTTCTGTTTTCAAGGTAAATTCTACCAACAACTTTTTGGAACAGCAATGGGATCTAATTTAAGCCCTGTTATTGCTAATCTAGTTATGGATATGTTACTCGAACACTGTATGTCTTTGTTACCCTTCAGAATTCCTTTCATTAAAAAATATGTTGATGATCTTATTACTGCAGTTCCAAAACACAGAGTCAATGATATTTTGGAGATTTTTAATGGATATAATGAACACTTGCAATTCACGATCGAAGTTGAAGAAAACGGACAGATCCCATTCCTTGACATCTTACTCATACGGACATTTGATGGAACCATTCTAACTAAATGGCACAAGAAATCAACAGCCACCACACGGTACCTAAATTATCGATCGCATCATCCGCGACATCAACTAGTTAATTTAGCGACAAATTTAAAAAACCGTGCACTTAAACTAACATCCGAATGTTTTCACAAAGAAGTCAGAATGCAAGTAAAACAATTACTCCTGATCAACAACTATCCCAAAACACTGGTTAATAGAATTTTAAACAACAATAGTCCAGTAAACTCCAATCAAAATAAACAAGTTTCTCCATATTATACCATTCCGTTTATTGAAAATCTGTCTCATAAAATAAAACGTACTATTTCTCGGAATTTGAATGTTAATATTACATTCTATCAACAAAAAAATGTTGGGCAACTTTTTAGCAACACTAAATACCCGATTAACAAGCTACATAGATCTGAAGTTATATATGAAGTTCCGTGTAAAGATTGTAATAAGGTTTACATAGGTCAAACAAAAAGATATCTCAACACAAGAATTAAAGAACATCAACGTAATTCTGTCAAATCCAACAATGCCGGTAATTGTGCTTTGGTTCACCATGCTCAATCTGAGTCTCACAACTTCGACTTTGATAACACGAAGATCCTAAAAACTGAAAAAAATCTAAACAAGAGGTTGACGTTAGAGATGCTTTGTATTCATAAAAATAAAAATAACATAAACGGGCAAACTGACATCCAAAATCTTAGTTCTATCTACAGTGGTGTCTTAATTAAGCATTATGCATCTTTATTACATTGCTGATTTATTATTTTGTTGTTTTCTATTTGTATATTTTTATTTTTATTGTAACCATTATTTGTGTTTGCTGAGATATGCTGTTTGTTATATTTATTTTTTAACTTTTTATTTATTTTTATTTTTTATTTAGTTTACTTGATGTTTCTTGTTAGTTTTGGATCAACTATGAGATTTGTAGGTGGTTGGCTTTGCTTGTTTTATGTTTATTATTTTTTGACATACATTTATTTTGACATGTATTTAACATTTACTCATTTTTATTCATTCTAATGTAATTTTATGTAAGTCGTGTACCTGATTTGTACTTTCTTGTATTTATTGTGTTTTTTATATGTTTGTAACTAGCACCCTGAAGAAGACTCAATTGGAGTTGAAACGTTGGTGTTATAAAATTTTTTAATAAATTGACTGCTTCTCCGTTATTTGTCTCCTTTATACATCTTCCAGTCAAGAAATCGTCTCACTTATTTAATCTACGGAGTATACATTTACAATAATATGGATCAAGTTTTACAAGCATACGACGCATGTATTTCATCTACCATCAAACACTTATTGAATATCAACAGGAAGTTAGTCGCTGCCATTAATCAGCGAATCTTTTTAATCAGGTGCAGACGATCAAAAATAACACCTACACATATTCAAAACAACTTCAAATGCTTACATCAATCACTCACTTCAGATCATCCATTTAAAACTAAAGTCACCAAATTAATAACATCTTTTCAAAATCAGGTTCTTAATACTGAAATTAAAATCGCTTGTTGGCGGGTAACTCACTTAGAGAATCAGTTTAATAATTTATACTTTTACATAACAAACAATGTTAGTGCTCCTCATTTTGAATTTATTAACAACACATTAAACAGACAATTTCATCACTACAACAATACTATTAAAATCAGACATATACACAAATTTAAAAAACTTCTGGATAAAACGACCGTTAATAATAACTGCCTACCAGACGATGATTGGTTTTTGAATCTAACTGATGTGGATTTTCCCAATGAAGTTAAGAATTTGCTATCATTAGGTCCCAAGTTCGCAGTTCCATACCTGCCACATGAATTACCTGTGGATAGACTCATAGCTGATGTTGAATACATTTTATGTTCGACTACAGACACGGAGCTTAAAAATAATGTACGGGCCAATGTAACTAATAATGTACTAAATCATCTCCACAGAACGCACAATCAGAATCAAAATATCCAAATTGTACAAGATTTTAATAAAACCAAGAAATTTCTTAAACATCATAAAAATGATCTTCTCATTCTAAAAGCAGACAAAGGCAACAAAACTGTCGCCGTCACTACAGAGGATTACAATACAAAAATGAATGACCTGCTGTCAGATCGATCAACATATAAAATCTTGAACATGGATCCTACAACAAAAACACAGAATAAGAATAACAAAATTGTAAAACAACTTTTCGAGAATAACTTCATTGATGAACGTACCAAACGTAACTTAACACAAGACACATCGGTAGCACCCAGAATATATGGGCTCATCAAAGTACACAAACAAGGATTTCCACTACGACCTATCGTCTCAGGTATCAATGGCCCTACAGCAAATATCTCTAAATATTTAGCAGACACTCTACGAGGACTAGAGAATGATGAATTTCATGTCAGGAATTCCTTCGAATTTGCTGAATTTATTACTACCGTCAGATTGGATCCTGATTATGTACTTATATCCCTGGATGTTGTGTCGCTGTTTACTAACGTACCCTTAAATTTAATACATCAAGTCATTGAAGAAAAATGGGACATCATTAAAAATAAAACGAACATACCTTTACATGAGGTCATGAACATCATTGACTTTTGGTATACAAGCAGTTATTTCTGTTTTCAAGGTAAATTCTACCAACAACTTTTTGGAACAGCAATGGGATCTAATTTAAGCCCTGTTATTGCTAATCTAGTTATGGATATGTTACTCGAACACTGTATGTCTTTGTTACCCTTCAGAATTCCTTTCATTAAAAAATATGTTGATGATCTTATTACTGCAGTTCCAAAACACAGAGTCAATGATATTTTGGAGATTTTTAATGGATATAATGAACACTTGCAATTCACGATCGAAGTTGAAGAAAACGGACAGATCCCATTCCTTGACATCTTACTCATACGGACATTTGATGGAACCATTCTAACTAAATGGCACAAGAAATCAACAGCCACCACACGGTACCTAAATTATCGATCGCATCATCCGCGACATCAACTAGTTAATTTAGCGACAAATTTAAAAAACCGTGCACTTAAACTAACATCCGAATGTTTTCACAAAGAAGTCAGAATGCAAGTAAAACAATTACTCCTGATCAACAACTATCCCAAAACACTGGTTAATAGAATTTTAAACAACAATAGTCCAGTAAACTCCAATCAAAATAAACAAGTTTCTCCATATTATACCATTCCGTTTATTGAAAATCTGTCTCATAAAATAAAACGTACTATTTCTCGGAATTTGAATGTTAATATTACATTCTATCAACAAAAAAATGTTGGGCAACTTTTTAGCAACACTAAATACCCGATTAACAAGCTACATAGATCTGAAGTTATATATGAAGTTCCGTGTAAAGATTGTAATAAGGTTTACATAGGTCAAACAAAAAGATATCTCAACACAAGAATTAAAGAACATCAACGTAATTCTGTCAAATCCAACAATGCCGGTAATTGTGCTTTGGTTCACCATGCTCAATCTGAGTCTCACAACTTCGACTTTGATAACACGAAGATCCTAAAAACTGAAAAAAATCTAAACAAGAGGTTGACGTTAGAGATGCTTTGTATTCATAAAAATAAAAATAACATAAACGGGCAAACTGACATCCAAAATCTTAGTTCTATCTACAGTGGTGTCTTAATTAAGCATTATGCATCTTTATTACATTGCTGATTTATTATTTTGTTGTTTTCTATTTGTATATTTTTATTTTTATTGTAACCATTATTTGTGTTTGCTGAGATATGCTGTTTGTTATATTTATTTTTTAACTTTTTATTTATTTTTATTTTTTATTTAGTTTACTTGATGTTTCTTGTTAGTTTTGGATCAACTATGAGATTTGTAGGTGGTTGGCTTTGCTTGTTTTATGTTTATTATTTTTTGACATACATTTATTTTGACATGTATTTAACATTTACTCATTTTTATTCATTCTAATGTAATTTTATGTAAGTCGTGTACCTGATTTGTACTTTCTTGTATTTATTGTGTTTTTTATATGTTTGTAACTAGCACCCTGAAGAAGACTCAATTGGAGTTGAAACGTTGGTGTTATAAAATTTTTTAATAAATTGACTGCTTCTCCGTTATTTGTCTCCTTTATACATCTTCCAGTCAAGAAATCGTCTCACTTATTTAATCTACGGAGTATACATTTACAATAATATGGATCAAGTTTTACAAGCATACGACGCATGTATTTCATCTACCATCAAACACTTATTGAATATCAACAGGAAGTTAGTCGCTGCCATTAATCAGCGAATCTTTTTAATCAGGTGCAGACGATCAAAAATAACACCTACACATATTCAAAACAACTTCAAATGCTTACATCAATCACTCACTTCAGATCATCCATTTAAAACTAAAGTCACCAAATTAATAACATCTTTTCAAAATCAGGTTCTTAATACTGAAATTAAAATCGCTTGTTGGCGGGTAACTCACTTAGAGAATCAGTTTAATAATTTATACTTTTACATAACAAACAATGTTAGTGCTCCTCATTTTGAATTTATTAACAACACATTAAACAGACAATTTCATCACTACAACAATACTATTAAAATCAGACATATACACAAATTTAAAAAACTTCTGGATAAAACGACCGTTAATAATAACTGCCTACCAGACGATGATTGGTTTTTGAATCTAACTGATGTGGATTTTCCCAATGAAGTTAAGAATTTGCTATCATTAGGTCCCAAGTTCGCAGTTCCATACCTGCCACATGAATTACCTGTGGATAGACTCATAGCTGATGTTGAATACATTTTATGTTCGACTACAGACACGGAGCTTAAAAATAATGTACGGGCCAATGTAACTAATAATGTACTAAATCATCTCCACAGAACGCACAATCAGAATCAAAATATCCAAATTGTACAAGATTTTAATAAAACCAAGAAATTTCTTAAACATCATAAAAATGATCTTCTCATTCTAAAAGCAGACAAAGGCAACAAAACTGTCGCCGTCACTACAGAGGATTACAATACAAAAATGAATGACCTGCTGTCAGATCGATCAACATATAAAATCTTGAACATGGATCCTACAACAAAAACACAGAATAAGAATAACAAAATTGTAAAACAACTTTTCGAGAATAACTTCATTGATGAACGTACCAAACGTAACTTAACACAAGACACATCGGTAGCACCCAGAATATATGGGCTCATCAAAGTACACAAACAAGGATTTCCACTACGACCTATCGTCTCAGGTATCAATGGCCCTACAGCAAATATCTCTAAATATTTAGCAGACACTCTACGAGGACTAGAGAATGATGAATTTCATGTCAGGAATTCCTTCGAATTTGCTGAATTTATTACTACCGTCAGATTGGATCCTGATTATGTACTTATATCCCTGGATGTTGTGTCGCTGTTTACTAACGTACCCTTAAATTTAATACATCAAGTCATTGAAGAAAAATGGGACATCATTAAAAATAAAACGAACATACCTTTACATGAGGTCATGAACATCATTGACTTTTGGTATACAAGCAGTTATTTCTGTTTTCAAGGTAAATTCTACCAACAACTTTTTGGAACAGCAATGGGATCTAATTTAAGCCCTGTTATTGCTAATCTAGTTATGGATATGTTACTCGAACACTGTATGTCTTTGTTACCCTTCAGAATTCCTTTCATTAAAAAATATGTTGATGATCTTATTACTGCAGTTCCAAAACACAGAGTCAATGATATTTTGGAGATTTTTAATGGATATAATGAACACTTGCAATTCACGATCGAAGTTGAAGAAAACGGACAGATCCCATTCCTTGACATCTTACTCATACGGACATTTGATGGAACCATTCTAACTAAATGGCACAAGAAATCAACAGCCACCACACGGTACCTAAATTATCGATCGCATCATCCGCGACATCAACTAGTTAATTTAGCGACAAATTTAAAAAACCGTGCACTTAAACTAACATCCGAATGTTTTCACAAAGAAGTCAGAATGCAAGTAAAACAATTACTCCTGATCAACAACTATCCCAAAACACTGGTTAATAGAATTTTAAACAACAATAGTCCAGTAAACTCCAATCAAAATAAACAAGTTTCTCCATATTATACCATTCCGTTTATTGAAAATCTGTCTCATAAAATAAAACGTACTATTTCTCGGAATTTGAATGTTAATATTACATTCTATCAACAAAAAAATGTTGGGCAACTTTTTAGCAACACTAAATACCCGATTAACAAGCTACATAGATCTGAAGTTATATATGAAGTTCCGTGTAAAGATTGTAATAAGGTTTACATAGGTCAAACAAAAAGATATCTCAACACAAGAATTAAAGAACATCAACGTAATTCTGTCAAATCCAACAATGCCGGTAATTGTGCTTTGGTTCACCATGCTCAATCTGAGTCTCACAACTTCGACTTTGATAACACGAAGATCCTAAAAACTGAAAAAAATCTAAACAAGAGGTTGACGTTAGAGATGCTTTGTATTCATAAAAATAAAAATAACATAAACGGGCAAACTGACATCCAAAATCTTAGTTCTATCTACAGTGGTGTCTTAATTAAGCATTATGCATCTTTATTACATTGCTGATTTATTATTTTGTTGTTTTCTATTTGTATATTTTTATTTTTATTGTAACCATTATTTGTGTTTGCTGAGATATGCTGTTTGTTATATTTATTTTTTAACTTTTTATTTATTTTTATTTTTTATTTAGTTTACTTGATGTTTCTTGTTAGTTTTGGATCAACTATGAGATTTGTAGGTGGTTGGCTTTGCTTGTTTTATGTTTATTATTTTTTGACATACATTTATTTTGACATGTATTTAACATTTACTCATTTTTATTCATTCTAATGTAATTTTATGTAAGTCGTGTACCTGATTTGTACTTTCTTGTATTTATTGTGTTTTTTATATGTTTGTAACTAGCACCCTGAAGAAGACTCAATTGGAGTTGAAACGTTGGTGTTATAAAATTTTTTAATAAATTGACTGCTTCTCCGTTATTTGTCTCCTTTATACATCTTCCAGTCAAGAAATCGTCTCACTTATTTAATCTACGGAGTATACATTTACAATAATATGGATCAAGTTTTACAAGCATACGACGCATGTATTTCATCTACCATCAAACACTTATTGAATATCAACAGGAAGTTAGTCGCTGCCATTAATCAGCGAATCTTTTTAATCAGGTGCAGACGATCAAAAATAACACCTACACATATTCAAAACAACTTCAAATGCTTACATCAATCACTCACTTCAGATCATCCATTTAAAACTAAAGTCACCAAATTAATAACATCTTTTCAAAATCAGGTTCTTAATACTGAAATTAAAATCGCTTGTTGGCGGGTAACTCACTTAGAGAATCAGTTTAATAATTTATACTTTTACATAACAAACAATGTTAGTGCTCCTCATTTTGAATTTATTAACAACACATTAAACAGACAATTTCATCACTACAACAATACTATTAAAATCAGACATATACACAAATTTAAAAAACTTCTGGATAAAACGACCGTTAATAATAACTGCCTACCAGACGATGATTGGTTTTTGAATCTAACTGATGTGGATTTTCCCAATGAAGTTAAGAATTTGCTATCATTAGGTCCCAAGTTCGCAGTTCCATACCTGCCACATGAATTACCTGTGGATAGACTCATAGCTGATGTTGAATACATTTTATGTTCGACTACAGACACGGAGCTTAAAAATAATGTACGGGCCAATGTAACTAATAATGTACTAAATCATCTCCACAGAACGCACAATCAGAATCAAAATATCCAAATTGTACAAGATTTTAATAAAACCAAGAAATTTCTTAAACATCATAAAAATGATCTTCTCATTCTAAAAGCAGACAAAGGCAACAAAACTGTCGCCGTCACTACAGAGGATTACAATACAAAAATGAATGACCTGCTGTCAGATCGATCAACATATAAAATCTTGAACATGGATCCTACAACAAAAACACAGAATAAGAATAACAAAATTGTAAAACAACTTTTCGAGAATAACTTCATTGATGAACGTACCAAACGTAACTTAACACAAGACACATCGGTAGCACCCAGAATATATGGGCTCATCAAAGTACACAAACAAGGATTTCCACTACGACCTATCGTCTCAGGTATCAATGGCCCTACAGCAAATATCTCTAAATATTTAGCAGACACTCTACGAGGACTAGAGAATGATGAATTTCATGTCAGGAATTCCTTCGAATTTGCTGAATTTATTACTACCGTCAGATTGGATCCTGATTATGTACTTATATCCCTGGATGTTGTGTCGCTGTTTACTAACGTACCCTTAAATTTAATACATCAAGTCATTGAAGAAAAATGGGACATCATTAAAAATAAAACGAACATACCTTTACATGAGGTCATGAACATCATTGACTTTTGGTATACAAGCAGTTATTTCTGTTTTCAAGGTAAATTCTACCAACAACTTTTTGGAACAGCAATGGGATCTAATTTAAGCCCTGTTATTGCTAATCTAGTTATGGATATGTTACTCGAACACTGTATGTCTTTGTTACCCTTCAGAATTCCTTTCATTAAAAAATATGTTGATGATCTTATTACTGCAGTTCCAAAACACAGAGTCAATGATATTTTGGAGATTTTTAATGGATATAATGAACACTTGCAATTCACGATCGAAGTTAAAGAAAACGGACAGATCCCATTCCTTGACATCTTACTCATACGGACATTTGATGGAACCATTCTAACTAAATGGCACAAGAAATCAACAGCCACCACACGGTACCTAAATTATCGATCGCATCATCCGCGACATCAACTAGTTAATTTAGCGACAAATTTAAAAAACCGTGCACTTAAACTAACATCCGAATGTTTTCACAAAGAAGTCAGAATGCAAGTAAAACAATTACTCCTGATCAACAACTATCCCAAAACACTGGTTAATAGAATTTTAAACAACAATAGTCCAGTAAACTCCAATCAAAATAAACAAGTTTCTCCATATTATACCATTCCGTTTATTGAAAATCTGTCTCATAAAATAAAACGTACTATTTCTCGGAATTTGAATGTTAATATTACATTCTATCAACAAAAAAATGTTGGGCAACTTTTTAGCAACACTAAATACCCGATTAACAAGCTACATAGATCTGAAGTTATATATGAAGTTCCGTGTAAAGATTGTAATAAGGTTTACATAGGTCAAACAAAAAGATATCTCAACACAAGAATTAAAGAACATCAACGTAATTCTGTCAAATCCAACAATGCCGGTAATTGTGCTTTGGTTCACCATGCTCAATCTGAGTCTCACAACTTCGACTTTGATAACACGAAGATCCTAAAAACTGAAAAAAATCTAAACAAGAGGTTGACGTTAGAGATGCTTTGTATTCATAAAAATAAAAATAACATAAACGGGCAAACTGACATCCAAAATCTTAGTTCTATCTACAGTGGTGTCTTAATTAAGCATTATGCATCTTTATTACATTGCTGATTTATTATTTTGTTGTTTTCTATTTGTATATTTTTATTTTTATTGTAACCATTATTTGTGTTTGCTGAGATATGCTGTTTGTTATATTTATTTTTTAACTTTTTATTTATTTTTATTTTTTATTTAGTTTACTTGATGTTTCTTGTTAGTTTTGGATCAACTATGAGATTTGTAGGTGGTTGGCTTTGCTTGTTTTATGTTTATTATTTTTTGACATACATTTATTTTGACATGTATTTAACATTTACTCATTTTTATTCATTCTAATGTAATTTTATGTAAGTCGTGTACCTGATTTGTACTTTCTTGTATTTATTGTGTTTTTTATATGTTTGTAACTAGCACCCTGAAGAAGACTCAATTGGAGTTGAAACGTTGGTGTTATAAAATTTTTTAATAAATTGACTGCTTCTCCGTTATTTGTCTCCTTTATACATCTTCCAGTCAAGAAATCGTCTCACTTATTTAATCTACGGAGTATACATTTACAATAATATGGATCAAGTTTTACAAGCATACGACGCATGTATTTCATCTACCATCAAACACTTATTGAATATCAACAGGAAGTTAGTCGCTGCCATTAATCAGCGAATCTTTTTAATCAGGTGCAGACGATCAAAAATAACACCTACACATATTCAAAACAACTTCAAATGCTTACATCAATCACTCACTTCAGATCATCCATTTAAAACTAAAGTCACCAAATTAATAACATCTTTTCAAATTAGGTTCTTAATACTGAAATTAAAATCGCTTGTTGGCGGGTAACTCACTTAGAGAATCAGTTTAATAATTTATACTTTTACATAACAAACAATGTTAGTGCTCCTCATTTTGAATTTATTAACAACACATTAAACAGACAATTTCATCACTACAACAATACTATTAAAATCAGACATATACACAAATTTAAAAAACTTCTGGATAAAACGACCGTTAATAATAACTGCCTACCAGACGATGATTGGTTTTTGAATCTAACTGATGTGGATTTTTATTGTGTTTTTTATATGTTTGTAACTAGCACCCTGAAGAAGACTCAATTGGAGTTGAAACGTTGGTGTTATAAAATTTTTTAATAAATTGACTGCTTCTCCGTTATTTGTCTCCTTTATACATCTTCCAGTCAAGAAATCGTCTCACTTATTAAAATTTGTTGCTCGAAATTTGACTTAAATGACCAAAATTTTCTTTTTTATTTCATGATACTAGAAGAAACGACACCAGTCTGCCACTCGTACATGGTCGAGTAGTCCTGGCAGACGAAATTCAAAATTTAAAATTTATGGCCCGAAATTTCACTCAAATGACTAAAATTTTCTTTTTATCCAATACTAGACGAAAATGCAAGTCAAAAGACACCAGTCTGCCGAGGCAACCCGACCACGTACGAGTGGCGGACTAGTGTCTTTTAATTTGTATTTTCGTCTAGTATCATGGGATAAAAAGAACATTTTGGTCATTTGAGTCAAATTTCGAGCAATAAATTTTAAATTTTGAAATTCGTCTGCTGAGGCAACCCGGCCACATACGAGTGGCAGACTGATATCTTTTGATTTGTATTTTCGTCTAGTATCATGTGATAAAAAAGAAAATTTTGGTCACATTATTCAAAATTCCATCTTTTACTTTCCTTCTTTAATGGACGCCATTTTTAATTCCACCCAGATCTAAATGGCAGACGTGCGCTTTTCGATGTACCTAAACGGGTAGATTCCATAGAACATACTGAAACTTTTGGTCAAATGGGTTGCAGATTTTGAAGCTGGCTCACGGGCTATATATGTTTGTTGGCCCCCTTAACGTTTTCCATATCATTGCTTTTTTATAGTTTTTCTATTATTTATCAATTCCACTCTTATAACTAAACAGTGTTTAGTCAAATTTTGAAAGTTTTAAATTACATATAAATTTTTATTAATAATACCCTGATTTAATGAACAAAATATGTGAAAAGTACAGCCTTCTTGGTATAGTTATTGGCATAGTATAAAATAAAATTTAAAAAAATCACATTAGTATTGTTATTCGTTATTATTATCGTATATAAGTAATAATTTACATAAATTTAAAATGATAATGAGTAAATATAATTCTTAATTTTTAAAATTTATTTGTTGTACATACATTACACGTAAATTTATTTGTAAAATTACTATCACTTTCTTTTAATTTCAGTAAGCGACTAATATGGAATGTTCGAATGCATTTAGAACATTTAATTCCATTTCCATATTTGTTTATGTAGTAACAGCAAATGTAACAAATTCCTTTATACAATTCTTTGGGAGATACATCAATCTTCTGATTTTCTTTGGATGTACTTGCATTTATTAAACTTAAATTAGAAATATCACTCTTCTTACTTTCGTCGGGTTTAGTGTTTGAATTGCATTAGATATATCAGTCATTTGGTTTTCGGCAGGTATATTTGCTTGTCTTAAAATTACATTAGAAATATCAGTCGTCTGATTGTTGTCAGGTCTAATTGCTTGTTTTAAATTTATTTTAGAAATATCAGTCATCTGGTTCGGGAGTTTAAGTGTAATTTATTCCGTTCTAAGTATTCATAAGTTTTGGAAAACCACTTTTTAATATTTTCTTCACTCACCCTCGAAGATGCTTGTGTAACTGCTTCACTTTTCCTTTCAGATATTGATGGGTGACGTCATAAAAATGCTTTATACGAGCCATCACCAGGATAATTGTCTTTAAAGGGATTCTGTCTCGCTTCCTTTTCTAAATAATCTTTTACGGACGCTTTAATATCCTCTTTTTGCTTAGGAAAACCTTTCCTATGATTTTCGTTTACCCAATGAACTAATGTGTTTTCTTCCTCCAAGGTAAGAATTGGGGAAGTAGTTTTTACAAATTTGTCCGATAATCTGAATTGGAGAGTGGCTCGCGGAATATTGAATATCTTCGCAGCTTCTCTTTTAGGAGTTACATTCTTTATTGCTTCAAGAACTATTTCTATATCATTTTCGGTGTATTTTTTATTGTATTTAGTTCCATCTATTTTTTTGGGCATTCTTATGTAGAATTTAATACCTAGGTAAAAAATAAGAATTTTATGAAGGGAATAAGATGAAACCAATTAATTCACAGTAATTGGCATACCAAAGTTACAGATATTGGCCGGGGGTCAACTACTGTCAGTCAACCTAAACAAAAAAATTCAGTTATTGGCATACGGCCACGTTGCAGGTTTCCGGCACCTCTGCCTATTTTCAAGAAGTCTTCTAACAGTCCAGCGACTTACTGTTACTCCTTTGACGTCTCGAAGTTTTTGTTTCAGCTGGACAGCATTTAGCATGCGATTCCGCAAGGAGATCGATCTAATAAAGCGATCATCTCGTACTGATGTTGCTCTTATTCTGCCTGTTTTCGCACTGGCCACATACCGACCAGTTTCTAAAAACATTTTGAACGGTAGAACGTTGCATGTTCAGTTGCCCAGCTACAGATCGCTGACTGTTACCAGCTTGAAGCAAAGCATCAGCTTGTGCTGCAATTTCTGGAGGTGTATTCATACTTTTACTAATTTTGATATTGTTAGAAGCAAACTTGACAGACACTATGCAAACAAATTGCAAGTGCCTCGCATTAAACTGTTTTGTAGCACTCTTAAAACGATGGATTGATTGAAGCTGCAAACTATCCTTTGATAGTTGATGACAATTTATTTTTAAATAAAATTAAATAAGCAGTTTTTTTTTTGTAAAATGAGTGATTAGTTAGTATTGTACAAGATGCAGTTTAATATAAAAAATCACTTTTAATTGAAAAGTAATGCGTGGCCGAATACTTTTGCTTTCAAGTGTATTATATTATATTTTACGTAATTTTTACGGAATATCACATATATTTTTTACAGTGTAAAAGTAGCTTACCTGATACTCCAATAAACACGTCTATATATTTTTAATTTGCATCGTAAATACCTTGTAGAATTAATGATGTTAAATCATGGCAGTATACATAAGCAGACTTAATTTTTTTGGACGGCGTTCTTATATTTACATATCTTCCATCAATACATCAGAAAATATTTGGAAAATTCGCTATCTACATACATAATGTCATACATAATGTCATACGTGAAAGCCAAACATAACTATGTACTGATCTTACACGTTCAAATTTCTCAGCAACTTCCAACAGCTCATTATCAGTTCATGGAAATTCTATTATTTGGGGAGCTAATTCAACCAAAAGAATTATAACTTTAGTTACAATTTTGTGAAATGTTGAATCGCTTATGCCAAATATTTCTGCCACATTTCTAATGACGGCTTAATTACCAACCAACACAGAGTCAAATATTTTAAGGTATAAATAGAGTACAGCATACAAGACATTTCTTATGTTCATTGCGTTCATATATGCATTCAGTAATAAATGCAGTTCTTGTATTCGTATCACAAAAAAGAAAAAAATTGTTTTTCAACAAAATCTTTTCTCTACTTATAATAATAATAATTTCGAAATCCAACGACAAACAATATATCGGACAGCACACATTATACGAAAAGGACTCACCTGAATCCCTTCTTGTCCTTAGTTGCATGGTATGTGGCTAGTGGGAGGGTGTAACACCCATAATTAAATATCACAGGATAGACAGTCGTCAACTCATCAGGAAAACTTGATCATTAACATCTGAAAAACACCTATCTTTACATTACATATGACTTACATGTGACTGATAATAATAATAATAAATTTTCTTCATTCAGCATATACTCAAGGCCGATTTTCCAATTTATCCAATTACAAAAAACATACATATACATACAGAAAAATGGACATGTTAACAACCGTCGCTAACGTACCGTTCACCCAACCGTGTTCAACGTCACGATTTCTGACGAGCATAACGCGAGCACCAATTTTAAGTTTCAGAATAACTGGTAACAACTGATTCTTTTCCTCTAAGTAGGCCATGTACTCACGAGCACTTTTTGCTAATGGTTTTCCATTACCGTCGATATCTTCAGCGAGATATTCACGTGTATCACCTGACAACTTGGTCAATTCGTACGCATTCATCTCGTTTTTTTTGTCGACGTGTTGGAAATAGCATAAGACCGCGATCACCAATTTCAATTTGTTTCAATTGTGTGCTGGTAACAACAAGTGATTGTAACAAATTAATATCGTCATCACTCGGTACCTCCATTCTTACGCGATTCATAAAATTAACAAATTGCTTGTCAGTTTTTTGTCGAACTGTTTCCTTTAATACCGCCATGTGAAAACCGTTGATCAAATGGTGTTGCCAAATATGTTTGCCAACGGACGGTAATTGAGCAGGATCGTCAAACATGATAACACTTTTACCCGCAAAACGTTTCTGTATGTAACATTTGCATTACTACATGAATGTATATTCATGCATAGTTCAAGTGTATTCATGACACGCTCCTCTAACATTGACACTTCATCAATTAATAAAACTTCTAGTTTATCAATAAAGTATGAGTCAATAGTACCACGTTCAATGTGACTTTGTAAATCCGGTGACATTCGTAAGAATGAATGAATTGTTATACCGCCAATAAGGTGGGCTGCACAACCGGTTGTTGCCAATTTTTGTACAGTTTTGTGGTTTTCATTGCAAAATGCTACTAAGCTGTCTAGTAAATATGATTTACCAACACCACCGCCACCGGTGATAAAGGCCAAACATTGTTCACCCTGCTACCATTTGCCGGTAATAAATTCAAAAGTTGACTTTTTGTGAATCCAGAGATGTACTCTCTAACCGATAAATATGTACGAATATTTAAATCTAAACCGTCACGATCATCAATGACAATGTTATCATCGTTATCTTTAACAGTTTCAGTACGTACACGTTCTGCTTTCATTTGATAGGGGGCAACAGTTTCTAGCAATTGATCAATATCTTGATCTTGTAGCCAGTTACCGTCAATAAGACGAGAAGGCATTTCACGCAAAGGGATATACCACGTTTCGCTGCACCTTCAAGAAATTGTTTTGCCTCATCTTCCTCCTCAATGAGATTCCTGTTCATACACTCCTCCAAATATGAACCTGTGTCATCCTTGAGAGCCGCAAGACTCTCTCGGTTAACTGGTACATTTTGAAGAAGTTTTGTAAGACAGTACTTCTCCAAGTCACTACCGTAGGGTGAATAATCTTTGAAACGAACAATCGCTTCATGATGTACTCTTTGACGTATGGTACGACCTTTTTTATCACGTTTTTGCATCAATATTATTTTCGATACAATCGTCAAGTTCCTCGTTCTCCTGTGCCAATTGGTGATAACGATACTGTGCAAAAAGTTGCGGGTACGCTAAATCACACAATTCGTTATGTCTATCAAGGTACTTTTTTAATTTTGTATCGTAATATAATTCGTTGTTATCTGTGACAGTTGTTACCGTACGCTTTTTCGAAATCCTTTTCAGAAATCTGTAAGCTGGGTTAACGTCTATCGGTAAATAAACAACTTCTCGACTACTAAAAACATGTGGGTATTGTTGTAGAAGAGTTGATGCTTCCAGTAAAAAAACTACTCGTGATTTTAAATATGTTTCACAATCACTTTGTTTATTTCGTGAAATACGTAATCTGATTGGATATTCAGATTTTGCGACATATTTGGCCAGATAGAGTTCCCATCCGCCATCTGTCACTTTTTGGGCACTTACATGGCCATCCCAGAAGAGTAAAAGTGGCATATTTTACGATATTATTCGTGAATCTTCTAAATTACGACGAATATATTGATTGGGCTAAATAGCTCCGTGGTAACGTGTCGGACTGTGGATCGTGAGATCCTCAGTTCGAATCCCACTTCCGACAGTTGACCATTGAAATATTTTCGCCTCCAAATACATGTCTTTAATGAACACGTTTACAAATTGATTGAGTGCATTTTTTGCAGCATTTTAACTGCGGATATGCTGTGTAGCTGCAACTGTATTTCCTATATTAACACCCCGAGATGGGACATTGTATGCAGGAATCATAAGTGCAGATTGTTCGCTGTCGAGTATAGAAGTTTTCGTTTGGTTTTTAGAAACCTGATCGAAATTAACGTTACTCAGTATTGGTACGGTCAATGGTTGACCCGGTTGGCGATTTACGAAACGCAATAACGTTTCATAATTTGCCAAAAATCGCTGATACAAATGATTATTTTGACGTAACCATTTGAGAGCAGTAACAATTACTTTTTTACTCGTTGCCATGGTATTCAATGGACTTCTGTTTATAATCATTGCATACATATCAAAATAGCATGCGTCGCCTTTACGTTCTGCTTGATAATCACCGCGTTGGTGTTTAAAAATACGTAACGCATCACTGCTAGATTTGGCCGTGTTTGATTTTAAGGCGACGAGGCAAATTTGACGCTTATCTTCGTCAGCCAAATCAACAATTGACGCAGGAAGCTACAAGGCTTTGATTGTTTTTGGTGATAAATTGTAGTCGACGTTTATCACACAAAGTACAGGAATAACATTTATTCGTTTTCGAATTGATAACTTTCAATGCAATATCCCTTGGCTCATATAATATAATATCGT
This sequence comes from Poecilus cupreus, assembly GCA_963942605.1. NCBI lineage: Eukaryota > Metazoa > Arthropoda > Insecta > Coleoptera > Carabidae > Poecilus > Poecilus cupreus. The sequence continues at coordinate 24,365,262 of OZ012719.1, forward strand.
TGGTTGACCCTGAAATAGTTTCAACCGTTGATATCCACGTTCATTTATAAGGAACATTGAACATTTAGCGCAAACACCAATGAACATTGACTTTGAGCCAAATTTATAACGAAATTACCAATATTTCATAATATATTGAAACATATTATAATGCGGTATGGCATTGGTTATAATGTTTGTGTAAAAATAGTTATTTGACTTTGAAGTTAAATAACAGTATTTTTCTGCTCTTGTATAAATACATCCCTATTATAGGAATTTTATGATGAATTAGAGTTCCCATAATTCACTCTACTCGATCGATCACAGAGCCAGAAATCCATAACTCGATTATTATAAAGACGTGATGTGAATCGCTAAGCAACGGCCGTCTGACAGTTGACATGTAATTAGTTAATAGGTTTGTTCCAAGTGGTCATTTCTGACAAGTTTGTGACATGTTTGTGACAAATTTCAGTGCGCCTGCGAAAAATGTAAACAAGTCCAAACGAGTCCATTAACTCGTCTCCTTTGATAATTAGATTATTTAAATCTATGTGGTAGATCTAACACATTTTCTTTTTTAAGTCTATATGTACTATTGCTGTTATCTAATAGATTAACAGCACTGTTGTTAGGGTGGTTGTCCAGTTTTTTCAGGTACTTTTCACTAGAGATTTTTATTTCTTCCCTTACTGTTCGTATATTGAGATCCTGGTGTAAGGTGGCATTTGAGACATACCATGGGGCGTTTACTATTACTCGTAGTACTTTAGATTGGAATCTCTGGATAATGTTTATATTGGAGTTGCTGGCAGTTCCCCAGATTTGTATCCCGTAGGTCCATTTGGGCTTTAGTATGGTTTTGTATATTAATAATTTGTTGTCCACAGTTAGTTTGGAGTTTTTACCTAACATCCAGTATAGTTTTCTAAATTTTTCTCCAAGATGTTTTCTTTTTGTTTTTAGATGCTTGGCCCATGTTCGTCGTCTATCAAGGTGTAGTCCAAGGTATTTTGTGGAGTCTGATTGCGGGAGAGGTTTATTATTTAGTAATACCGGTGGGCATGTTTCTCTCCGGGTTGTAAAGGTTACATGTGTTGACTTGGTTTCGTTTGCTTTTATGTTCCACATACTCATCCAGTTTTGTACTGCCATCAAATGTTCTTGGAGAGCGTTGCTTGCTGTTAGTGGGTCGTCGCTAGTTGCTAGTATTGCAGTGTCATCTGCGAATGTGGCAATTGTTGTATTGTCTGATGTGGGTAGGTCGGCTGTGTATATTAAGTATAATACGGGTCCAAGGACACTTCCTTGTGGTACTCCAGATTTTATTGGACGCAAATCGGAAAATTCACCGTTATGTTTTATTTGGAAGTATCTATTTGTCAGGTATGACTTTAAAAGTTGATAGAAATTATTTGGGAGGGTCTTCTTAATTTTATACAGCAGTCCGACGTGCCAGACCTTGTCGAAGGCCTGGGTTATATCTAGGAATGCTGCTGAACAATATTTTTTGTCTTCATAAGTCTTGTGCATAATATTTACTATCCTGTGTATTTGTTCATTTGTAGAGTGTTTCTCTCTAAACCCATATTGATAATCTGGTATAAGGTTTTCTTTTTCGATTATTTTTCTCAATCGTTTTAATATGAGTTTCTCGAAAATTTTGGAGAGAATTGGTAATAAACTTATAGGTCTGTATGAGGCTGTTTCCTCGGGTGGCTTACCTGGTTTGGGGATGAGAATAATTTGAGTAATTTTCCATTGTGATGGGTAATGACTAAGTCGAATTATAGCATTAGTTAGTTTGAAACATTTTTCTGAAAGTTCTGCTAGCACTTTACCAGTTATAAGGTCATAATCTGGGGCTTTTTTTGGATTACTACTTTTTATGACGCTCATAACTTCGCTTAGGCTTATATTTTTCATTAAGGGGGAAAGCTGATATGGTGTTTCTAGGAAGTTGGTAATTCTTTCCTCTTGCTCTCTGTTTTCAGTGGGGTACGGTTGAAATACTTGTTCAAGGTGATCTGCAAATGCTTTACATTTTTCTTTATTGTTTCGTGCCCAGTTATTATCCGTTGTCCTTATGGGTGGTATACGTGTGTTGGCGTTTTTAAGATATTTCGTAGCTTTCCATATAGAGTAGTCTGTGCTTTGTGTATTTGTGAGGTTGCTAAGGTGTTCTTAAATATTATTATTTTTCCATTCATTGAGTAGGTTTGTCACTTTTCTTTGTTCTTGATTAAGTTTGGTTTTATTTAGTGGGTTGCGATCATTCTGCCAGATTCTACGACATCGTCTTTTTGCGGCAATTGCTTGTTTAATGTATGTTGGATAATCTAAGGATACGCTTTTATCTGTTAATGTTGGTGTAGATTGCCATACTGCTTTTTGTATGCTTTGAGTAAGGTGTTCAGCAGCATTATCGATATCTGCTACTGTTTTTAGAGGAATTTTTAGGTTTATTTGTTTGTCAAGTATTTGTCTAAATAGTTCCCAGTTCTTGTGTTTATTATGTAAGGTAGGGGGTTTCGGTATATTTTTTATAGTGGTGCTTAGTGATATAATTACTGGTGTATGATCAGAGGATAAATCTAGGTTTGAAGTGGAGTGGATAAAATTTTGGGATATATTTTTAGTAATTGCAAAATCTAGTAGGTCTGGTATTTTGCTTCTGTCTGTGGGCCAGTAGGTGGGTTCCCTTGTTGTAGTGTAGGAGAGGTTATTTTTTTGTAGTGTTTTTAGTGATTCATTTCCACGGGGGTTAACAATTCTAGATCACTATTCAGTATGTTTGGAGTTATAATCTTCTCCAGCTATAAATTTATTTCCGAGTGTTTGGAAAAATGTTTCAAATTCATCCATTTTAATGTTGTGCTTTGGTGAGCAGTATATTGCTGAGATCGTTAGTGGCCCATTCCAATCTTCTACAACAAGTGAAGTAGCTTGCAGGTGGTCCATCATGTATTCTGGTAATTCATAGTGTTGTAATGACTGTTTGATGATTATGGCTGTACCACGGTGGGCTGTACCATCGGGGTGATTGATGTTGTATATTTTGTAGTGTGGTATTTTTATGTATGATATATTTGTGAAATGGGTTTTAGAAATTAACATGATGTCTATTTAATGATTAATAAGAAAAAATTTTAACTCTTGGCTACGTTGAGCCAAGCCATTGGCATTCCATATTGCGAGTTTTATTATTTGTTGCATTTTGTGATAGTGGAAACGAGTGTTGTTAGGAGGTTTAACATGGTTTTAAATCTTTCCATCATTTTTATCATCAGTTGTTCTAGTCTGTCATTGGTTTGAGTTGGTGAATTGGTCTGTGCTGCATTTGTATCTGAAACTGATTTAGTTGCTTGTGCGTATGATATGTTTGGGTTTGTAGTGTTGTAGGCGTTGCTGTAGACGACGGTGTTTCTCTCTCTGGGACTGGGGAATTTTCTTTTTTGAATTTCTTTGTAGACCGTACAGCCTTTATAGTTTGCCGGGTGATTTCCTTGGCATAGTGCACATATTATTGGTGTGTTTTCATTTTTGCAGTCTTTAGAGAAATGATTTTCGCCGCATTTAACACAGCGTTCCTGACGTGCACAGTAGGCTTTGGTATGGCCATACCTCTGGCATCTAGCGCATTGCGGGATTTCTTTTTTTGGTCTTGGTGCTATTTGAAGTTTGTTTACAATGGGTGGAGTCGTTTTTGAGAAATAAAAAAAGTATACAAAAAAAAACATACTTTTTGGTATATTTTTATTTGTAAACTGTAAATTCATATGGAAAATAATTTTAGTATGTTCTAGACGATCTTATTTATAAATATATAAATTATTTGCATTACTGTATTCGTTCATGGGAATGTGTGGCATATATTTTACTACTTTGAAAATTATGTTTATGAATAATTTGTAAACAAAATTAGCTTTTTAAAATTTATTACAAAACTTTGGACTTTTATCTACGAATGTAGGTATAAACGTTATGGTATTGTAGGAGTGTGTAGGAAAACGAATAATAGAAATAAATCACGAACACAGGTATATAATATTAATCGAATAAAATAATACAAAATATGAAATATATATAAAATGTTTGGAGTGCGAAGTTTGCAGCTTGAGGATGTTGGATGAACTGGCGAATGTAGCGTGGGGTAGAAATGATCAGCCCTGCCCGTGACCCACTTGACTGTTCTTAGAAAAGCCACGTCTGGAAGTCAAGTGGTTCGCTGTCCGCGGAATAGGATGTTGTTGCTAAGTGTTTGAAGGAATGCAGGGTAAAATGAATTTTGGCAGTTTGGAAATGGAACATGTTACGATGGGATGCTGCATATGTTTGTGGCGTCACAGTGTCGCCACAGTATATTTTATTTATTATAATAATGATATATTGTTTCATATTCATCTTCATCAAATTTATAATATTAATTTTTATCTTTGGTAAAAAGAAAGGAAATTATAGCTACGAAATGAATAAGGAATTAAAATTCTACAACGGCTGAGATTTAAGCTTGGTTTATAATACAGAAGCATTTCATGAAATTTAGTGAATATTATTTGAGGAATTAAACTAAATCAGCAAAGAATTAATGAAGTTGGTTATGTAATTGTATTGTTACTCACTGTCATTATAGTATTATTGAATTTGAGCATTGAAAGTGTTATCTTTCAACATACATATTGATTGACCTGGTATACAAATACTGAACATTAATGTGGGAAGAAATTTTAATCAAATAACTTAAAATACAGATTGATAGTACCTATTCGATATGTAAAAGAACTCACTGACAAAATTGGAATTTAGAAGAAAAATTTGATAATGATCATTGCAAATAATGATAACGATAGAACTAACAAAAGATATTATAGAATATTCTGAATGATGCCATCAGATTGGAGTGTCATTTTTAGATTAATATCACATTGTATAGATTTTAGTAGGTATTTGTTTCATATTTGTGTTCTGTACATATTAATATTTTCAGATTAGAACACTGGCATTTAACATGAATGTGTGATTGAAAAGTGTCATTTGTTATGTAAAAGTAAATTCAATTTTTTTATTATTTTATTTCAGTATTAATAAAATTAGCAAAATTTTTTATTTTTGCAAAAGAAATAATATGATGTGTTGATATGTAATTTGCTGCCAAATTTACTTTTAAATTAACTGACTAATATTATTTTGTATTTTTTTTTTATTATTATAACATATTTTATTCCAACTCATTTATTTACTGAAATATATTTGAAAATATTTTATAGATTTTCAAGTAAACTACCATTTCTGGTTTGATGAAAATGAAAATCTAATTGAATAATAAATTGAGTATTCAAATTTTAATATAATATTTTCATTATAATATGATGACTCATAACGTTCTAAAAATTGTATTTCTGAAATGGTAGAAAAATATTTGAAACAAAAATAGTAGCCAATATTATAATGAGATTTGAGAAAAAAATCTAATAGGTCTTTAAGTACATTACCATTTTCGGTTGGTACATTACTACCAAAATATAATCAGTACGTATTTTAAACGTTGAAATATTAAATTATCAGATGTTACTTTATTATCGTGAACATAAAAATCGTTACACGTTGTCATCAGCTTACATACACATCTCAGTTAATAAATGAATTATATTGACTGTAAATTTTATTATAACTTTTTTTCTATTTTATACTTTTTAGATATAAAAGTTTTCTTGAACTTACTTACATGTTGGACACACTGAATTCTAATAACAATATTATTTTTAAATACAATATTTAAAATTTAGATGTTTAAATTATAAACTATATTTTGGTAGAAAATAATTGAGTTAAATTAAATTTTATTATAATGAAAAAAATGTAAAATTCTATTAGCTAAAATTTGTTCTTGGAAACTTTATTTTTATTTGTTACTATTTAATAGTTGTTAAAATGTTAGGTTATGAACTGAATACATCAGTTGTTTTTTCTTTAAATTATTCAGAATAAAAATATTATTATTATGTATTGCAAATAAGAATGTTTTTAATTTATTATAAAAATAGTATAGTTTAATATTTCCATATGAAAGTTGATAAATATTTTCCATGCATAACGTTTTGACATTTACATATATTTTGTTGATATATGTGTTTCATTTGATTTTTGAACATATTTTAATATGTACACAATTGTTATAAATAAAGTTATGTAAATATAATTAGTATTTACCGATAAAGAGATAGAAAAACTTTGGAAAACACTTAAAAAACACAGTATTATATTGTTACTTTGTTGAAGAAAAACAATGCAACTGCTATGAATGAAATGAGTTACATATTATAAAAGTATTGAATTGAGAAAAAAACCTTTTTAAAATAGTAATTAAAGCAAATAATAATAAAAAATTAAATTTTTAAAATTAAGACGAATTTTTCAAAAATGCTAATTATGAAATTATTATTGATTAAATTATTATACTTTGTATTTACAATATTTCATTGTGTAAATATGAGTATTGTGAAATTAGTTACATAGCTGATTTTACAGTATTTTTAAAAATCAATAAATTTCATTTCTTCGCTTAAAACATGATTGCAATAATAAGGAATTAAAATTTCAAGTAATTTAAAAAAGTTGTTTATTAAACTGGAATTTAGCGATATCTCAGGAAAAAATTATTTCAATGATAATTTTTGTAAATATATTACATATTTGCATTATTTCATGAAATTTTCTTATTTTATTTTATATTGTCTACATGCGTCAATAATATTTATAGTTATATTAAAACATTGAAATTGTGTAAAAAATTTAGTATTATGTATATGAAATTATTTTTTATTTGTTTGTTTTTATGAATAATATTAATGTGGGATGAATGAAATAAAATGAAATGTATTTTATTATAAATTATATTTATTAATTATTAGAATAATTAAATTACATTAAATTATACCTATATACATGTATTACAAAATCTTCATTTATTGGAAATACTGAAAATAAACAAAATAAATTATTATTATTAATAATAGATAGGTAAATTATTTCTGTTTAAAAATTACACTTACGAATGTGTATTTAGATGTGTTTTTATTTGCAAAATTATTATTTTATAAATTCTATCGTTTTTTGTTGTACTGGTTTTTTTGTTTTTTGTTTTTTTTTTGTTCTTGCCTCTTCGGTTTAAAACAGAAATTATTTTATAATATATCTTATATAGTATTATATCATGAAATTATTTACTATATCGGCGTGTCTTTGAACAACTTGTTTATTGGATTCTTCTGATTATTTTTGATGAACATGAAATAAATATGAAACAAATTATATTACACTGCTGGACAAAATTGTTGCATCACTTATATTTTGGCGTTTTATTTTAAAACTAATTGATATATGAGTTTTTCGTTGATTACAATTAACAGTACAGGCTACTAGAGAAATGAAAATAATAATGAAAAAGAATACAATCTTGTTTACACATACATTTAATTGTTTACCTGTCTTGATAGCCACAATAAGCAAAAAAGTGTGGATCAGTTTCAAATTTATTTATTTCTTATCTTTATTTACTTTTATGTTTCTTGCATTTTTCTATGAAAATAAAGTCTTGTTGATTACAACAAAGAATAGAGCCTGATATTTGACCACTTGGACAGTAATCTTTTCGAGAGAAGGCTAGTCAACGTCAAGTGGGCAGGGAGCTTGGAGTTAACCAGAGTTCGATAGAAAGAACTTTAAAGAAGATTCGAAGAGACTGATTACACCTTTAGGAGACATGGTCAAGGTCGTTCGAGTTGTACAACGGAACGAGATGGCAGAATTTTACAAATGGTAATGCTCAGAAATCAACAAATTAGAAGTCAACAATTAAAAAATAACATTCTTGAAGTCCGTGGTGTATCGATTTCTAGTCGTACGATAAGAGGAAGATTAGAAGAAGCAGGATTGGCCAGTAGATACTCAGCCACAGGCCCGTGACTTTCCAGGACTCATCAGGTAACTCGATTACAATTTGCGAGAAAACATCTTCCCTGGAATCAGGACGATTTTAATCATGTTTTATTTTCTGATGAAACCCGGATTAGTTTAAAATCAACAGATGGAAGGGATAGAACCTGGAGAAGATCCGGAGAACGATTTGCTCAGTGTAACCTTGTTCTACGAGAACCCTTTCGTGGTGGTTCCATTACGTTCTAGGGAAGCATTTGCTTCGAAGGGAGCACAGAATTGGTCGTGCTTCGTGGAAGATCCATGAATGCACAGAGGTACTTGGAAGAGATCGTACAAGACTATGTTGTACCTTTCGCGCCGTTTATTGAAGAAAATATTATGTTTATGCATGATAATGCAAGACCGCACAGAGCTAGGGACGTGGATGCTTATTTAGATTTGGTAGAAATTAATCGCATGGATTGGCCACCCAGGAGTCCAGACTTAAATCCAATTGAGCAGGTGTGGGATATGTTGAGAAAACGAGAAATGCTTCGCATACCCGCCCCACGGACTCTAGATGAGCTGGAACATGTTGCATTGGAAGAGTGGGCAAACATACCCCAAGTTGCTATTTAAAATTTAATAAGAAGCATGAGACACAGAACACAAGCTGTGATAAATGCAAAAGGGTGGGAACACCAAGTATAAAATCATTTCTGAAGAGAAATTTTAACATTTTGTTTTATTTAAAAAAATCTGCCTCTGTTCATTTTTAAAAATATTGTAGTTTTACCATTAAAAAATAAGTTTTTTGTTATTTTCTATGTTTCTTTTAATTTCTTATAACAGGCTAATAATAACAATTAAGAATCCATACACAGAACTAGCTATTTTAATCAAATAAAACAAGAATTCAAAGTGATGCGACAATTTTGTCCAGTAGTGTAGTAAAATTAATAGTATGGATTTTAAAAATTGTATAAATTACCATTTATATTTTGTTCTTTTTTTTCGGTAGTATTATTACTATTTTTTTTAGAAATGTTATTTTTGTCAGCATTATTATTTTTTGCTGTTTATTTTTTTCTGTGTCTGTATGAAAATAAGAGAAAAAAAAATAGCTATAGTTTGTACGAATGTGAAATCGTTAATATTACCTTTGTTGGTTTTTTCTTTATGTTGTATAATTTTCTGATTTTGTTCTTTCAAAAGTTCTAGAAAAAATTATATAAATTATTATAATTATATATTTATATGGTATATACATGAGAATATTTCCGTACCTAATTCTTTAAGCAAAATAGCATTTCTCTCGTTTGCTTTCTGTAACTCTTGCTCAATTGTCTACAATAAAAATATTAGATAAGTATTTATATAATTAATGATAATATTTTGCCAAAATATAGTGTTTGTGAATGAATAAATGTAATAATATTATATAATAAGAGGAATAAGTAAGGAAATATGTGAATTAAAACTTACATGTTGCCCGTCCATCTTTGACACAACAATAAAACAAAAGAAATGTTGTTATTATTTTAAACTGTACATACCTGGCAGTGTCAAAAAATTATATAAATTATTATAATTATATATTTATATGGTATATACATGAGAATATTTACGTACCTAATTCTTTAAGCAAAATAGCATTTCTCTCGTTTGCTTTCTGTAACTCTTGCTCAATTGTCTACAATAAAAATATTAGATAAGTATTTATATAATTAATGATAATATTTTGCCAAAATATAGTGTTTGTGAATGAATAAATGTAATAATATTATATAATAAGAGGAATAAGTAAGGAAATATGTGAATTGAAACTTACATGTTGCCCATCCATCTTTGACACAACAATAAAACAAAAGAAATGTTGTTATTATTTTAAACTGTACATACCAGAAAAAAAAAATGAACCAAATTTATAAAATACAAAATAGAATTTCATTTTTATGTAATGTCAAATGTAAAATTGTCACAAAATATTTTAATAATATATTTTCTATAACAAATACAGTTATTTAATATTTACATATTAAATCTAAGGTACATTTACTTTAATTCACTGATAACCATAAATAATATTTTCTTAATAATATTTTGATGTATTTACAATAAATAATAAACTATGGTCAATAATATTTTTTTTCTATAAAATATATGGTTTAACAGTTGTAATATTTTCTAATACAATAAATTTTCCTAATTGACACATTAAATATATTTAAATTTGTACATATCAACTGATGGTTTCTTTTAGGACGATTTTCATTCTATCAATATAAACTCTAAGATTTAGAAAAAAATATTAATTTTACATTATATCCGAACAATATTTTATCCAATTATTGCAGGCATTCATGTGTGTGTGTGTATGTAGCACTTGAAGCGTTTCTAAATATTATATATGACAATTGTTTTTCACTATCTTTTGGTTATGTACGTTCTTGTATGTTTAGTTTAGTTGCCATCAAAATTGATGGAATCTAGAGCTATTTAGTATCTTTTATAAGTATAAATGTCAAAGTTAATATATAAATGATTCATCTTAATATTCAGAAGTTATGAGAACACGTTTCACCAATAAAGATTTACTGTAAACGCAGATTATCTGGAGGTGTACATTGTGTCCTGTAAAAAAATGAACTCAATCAATAAAAATATATGTGAAACTGTAAACAATCGTATTATCTACCTGGAAATCAAAATCTAGAGCTATTTAGTATCTTTTATAAGTATAAACGTCAAAGTTAATATATAAATGATTCATTTTAATATTCAGAAGTTATGGAGAAGTTTTTCACGTTTCACCAATAAAGATTTAATATAAATGCAGATTATCTGGAGGTGTACATTGTGTCCTGTAAAAAAATGAACTCAATCATTAAAAATATATGTGAAACTGTAAACAATCGTATTATCTACCTGGAAATTAAATATTGAAGTCGGAATAATAACCTAACCTCATAGTTTCACACTGGAATGAAACATATATTATGTACTATAATATAAAATATATGTGTGTAACCGTAAAAATATACATTTACCTTGAAATTGTTACAAATTACAATTGCAAATATAGTACACTTAAGGTAATATTTAATACTGAATAGAATGGACCTAGTGACCTACATAATTAACAATACCAATGTGAACTATATGAATGAAATGAGTTACATATTATAAAATTGTAAATATTAGCTTGTAAACTATTTTATATTTACCATGAATGAATGATTCGGGGAATTTAGTAAAATTAGGTTTAATTAATTTTGGATTAATGTAATTTTGTGTTGATCCTGTATCAAGTAAAATTTTGAAATCAAGGATTTTAATAAATGGTAGTTTGCTAAAATTATTCGTTTAGGATTCAATTCTAGTTGGCTGTCTACGTCTAAAAAAGAATTTTCGTCAAAAATTTCATTTTCTTGTGTATCATCTTCAAATTCTGAGTTTTCTTGGTTTACATTATTGTCTGAGTCTAGCTCTTGATTGAATAATCGTTCTGTTCGGGGTTGACTGTGTCTAGTAGTTTGGTAGGTTGAAATACTCATGGGTGTGACTGTCTGTTGGGTGTTTCGAGTATTTGCGCTGGGTGCAAAAGGTTTATTTTGTTGGTAGGGCACAGGTTGTGGGTATTTGTGCATGGGAGATTGATGTTTTTGTTGGTTGTGGTTGAATTGTAGTTGGTTTTTCGGTGGAAGGGGTTTTTGAACTTGTGTGTTCTGGTTGTGAATGTATTGTAAATCATTAGTGATTAAATTTAGAATTTCGGATAATTTCTGCGGATTTCGGACAGAAAGTTGAGATCTGAACGGATCTCTGCAGTTATTTATAAAACATTGTGTAAAATATTTTGTGGAATTTTCTAATAATATTCTACTAATTTCGTTTGAATATTTGCATTCAACTTTACTTTTATAAATCAAATATAAATCATTAAATTTAGAATAATATTCTAAAATATTATCTTTCTTTTGTTTGAGATGTGTTAATTCGTACATTAGTGTGTGTTCTGAACTAGTGTCAGAGTAGTTTTGTAACAGGTGTAGTTTTAATTCTTTCCACGAATTGATAACTGTGATATTAAAACATTGCGCAGCATTGCCTTTTATTTTATTTTTCAAAGTTAAAGTCACGATCTTTTTCGTTATTTCAGATGGATTCGTTTGATTAATTAACGTAATTATGTCATCTACAGTGCTTACAAAATTTGACAAAGTTTTGACGACACCGTCAAAATTTGGTATTAAATCTAACAATTTAATAACTTCATTATTTAAGGTAGTGAAAATGTTTCCTACATTGAGTTCTGGGGGTGCCATATATAAATTTAAATTATTTAAACTATTTAATAGTTCTTCCAGTATGGAATTAAAAAGATGTACAGAGTGTACTTACAAAATTAATAAAATGTCTTTGATCATTAGATCGATGACAGTGGGTGGTGTTGGTTGGCTCCGGATCGATGTTCGCTCGATTCTGGGGAGACCGGGTTGTTGACTTCTCCTGTTCTGATCTGCGCTCAGGAACGGCTGGAGAAGGATTCCGTGTTTATGATGAGTTCCTCGATGAATCGGAGATGAGCAGAGGTGTCGCTGTGCCTCACAGGATTAACTTGGTCACTCGTAGATTCGTTTTTTGGAGATGAGCAGAGGTGTCGCTGTGTCTTACAGGATTAACTTGATCACTCGTAGATACGTTTTTGGAGATGAGCAGAGGTATCGCTGTCTTACAGGATTAACTTGATCACTCGTTTTTTGTATAGCGCGTTAACGATAAAAATCGACGACTACGTTACTTTGACGAATTGAACCTTTTTTTTTTTTGGTTTTCGATATACGTAGACTTGGCTATCCTACCGACTGCGCCAATTATATTTTAGGAACTTAAAATTATATTTTAGGAACTTAAAATATCGTTTTTAAAAAGTTTATTTTATTAAAAACGGAATAAAATGGTTCTGGCTAGAACGCTGGTTACAACAGTAATGTAACAAGAATATAAGAGGAATACAACCGGAATGCTTCTAATTCTACGTACTAACATATTTATACAAAGATTGTCTTAGAAACGTGCCTTTTTACTTGACACCTTAAACTGCTGATTATATAAATTTAAGATGATTTAATTTCTATGGATATTGCGCAAGATAGGGTGAGGCGCTCACATAATTTGTATAATATATAAACAAAATTTGCTTTTTAAAATTTATTACAAAACTTTGGACTTTTATCTACAAACGTAGGTATAAAACATTATATGTTTCATTTATTATAATAATGATATATTGTTTTAAAAAAGTCATGTTCATCTTGCGCTATATTCAACACGTATTTGCCCGGATGGTTCACCTTAAACTGATTTATTTGTAATCATTATAAAATATTGTTGTTACATATTAATTTAATATCTTTGATCGAAGAACATCACGTATGACAAGTGAAGTTTATTTTTTGTTATTTAATATAGGGGAAGGTGTTGTACCTTTGGACGAATGTATCTGGGGACAACTTGTATTACTACTACATCTTTTTTTTTTTATTAAAAAATTACATAGAATTACTATAGGAATTAAAACTAGTCTACCTAGACTAACCATTAATTTTTCGTTAATCTAAAACTATAAGTTTATATTCTACTGTTCATCCACTGATGATCAGTAGTATGTTCTATTGGCCTTAAAGCACTACTCACATCACCACTTACTGCACTAACTCGTAGGGTTTTTTTCTCTTCAGTCTTCTAGTTAATCCTTCGTTGTCCACTAGTAGGTTGGCTTCGGGATTGATATGGTTGAATAGTCGAATTTCATGTTTAGCTGCATGTCTTTTGATTTCGCTTTTTACGTCCTTCACACCTAGATCTCGGTGGATGTCGTTGTTACGTATGTACCACGGAGCATTCACTATGTTGCGTAGCACTTTATTCTGAAATGTTTGTATCCTATTTATATGACACTGGCTAGCACACCCCCATAGTTGGATGCCGTATAGCCACACTGGCTTTAGTATTTGGTTATATATTACTACTTTATTATGTACGGACAGCTGTGAGTTTCGTCCTATCAGCCAGTATAGCTTTCTGTATTTTAATCCTAATTCTTCTCTTTTCTTTTTTACATGCTCTTTCCAGCGCAGTTTTACATCTAGCGTCATACCTAGGTATTTAGCGGTGTTCTCATGCGGGATGTCATTATCGTTAATCTTGATTATGGGTTGTTGCCTCATTTTTTTGTTTGTAAAATTTATATTTATCGATTTCATCTCATTTAGTTTTATTCTCCATAGTTTTGTCCAGTTGTTGACTTGATTGCATGCTTCTTGTATTTTTTCTGATGAATTTTCTATTTCTGTATCGACTGCCAGTATTGCTGTGTCGTCAGCAAACGTAGCAGTGGTAACATTTTCAAGTTGGGGTAGATCATATGTGTAAAGTAAATATAGGATGGGTCCGAGGACACTGCCTTGCGGCACCCCTGCTTCAATTTCTTTTAGGTCAGAATATTCGTCCTCTTGTTTTATTCTAAATAGCCTGTTAGTTAGGTATGAATTTAGGAGTTCAACATATTGTTTTGGTAAAATTTTATTTAATTTATGTATTAGCCCCTTGTGCCAGACTTTGTCGAACGCTTGCGCCACGTCGAGGAATATAGCTGAACACACCTGTTTATCTTCTAGAGCTTTTTCTATTATATTCGTAATACGATGTACTTGGTCTATAGTGGAGTGTTTTTGTCTAAACCCGAACTGATGATTGGGAATAATGTTTTTGTTTTCAATTATTGGTTTTATTCTTTTGAGAAGTAATTTTTCAAACAATTTGGAGACTACTGGTAAGAGGGAAATAGGTCTATATGATTTCACTTCGTTGGGAGGCTTTCCTGGTTTTTGTAGCATAATTACTTCTGCAATCTTCCAGCTACTTGGTACATGTTTTAGTCTCAGTGCTGCGTTAATCAAGTATGTTAACATTACGATGCCTTTTCTAGGTAGTTGTTTTAATATTTCGCCTGTGATTAAATCGTAGCCTGGGGATTTTTTAGGATTCATGTTAGTTTTTATTTCGTTTGTCACTTCCTTTGGTGTGACAATTTTTTTTTGCAAATTATCTTGATTTTCTGTTTCTTGCAGTGGGGTATTCATTTGCTCTTCGTTTGGTTTGAATATTTCTTCAAGGTGTTCTGCGAACGTATTTGCTTTTTGTTTATTGTCCCGTGCCCAATTTCCGTCCTTCATTTTGATAGGTGGTATTTGAGTTATTGGTCTTTTTATTCTTCTAGTTGCTTTCCACAACGAGTATTCTGTTTCTTTGCATGCTGTTAGGTGCATTAGGTAGTGATTTATTGTGTCTTCTTTAAGTTTTTCAATTTCGCGTTTTAGTTTTTGTGTCTTGTTGTTTAAATCATTTTTATCTGTTGGGTCTCTGGATTGCTGCCACTTTCTTCTTGCCTTTCTTTTTTCTTTAACTAGCGTTCTTATTTCCATTGGATAGTTGTTGCCGATGGTTTTATAGGCGTATTCTTTACTATTGTTCCATGCTGCTTTTTGTATGGTTTTGGTGAATTTTTCTGCTTCTTCTTCCAGTTGTTGTTTGGTTTTTATTTGTGTTTTTAAGTTTATATTATTTTCAACGTCTCGTCTAAAACTTTCCCAATCTGTTGTTTTATTAGTTAAGTTAGGTCTGTTCTCTTATTTTATTATCTTTTCGGTTAGTGTCAGTATTATTGCTGAATGGTCTGAGCTTAGGTCAAAGTTTTCTTCAATTTTTATAAAATTTGGCGACACTTTTTTGGATATGAAGAAGTCTAGCAGATCAGGCACCTTGTTCCTATCTGTTGGCCAGTATGTAGGTTTGCCGGTAGAGTGAGAATTGCATCCTACTTCTTGTATAGCTTGTCTTAGTTCTTTTCCTTTAGCAGTTGATAGTCTGGAGCCCCAGTCCGTATGTTTAGCATTTATGTCGCCCCCAACAATGAATCTTTCACCTGGTTTTTGAAGGATGAGTTTATAATCTGCTTTCTTTAAATTATATCTTGGTGGGCAATAGAGGGCACCAACTGTCAAGTTCTGTTTGGTAGCTTTTATTACGACCATTGTCAGTTGTACTTTTTCGCTTTGATAATGTTGTTCTTCATAGTGGTTAATGGTATTTTTTATTATAATGGCACTTCCTCCTCTTGCTCTGTTTTGTGGATGGATTGTGTGATATATATTATATCCTCTTATTTTTAAGTGTGATTCTTTTGTAAAGTGTGTTTCTGAGATTGCGCATATGTCAATATTTTGTGTATCGAGAAAGACTTGAAGTTCTTTTTTTCTGTTTAGGAGGCCATTGGCGTTCCAAGTCGCAATTCGTATATCTTTTTTGTCCATTTTATGTTCTTTGGGCAGTTATACCTTTTTCTAGTTTAGTCAGCCTTTGGCAAAGCTGGTTTATGGTTTTTTCCTGTGCATCGAATTTTGCAATTATGGTCTGCATCATCCTTATAATTGAGGCTTGCTCTGATTCAGGAGGTTGTACAAGGTTGTTCTCTTGTTGAAAGCTACTTTGGGTTGCATTGGCATATGTTAGATTCTCGTTTGTCTTTTTTTGAGTAAACACATTTACTTTCTTTTGCTGTATATTATTTCTTGTTTTAGTTATCATGTCTCTTCTTTTCTGCAGTTCTTTCGCAATAGTACATCCTCGATAGTTGGCAGGATGATTTTCGTCGCAGTTTGCGCATACTGGTTTAGTAGTTGTTGCCTTGGTACAGTCCGATGTTAGGTGATTGCCAGCACATTTTACGCATTTGGCTTCCTGACCACAATATTTTTTAGTGTGGCCATATCTCTGACATTTCTTGCACTGTGGGATTAGTTTATTGCTTCTTACCGCTTCTATTTTAATTCTCATATGGCACAGGAATTCTATACCATAGATTTTTTTAATATCTTCATCATGCTGGAAGGTTAACATGAACATAGGAAGTGGGATTGTTACGTCCTTACCATTTTCTTTGATTTTTTTGATTTTGTTAACTACTTCCTGAATTTTGAATCCTTTCTCTATTAGTTCTTGTTTTATTTCTTCTGGATTGTATGTGTAGTGTAGATCTCTAGCTATTACTCTTATTGGTCTATTTTGTTTGTTCTCATAGGTATGCCATCGATGTTTACTATCATTCATGATTTTAGTTAAAGCTCTATATTCATTGGCCGTATCTACGTTGATTTTGATTTGATTGTTATTTAACATGCTGGCTTTAAATGCCTGGTTTTTGTTTTTTAATTCGGTGGTTAACTTACCGTAGTATTTTATTTCACTAACGACTACAGGAGGAGGTTTGTGTTGTTTTAAATTTTGCTCACCACAGTTATTTGTTGGTTCTGATAGTTTACGCTTTTTGTTCTTTTGTAGTATCCATTTTGTTTCCTTGGTTATATGTTGTTGTATTTCCTCTTCTTCCTGGATAGTTGGAATTTGATTTTGGCTTCTTGTTGGTTGAAGTTTCATAACAAATTCTTTCAGCATCTTTATTTCATTTTGAGCTGCTATGAGGGCATTTTTCCAATCTTCTATTGTTTCTGGTACATTGACTGTGTTCTGTTCCATTGGATGCATCGTCATGTGATATGAGGATGCTGAAGTTTGGACGGCCAACGGCTAGTTGGCCGTCTGTTACCGCTTGTGTAATGGGATTACACTTTTAATTTGGTTTTAATTATCGTTATTTATCTGTTAATAATCACGATATAATAGGTACAGTGTTTTATGTAATACTCGGCCAAGCCGCACAGTAACACGTCCGTTCACTAGCAGTGTTCAGGCGAGACTACTACTACATCTAACGGGGGATTTACAAATTTCAAGTTGCATTTGGCAACACTGACGAATTCGACGAGTTATGTGCTGTTTCAGTTCGATTGCAGTTGTCATTAAACCACACGCGGCGAATATTTATTTTTAGTGGGTTAAAGTTTTTTTTTATGGTAAGTTGTTGTTTGTATTACCATTAAACTATTTTCTATCTTTAATTGTCTAACAGTTCAGTTATTATATAGGACCTTTCTCTTTCTAACTCTATTGAGATTAAGCTTTGAAAATTAAGTACATAAATTTTAGGTTACATTTTTAAAAATAGTTAGTGTTGTTGTACAACTGGACAAATATTTGCTTGTACCTTGAGACATGTCCCAAGGTACATGCACATATCTTTAACTCGTTATTTACTGCTTTTTTGTTTTTTTTTTTTTTTGTTTTCGAACAGATAAATAATGCCTAGAAGTAAAAATGGTAAAAAACGCGATCCTATCAATAAGAATGATTTGCAATTAGCGATTGAAGCTATTATGTGAGAAAATATGACTATAAGGGAAGCTGCTCGGTACTATAAAATTGCCAAAAGTACCATTTATCGTCATTTTAAACTTCATTGTGAATCTGGCAGTAAGGAATTTTCATATTGCGGTACAAATGCTACAAAACTAATTTTCTCACAAGAGGAAGAAACCGTGCTAGCAGATTATATAAAAATGGCAGCGAAATATCATTACGGATTAAATAAAAAAGATATAAGAAAATTGGCATGTCAGTATGCTTTGGAAAATGGTAAATCCGTGCCAGAAACATGGCACAAAGACCAGGAAGCTGGCAAAGAGTGGTTACGATGGTTCCTAAAACGTCAAAGAACACTGTCCTTACGAATTCCGGAGGCCACAAGTCTGGCACGGTCTACTAGCTTCAATAAACACAACGTGGCTACATTTTTTGGTAATCTTAGGCAGTGTATGGAAACGTTTAATTTCCAGCCTAATCAAATTTACAATATTGACGAAACTGGTAATACAAATGTTCATAAGCCATCAAAAATTATCGGGCCAAAAGGATTAAAACAACTAGGCAGCATGACTTCCGGAGAACGAGGTTTCAATGTGACTATGATTGCTGCCATTAATGCAATAGGAAACCATGTTCCCCCTATGCTAATTTTCCCTCGTGTCCACTTTAAAGATCATATGCTCAAAGGTGCACCACCGGGAACAGAAGGTGCTGCAAATCCTTCTGGATGGTCAAATGATGTAATTTTTATGAAGTATATGCAGCATTTTATTAAAATTGTTAAGCCTTCACAAAAAAATCCAGTTTTAATAATTTTTGATAATCACGAGAGTCACATTTCTGTTCCGCTAATAAATTTGGCAAAGAACCACGGTATTCATTTACTAACATTTCCACCGCACACATCCCACAAATTACAACCGTTAGATAGAACTGTTTTTGGTCCATACAAAACGTATTATAATAATTGGATGCTCGAAAACCCTGGCAAACCATTAAATATATACCAAATAGCAGAGATCGTTGGCAAATCTTATCCTAAGGCATTTACCCCAGAAAATAAGGATTTAAAATCACTGGAATTTGCCCATTTGACGACAATGTTTTTGGTGATGACAAATTCCTAGGATCCTATGTATCCGATAGACCACCAACAAATGTTGCTTTAGAAGAAAGTATTCCATCTACTTCTCAAGCACCTACTTCGGCAGAAATCTGTTCTTCTAATGCCTTAATATCCTCTGGAAGCTCAACGACCGTCTCAAATACTAAGGTATCCCCGCATGTTATTCGCCCATTCCCAAAAGCAGCTGCAAGAAAAGAAGGAGCAGGAAGAAAGCGAGGAAGGTTCAGGATATTAACGTACACACAGGAGAAACATGAATTAGAAGAAGAAATGAAGAGAAGAAATGAGAAGAAAGTCAAGAAAGTTACAAGGAAAATATTACCTGAAGAAAGTTCGTCAGATGAAGATATTAATATAGACTTGCAAGATTCAAGTGATGGAAGTGACTTTATTGGAGATGTTGAAGTGGACGTTGACTATTCTAAAATAAGTATAGGTGATTATCTACTTGTTCGGGTAGCCGGTAAGAAAATTGTGAATCATTATATTGCTGAAGTTTTAAAAGTTATTAATGAACATGAATATCAAATTATGTATTATAAAAAGAGCGAAAATTTCAATACGTTCGTTAGAAATGAAGAAGAAATATTTGATATATCTTTAATTGATATAGGAACGAAGTTACCTGTACCAAAATGTGAAGCTAGAAGTGAACGACAAAAGCAACGTATCAAATTTGACGTTGATTTCCATGCATATAAATGGGATATTTTTTTTATTTTTTTTTTTTTATTTAACCCATAAAAGGCTGGCGTTGCCATATGGCAACGTTCGATTGAACTCAGTTCACAGATTTCTGTTTTACCCGAATGACATAGAGGGCACCGCGATCTCTTTGTGACATCCATTATTTGTCTGACAGGTCGTCATTCAGGTTAGATTTTATGTAAAAGTACATTTATCTTCTATTTTTTAACACTGTGTTTTTCAAGATGGACATACGGTTTGTGTAAGTACGATAACATTTTAATTATGTTAATTGCAACTTTTATAATCTGGTATTGCAATTATGAATGATGTATTTTCAAGATGTTTTCATTTCCATTGTTCTTAAATCGATCAGTTTTACAATACACGTTATCCAATCATTGTGTTGCCATATGGCAACGCTAGTCATTGGCACTACCGACTTTTCTATGTTCACCTAATATTTACAGGGGTGGATTGACACTTGAAATGGCTCTACAAATGGCATATGACGACGATTTAGATGTTTCGGACATTTATATTGAACCTCCGGATCCATCTCAACTCACTGATGAAGATTCTGGAGAAGAAGATGTTGGAGGGTGCGCTGATAACTTATCAGCAAACCAGTTACGAGCTCCCGCCGAAATAAAAGCTATCGAGAAAGAGTCATCAGATCGCGAAGAAAATATCGAGGATAATGGAAATCCCACAAAATCTGGAAGTGGTGTGACCAAGATTGATTACGATGAAATCACTTGGATAGATGCAGATTTAGAATACGTTCCAAAACCGTTTCCAATACCCGATTACGAAAAATTTAAATGTTTAACGTCTACCGAAATGTTCGAATAATTTTTCTGCGACGATGTAATATCGCTATTGGTTTCAGAGAGTATTAAATATTCACAGTTCAAAAACTGTGCTAATTTCTCTGTCACAAGTAACGAAATGAGATGTTTTCTGGCTATTCTCATTCTTTCTGGCTACAATAGTCTACCTGTAAAAAATTATTATTGGGATTCTTGCGGGGACATGGGTAATAAACTGGTTGAAAATGCTCTGAGAAGAGATCGATTCAACTCAATTCTTCGCTACCTTCACTGCGCAGACAACAACCACATAGATAAGTCGGACAAATTTTATAAGTTGAGACCTCTAATTGAAAAACTTCAAGACAAATTTCAACACTATTTTATCCCTGAACAAGATCTAAATTATGACGAATCTATGGTGAAGTATTTTGGGCGCCATTCATGCAAGCAGTTCATCAGAGGGAAGCCAATTAGATTTGGATACAAAATTTGGAGTATCAATACCAAAAGTGGGTATTTGGTCAACTTTATGCCATACCAAGGCTCGGATTCCCGCATTAGTGCGGATTATCAAATCGTATTTGGCAAAGCAGTGGCACCTTTCTTGACCTTGCTAAATCAGTTGTCTGATACCAAGAAGAATTTAAGATATTTCTTTTACTTTGACAATCTCTTTACTAGTTTACATTTATTGAGTAACCTGAAGGCTTTAGGCAATGGAGTAACAGGGACCATTCGAGATAATCGAGTACCAAAAAACTGTCCATTACCCTCTAAGGCTGTAATGAAAAAGAAACCTAGAGGAGAATATGTAAGTACTCTGGATAAGACAAATGGTATACTGCTTGTTAGATGGGCAGATAATAATATCGTCAGCATGGCATCGACGATCTACGGCATAAGTCCTTTAGGAGAGGTGAAACGATATTCACAGGCCCAAAAGAAAAATATTCAAGTCCCGAGACCTCTGGCCATTGCCAAGTATAATTCATCCATGGGTGACACAGACCTGATGGATGAAAATATTTCAAGATACAGAATTGGCATTCGATGTAAAAAATGGTGGTGGAATCTCTTCAGCTGGTTGATAGATGCAGCCATCCAGAATGCCTGGATTCTGCATAAAAAAGCTGGGAATAAGCTTACCCAGCTACAATTCAGAAGAGAGATCGTGAACACTTATCTAAAGCGATTTCAAAATCCTCCAAGTCAAGGAGGTCGACCATCAACCAGTTCATCAAGTAGATCATTTTCTCGCGCTTCGGACGATATCCGATTTGTCAACATAGGTCATTTACTTACAGCCAATAAGGATGGCAAAAAAAGAAGATGTGCTGGCGATAATTGCAACTCTATTATTAGAATGAATTGTTCAAAATGTAAAGTGGGGCTTTACCTCAATTGCAATGTTATATTTCATTCTAAGTTTTAATAAATTTTAATAGTTTCCATCTAAACTGTTTTGTTTTAATATTAGGTATAGGTAACAGCTGGCGTTGACATATGGCAACGGCAAATATCTCATTACCTTAAAATCTAATAAGATTTTATCATTATAATTTTTTATTAGTTTTGAATAGAATAACAAAATTAAAACTAAATAAAAATAAAAATTCAAAAAAATTAAACTTCGCCTTTTATGGGTTAATATGCAATTTATAATTTAATATATAATACTTTCGTGTAAAAATTACAATTTTGTTTAAAAATAAATTTATGTACATTCAATTCATTATTTTTTTCATATACTTTCCTTGTCCCTAGGTACACACAGCTTCATCCCAAGCAACAGTACACAATTGTACCTTGGGACAATTTGCCACTTTTGTTTCTTACGTAATTTTTTTGTATTATACTTTGAAATAAAATAATAATAAAAATCATGGCTATTAACAAATATAAGGGTTTCCCTAATATATGATTATTTTTTTAATATCTCAAGTCAAAAATATTAGAGAACAAAAAATATAATTTTATTCTCAAGGTACAACACCTTCCCCTACCTATATGTCAAAAAAATAAAGCCTAATCTTAATTAGCACATTTGAAATTTAATAAATTCAGTATGACCCTGGAGATAAATCTCAAATATAAATTTTTATTTTGTAAATTTAAATCTGTAAATTAAATTCATTATAAACCAGCCATTAATTTTGATTAATAGCAGATTTATTTTGGAATCAATAAAATTTAATAATTTATCTTTAGTACATCTTTGAACAAATATTCTATGTATATGTTTCAACAATAACTTCACTAATTGAGTTTACTAAACATATTTAAGTTGAAACTCGGGGGATTCCCCAGTCCCTCGCAAATTTTTGAATGTTATATTCAGAAATTATTTTATATTTCTAAACGTGAATCCATAGTAATAAAAATTTGAAAAAAAATTGATCTGTAAAAATTTTTCTGCTATCTCCCTAAATATTTATCACAACCCCCTTGGAGGTTACAACCTTTTTTGCTCAACGCAAAGCTTAATCCTCCTGAACCGTCACGTCTTTAATATTCTAGTCTCTGGCGTTTGTCTTTTATGTTTACACATAGGCGTAGAAAAATTTTCTATTCAGATAATTGTTTTTTTTTTAAACATTTATAACATGGTATTATTTTTCTATCTGCATTTCGTACCTGACATTGCTGTATTCTTTTTTTGTTCATAATAAATAAATTTTTGTTTTGTAACGTATGTTCATTTAAATAGAATATTTTTTGACGCGACAATGGTTTTTATAACTTTTTCCTTACCCCAAAGAAGTTACATCGTTGGGAATAACGGTATACGTCGACGTAGTAACATCTTGTACATTTCTATAAGTTCGTTTTATATATCTGCATACTCTTAAAATGGCTAAAATTGATCCATAAAATCGTTTTTTTATTATAGAAACTCCCGTAGCAGAAGAATATTGGAACTGGCAAAATCCTCAGTAATAGATACATAATATGAAACAATCAAAGGATTGCCTCCACGTAAGAGCGACTTAACATCATTACAAGGTGTTAAATGTTGTATTATGTTATTTTATTACTCCCGACATCTCACCGGGCTTTAGACTTTTTTCTATAAAATAAACAAATATGATAATAATCGAAAATATATAATAGTTATTTATCATACAAGTACGCAAAGCTAGTGCAAGATGGAATATGAATCAATTAAAACACGAGTGTAGCGAGTGTTTTAAGACCTCTGGACTGAAGATGCTTTACGTATGTGTATCGATCAATATTTTATCTACAATATAATGAAAAAAAAAAACGCAATAAATATAAATGAAATAGTATATTATTATATGAGGGATCATGACATTCATTATTCACGGCTCGTGGCGCTAATCATCCGAGTGAACAATGACCATAATTCTTTCGATTTCATTCTGTATAACTGGGAAAGCGAATCGGCTGCTAAGTAAAGCTTGTTCGGAGATATAAGCATATGGTATTACTTGAGAATTAGCGGCTCAACCAGGCTGGAGTTAATAAAATTTTTAAAAGATTTGCAAAGTAAATGATAATTTTGCAAATTCCAAATATGATAATAATTGACTGTAATTAGTATTAAATGTTTAATGTTATTTATTATATTAATATGTTAATATTTATCAACGAAACAATAATTATACATAATAATTCTGTGTAATAAAAATTGGAATGTTTTAATAATTGTCTGTAGGCTATTATTATTTTTTATTATACCTGCATCATAATCCATGTTTGAAACACGCTACAGCGTTCGTAAACGCAAGATTAAAACACGCCGTGCTTTAAAGGTTGCTAAGCAAGAACAAAAATAATTACTATTAATATCTGTCAAAACTGTAAACGTAAACAATAAATGCTAACCAGTCTCCATGTAAACGATATACGTCAAAAGTCACACGCGCAAAATTATGAAATGAATCAAAATCAAAATGTTGCTTTCCAGTTTTTTCTAGAGTATGATGCAGGTATAATAAAAAATAGCGTATGACACACGTGTATAAGTTCTTTTAAAGCATTAGCGACGTTAAAAGCACTCCGCTTCGCGTCGTGCTCTTAAACTCGTCGTACGTGCTTTAAAAGCTTACTAATACACTTGTATCATAATATACTATTATATGTATTGTAATGACAATAAATTGTTATAAATACGTATTTTTCTTATCGAACAATGCAAAGAAATAAATACGTCTCTGCACTTTCTACCACTCTTCTAAGGTATATAAACTACCTCCCAATGAGAAAGGCGCAGGTAGTTAAGTGCTTATTTCTTCGAACAAGTTATACAACTTCTTTAAAAATGAACTTGACTGTTAAACCACTACTGAAACGGTATATTAAAGTAGAGTAAAGTACAAATATTCATTATTATTCAACAACGTTTAATTATTATTTTTTATTTGTGTAACCGGTGAAAAAATTGTTTTAATATTAATGTAATATGTATATGTTTTTAGGTTCAAGAATTCAGACTGATAAGAACAGTGGGATTCGAATTGATTATGCTTAAGAGAGTGACGAAGAGCCCTATGAAACAGATAGTGATGACGAGTATATACCGTCAGAAGTTTCTTCAGTCAGTGACACTGAAGAGACTAATTATATAAATGTTACAAGTCAAAATAATGACGTATGTGACGTAAAAAACCTGACTGAGAAGGCCGCAAAAACAAAACAAATTCGTACGTCTACTTCCACAGGTACTATCACAAAATATTAAAGTATGTTAATGGGCCCATAAACCAATTTAAAAAAAAAAATTATGAAACTATTAGAATATATGACGATCAGTGAAAACCCGATGTGAAAATTCCATATATTACCCGAGATATGATTTTTTCAAGTTTCCATGACGGCACCGGTACTACTCCAGTGGCACTAAAACAACTATTTTTCATGATAGTAGATATTATATATTTTTTAATGTAAAAATGATATTTACATATTATAAGTCTTAATTTACAACAATTAAACTTAATATAAATAAAGATAAAATTACTTGGGCAACTTTAGAGTATTTTACTTGATATTCGAGTAATTGACGTACGAAAGTTTTTTTTTACAGTGGCGCTGGTAGTACTGTAACCTAACCTCACCATACAATTTTATTCAATAGTTTTTCAACACAGCACAATAAAACAGTGAAATTATAAAACAAGTAATAGAAGCCCAATAAATATAATCTTAAACACCAACAAACAAAACGAATGAAATGACATTTCGTAGTTCTATTTTAGCCCACTATAGGCGTTGGGCGCTACGGCAGACGCGCGATTTGCCACTAGATTCAAAACGAATACCACTGACGTCACAATATTCAATTCGTTTTAGCGCTTTACTGCAGAATATTTAAATAAAAAAAATAATTTACTACTAATTATTCCGTAAGTATTACACAATTTTGATATTAATATATCATATTTCGTTCATGGTTTATGTGCCCCTAGGATTTTTCGTATTAAAATAAATAAATCTGAAACTAATATTCGTAATTATAAAAAATATATTCTTTGGTTATCAAGATTTTATTTTACAATCAGAATTTTTCAAATTTTTTTTTTTCAACTTCAATTCCGTTAAATTAAATTCAAGATTAAATTTTGACATAAATTTCGTAATTCAGCTGATGGTTTTCAATTTTAAAATATCTTTTAATCAATTTAAATTAGTTTATAAATTGTGCAATATTTACTGGTTTTTCTTTTTAGGTTATTCAAAATTTTCACCAAAAAGAATTCAAACTAATGAGAACAGTGACATTCTGTTTGATTATGCAAAAGACAGTGATGAAGATAAAACAGGTGAGTATATTCTAAGTCGAGATAATGACGTTTGTGATACACAAAATTTGAATGCAAAGGCTGCAAAACCAAATATTGTTCCTACGTCAACTTCCGTAGGTACTCACACAAAACGTTTTTTCTGTATTTTTTGTAAGAAGCAAGTACGTAGATTTGCACGTCATTTAATTACAATTCATAAATCGAATCCAAAGGTTATTGATATATTGAGATATCCTGCGAAGCATGATGAACGTAATCGACTTATAACGAAATTAATGAATGGAGGAACATTTCTGTATAACAATTGCGACAAATATAACCGTGAAATTCCCTCGATCAACTCTCGTATTGTCATATCAAACCCTGGACTATCCTGATCTTGGTATCCGGACCGCTTGGTGCCCGAGCAACTTACGCTAAACCCCTTGTAACCTACACAAGTCACAATCTTTTTCTAAGTTAAAGATGGGCTCAAAGTTTTTTTTTTGTCAATAGAAACAACAATACGCCGAGTTACCTAGTCTACACCTGAAAAACATACTGTAAGACGTCTATTTAAAGCATTTCTGGACAACCGTACCCTACCAAGTGAAAGAGAGGTTTCTAAATTAATGCGGACCGAAGCTCAATTATCCAGACGAACAACAGCGCAAATAAAAGCTTGGATTAATAATCAAAATAAAAGAACGTCGGTCGTACGTTCGTTAAACATTTAACGCGGATGTAACATTACCTAAAAGACGTCACTATTTTTAACATATCGTCACCTGAGAATTCTAATTTTCTATCTGGACTTCCTTTAGTCATGTGTTATAATTTATTTAAGTTCTTGTTCTCTTATGAATTTCAAAAACTTTACTTCTAAGTAGAAACAGAATGTGTACTACCACTACAACAATAATACATTTTTACAATCAGTTACATTGAAATATCACTTTTCTTCAAACGTGCTGATAGTCAGATAAAAGATTGTAATTCTCAGGTGACAATATGTCTTCTAAAATATTTAGAATGAACATGTTTTTATTTTGTTTTAATAAAAGTACTACTTACTATACAAAAATATTATTTTTTTACACCCCTTGCTGATTTACATAAGTACTAAATTAAATTTTGATAGGGTAAAATCACATTTAACAAAAAATGTAACAATTCATTTTATAATAACCCGTATTGGAGTAGGGTCCATGAGGCCGGTTTTCGGCCCAATTGGAAAAATAATAAAAATGCATGAATATTATATCTTAGGGCCAGAGAAACAAAACTAAATCAATTTTAACCCAAACGAACACAATTCCCACCCCCAACACCTCATATATTCTTGCCATCCGCAACAACTATGACTGGCAGTAACGTCTGCAAAGTGAATTTTGCTCGTCCCTAGGACCAGACAAGCAATATGCAGTTGATTTTATCCCAAGACAGCCCACTTCGTGCGCTGTATTTGCTCAGTGTGAGTTTGCCTCGCTCGGTATTTTGGCGGGAGAGGGTGGTGGGGACTCGGTTGTTCAACTGCATAGTGCTTGTCTGTTCCTAGGGATGAAAAAATTCACTTGTCTGACGCTACTGCCTGCCGTAGTTGATGGGGGTGGGTAGGGTATGAGGGTGGATTTGTTTTGGTTAAAATCGATTTAGTTTTGTTTGTCTGGCCCTAAGATATAAAATTCATGTATTTTTATTATTTTTCATTTTGGGCCGAAAACCGGCCTAATGGACCCTCCTCCTTTCTCCAAATATACTTAAAATCAAAGGAATGGAAAATATCATTTTATTTTTTTGCCCACATTTTTGTTAAAGAAAATATTTGATTTTATTGAAAGTATTTTTTTTTCTTATAATAAATTTATAAATATTTAAAAGAAATTAAGATAAATCAGCGTAAATTATTTGTTGAATCATATGTTTCAAAATTGTATATATGGCTTGAAAATGAACTTACTACAAGATTCGTTCCCTAATTGTAATTCATCAGTAAAACAAAGGCATTATGGGCATTGTTTACCATTTTTAAACAATAAACAACGAAATCATATGAAATTTAAGTATAACAATCAAATGTCACAATAATATACTGTGTTGGTCTAGCTAGTATTTGGATAGTGGGATAAATCACATCTTCAAACCAAATATTTAAGAAAACTAGTTGGTTGAGAATTAGTGCCATCTATTATTACCTAGAAATATTATAAAGGGCCCCGTAAATGCTGATACTGCAACAATTACATTTTCTTTGTTTGTGTCGTAGTTTTACAGAAATAAAATTTTTTGTCAATATGGTATTGGTAAAATTTTATTTCAAATGCAATATTTTTATAAATTTTTGAATCGGATGATGGCCTCGAAAATGTGGGGCCTCGGAAATGCCCAGTTACACATATATATATATATATATATATATATATATATATATATATATATATATATATATATATATATATAATGGACGCCCTTTTGAGTACCTCTTGGCCGCCCGGAAGAAGAGATAGCGTTCCCGGCTGCACGGATAGCGATAGAGAGTTGTGTCTGAGCTCGCTGCTACTTCGCTTATTTGTATTTAAGATACCTAAATGATATAGTAATCATTTCGTTGTCTCAACATTTATGTGTTTTTTTGTGTGTTAAAATATCATTCCAGCCACCATTCTAAGATCAGTGTTATAAGTGACGCCTAAACGTGAGACCGAATGTTAAAAACAAAATACACCGAGGGTTACAGACAGTGTGACAATTTCAATATATTGTTTAATGGACATCGTGCATTTCATTCACGATCGTGAAATTTCGCAGCGCTAACTAGTCAGGGACAGTGTTGCCAACCCGTGTTTTCGGTAGACTCGTTTGAAAATTTCGGGAGATTTTGGAGAATTTCGGTAGATTTATCAAATTATCCTAATATTGCAATTAATAAAATAAGAAATGCTTTTTTTAAGGAAAAAATGTTTATTTCGTAGCTATAAATATTTAAATTTATATATTTATCTGTCTAATAATAAAAAGTTATTATAAGAACAAATTTATATTATATGCACAAGCGAGTGTATGCAAAAAAGACTAACTACTCTACAACTAGACGTAGATGGCTGATGGATTTATGGGCCAAACTGCAATACCAACATAAAAGTCAAGTGAAAAATTGTCCCAAATTATTACCGAAACATTATTTTTTCTTTTAATTTACCATTCGTTAATTGTTGGGAAATAATAACAACTTTCGGTAGATTTTAAGGGTGTTTCGGTAGATCGGTAGAAGCCTATGGATTTCGGTAGATCTAGCGATAAATCGGTAGGGTTGGCAACACTGGTCAGGGAGAACGCGAACTAAAGCATATGACGTCATATCAATTGAGATTTTACTCACGACCTCTGTACGTTGTGGAAAAAGAATTTGACAACGAGTTGAATCACGTGATTTGTATAACGTGGTTCATGTTGGTAAACAAAGCGTATTGTTTAGTGTTTGTAACAGAGAAAAAGAGTGGAGTGTAAATTTCAGTTATAATAGGTAAGTGTAAATGTAAGCATTTGATATTAATATAAATTGCATTCAATTAATAAATTAATGAAATTTAGTTTCTAGCTAAAATGTCGTTCATTTTTGGAGATTTAGTTGCAATAGAGGAACTTGCGAACGAAGACAGAGTTCATGCAGATTGTTTATTTAGACGACATATAAGAGACGCTCAAGATCCATTTTCTGCGAGTGATGTTGAATTATCGTCTAAGTAAAGAAGCAGTTTTGGATCTCTTTGAGAATGTAATTCCACATATAGAAGCTGGCAGGGGCTCTGCATTACGAATCCCCAATCATTTAAGGGTTAGTAGTACAATAAATATAATATTTTTTGTTTTTATTATCAATATTAATGTTAGGTTTTGGGAGCATTAAACTTCTTCGCTGTTGGGAGTTATCAGAGAAGCATTGGTAACAATTTAATAGCGTCAATGATTAGCCGAAGCATAAAAGAAGTAGCTGATGTCCTTAACCAACACTGTTTACGCAGTTTCCAAGGAACTAGGCTGAATATGAAAATTTAAAACAAAGTATGTTTTGCAGGTAATGTTCTTAATACATTAAAGTGATTATAAAAATTGTGTCCACAGGTTTCGTCATCGGATTGTACAGGACATTGGAATTGTCGATGGTACACCCGTTGTTATAACTAAACCGGGGGAAAACGAACATCCATACGTTAATCGGAAAGGATATCATAGTATCAACGTACAAATAGTATGATAAACAAATTGCTTTGTTGCTTTTCTATCTATTAACACAGTAATCTTTTTCAGATATGTGATCCGCATTTAAAAATAATAAGTATCCTTGCTCGTTATCCAGGGTCTGCCTATGACGCCTTTACATGGCGAAACAGTATTGCTGGTAGGAGACTACGAGATAATTTCGAAAATGAAGATAATGAAACCAGGATACTAGGTATTACTATTATTTAGCTGTTAAATATAATCAATGTTTAATAATATAATTCTGTAGGTGATTCGGGTTTTCCTTGTTTACTCTGGTTGCTGGTGTCTTTGGCAAACCCCAGAAACCACAGGGAAATGAGATTCAACAGACATATTATACAAGTTCGAAGCACGGTGGAAAGATGCATAGGGGTGCTAAAAGGAAGGTTTAGATGTCTCTTGAAAGACCGGACTTTGCACAACAAACCACGAAATTCAGTAAGAATTATAATGGCCTATGCAATTCTCCATAATATTACAATTCATTATCGGCTGGACCATCCGAATCCAATTTTAGATGATTTTGATGTAGAAAATCAGAAAAATCCAAACAATGCAGAAGCGGATGCAGTATATAGGGAATTGGGGCAAGATGCATGACGTCAATGTATTTTGGAAAAATTTAAATTAGATAAACATTGTAATTATATTTTTAATAAACATAGTTTTATTATATTTTTTAATTTTTATATTTTTCATATTTACAGGTATTGTCTTTCTAAGGCCTTTGCTATTCTTTCTAGCAATTTATTTGTTAGGACCCTATATTCCATTTGTTCTTTATTTGCTCCAGGAAGTTATCACATTTTTATTTAAGTTGGCAACTTCTGTTATTATTCCATCTATTTTGGAATTTGTTATATTATGAAGCTGCTTTAATTCCTTTGCAGCCGTCGGTGCAACACTTAATCGAATTACTCCTTTAAAGAAAAACTGTTTCAGTATTCTGTTACCGGAATATATTCAGTCCGATTCTGGAAGAAAGTGGTTAAGGAATTGGATAAGTAGCAACGTTGCTAATTTTTAAACTTTAAACCACTACTATAGCCACTTGGTTTAAAATTGTATTCTGTAATCGTTTATTTAGTAACGTTGTTAATTTATCATATTTTAGCAACGTGGTTATTTGAATAGCGTAAAGTTGGTTTTTGACGTTTCATATGGCTAAACATTATTGTGATTAATTGTGGAAGCCCTTCTATCAATAATACAAAATACAAGTAACACATATATTTTATTATACAGAACACTATTTCATACATTTGTCATAGTGATTACAGCCAACTCATACATAAATTATTAAAATATTTCAACACTCCTCCTCGATTTTAATTTATGAACACAAAATAAAATTAAAATCGTTTAACAAATATTTAACACAGAGTAAGTAAGTTCCGTATTGTAAAAATCTTTCAGGAGATAAACGTTTAGTAAATATATCTGCTAAATTTTTTTTTGGTATCAATATAACTATATTTTTAGAAATCAAATCTTTAATAAAATGACTTCTAATGTCTATGTGCTTTGTCCTTTTACTGTTTTCTAAGCTATTAGACATATTTATAGTTCCCATATTGTCGACTAATAGTCTCGCAGATACATCTCCGAAATCCATTGCAATTCCGCGCAGGTTCACCATTTCGACTGCTGTTGCTGCCGCAGCTATGTGTTCAGACTCAGCAGTAGAAAGAGCTACACTATTTTACTTCCGAGAAAACCAGGAGACCATGTTATTGTTGTAATATATAATGGACCCACTCATACTTTTTCTATCTGTCTTATCGCTTGCCCAGTCCGAGTCAGAATAGGCAAATATTTCAACTTTCTTATTATTTTGTTCATTTTTGTATTCTATGCCTATTTCTTTCGTGCCTTTCAAATAACGTATTATTCTTTTTGCTTGAACCCAGATTTCTTTTGTAGGATGACTTTAAAAAAAATTGATTTAGATAGGATATCGCATAGGTAATATCAGGTCTTGAAACGGTTGAAATGTACATAAGACTTCCCATAAGTTCTCTGAAGGGTACGTCATCATTTCATCATTTAAATTAGCTTGAAATCCTTTCTCTATTGGAGTATTCGAAATTTTGCAATCTTCCATTCTAAATTATTAATTATCTTTTCTATTTGTTTAACTTGTGTTATTTTCATCATGTTTTCATTTCTTATTATATTCATTCCCAGGAAACTTTATATTTCGTCCATATCTCTTGCGTTAAATTCCTTTTTCAGCAGGTTGACCGTATTTTCTATTTCATTATCTTCGCCTACTATTAATATATCGTCAACATATACAATTACCCAACAGTTAGCATTGGTGTAAAGACAAAAATCATTATTTGATCTTTTGAATTTGTTTCCTGCAGCAAATTGATTAAAACATTCATTCCAACATTTTGGAGATTCTTTAAGTCCGTATAATCCTCTATTTAATTTTAGAACTTTATTCTTATGTTCATTTCCTCCATCGGGAACTTTTATATATACTTCTGAGTTTAATTTACCATTTGGAAATGCTGTTGGTATGTCTAATTGTTGTATTTTCAATCCTTTTAACATAGCTTGAGCAAGTAACATTCGAATACTAGACATTCTAGCAACTGGTGCATACATGTTTGCAAATATATTCTCCTCCTGAAGTTGAAACCCTCTGGCTACTAGTCTTGCCTTTTTCTTACCATCTTCTTTAGTTCTGAAAATCCATTTTGCTTCAATTGCTTACTTCTCACTCGTTTCTCTATGTTATTGTTGTGCATTGTCCTCCTCCTATATCTCTTGAACAATTAAATTATATATATGAAGCTATTGAATCTATTTCACAACTACTAAATAACGATTTCTTAATAATTGGTGACTTTAATATTTCCTCCCTTTCTAGCCTACTTCTTCCATCTTCTCCTACAAACAATATCACAAATGCTTTCGAAAACTTCTTATCATTTTTAAATGCCACACAATATAATCATGTTAAAAATGTCAATGATAAAATACCCGAACTTGTTGTTTCAAATATCCCTTGTTCAGTCTCACATTACAATGATCCACTTGTCAATGAAGACCTTCTGCATCCATCTCTTTTCATAACAATGAACTACAACATCACTTTTAATCACAACACCTCTGTTAATAATTTCATAAATTATAGTTTTAGTAAAGGCGATTTTGATTTACTCTATGAATTATTATCAACAGCTAACTGGAATGAGATCTATGTGATTACTGATGTAGAAGCGGCATTTGAGAAATTTTATCGCATTTTATATGACATAATGGATAAATGTATTCCAAAAGTAAAATATACATGCTCTTCCTATCCTCCTTGGTTTACCGCTGACATTGTAAAAAACTAAAATTAAAATATAAATATCATAAACCTTTATAAAACAAATAATGATGAAAATTACCTTGCAGAATTTAAAAAATTACGTACACTGGTTAAAAAAGAGATAAATATTGAACATGCGAAATATATATCACAAATTGAACAACAAATTCATACTGATAGTGCTACATTTTGGAAATTTATTCAAAATAAAAGGCAATCTTCGCGAATTCCATGTATGATGCACCTACAAGGTAAAACTTTCTCGAACACTGCAGACATTGTTCAGGGTTTTGCAGATTATTTTTCTGACCAATATAACAATGATCTCTCCTACCCTGAACAAACTTCAATTAGAAATAACATTGGTACTACATATATTTCGGTAATCACGGAGGATGATATTTCGCAGGCCATAAAGTCTCTCAAGCCGAAACGCAACCCTGGTCCCAGTGCCGTCTTCTCCATTTAAGCAAGGCAAGCAGTGCTTGCCTTTATATTTTATAATTTTTAATATATTTTAACAATATATTTGTTTATAATTATTTATTTAGAATTTTAGTATTTCAAAATTTAAAAGCAAACAGAAATACACAATTATGTTTCAAATTGCCTACCGCACCGCTAATGTAATACGAGTACATTCAATGACGTACGAACTATTAGGATCTTATCCTGTTGTTCAAAACCTTCAAGCACAACTTCAAGTGCTTTCGCCGTCCATGCTTACAGTATACCGAACATTGTCGAATATGCAGGTTTCTATACTGGAAATAATGCGCAGTAAACGTTCAGTTAAAAGCAGTTTTTAAAATGCTTCTATGAAGATAATTTACTGGTAAAAATTAAGAAAGGACAGAATAGAAGTTAATTTTATTTATAAGATATATTGCTGAATTAAATTTGTTATAAATAAATTTTGAAAGTAATAATAACTCTTGTATTTTAATAGAATGAACGACATTTGCGCAATAAAAAAACTAGCTAGAAAAACACTTCGGTAGTTTTTACCTATCATCTACTTGTCATTGCTTGCCTTATTATAAAATCCACGAGACGCCACTGCCTGGTCCTGACTTTCTTCCTTCTTATGTCCTTAAAGCCTGTTCTTTTCACACTTTTCAATTTTCTTCTGATCTTCTTCAATTTGTTTCTTCCTATCTCAGCGATCGTGTACCGCAAGGTTCTAATTTGGGTCCTTTATTATTCTTGCTACTGTGTATATCATAGCTTTATGTATTATTAAGTTTTTTGTGCTTTTTTTTTACGTCATTCTATATACATGCTTAACTACTTGTGTCATTAATCTTGTACATAATCAACCTGTAATTGGGGTCTTGAACCCTGTTGGTCAGATTGCAAATAAATAAATAAATTGAACATGATTGTTTTACGTGGAGTAACCGAGTCATAATTCCTGAATCACTTCGACCGATTTTATTGGAACTACTCCATGACCAACATCCGGGAGTAGTTAGAATGAAACTACGAGCTAGAGCAGATGTCTGGTGGCCTCACATGGATGCACAAATTGAAGACACTGTAAGATCATGCATCCCTTGTCAGATATACGCACCCAAAGCCAAAGAAACTAAACTACAAAATTGGAGAAAAAGAGAAAAAAATTGGAGCAGAATCCATATTGATTTCTTTAAATTAGAAAACACAGACTTTCTTGTTATAGTTGACAGCACTACTAGATGGATTGATGTTTATATAATGCCGAATGGTACAAACGCAAAAAAGACATGTGAAAAGTTGAGGAATTCAATTGCAATATTTGGAATTCCAGAAACGATTGTTTCCGATAACGTACCTCCTTTCAACAGTGAGGAATTTTAGAGGTTCTGCCGTTCAAATGGCATTCACGTTACTCACACACCACCATACCATCCACCTTCAAACGGAACAGTGGAGAAGCAGGTAAATACGATTAAACTAAATTTAAAGAAACAACTGTTCGAAGAAACCAAGTATAACCTAGGATTGTCGCTACAACATCGATTAGATAATTTCTTATTTAACTACCGAAACACACCATGTTCAGTAACACAGAAAACACCGGCTGAACTCATGTTTAAGCTAGTACCTAGAAACAAAATTAATATGACGAAACCAAAATATTTAGAAGGAAAGAGAGAAGAGAAATACCAAGAACGAGTACGAAACTATGAAAACAAAAAACGACTTCCAATAAAAATGTATTTAGAGGGTGATAAAATACATCTCTATGTAACACTCTTAAAGAAATGGATTCCAGGTAACATTATGAAATATACGAGGGTTGCCTTTTATGTTTCGGGATTCGGCAACCCTAGTGCTGCCATCTGGCAACTGACGTTCCTATCGTAAAGTTTGGCATTTTTGACAATATATGTAGTCAGAACGTTTTGACGTACGAACGCTATTTGTGTAGTTAACAGTAATTTGAAAAATTCATGTCGGCCAAAAAATGGATTTAAATTGTGAACATTTTCGTGCGATTATTTTTTGCAACTTTAGACGTGGATTAAGTCAACAACAGTGCATCGATGAACTTAATTCGAATTTTGGCGATGAAGTACCATCAAGGACCAGTGTTTATTGATGATTTACTAAATTCAATCGCGACGGTAGTTCGCTCAACGACGAGTTTCGTGACAGTGGTCCAAAATAGGTTTTTGTCCCGAAAAACATTGATTTTGTGCGCGAACTGATATTTCAAGATCGTCAAGTAACTTATCGTAAGATTGAAGCATCCTTGGACATTAGTGGGACCAGCATACATACAAAATTTCATAAACATTTGGCTGTAAAAAAAAATTTGTTCACGTTAGATTCCACATAATTTGACAATCGCTCAAAAAAAGGCTCATGTCAATTGGTAGCAAGAAATGCTCAAAAAATACGATCGCGGTGCTTCGAAACATGTGTATGACATCGTGACAGATGACGAATCGTGGATTTATGCGTATGAGCTCGAAAGTAAACAGCAGTCGACTGTGTGGGTATTCTAAGGCGAACCAAACCCAACAAAAGTCGTTCGGGCACGAAGCACTTCGAAGCAAATGGTCGCCTGTTTATTCGGAAAAACTGGACCTGTCTCAATCGTACCATTGGATTAACGTAGAACGGTCAATTCTGAATGGTACACAACCATTTGTTTTCCAGAAGTTTTCGGAGAAATAAGAAAAACCAACCGCTGAAAACGGATCATTCTCCACCACGACAATGCGAGCTCACACACATCGACTGAGACAAGGAAATTTTTGAGCACTCAAAACGTCGATTTGAGGAGTCTTCCGCCGTATAGTCCAGACTTGGCACCCAATGACTTCTTTTTATTCCCGAATATTAAAAATTAATTGCGGGGTCAACGTTTTTCGACACCTGATAAAGCGGTCGATGCGTTCAAAATGCATGTTTTGGAGGTACCTCAATCGGAAAGGAAAAAGTGCTTCGAAAATTGGTTCACACGTTGCAAAAGTGTATTTATCTACATGGTGAATATTTTGAAAAGCAATAAAGCCATTTTCGATGATAAATATTCATTTGTTTTCTCTAATCCCGAAATATAAAAGGCAACCCTCGTATTAGTAAAAATACTTATCTTATGTTAGCCGCTGGGAAGATTAGATATGTTCATTCAGATCACATTCGCAAAAATTACATACAAGAAGGAATTGCCGACACATCAGGAGAAATTAATCGAATAACGAAATCTAGAAATACCAGTACTAATACCAAGGCAACAGGGTCCCAAATCCGAATTAGAAATTACTGGAAGAGAAATTGAAGAAACCACAAAATATCCAGTTACAGAAACTGTGCCATATTCAAACCCGGATCCAGTATCCTCACCTAAACCAAAACCCACAACTCCAATCCTTAGACGATCTCAGCGGGTTATTAAGCAATCTGAAAGGTTAAATTAATAATTGTACTAGATTTAGCTTAATTAAAGGAAGAGGAGTGTTATATGTTGTATGAACGAATTGTTAGATGTTGTATGAAGACACTCTGGGACAAAGACAAGATGGCGTGAGTGTCTAGGTGTGTCATGTATGACGCAGTTACAAGAATAAAATAAAGATAGTATCCAAAGTTCTCGTGTTTTATTTAGTGAGGCATAAATACACAACACTAACTATAGAAACAAATTAGAAAAAATGATCTTCTAACTTCACATTTGCATTACTTTTTAAGGATAACAACTTCCGCTTTAAATGTAATTTATTAAAATAGTTATTTGTGTATCTAGAGCAGAAAGTAGTCTATTGTCGCTTGCGAATGGACATTGATGGTCGAGGCGCAGCCGAGACCAGCAACCATGCATAAGCAGCAAGGACACTTTCTGCTCGAGAAACACACACTATTTTTTCTTCGACCGATTCAATAATAATAAAAAACTGGATGAAAATATTATATTTGTCATTTTCTGTTTGAACTTTTATTCCGATCCATTTTACAGTTAGCCATGTCAAAACGTTTCCAAGGTGATGGATACTATTTCTTCTGTTATTTGTTTGAATCGTATGACAGATATTAATTTTTCAATTCAATTATGACGTTTAAATTTTGTAAAACATCATAAAATGATGGATAGTGACGAATGTGAAATGGAATGTACTCCACCACACATCAAAGAAGCTGCGAATAATGTAATATTAAATCTATTACCTGAAAAGTCGAAGAATAGGTATGAGAAGGAATATGGCTTGT
Source organism: Poecilus cupreus (assembly GCA_963942605.1). Lineage (NCBI taxonomy): Eukaryota > Metazoa > Arthropoda > Insecta > Coleoptera > Carabidae > Poecilus > Poecilus cupreus. Next base: position 24,404,151 of record OZ012719.1, read on the forward strand.
TCAAACTAACTTGTCGTTAAAAGTAAACTTGCTGTTATTATAAGATACTATTGTTAAATATTACCTACTATTATCATGAACTGTTTTTTGAAAATTAAAATTTTCCATCACAACTGTCCATTTACTTGATAAATTTATTTTTTCTACAATCGTTGCACAATATCGACATTGTTATTCCATTTTTGATTAGGAAATGTTCAAAATTGTCGCTCTAGGGCGACAAAGTGACATATTGTCGCACTAGCGCGACAAAAACAAAACAAAAATAAATTAGGTAAAAGATGTAAATGATGCATTGGATTTTTCTGGTAATAACCTTGCTATTGCAAATACAGTTGGCATATACGTACATACACTTCAACTTAATCACCATAAACGTATTCACTCTGTAGACTTTATGTCAAATGTACTCCATATGTCACATGTACTCCATGTGTCAAATTATGATTTCTTTGAAAATTTGGATTTTGTTCATAAACGTTGTCATGATTACGGTGACATGGGTAACTACAATTTTACTGAATTGTTATAGGCGTGACCAAAGATAATTTTGAAAATTAATTTTTTTCTACAGCTTGACATTGTTCAACGATTGTAGAAAAAATATTGTGTGTATCTCGTCGGATAGAGCTTGTTCGGTGCACTTGTCGAGTTGTTGATCTCGGCTTCGCCTCGATCAACAATTTTTCGCCGCGTGCAACAAACAATGCTCTTTCCGCACTTGATACACAAATAACTATTGCCGAGCGGCAAAAATCTTATTGCCGCTTGGTAAGCGGCAATCGTCAATTTTCTGCTTTCAACTGACAGTTGGAAATGTATATTTTCTGCTCGGTCGTAGAAAAACACTTTGTCTTTCAAATAAGTCTTTTAATATATTCATCATTTCTCTTGCTGACTTTGCATTTTTCAAACAATCTAAATATTTATCGGTAACACATTTTACAATAGTATTCATTGCTTTAGCATCTTTGTTTATGAATTCTTGTTTTCTTTCTCCTTGATATTCATTTTCTGAACTAGTTAACACTTCCGCAACTTTCAGTTCTGCTAATATCATTTGAACTCTAAATTTCCAGTTATCGAAATTGTCTGTAGACAACTGAGGATATAACATACTTATATTCCCATTCATTTTTATAATAATTATTACATTCAATGTCAATAAGCCAATTTCATATGACTTTAAATATTTCTTACTTCTTTAACAGTGTTCTGGGCCCATAACCTATTGTGATTAATTGTGGAAGCCCTTCTATCAATAACAATACAAAATACCAGTAACACATATATTTTATTATGCAGAACACTATTTCATACATTTGACATTTTATATTATATTTTTTATATGTTGTCATAGTGATTACAGCCAATTCATACATAAATTATTAAAATATTTCCACAAGCATAACTAAAACTCTAGTAAGTATTATTGTTATTTATTAATTATTAATGCTAAATTAATATATTTTCTGCAATTACAGAGTATATATTTGCAAAATAAATTGCCATCAAAGCAAAGAGGAGCCCGAAGCACTGCTGAACAGATGGAGATTATGATACAGTACATACAAGGAAATAGAATAATGATAACTGGCAAAACGCACCCCAATAATACAAAAGAAGTAGAAGAACATTGGCAGAAATTATCAGAAATGTTAAATTCTGCACGCGGAGCACGAAAAACTGTAGAAGAATGGCGCAGATTTTTCACAGAGTGGAAAAGTAAGACACGACCTAAAGCTCGTGATCAAAAATAGATTCTACAGCTACAGGTTAGTTCATCTAGCACTAGGAACGAATTTATTGTCTATAATATTATTGACTTTATAGGAGGCGGTCCATATAAAGATAGGAAACATAGTGAGCTAGAAGAACGCTTAATGTCTTTAATTGGCTGGGTATCAGTTTCTGGAGCGGCAGATTTACCTAATGAAAATAAAACTATTGAACTTGACAATTTAAATGTTGTGGAGGATGTTTTTTTTTTTTTTTAAATTTAGTTGATGATGAAGAGAATCTAGTTTTACCTATACTAGAAACAATATCAGTGTCTCCGCAACCAGCAAATCAAATATTACCAACACCAGCATCAACATCGGTGCCTCTCAAATCAACAGTGTTAGGTATGAAAAAGAATTTGAAGTTTTCAAGAAAGAAACCAGCCAGAAGTACTATTACAGCACTTGAAAAGAGCGCAAAAATATATGGCGAAAGTAATATCAGGCTCACCGCAGCAGTAGAGGCATTTGCTGAAGGTCTCACTAAATTAGCCAATGCAATTGAGAAATATGCAGGTGCATTGGAAAAAATTGCTTTAAAACAAAACGAGCAAGATTAAATGCTTATATATATATATATATATATATATATATATATATATATATATATATATATATATATATATATATATATATATAAGCATTTAATCTTGCTCGTTTTGTTTTAAAGTAATTTTTTCCAATGCACCTGCATTATATATATATATATATATATATATATATATATATATATATATATATATATACCGGGTGGTCCATCGATTATTATAAATAATACCGAAAATTTATTCAGATAAAATTTATTTTACATTAAAATATCCATGTATCTGCAGTATAAGTTTTTCTACCGGGTGCTCCATTTTCGCGCAATAGTATGCAACTTAGTATTTTTAAATGGAACACCTATATATTTTTACAAAATTTTAAAGATTTTATGTTTGTCTTTACATAAGTTCTTATTCACTATAGTACTAAAATAATTAGTACAGAAACTATTCACGTTTTTATGATTCCTTAATCACACAGAAAATATGCCATATAATTGTGTGTGAATATTTAAATAATCAGATTAGTTGCTGTCAGATCTTTAATAATTATTATTTACTATTTTCACTTAGTTTAACAACTTTTTTTTGTTATATTTTATTTAGTTTCATGTGCAATTCGAAAATTTTTTATTTTATTTATTGTTTTTAATTTCATGGCATACTTTCTGTGTTTAATTCTTCATAAATAAAAACGTGAATAATTTCTGTACTATATATAGTACTATAATAAATAAGAACTATTTTAAAGAGAAATCATTTCAAAACTGTCTGCAAATATGTTTGCATAAGAATGGCAATTATATTGGAAATAATTTCCATGGTATACTACATTTAATTTTTAATTCAATAAATTAATTTAGTGAAAAATGGTAAAAAACTTCGAAATTATTGGTTTTATGCATAGGATACCCTTAATAATAATTGAAGGTAATACAAAATGGCACACAACAGAATAATAAAATATAGGATGTTCCATTTGAAAATGGCGAGTTATAATCATTTGATTCGCTTTATTGAACATCCTGTATAATTACATTTAAAAGAAAGTATGTCAAAACATAGAGTATAGTTACAGTTGCGCAGAAAAAAAAATTCTTAAATTTTACTATTAAAATAACTTCAGTACGCCTTCACAAAGCAATGCGTGTATTCGGAAAAACGGAAAAACTTGACAACGCCGCGGAAAACTAAAACAAAATTCATATGTCCGTATAGGTGAATAAAATACACTTCAAAATATATAAAAATATATAGGATGTTCCATTTCAAAAAAGACAAACAATTCTCGTCTAGCCGTTACTTTACACCCTGTATATGTGAAAATAATTTTACGTTATGCTCCTTTAGTAGTCGAATAAATTTTGTTAATAAATTCATGCCGTATTTCTAACGACAAGGGAGATATCGAAGACGGGCATTTCGATGACTCACCCTGTATATATATATATTGCAAACGGTATCTTAGTTAGAAAATTCATTACTAACTGCGCTGAAGTAATGAAGCCACTCACCGACTTGACCAGGAAAGATATTACATGGACATGGAAGAAAATACATAAAAGCGCGTTTGAAAAATTGAAGGTATTGTTAAGAACAGCACAAGTGATGATGCAAGCAGGCTATCGCTGCCATTTAAATTGCGCACTGACGCCAGTGCATACGCAATAGTAGCAGCTTTACTGCAGATGAAGCACCTAATCATCATCCATTTGAGTACGCATGTAGACTACCTATAAAAGCAGAATATAATTACAGTACCACAGAGCGAGAGTCACTTGCCGTGGCATGGACGGTGGAGAAATTTCGTGCCTACGTGAACTCATCCTCTGTGAAAATTATAAGCGATCACCGACCCGCTGGATGATGAACCTTAAATAATCAAGTGAACGACTCACCAGATGGGCACTTAAACTCCATAGATGATAAGGTCCTGCTATATCTTCATGTTTTATGTAACATTTCCAAATCCTTTTCGACAAAATTTGCTCCCCGCGCGATGGCTTTTATTTAATTTCCAAAATCATCTTTCCAACTTTTAGAAGTCTATCATTCATCCTCTCTAACCCCGTTTAAAAAGAAAGTTGGTGTTGCAGATCCGCAGCCTATCAACCCAATTGAAAACGCGACCGCCCGAAGAAGTCTACATAATTTTGTTGGATCTCAGACGCGTCGTACCTGTAATCCAAATGGGGAGGTTGTGACGGACGCCCTTTTGAGTACCTCTTGTGCCGCCGCTGGCCGCCCAACAGAAGGGATAGCGTTCCCAGTTGCACGGAGAGCGAGAGATAAGCTGTGGGGCTTCGGAAACACTGTTTTCAGTTGGTACCACTGACAACTAATATATAGCGCGAAAAAGTAGATAAGCTGTGTGCCTTCGAATACACTGTTTTCAGTTGGTTAATAAATGTTTTGTATATAATTTTGTTGTGTACTAATTCGTACAATTTTTTATAGAAACCAAAAATATCACGTCAATCAGCACGACGGCGACTAATATCTGTAATTACTCCTTCAAGAACTGATTCTGGGAGTATGGACATTGATGATGTTTTATCTGGCCGTTCTAGCTCTTCCACCGAACAGCCATCGCTACCTTCTTTGCCAATACAACAAAATGAACAGGAGCGAACTAAAACGCTCATATCAAAAACCACGTCTTTTTCACCTTTGATTAGGATGACTCGACAAATGTCCAATTAAGGAGTTAAATAAAATGCATACTAAACAGATGATATACAGAAGATAACTGTGACAATTCCAGCAATTAAAAAGACGGCGTAAAAAAAAAATTGCTACACTGTCAGCTATTCTACGTAGTTTAAAAACTGAAAAATATTTGCAAGAAGATCAGTTACTTGTTTAAAAAATATACCAGGGCCAAATTCAGAAATTTTAAAGCGGCAATTGGCAAAATGTAGTCAGTTAAAAATTCCACGGCAATATAACGAAAAATTACGATAATTTGCTGTCACCCTTCATTATTATTCGCCGAGGGCATAAAATTATGTGCGCACAGCGTTAAACTCTTGTCTGCCACATCCAAAGACAATTTATAAATGGTAGAGTTCTGTAAACGGTGAACCAGGTTTTACAAATGAAGCTTTTCAAGCTATAATAATAATAATAATAATATTTTATTTATTCCCTACGAAAATATTTTACATTTTATGGGAAGCGTCACACTTGTAGATGAAACAAAATTAAAATAACAGTATTCTTACAATAGTATGGGAATATATGCATAAATATATATCACAATATGAGAACTAATTTAAACTATTGTTATTAACAGAACTATAAATACTAAGTATCACAGTACAAAATAATAATAATAATGTAAGCGTAGCTTTAGAATATCAGCAATATTAAAAAGTATCACAATATGAGACAGATAAGGTATCACAGTATGAATAATATTCATTTAGATTATAAAAGCAGTTATTGAGAAGCATATTTTTAAATTTAATTTTAAAGCTATTTAATGTTATACAATTTTTTATTTCTGCCGGTAACTTATTAAAAATTTTAATACCAATAACAATGGGAGAGTTTTTGGCACAGTTTGACCTACAAAAAGGGGTTCCAAATTCATTTTTCCTTCTTGTGTCGTACTCATGGTGGTCTTTATTAAAAATTAAATTTGTTTTATATTGAAAAATAAATTTACCTATTTCATATAAAAAAAGACAAGGCAAAGTTAGTATGGCCAGATTTTTAAATATGTCTCTACAGGATTCTGATCTCTTAGATCCAGTTAAATATCTTACTACTCTTTTTTGAGTTATAAATACTTTTTCAGCAAATGTTGAGACGCCCCAAAAGATGATGCCGTATCTCAGTAGTGACTCTACTTTAGCGCAGTAAAACGTCAGTAATTGGTTTAAAGTTAAAAATTGCTTTAGATGCCTAATTTGAAAACATATTACATTTAATTTAGTAATGACAATTTCACATTGTTGCTTCCATTTAACATTCTCATCGAAAATCATCCCGAGTACTTTTGAGGACTCTACTTGTTTCAAATTATTATTTCCAATTATCAAGTTAACATTAATAATGTTTATGGCTTGATGATTATGGAAATGAATATAGTTTGTTTTTGAGTTATTTAAATGGAGTAAATTTTCATTACACCAGAAATGCAATTTCTCTAAGTTTTCATTGCATCTTTGTTCTAGAGATACATTATTTTTATCTGAAATAACTAACGTCGTATCATCTGCATACTGAGTGATTGTAGTGTCACTGCTAAAAATGAAGTTCAGATCGTTAATATAAATAATGAATAGAATAGGCGCCAAGACGCTGCCCTGCGGCGCCCCAACATTGCTGACCAGGGGTGTCGAGTTTGTTACGGAATTATTATTTTGAATACACACATATTGTCGTCTATTACTGAGAAAGCTTCGTATCCAGTTCAGAGGCGCACCTCTTATGCCAATATTTTCTAATTTGGCCATAAGCCTATCATGGTTGATACAATCAAAAGCCTTACTTAGATCGCAGAAGATTGCCACTGGAAATTCTCCACGATCTAAGAAAGTAATAATGTTTTTAAACATGTGATGAATTGCATCGGTAGTTGATAAATTTGACCTAAAACCAAATTGATTTTCGTGAATTATTTTGTGTTTTCTAATAAAAGATTCTAATCGTTCTAAATAACAATATTCATACAGTTTTGAGAATATTGAAGCTATAGATACTGGCCTGTAATTATTCATGTCAGCTTTATCGCCTTTCTTATAAATCGGTATAATTTTATTAACCTTGATTGAGTTTGGAAAATGACCATTCTCGAAGGATATATTTATACAATAAGTTAAAGGTTTTACTAATGTAGTTGCTACACGTTTTATAAGAAAGCTGGGAACATCGTCTGGTCCAGAAGATCTTTTATTTTTTAACTTGTTATTAATTATTCTCAATAACTCATCTTCTGCAACTGGGGCAGCAAAAAGAGTATTAAATTGACGTGCTGTGTTACCTAGACTAGGTGATATTGGAGCATTTCTCAAATTATTTAATACAGATAGAGGTGCGTCTCTGTAAAAGACATTGAGACTTTCTGCTACTTTTTCAGGATCGTCTATTTCAATGTCGTTGTGCTTAAGTGAAATTTTACCGGATTTTGATTTCTTGCCATTCACAGTATTTATAACATTCCATACTCCTCTTGAAATATTATCGGCATTCATAATCTTGCTCTGAAAGTAAGTTTTTTTAGCGTTAGATATAAGAAGAGAGTGTTGTTTTTTAGCTCTCGTATAGTGCTCATTAAGCACTGGGTGAAATTTTTTTAACTGAAAAAGAGATTTAAGGAGCTGACTGGAGTGTTGAATTTCATTATTGACCCATCCTTTTTCAGGAATTTGCCTGACCTTTTTGAAGGGAAAATGAATTTGGAAGTAATAAATAAAAATATTGTGAAAAGCCTCAAAAGCGGTATCTGTGGTTTTGCACTGATATACCTGATGCCAATTTTCGTTTTCTAAGACATTGTAGAATTCAATAATATTATGTTGGTCAAAAATTCTCCTGTAACAGAAACTATTATTTTCCAAATTAGTAATATTAGTACTACATAGCATAGTATTGTGATCGGAAATAACGTTCTCAATAACTGTACTGTTTATACTGAAGTTTGTAAATATATGATCTAATTGATATTTACCACGAGTTGGTTGTTTTACGCTGTTATTCAAGTTATAGCTTAATAGGATATCGCGAAAGTGTTTAAAATAAATGTTGTCTCTAATGGGGTCTACATTAAAGTCGCCTCCAACAATAATTTTTACACTGGGTTTATATAAATAGTCCATAATTGTCGTTAATTTATCTAAAAAATAATTAAAATTGGTACCGGGTGACCTATAACAGAGTAAGAGAATAATTGAGGTGTTTTCATTTGGTTTCCATTGTACACCACATGTTTCTATTATTTTTTCCTCGTTGAAGGCATCTAGATCAATAGGAAGTGCGTGGATGTTCTTCTTTGCCCAGATGCCAACACCGCCGCCTTTAGAGACTGATCTGCAAAAGCTGGCCACAGGGACGAAGTTTGTAAAATTTACGAGTTCTATGTTGTTACTATGCCTCCATGTTTCTGTGAAGCAAATCAACTGGAGATCTTGGAACTTACTTAGGTATTCAGTATCGATAAAATTAACTTTTTCTTCAGTAAGTGCTTGGCAGTTCAATATTAAGAAATCGTGTTTACAACTTGGACTTGATTTGAGTCCATTTGTCACTGCGATATTGGTGTTCTTTTCCTCAAATGTAAAAAACGATTGAAACCAGCATCTACGGGCCATACTTCTGGTTTCATCGCTTCTTCAAAATTGGTAGCGTAGACAGTAACCTTGAATGACGAATAGTATTGAGGGAATTTTGCTGATAATTTTTCAGCTTGCACCTCTGGAAACTTATGTTTTAAATAATTGACTACTTCGGCTTCGGTCGTTTCGGGATGTAGTCTATATACATGTATATGTGCTAGTTTAGGGACGGTTTTGATTGTCACAGAGTTTTGACTGCTTTTGTTTATCCCCAACATAGGCACATTTTTGTGCCGCTGTGGTTTATTGATTACAGGTGATTTGATTGTATCCCTGTTATTTGTTTCTATATTCTTGGAAATTATTTTTTGTATTTTGTTAGAATCGTTTGTCGTGTTTTTAACTTCATTTTGTTTAGCTTCTGGTTTACTAATTATATTTGACATGTTTGGCGCTGGTACAGTAGTTTTTTTACCTGTCGGTAAGTCGATATTTTTAGTCTTCTTATTACCATTTATTTGTTTAGAGTTTTGATTACTTTCTTCAGATGGCGTGAGTGGGTTTATTTTGTTATTCATGATAACCTTATTAAGTATATTTAATTGATCTGTTAAAATTTTTATTGTATTTCTTTGACATAGAATCAAATCGTCTTTTTGTTTTAACATTTCTTTTAAATGATACAGCTCACTTACATTTTTATTATCATTTATGCTTGAGAAAGATATTTCGGAGTCCTTGTCGCTGTCAATATCTGACGAATGGATTACGACCTCGTCACAACAATTTGTAACATTTTCACTATTTACGGGCCACTTTGCTGTATTAACACAACTGGTATGCGAAACAGTGTTACACTTTATGCACTTAGGGCCACTAATTGCTGTTTTGTGGCACCTTTTGCACAAATTCTTATCGTTTTTTTTCTCGTTTTCGGTTAACACGTTTTTACCGTCCGCCATCTTGTTTGATCACTCAACACACTCACACCAATTCAGGTGCGAATTCTCTGATCAACCTTTGTATTGACGAAATGCCTATAGAAAAATAGAATTTGACGGAAAGAAATATAACGGATATGTGCAATATGGAATTGAAAACAACGATGATACGGTGGCAGTAGCTAAAAATGCTTTAGTTTTTACGGTGGTCGGCATAAATGATTCATGGAAACTTCCAGTTGCGTATTTTCTTGTGGGCGGAGTTTCTGAAGAACAGCGATGCAACCTCTTGAACATTTGTTTATCTAAATGTCAAGATGTAGGAATCCGTGTAATTTCAGTTACATTTAATGGCGCTGCAGCTAATATGTCTACGATGTCATGGTTAGGATGTGATTTTAAAAATCATGTAACTTGGTTCAATCACGTCGATACAAAACAAAAAGTTTATTTTTATCCCGACCCTTGCCACATGTTAAAAAATGTTAGAAATACTTTTAGAGACAAGAAAATTTTATATGACCTTAACAACATTGTAATTAATTGGAAATATGTTATCGAACTGCAACAGCTATAAGATAATGAAAAATTGCATTTAGCTAATAAATTAAAGAATGTACATGTACAATTTCGAAAACAGGTGATGAAAGTGCGGGTGGCAGCTCAACTTTTGAGTGAATCTGTTGCTTGTGCTCTAGAATTTTGTTGTAATAGTTTGCAGTTAGTGGAATATGAAGATTGTAAAGGAAATGTTAATTTTATATGGATATTCAACAATTAATTTGACATTTTTAATACTAAATATTTTAGACAATATGGATTTAAAATACCAATATGTAATATAAATTTTGAGCATATTTTAAAGTTTTAGACGAGAGACTAGATTATTTGAAATGTGGAGCATACCATGATGGCCGCCAACGCGTTCCCCCTTCCGTCTCGTGGTTTCACGCTTGATGTCTATGTTCGCAATTTAAACTCTATATAAATTTAGTTACTCTGAGGGTTATACAACCAAAATCCAACAGGGGTTAGAAAGCTGAAGGAGAACAAGAAGAAGTCTATCAAAACAAGCATCTTCTCCATTCATTATTTAGCGTTTGCAAAATTTTCATTTATTGGGAGAAAAGAATTTGAAATTAAAATGTTTCATTTCAAAACAATGTAGTAAAACATTTTCTACATTTAAAATTATGTCGCTTCTGCTGATACTTCTTTCCAAAATAATAACAAGTGGTAAGTGTTATAATATCAGTACAGGCTGTAATGTCGTAAAATAAAAAAATATATTTATTCATGTAATAAACAATGAATATTCAAGGGTAATACCACTAGAGGTGAATATTAAAAAAAAAAAAATTGTTTTTGCAAATTATTACGTCAAAATTTCACGATTCAAAAATTTCGTTAAAAACACTATGAGATCGAAGGTCGAGTGGTATTTAAGAAATTTTTGATGAGCAAAATTTGTAAAAATTTGCCAGTCATTACAAAAAATTTTATTAAATATATATTTACCTCGAGTGGTATTTGGATAGATTATTCAACAAGATACACTATTTTCATCAATTTTATTACTGGAACTACTTCCAGAACGTAATTAATCAAACATTTTGAAAAAAATGATACTGACGTTTAAGTGAAAAGAATTATTTATTTAAAAAATTGTCATGGTAACGCGATATTCATATGATTTTCGATGCTCGAGTTGTAAATGTTAAGACTATGCAACGAATCAACCAATTATATTAAACAAACTATTTATTTGTCAAAAATATTAATCATTTGTTTTTATTCTTGGATTATATGATTACATGTGATTCATTTGTTTGCGATCGAAACACAACTTATCAACGTAAATATCCCATATTATATACAGGGTGTTGACCGCGACCCCGGAACATACGACTTTAACATGTAAAATCATGCTTTCGTAATTTCCTGCTTAACAAATTATATTAGACAAAAAAGGTTCATATAAAATTCTACATCAGAATCAATAAATGGAATTAAATTTACATGCCCTATAACGCCAGAAATTAAATATGAAAATATTAAACATTAGCTCAAAAATCGGGTTAGCCTTGGAAATAATAAATGAAATGTTAAATTATTATAGTCAATTATGCAATTTATCATAATAATTAATAATAAATACAATTTTCATATTTAATTTCTGGCGTTATAAGGCATGTAAAATTAATTCTGTTTATTGATTCTGATGTAGAATTTTATGATCTCTCAACTTTATTTGAACGTTTTTTGTCTAATATAATTTGTTAAGCAGAAAATTACGAAAGTATGATTTTACATGTTAAAATCGTATGTTCCGGGGTCGCGTCAACACCCTGTATAACTATGAAAAATTGAGCTATTTGTTTGGTCTATTTTCCTATGAGTAGTATAGTCATATTAATACCACGGGTGTGTTCAGGTATTATCGAATAAAATGTTGTGTTGTTGCCACGAAACGTATTATTTTGGAATATCATGACTCCGAAAGAGGAGTGGCATTCTAAAGTAATATGTTGAGTGTGTCAACACTATATTCTGATAATACTGTCCACACGAGTGATATTCATTATGATTTATAATGAATAAAATTGATGACAGTAGTTATGAAATATATGACCTTTGTTGATACATAAAACAATGTTCTATTGGTAGTTACTGCGACCATGATGATAATATAATGCTTCTAGATCTATATTTTATATTTGAGACCCACCGTATATATAAAAGCGAGAATATAATTCATATGTTACTGACATATTTTCAGCCAATCAATGTTGAGAATATCCTTAGTTACATGTCTTATTACAGCGATAATATTATACAAATGAAATTATCAACTTGTTTTGGTTGGAGGCTCAGGAAAATTTTTGACAGATACAAATAATTTTGTGAATTAAAGTATCAAAATGAGTTATAATCGTACACAGGTAACTATAATAAACCCAAACTCAGATTTATTAATAGTTATTTACGATACAAGTACGTAAAGCTAGTCTTTAGTCTCGAATGGGTCAATTAAAACACGAGCGTAGTGAGTGTTTTAAAACCACTGAGTGACTATAGACGCTATAGACCACAACATGATTCGCAGCAGATTACGACTAATTGGTTGTTTCATGTTGGATTTCGCATCTATTTTTGAGCCGAGTATGTACGACGATGTAATTAAATCTATTAATATTGTCGCACAATTAGACGAAACCAATGGAAAATACAAATCTCTATCAACAGCGTTTACCTTAGGGACTTCAATAAAATTAAATGCAAATCTGTTAATTCTAGAATATATTAAAAAAGGGGATAAATAAAAAAAATTATTTGTGAAGATTTGTCGACATCTGTTAATAAAACTGTTAATGAAAATCAGCTAGGTGATTTTGCAATCAAATGAAGACTATAAATTACTTAACACATATTTAGCCAATAAAAGGAAAGAAAGCTTTGCTAAATTAAATAAAAAAATTTCTTTCCCAGCTTGACGTGGATATCGATACAAGTTTTTAATAGACGACGACCTGGAGAAATTGAAAGGGCGCAAATATCGGATTTTAATGCTTATGAGTATGTGAATATCGAAACAGATCCTGAAATTTATCAAAGTCTTTCATGTGAAGCACAAAAGGCAGCCAGTCAGTATATTCGTTTTCAGATACGTGGTAAATTGGCTCGTGAAGTACCAGTATTATTATATACCGAACTTGTAGAATAAGTAAAATTAATCATTAAGTTTAGAAAAGGGGCTAATATTTCAAAGGAAAATCCTTATATTTTTGCTTTGGCAGATAACGCAAATAGTGGACATTTGAATGCTAATAAATTATTGCGGGAATATTCATCATTCTGTGGAGCAAATAATCCAAATGTTCTACGGGCAACACATTTACGTAAAAATGTGGCGACGCAGTTTGTTTTATTAAACTTGCAAGATAATGAATTCACTGACTGGGCAAATTTTCTTGGACATGCGGAAAAAATTCATCGTGACCACTATAGTCTTCCAATTGCTATAAGAGAGATTGCACAGATGTGCTGGAGTTGGCGCAAGCAGAAGATGCTGAAAATGATGAAAATGTCAAGAATGAACACGAAGAAATACGGAGTATAGGTAAGGTTTTTGTACGCATTTGTTCATATACTCAATCTTCCGTTTGCGCAATTTTTCGTGTCTGCAGTTGTCCATACCTGCAACATCCATGTGCAGAATTCACCGTGTGTGCATTTTTTCTGTGCGCAATTTATCTAGGTACTTCTTTTTTATGCGGATATACGTATTCTATCCATAACTTGATAATTTTTTTTAAATGTATTTTTGTATTTTTATTATCATATAAACCGATAATGATTTTTTTATAAATTACCGTGTGTGTGCTGCCAGATAGCCGTGATAATAAAATAGGTACAAAAATCGGACAATCATCAGAATTCAGAAATCAAAAATTCAAACTAATATAACTTGTTAAATAATTATTAGCACACAATTATCACCATCCGATATAAATGTATTTTGTTACAGGTATTGAATGAAATTTCATAATCTATGATAACTGTTATAGAGGAATGTAACGCACAAGAACAAAGAAATAATGGAACACCTTCAAAATCAACCCGGCGAAATACAAGTATGTTTTAGTATATTACTTCAAACTGTTTATTGTAAAATAAATTTTTGTTTATGTTTTAATGTAGGAAGACTTGTAGTTTCATCAGATTCTCAGGATACAGATTCAGATTCAAACCAAAATATGTCTCCAAAATATAATGGTGCAAATATATTATAAAGATAACAAAGTTTAATAGAATAATTTTTTTCCCATTTCAGATACGTATATAAAATATATTCGTGGAAAAACGTGGACTACTCCGAAAAAACGTACGGCTAGAGAGTTACTAATGAACTATTATTCAACAAAAAATTGCCATTCTATAATGGATGTGAAAAATTCATTGCTACACATCAATGGCTGAAAGCACCAATCCAATTAAAATTATGGATGCAAAACCAAAAAGCGTTGGCACTAAAATCACGACATAAAACAGGTATTTTGTATTTTCATTTTCACGTACAGAATGATTCATAAGTGCAGGTACCTACTTTACTGTACTGATCATGAAACAAAAAGATTTTTTTTTTAACTCACCAAATTAAGGACAAAGTTTATGCAGTGACTCTGGCCGACATGAAATTTTTTATGGAAATAATAAAAAAATATTTAACTGAAGTAACTATGTTGTATAATACTAATTAAAATGCTCAATATTAATATTACGGAATATAATTTAATTAGTGACCTTGGCCACCAGTGACTTCATGAACTGTGTCCATAATTTTGCGAATTAAATATGAAATTCTTTCTGATTCATGATTAATACGTTAAGTACTACTTAATAAACCATTAAAGTAAGTACCTGAAGTTAACTATATAATAATACTAAAATACACGCAACCTAATCTGAATTAACTGATGACATCGCTCGGTTCTTGGAGCTTCACACATCATATTTGATACTTATTATAAATATTTATTACTAAAAGTAATTTCAGGTAAATGCACCTGGACAACCCCAGAACGGCATGCCGTGAGAAGAGTCTTTTCAGATTATATAAAGCAGCAAATGTGCCATCCATTGTAAAGATTGTAGTAAGCAGAACAAAGTTATATGTAAAAGATCAGCTATGGTTGTAATAGTCTATAATACTGCACGCTGTGGCGTAAAAATATTTCAATTCCGGATACCAGCACCAAAGTTTGTACCCTGCTTATGTAGGTGAAGTACTACGAACATAAACCGGGAGACACTTACCACGCTCCCTGTGATGACGTCATTTGATGATCGCTTCCAAGCGCTGGTTTTCTCGCATTATATTTAAATATGTATGGAAGGGATACACCAATTTCAATGAAACAAACGTCAGTTGGTAGTAAATTTTATTTTCTAACAAAAATGTTCCTACAAATAACTTCATAAATTGCAGAGTTTTTGAGTTATATGTACAAAATTGTTCGGTTTACATTTTTCATACGAAACTATTTTAAATCTCCGTTTGAAAGAAATAAACAATTTGTTTTGTTAATAATATTAAATAATTATTTTAGTTAATTTTACGAATAAACATTTGATTTAGAAACTTTTATTTCTGGTTTCTGATAAAAATCTACAATCTTTTTCACCTGTGAAAAATATATATCTATGAATAATAAGATGACGGCTTTTGCCGTAACATATCAATTTTATACAAAAATTTCTAAACCGTGTACGTACGCATTAAATTACGACAATAATATTTTAGACAAGTTACGAAAAGCTCATTATTTAAGTACGCTGGATGTTAAATCAGCATATTGGCAAATCCCGGTCAAAAAGGAATCTCGGGAAAATACGGTGTGTACAATTTCAGGACGAGGTTTATACCAAATTAAAAGAATGCACACGGGTGGTGCGACGTGGCAAAAACTTATGGACGTTCTTACAATTATTGTCCTCACTTACCTTTAGATTGTAGTACCGGGGTGTAAGATGAGATGAGAACAATTGCAGAAAAAGACCTCGGCTAGCGTTGGTAATTGGGAGCAAAGTGTGGGGTTCGCGACCGAACAAGATTATTAATTAGGATAGGCGCCACCCAAGCAGAAAATAAATAAAGCAGAACACGAACAAATATATAGCTCAGGATATATATTAGAGAACTTAAATTTTGTACGCAATAACAATTGATTAAATAATATATAAGCAAATGAATATTACAAGCTAGTGACAACTTACTTTGGAGCGGCACTGCTGTGGTTCGTCGATCAAGAACAAGAATTCTGTAAGCCAGGGTTTCACAAGCAAAGCAACCACTGTTGTAACAGCTAGCTAGTTCTTCTTGCAATACGGGGCGCTTGTTAGCAGGATTCGACTGTATACTCTGGAGGTAGAGCTTCTCTGTTTCTGCTACTGCTGCTACGACTTGGGAGCTGTGATCGTTACCTCGGCAGGCCAAAACAGTAGAGTTGTGGTTCACAGTTCTGTTGGCGGATTCGGACAGCTGTAGCGGCGAGATTGGAGTGCGGAACCCGTGTTTGAGCTCAATTCTGGTGTTGTCGAGTAACAGGATTCACTACTCACTCACAGCCATCGATTGCCTAAGGTCCTAGCCCTGGTATAATGTAAAACAGTACAAAGACAAGGCAGTACCAAACTCCGAAAGCAATATCACAACCAAAAAAATAATACAATAATTTTACAGCAAAGCGAAGGAGCAGGAGAAACACAAAGGCGCTAACAGTATAATAATCTGATGATGCATGCGGTGGTAACACAAAAAAGAAAGAGCTAGGTAAATCAGCAAGGCTGAAACAACGGCGCAATAGAATGTCGTTACCAGTAATAATTCAGTTCCGAACCTAACTAAACCAAATCAAAATGTTCGGGAACTGAACCAAACTTAAATTTAAATGTGTCAACTTAAAACTACTGACTGGTATGCGACATTTTCTAGAATCGCAAAGCGGAAACAATCGCGACCGCACGTCATTCATCAACACATTCCAGATGTATGACAGGAACGGCGGTGTACTCAAATCATTCAAAAATGTATAGCTGAAGGCTGAGGAAACAAAAGTTTATCAGAAAACTGGACTGCACAGCTCATATAAATATTAGAAATGAGTGAAACGTTACAAAATTTAAGGGGGGCAACTGTTTAAATTTAAATAAGCTAAACTGACTTTAAAAACAATGGCTGGAGGCCGGTAACACGGAAAGAAAGAATAATTTTTGTTCTATTTGACTCCAAAGGCCACGACCTGCGTGAGTTGGAGTCAATCAAAACAAAACACGACACAACAATAAAATTAAAATTATTGAAAATTTCAAAAAATTAGAGCACAGGCTG